>CM053563.1:11346508-11625872 GCA_028646485.1 Cryptoprocta ferox | reverse complement strand
CCCAAAGGCAAGGGAATCAAGAACCAAAATAAACTATTGGGACCCCATCCTTCCCTTTTAATTTACTTGTGTCTTTGCATCTCATGTATATTTCTTGTGGGCAGCATATTGTTAGGTCTTGCTTTTGTTTGCCTCCACTCCCAGACCTTTTCATTTGGGTGTTTCAACAGTTTGCATTGAATATGATTAGACATGTTTCTCGGTGTTCAGTCTGGTATCTGTTTGCTCTTCATTCCTTTTTTCTTCTTTTTTAGCCTTCTTTGGGATCACATAGTTTTCATAATTCCACTTTGTCTCCTAGCTTACTTTTGTGGTTGACAGCATACATCTTGAACTTACCGGTTTTTGGTTTGGGGTTTGTTTTTGTTTTTGTTTTTGTTTTTTTACAAATCCCTTTAATCTCCTTCATTGGCTTACTGGCTTTAACTGTTTATCTTAGTGGTTGCTTTAGTGTTCACGGAGTACATCCTTACCTTGTCGTAGTCTGCCTTCAGGTGATATGTCACGTCACATATCATATAAGAACCCACCCATAAAGTATTCTGGAGCTCTGGGCTGCTGTTTTCACATGGATCATTTTTATATATGCTATAAGTCTCACACTACATTGTAACTATCTTATTTAAATGTTGGATTATCTTTTTAAAAGATTTAAATAATTGGGGGGGATCTGACATATTGCCCCTACAATTACATTTCTGGGTTCTTCATTCTTTTGTGTAGATCCCTATTTCCGTTTGATATCATTTTCCTTATGCCTGGGGGGACTCCCTTTCACATTTCTTGGGGTACAAATCTGCTGGTGAGGAATTCCCTAACTTTGGTGTATATGAAAACGTCTGTATCTTGTCTTCGTTTACAGAAGATGTTTTGCTGGATGGAGAATTCTAGATTTAGAGATTTGGTGTGTCAGTATTTTAAGATGTGGCTCCACTCTTTTCTTAGCTGTACTGTGTCTGATGAGAAATCTGATGATCACTTTATTGCTGTGTACATCATGTGTCTTTCTTCTCTGTCTGCTTTAAGATTTGTCTTGTCTTGTCTTGTCTTTTCAGAAGTCTCCATGCCCAGCATAGAGCCCTATGCAGGGGCTTGAACTCATGGCCCTGAGATCAAGGACCAGATGCTTAACTGACTGAGCCACCCAGGCCCCCCAGATTTCTCAAATCTGAGAAATTTGATTATGACGTGTCTTGGTGTAGTTTTTTTATATATAAGTTGTGTGTGTGTGTATGTGTGCGTGTGTGTGTGTGCTTGAGTTTAGTTAAGATTCTTATATCTATGTTTTTTATCATTTTTGTCAAATTTGGAACTTTTTTCATACATTATATTTTCAGCCAAAATTTTTTCTGTCCTTACCTCTCTCTGTGTCTCTGCCTGCCTATCAGCCCCTTACTTTCTCTCTCCTTTAAAAATTTTTTAATATTTATTTATTTTTACAAGAGGTGGGGGGCAGGGGCAGAGAGTGAGAGACACAGAATCCAAAGCAGGCTTCAGGCTCTGAGCTCTAAGTTGTCAGCACGGAGCCTGATGAGGGGCTTGAACTCACGAACCGAGAGATCATGACCTGAGCCAAAGTCAGACACTTAACTGACTGAGCCACCCAGGTGCCCCTCTTTCTCTCTCCTTTAAAATGGGAAGCAAGCTGTTTGCTTACAAAGCCAAACAAGCCACCTGCCAGCAACAAAAATCCTGATCTGGGAGGTGAGGTGGCTGAGTCTCCCCACACGCATGTGGGGGAGGCAAGGTCAACGTTTTATCTGAGACTGAAAGTCAAAACTGCCAAGCCCAGCTTCACCCCATACAGGTCTAACCCAGGAGGAGGGGACTAATAATCCTGATACCATGAATTCAGAGGTAGAACCTGTACTTTCCTGACCTTGGAGAGGTGCCACTGTGGACTCTCCTGACCCGAGGGAGGTCCTGGCTTCCGCTGTCCTGTGTGATCCAGCACAGAGCCTGGAGCCTCATTTCAGCCCCAGGAGTAAATGATAGGGAGCTGCGAAGTACTTTACACAGAGTAATTTACTTAATCCTCACCCTCTGAGGTAGGTGTTGCTGTCATCCCCATAGACAGGGAGAGTGAAACCCAGAGAGGTTAAGACCTTCCCCAAAGCTCACACAGCTCACACAGCAGTCTAGGAGTAGAATCCAGTGTCAAATCTGGTCTCATGGCAGAACCTGCTATTCAACCACTTCCCTCTGCTACTTTTCCGAGACAGATACAGAGACACAGAGATATGGAGAGAGATAGCAGACCGTGAGAAGCAGAAAGAAAAAGAGACAGAGAGGGTGAGAGGCAGAAGAGAACTGTAAATTCTGGGGAAAGGGGGATTCTTTGGAAAAATAAGCCTTGTCATTGTCAAATGTCAGCCTTGTCATTATTATCATGTCGAAGACACCTAGACAAGTGTCAGGCTTTCCCCTCTGGAAAGTGTGGGTACCTACCCTGTGGGGTCACGACAAGGATAGAGATGAGACCCAATATGCACGGCTTGGCACGCAGTAAGTGCTCAGTGAATGCACAGTGGCCACAGCAGAGACCCAGAGACCCAGAGGCCAAGGCTAAAGGGAGTGGAGGATCAGACAGACCCTGAAGGAGAGACTCGTCATGTGACAAGATGGTAAGAGAATGAGAAACCCACTCTCATAAGAAAATAAGACACGTAGTAAACATTCATTCATTCATTCATTCATTCAACAAACATGCTCCTGGTGTGGTTGAACAATACTGTGCATGTACTTAATGTAAACTGAACTATACAATTTAAAATAGTTAAAATGGTAAATCTTATGTGTATTTTACCACAATTAAAAAAAATTAATTCATGGGGCACCTGGGTGGCTCAGTGGGTTAAGCATCCAACTTCGGCTCAGGTCGTGATCTCACAGCTTGGTCCATGGGTTCAAGCCCTGTGTCAGGCTCTGCACTGACAGTGCAGGACTTGCTTGGGATTCTCCCTCTCTGCCCCTCCCTTGCTTGTGCACGTGCGTGCTCTCTCTCTCTCTCTCAAAATAAACTTAAAAAAATTTAATTCATTAGTGTGCATGTGCCCCCCCAATATTTATAACAGCACTTTCAACAATAGTCAAACTATGGAATAGCCCAAACACCCATCAACTGATGAATGGATAAAGAAGATGTAGTATATATACACAGTGGAATACTACTCAGCCATGAAAATGACTGAAATCTTGCCATTTGCAACAACATGGATGGAACTAGAATGTATTATGCTAAGTGAAATAAGTCAGAGAAAGACAGGTATCATATGATTTCCCTCATATGTGGAATTTGAGAACCACAATAGATGAACATGGGGGAAGGGAAGGAAAAGTAAGAAAAAAAAACAGAGAGGGAGGCAGACCATAAGAGACTCTTAAATACAGAGAACAAACTGAGGGTTTTTGGAGGGGAGGTGTGTGAGGAGATGGGTTAAATGGGTGATGGGCATTAAGGAGGGCACTTTTTGGGATGAGCACTGGTGTCATATGTAAGAGATGAATCACTGGGTTCTACTCCTGAAGCCAAGACTATACTGTATGTTAACTAACTTGAATTTTTAAAAAACTTAATTTGGGGCACCTGGGTGGCACAGTTGGTTAAGCCACCTGAGTTGCTTAACCACCCACCTCTTGATCTAGGCTCAGGTCATGATCTCACAGTTCTTGAGTTAGAGCCTTATATCAGGCTCTGTGCTGATGGCACGGAGCCTGCTTGGAATTTTGTCTCTCTTTCTCTCTACCCCTCCCTTATTTGTCTCTCTCTCCCCCCCCCCACCTCCCCCGGGCTCATGGCTCCTTCAGCCAGGGCAAGCCTGGAGAGGTTTGGCCTGACCAGCCTGCAGGACCTAGGCTTGGACAGGCAGAGCCTGGAAGGGCAGACTCAAGAGGTGGGCTGCCTGGAGAAGCAGTTGGAGATATGTGGGGAGAGCCAGGGGTCAGGGGAGGGTCAGGGGTAGATTTGGGCTGGGAGGGAAGAGGGGGACACATACTGGATCAAGGCCAGACTAGTCCAGGCCCGGCTCAGTGTGTCACCTCCAACAAGCCCTTTCCTCACCCTGAGCCTTCAGTTCGGCATCACCAACAAAAACAGTTGGAACAGCCTTGCCCAACTGGTAGTTCTAATCTTCCCAGGGGCTCTAGAAAGTGTCCTAGGGGCTCCTATTCTTGTTTTTTTTTTTTAAGTTCATTTACTTATTTGAGAGAGACTGAGACAGCAAGAGCAGGAGAGGAGCAGAGAGAGAGGGAGAGACAGAGAATCCCAAGCAAGCTCCGTGCTGCCAGTGCAGAGCCTGACTCGGGGCTCAAACCCACGAAACCATGAGATCATGACCTGAGCAGAAACCAAGAGTCAGACGCTCAACCGACTAAGTCACCCAGGCGCCCCGGAACTCCTATTCTTAAACACAGTACTAGCAACTGCATCTGTTCTTTTTCCTTAATCAATCAATACAGGAGCGCCTAGGTGGCTCAGTCGGTTGAGCATCCGGCTTTGGCTCAGGTCATGATCTCACAGTTCGTGGGTTCGAGCCCCGCGTCAGGCTCTGTGCTGACAGCTCAAAGCCTGGAGTCTGTCTTCGGATTCTGTGTCTCCCTCTCTCTCTGACCCTCCCCTGTTCACGCTGTCTCTCTCTCTCTCAAAAATAAATAAAACATTAAAAAATTAAAAAATCAATACAATAATAAATCATACACATTAAATTTAAAGTCTTTGAGAGCCTCTGAAGCAGGGCTACTGCCAGGTCATATGGTGCCTCTATGAATTAGAACAAGTGCCCCTTTCTCAAGACACCTGACTACCATCTACTAGAGATTTGTCATATTAGATGTATAAATCTTGGTGTCTCCAATATAATTGATGCCCGTTAGATGCTGCACCTTTGTGAAGTGCACAACCTGCAAAATCTTTCCAATAGGAGTCCTCAGGGCATTCACCTGGACCAAACATTTGACACAAAATGTGCTTTCTCCTTTCTTTTTGTTTTATGTCTATTTATTTATTTGGAGAGAGAGGAAGTGGAGGGGGGCAGAAGAGGGAGAGAGAGAGAATCCCAAGCAGGCTTCATGCTGTCAGTGCAGAGGCCAATGCGGGGCTCGATCTCACAAACCATGAGATCATGACCTGAAGTTGGATGCCTAACTGACTGAGCCACCCAGGCACCCCATGTGCTTTCCCCTTTCTTAGCTTGGCTAACTACTACTCCTGTTACTACTCAGGTCTCAGCTCAGACACCCACTCCTCCAGGACCTCTGCATTAATGACAACCCTCCCATCCCACACAAACCTGGACCAGGAGCCTCCTCTGGGTTCCCAAGGGCACTGTGCTTTTCCCCTCACATCACTGATTCTCCAGGTCGATGAAGGTTCCTGACCAAAACAAGTAGGAAGGGTTAGAGAAGGTTCCCTGGAGATGTCAGAACGGACATTTAAGATGAGTAGAAGTTAGGGCTCCTGAGTGGCTCAGTCGGTTGAGCATCCGGCTTCGGCTCAGGTCATGATCTCACAGTTCGTGGATTCAAGCCCCTCGACAGGCTCTGTGCTGACAGCTCAGAGCCTGGAGCCTGTCTTCAGATTCTGTGTCTCCCTCTCTCTCTGACCCTACCCTGCTCATGCTGTCTCCCTCTCTCTCAAAAATAAATAAAACATTAAAAGAAAAAAGATGAGTAGAAGTTGATTGGGTTAAAGGGAGAAGAGAAGAAAGAGCATGGGCAAAGATCCAGAGATGAGAGAGTTTGGTGCTCTGGAGAACCTGGAAAATGTTATATTTTTCTAGAGCCCACAGAGGTGGTTAGAGGCAAGCCTGGAGTGGTGAGGAGAGGCTAGCAATGCGAAGTCCTTTAATTCATGTGAAGAACTTGAACTCTGTCTTGAGGGCACTTGGGATCCATGGAATGATTTTAAGCACGGTAGTGATGTGGTCAGATGTGTAATTGGAAGGTATAGTTCTGGCTGCCCTGTAGAGGGTGGGCTGGGGCAGTTGACGCCTCCTGGCCTTGGCACAGGCACACCCTTTGACCCAACCTTCCTGATTTACCTTCCTGTCTCCAACATCGTCTGCTCTGTGGTCTTTGGCCATCATTTTGACTACCAGGATGAGGGCTTCAAAACTTCAGGACTTCCTAGGGCTGCTGGCCAAAAACTTGAAATAGGTGGACATGTTTTGGGTGTAGATACCTGCTGAAGCTCCCACCCCCACCCCATAGTTCTTTGTCTGAGGTCCTATCATTCAATTCAAGTGTCCACCATGAATCCTGATCTTGTGTTCTGGTCTTTGCTTGGCAGATAGTGAAGACACAGCAGCAACCAAAATAGCCCCAGCCCCGTCCTTATGGGGCTCACAGTCTAGTGGGATAGACAGACCTGTCACCAGACACTGGTGACCCAGTGTGACAAGTTTAATAATCATTCAGCTGATGGGCACCAAAACCACTACTCCATGCCAGTCTGTGCTGTGTGATGCTGAGACACAGGGGAGACAAAGACAGCCCTGGGACCTGCCTTCATGGAGCTTTCAGTCCAGAGTGGGAGATGGAACAGTCACAGGACAGCATCAGCTCAGAATGGACAGTGTTGGGGGGGGGTGGAAGGCTCAGGGAGAGGGGTCAGAGTTAAGGCTCAAGCAGTGCTTGCCACAGTCTAGAGGTCAGGGAAGGCTTTCTGGAGGAGACCTCATCTAATTTGAGACCTAAGTGATAAATAGGCATGATCCAGGGGAAGTGAGAAGAATGGTGGGGAACAGTATTTAACATAGAGGGAACAAGGGTGCCAAGATACTTTCTCTCCAGGGCCCCTTTCTCCCTGGATCTTCACTGACACCTCCCATTCGCAGGTACCAAGGGAGCCTTGGAGCAAGATTCATTCCATTCTGGGATCTATGGGGGCTGAGGGTCTTGGAGCATCCTTGGATGGAACTCGGGAGACCTGGGTCCCAAAGCTCCCACTCTACCTTTTAGTTTTCTGTGTGACCAGGTACAATTTTCTCCACATCTCTGGATCGCAGGTTTTCTATCAGTAAAATTGATGTCCTGATAACAGAGCTTTTGGTCTAGATCTAGAACTATAAATGGGCTTCATTTCAAGTGTCATTGTTGTTCGTTTGATAATAGGAAGCTGAGAAGGATTCTGAGGTATAGTGCACAAGAGTGCTGAGATTGATTGGTAATGCCTACTTTGGGCAAAGACCAAGGAACTGAAAGTGTAACAAGGAATGCCATGTGTCTGCCATCCCTCATCTAGATAGATGGCTTCTTTTGGCTCCTCTCTGATTCTGGCATTCTGTGGCTTTGTGTGTTAGAAGCAATGGGACCCACACACAGAATTCAATCAAGAGAATTTGTTCAGTTCTTGACATCTTTTTTGGCAGGATGGAAACTGCCAACACCACCCTCAGATATGGGCTCCTGATACCCCTAAAGTACTCAGACTCTCAGCCTGAAGTCATCAAGCTGGGTACAAGGACCTAGGACTCCCAGCACATTGCTGCAGGGGTAGGGAAGAGAATCATTTGAGAGGATGCAGGGTGACTGCCGTTAATGCAATCCTGGGATTGAAGACTGGGAAGTTGAGGGTGGGGATAGATGCCCAGGGCAATAAGCCTTCCTGTGGTCAAAACTTGTTCCCACCCTTTTCTGAATGGAGCTCATGCAGCGAGAGATTGAGTGGTGAGCCCAGAGAGACCACCCTGCTTGGAGGATGGGGCCTGGATGCCAGACACAGATGTTGTCCTCCACGAGATCCTTAGGTTCCCAGACATCTGGATATATCCCATGCTGTCAGCCAGGACACCCAGTATTGGAGATACCAAATCTTCAAGGTATAGGCTGAGTATGGGTCCTCTAAGTTAGGCTGGTGTTTCAGATCTTCAGATCTCCTAGGTACAGCTGCTAGACTGTACAAACCCAGTGTTGTTTCCTGGGTCCTCCCAGAGCCTGAACCCCACCTCACCTCCTTCAACCCAAGCAGGGCTGAGATTGTCAGCTCCTTTATGGGGCACCAAAGGGCCACAGTTGAGAACTAAAGCTCTGGAGTCACCTCGAATCCCTGCACCTCTACTTCCCAGCTCTGGACAAGTGACTCAACCTCTCTGAGCCTCAGTCTCTTCTTCTATACAATGGACACAATAGTACTGCCTCCATGATCCAGTGGCTTAATGGTACATAGTAAATGCTCGAAATTTTTAGCTATTTGGTTATTATTACAACCAGATATCTGTTATCAATATCAGTGCCAGAGTGATCTAATATGACTTGTTAGGTCACATCCCTCCTCTGCTTAAAATCCCCCATGGCTCCCATCTCACTTTGAGTAAAAACCAAATGAGCATGCATAACCTCCAGCTCCCCTCTCTGAGCTTATCTCCTACTCTGTCTTCTAGCTCACTCCAGAACACTTAGCCTCCTCATTATCCTTGCATAGTCCAGGTCTTCTCTCACCTCAGGGCCTTTACACCGGCTGTTCTTCTACCTAGAATGCCCTTCCCTCAGACACTGTCATAGCCCACCCTCTCCTCTCCTTCAGAATTTGCTCAGAAGTCACCTTCTCAGGGAGGCCTTCCCTGGCCCCAAAATGAACAACTCTTTGTACAGTTTATCAGGTATTGTATAGTTTTTATACTCTGATTTGGTCCTAGTGAGGCATTGTGTCTGTCAGGGGGAAGGGGTAGAAGAGATGTCACCATGAAAGAGAGATGAGGCTCTTGGCCTTGGAATTGCCTAGAGAGGGACATCTCAGGTCCATCGCTACATCATGGAGCACAAAATGTCTTGGATCAGGTCCCTAGAAAGAGACTCTGAGATGGAGGTGCACATAATGACACTTGCAGGGAAGTCAGGGCTGCAGGTGGTGGCGGACTGTGACCCGACTGCACAGAGGACCCAGTCAGTCCCATGAGGAGCTGTCTCAAACTGAAGCAAGGGCTGGCTTCACACTCCTGCGTCAACCAGTGGCTGGATGTGGCTTTCTTTGGAGAAGAGCACCGACTTGGTGAGGTAGCTCCCTTTGGCCAAAGGCAATTCTTATAAATCGATCAGCCCTGATCCATTAGCAGTGGACACTCCCAGGGGCTAGACGTGAGTATCTCAGCCACAAGGCAGGTCTGGGCGGCCACCTTAGCTTCCCCTACACAGGGCAGGACACCAATGAAGGTCCCACCTGCCCTGCATATTTGGCAGGCCACACCAACGAACAACCATCCGGCAAAGCATGGTTTCTCCTGCCCTGACAAAGAGACCTTCCCAACAACCTGGAAAGCAAGGTTTGGTCTGGATGTTCTCTTGAGTTCTGGATGATCTTGAGTTCCTCAAGGGAATGTTCCTCAAGGAGAGTCACCCTGCCCCAGACCCACCTCTGTTTCCTTCCCACTTGCAGCTCTGTCCTGTCCCCCAGCCCTGATGTGTCAAGCTCCGCCCACACCCATATCCAGCCACCCCTTGACCATCCCTCAGGCCAAGGTGTGCACACATCATGGGCGTAGACTGCCCTTGGAGGGTGGACTAGAGAAGGAAGAGGCATCTCAGGCTCTGCACGTCAACTTGAGGCCATCAGACAGGGAATTCTGTAGTCCCAAAGGGGAAGTCCACAGCAGAGTTATGGGAAAGAAGAAACCCTCAGCCCACAGGCTCTTCCCTCCTCCTGGGCGTGACTAGAGGAGGAAAGTCAGAAGGCCTAGATCTATTTCTTCTTCTTCTTCTTTCCCTTTTCTTTAAATTGTGCTAACATCCACACAACATACAATTTACCATTTTAACCATTTTTAAGTGTACAATTCAGCAGCATTAAGTACCTTCACATTTTGTGAAGCCATCACCACCATCCATCTCTCAAACTCATCACCTTGCAAAACTGAAATTCCTACCCATTGAACACCACCTTCCCCTTTCTCCCTCACCCCAGCCCCTGGCAAGGACCACTCTTTCTGTCTCTGTGAATCTGGCTACTGTGGGTAGCTCATGTAAGAAAAACCAGGGACACCTGGGTGGCTCAGTCGGTTAAGCATCTGACTTTGGCTCAGGTCATGAGCTCACAGTTCATGAGTTCGAGCCCCACACCAGACTCTGTGCTGACAGCTCAGAGCCTGGATTCTATGTCTCCCTCTCTCTCTCTGCTCTTCCCCGGCTTACACTCTGTCTGTATCTCTGTCTCTCTCAAAAATAAATAAACGGGGGCTCCTGGGTGGCTCAGTCAGTTAAGCGGCCGACTTCTGCTCAGGTCACGATCTCGCGGTTCATGAGTTTGAGCCCCGCATCAGGCTCTGTGTTGACAGCGCAGGCAGAGCCTGGAGCCTGTTTCAGATTCTGTATCTCCCTCTTTCTCTCTGCCCCTCCCCTGCTCACATTCTGTCTCTCTGTCTTTCAAAAATAAAATAAATGTTAAAAAATTATAAAAATAAAGAAATAAACATTAAAAAATTGTTTTAAAAACCATGTACATGCCCTAATTTAAAAATACTTTATTGTTAAAAAATGCTGACCATCACCTGAGCTTTCAGCGAGTCATAATCACTGATCACAAATCCCCACAACAAATATAATGACAATGAAAAGGTCTGAAATACAAAAATGTGACCCAGGGATACAAAGTGAGCCAAGTGCTTCTGAAAAAATGGTGCCAATAGACTTGCTCAATGCAAGGTTGCCACACACCTTCAGCTTGTAAAAAAGAGAAACAAAACCCAAAGTCTACAAAGCACAATAGAGTGATGTGCAATAACACCTGATATGCCTGTATCAGATTTGAAGGACCCACAAAATCTCCGTGAGTGAGAGGAGTAGGTGGCACCACTTATAGGCAGGCCTCTGGGGGTGTGAGTGGGGCCCTTTTCTTCCTTGGGCCAGAGCAATGGTGAGTGGGGCCAGGAGGAGAGTGGCTGGCCAGTGGAGTGCCCGCACTGTGGTCCTCCGCAGCCTGAAAGTTCCCGAATGCCCTTTGTGCTGGATGTTTACTTATGCGCTTGAACTGACCACAAAGTGCCCTCGGGCAGAGAAGTTAAAAAATCTATGACGTGCTCAAAAGCAGTCCGAAGAGCTACAGACGATCTAGTATTGGTGAATGTTCTCACAAAGGGCTGAAATCTGATTCTGGGGTCCGAAGTGATGGAAATAATGCCAGGGCAGCCACTAGCCTTTATGGTGCCTCTTTGTGAGAATAAAGAAAGGCACGGGGGCGCCTGGGTGGCTCAATCGGTTAAGCATCTGACTTCGGCTTAGGTCATGATCTCAAGGTTCATGAGTTTCAGCCCTGTGTCGGGCTCCGTGCTGACAGCTCAGAGCCTGGAGCCTGCTTCGGATTCTGTGTCTCCCTCTCTCTCCACCCCCACCCAGCTCATGCTCTCTCTCTCTCAAAAATAAATAAACGTTAAAAAATTGTTAAAAGAAAGAACGAACGAAAGAACAAAAGGAAAGAAGGAAGGAAGGAAGGAAGGAAGGAAGGATGAAAGAAAAGGACCTCCTCTGGCTAAGTGGCCTATTGAATGCATGGTATGAAGAAGAAGGCCCTTCTCAGATCTCAGTCCCACTTGTGCGAGTCCCCACCCTTGTGACCTCATGCAGTAATCCTGAGTAATGGCAATCATTTACTCAGTGCTTACTATGTGCCAAGTGATCCCACTACTTCACTGACTCTTCTGAATACATACCAGTATGCCCATTTTACAGATGGACAGAGTGAGGTTCAGAGAGGAGTCGCTTGCCCAGTCACCCAGCTGGGAAGTGACAGAGTTGGGCTTCAAGCTCTGGTCTGTTGACTCCAGAGACCACAGTCTCCTTACCCTGCTGTTCCTCAGGGCCGACTAGACCAGGGAGCTTGCGGCCCTCATGCCAGAAGCACACCTGTGGGCGCTCTCCTGGGCAGGCAGCCGTAAACATCTGGACCGGCTCCTCCCACATGGCACCTTGGTGTTCCTGCTGCTGTGTTCTGTCCTCCACGATCAGTTCCAACCCTCCCTCCTTCCAGCCTGACAGTTTCCTGGGAGCTTTTCAGAGGAACTTTGCCTTGCTGACTCTCTCTGAAGCTCAGCAGCCACCCTCTTGTCCAGGCCAGGATCTGCTGTGTGGCTCCGGGGAGGATGACTTCCCTCTCTTTTAACATTAGCAAATGGTTTTCTGATTGCTGGTTTGGAAGACAGATGCTGTAGGCCAGGCTCAGGTGGGGGCGGGGGGGGGGCAGACAGAGAGCCCAGGTAGGTCCTAACCACAGTTACCCCTCACTCAGGAACTGCAGATTGTATCAGGCCTGGGAAACACACACACATACACACACACATTTTAATTTTTTCCATTTGCTAAAAATCAAAAAACTTGACAAACTAAGCACAGTCTTTCAAATTCTGTATAAAATAAATAGCATATTTAATTCAAAATAACAAATATTTTTTAATTTTTTGAAGTTTATTTATTTTGAGAGAGAGAGAGAGAGAGAGAGTGTGTGTGGAGGGGGGGGCAGCAGAGAGAGAGGGAGAAACAGAATCCAAGGCAGGGTCTGAGCTGTCAAGGCAGAGCCCAATTTGGGGCTCTATCCCATGAACGATGAGATCGTGATCTGAGCCAAAGTTGGACGCTTAACTGACTGAGCCACCCAGGTGCCCCAAAATAACAAAAATTTTTAAATGATCACCTTTGTTCTAGTTACCTAAAAGTTAGAAGCTAGGTGAACACTGGCTAAGATTTTTATTTAAACTAGTTTTTAATTCTATATAATGCAAACAGTACGGAAAAAATCAAGCAGAACAAGAGTATAAAATGAAAGTAAAGTCTTCCTCCTTGATCCTATCCTCTTCCCCAGATTCTAAGTCCTACAACCCAGCAGTAAGCACAGTTGATGGTTTCTTGTGTATCCTTCTAGAATTTCTCTAAACAATGTAAATTGAAGTATGAAAATATGTGTGTTTTACAAACAATTATTTAACCACACATCTTGGATACTGTACCATTGCAGCATGTAGAGTTCTAGCCCATTCTTCTTCCTTCCTCCTCCTCCTCCTCCTCCTCCTTCTCCTTCTTCTTCCAGTTGGATCGATCTCGCGGTTCCTGAGTTCGCGAGATACTCAAATAAACAAACAAACAAAAAAAGAGTCTCTCATGGCTTGCCTCCTACTCTGCTTTTATCTTATTTTTCCTTCCCAACCCCTATGCTTCTTTGTTTTTAATTTCTTTTATTCTTTATTAATTTTTGAGAGAGAGACAGAGCGCGAGTGGGGGAGGAACAGAGAGCGAGACACAGAATCCGAAGTGGGATCCAGGCTCTGAGCTGTCAGCGCAGAGCCCAAAGCGGGGCTTGAACTCACGAACCGCGAGATCTAACCGACTGAGCCACCCAGGCGGCCCATCCCCCTATTCTTCTTAATGGCCGCCTGGCGTTCTGTGGCGGATGTACCCTAATGAATGCACTCGCTTCCATCCTGCGGGGCATGTGGGTGGTCTCCCGTTTCTCTCCTGGCTCCAGCGAGCCCTGTCGTGCAGGGCTCTCGGGCCGCATCTGGAACTATTACGGAAGGAGCGACGTCTCGGATCTCTGGGTCACACCCGTTCATCGGCGAAGCCACTGCCTGACGTAATGGACGGCTATTGACAGACAAAGGACACAGGCCCAAGGATGATCTCAAGCAGCAGCCGATAATCCACAGTATCCCATCTGACTTTGTGGCACATTTGATACATGATTGATTCTGGGGTCTTTGAAAGCCACAGAACTTCAAACACGGTCACTCTGGGAAGACACCGGAAGTGCCGTGGTCTAGCTCCTCCTCGGCCGGAAGTACAGCTTCACTTCTCAGACACTCTCTAAGGTGCACCTAGGACGTAGCTGCCCCCACAGGAGACAAGAGTATGTGACATCCTGGCGTACAGGAGAATGAAGGTTCAAGAAGGAGATCAGGAAGGGGGCGGGCCTGGGTGGCTCAGTCGGTTCAGCATCCGACTCGGTTTCGGCTTAAGTCGTGATCTCACGGTTCGTGGGATCGAGCCCCGCGTCAGGCCAGAGGCACTGCGGAGACTGATTGGAATTCTCTCCCTCTCTCTCTGCCCCTCCCCCACTCATTCTCTCTCTTGCAAAATAAATAGACCTTTAAAAAAAGGATATCAGGAAGCACCTAGCTGAAACCATGCAGTCTTAAACCATCAGTGGTTCGGACAGCAGCTCAGAGGTCATCTCTGATCTAGTCCCCGTCCCTGTCTCTCTCTGCAGGTCCCCTCTCATCTCCGACCTGTCCCTGCCTCCCCCTACACTCCATCTCCTCCTCCTCATCTCCTCCTCCTCATCTCCTCTGGGTGTATCTCCCTGCTCCCTCAGGCAATATGCACCCCCTGTAGCCTCTGGCAGGGACTGAGCTCTTTCTCCATCGGTCACGTCCCCGTGCTTCTGGCCCCCTCGCCACTTCCTCCTACGGCCCTGGACCGGCAGCCCCAGGTCCTACCCTGACCACTCATCACCTGCCTTCCTTCCATTGTCTGCCCTCACTTTCCCTACCTGCACAACAGAGGCTTCATAGGGTCCACATGCATGCCCCAGAGTGTGACACCTTGGTTTGGGACTTCCCTCGTTCATGTTGTATCCCCAGCTCCTAGAACAGCATCTGGCACATAGTAGGTGTTCAATAAACATTTGCTGAATGAGTGAGTTTTCTTTTTTTAAATTTTTTAACATGTATTTATTTTTGAGAGACAGAGAGACAGCATGTGAGCAGGGGAGGGGCAAAGAGAGAGGGAGACACAGAATCCAAAGCAGGCTCCAGGCTCTGAGCTGTCCCCACGGAGCCTGACATGAGGCTCGAACTCATGAACCGCGAGATCATGACCTAAGCCAAAATCAAGAGACAGACGCTTAACCACCTGAGCCACCCAGGTGCCCCCAAATAGCTGGCCTTTATTAACCACTGACTCTGTGCCAGGCAATGTTGTCAATATTTTACAGTTATTAGGTCAATGTTCCCACAGCTTCAAGAGGTGTTCTTGAATATTACATATTACAGTTCTCTGTATATTACAGTTGAGAAAACCGAGACACAGAGCTTACCAGCTGGAAGGTGGGGAAGCTGGGACTTGAAATGTCCTGTTGTTCTGTACTAATCTTGGTCTGTCAATCATCAGTGCTTTGGTTGGACTGGCCCAGGTGGTTCTATTATGATAGCAAGATGCCTTTCAGCAGTAGCCATAAGGAAAGTTTGAAACAAAATAAAGATGTATTATTCAGAGGACCCGGGAATTACACGGGGCACCTGGGGCCACACAGTGACATTGCAGGAAGAGAGGAAGCCCGTGGCCCTGGGGTTCTGCATTTATTGGACTCTTAAGGGTGGTGGAATAGAGTTTTGCAGACTCGCTCTTTATTGGTGAATTGAGATCAGAAATTAAAAAAATATATATGTTTATTTATTTTTGAGAGAGAGAGACAGAGCACAAGCAGGGGAGGGGCAGAGAGAGAGGGAGACACAGAATCCCAAGCAGGCTCCAGGCTCTGAGCTGTCAGCACAGAGCCCGACGCAGGGCTCAAACCCACGGACTGCAATATCATGACCTGAGCCAGAGTCAGATGCTTAACTGACTGAGCCACCCAGGGAGCCCCATGAGAGCAGAAATTTAAAGCATGGGAAGGTAAAAGTGATGTGGCCCAAATGGCATAGTTATCAAAATCAACCAAGATCTCTAAAAGGGGCCTGAGTAGCAGGAGGTAGCCTAACTCGCGTGTGGCTCACAATGTGCTTGTTGGAGGAAGCCATCAAAGTGGATGTTTTGGGGCTCAAATCTTAAGTCAGCCTCTTGGATTACAAAAAGGAAAAGAAAACAAATGTCAAGGTTTACACAGGTGTCCACCCTCTGACGCCAAGGCACCAGTCAATAGTGAGGACATGAACTGCCTAGGTAGCCGATGTGCTAAATCAGGAGGAGGGCCCGTGGTAACCCAGGAAGTAGGATAGTAGCAAATTTATAAGAATTATACAGGCAGTGTTTGAAATCTGGTCTGTAGGCATTGCCCCAAACTTGACGGGGTCAAGCCATGAAAACAGGTGAGTGACCAGGAGGGAATCTGTTCAAGGATTTGGATAATATTGCAAGATATTTTAACACCTTGGGCCAGCTGGTATAGGTAGGTTTGAACCTGTCCTGAGTTGTTAAATTGCTTCATATCTCATCAGACAAGTCTTTTATTCCTGAGACTAGGTTGGTTCAGTTAAAGGTCTGTGTCTCATTTCAGGAGGTGAGGAAGCAGGTGAGTTCCCCCAAGTTAGGCCTATATGTGCATCAGGGTTTTGTTTGTTTGTTTGTTTATTTACTTTTTAAAAAAAAATTTTAACGTTTATTTATTTTTGAGAGATAGACAAAGCATGAGGAGGATTGGGGCAGAGAGAGAGGGAGACACAGAATCCAAAGCAGGCTCCAGGCTCTGAGCTATCAGCACAGAACCCAATGCAGGGCTCCAACCCACCAACTATGAGAACATGATGTGAGCCGAAGTCAGATACTTAACCGACTGAGCTACGGAGGTGCCTCTAAGTTTATTTATTTTTTAATGTTTATTGACTTTTGAGGGAGAGGGGGAAAGAGGGGAGAGGAAGGGGAGGAGCAGAGAGAGGGAAACACAGAATCCGAATCAGGCTCCAGGCTCTGAGCTGTCAGCACAGAGCCCAACACGGGGCTTGAACTCACGGGCTATGTGATCACAACCTGAGCTGAAGTCAGATCGCTTAACCAACTGAGCCACCCAGGTGCCCCTCAGGTATTTAATAAGAGGGATTTCTATGGAAACAAAAGAAAAAGCAAAGGTTAATGATTGGAGTAGATTATAATCCCCATTTCTGAGTTCTGAAGGCAGCCAGTGGAGATTTCCAGATGTCAGGCTCAAAGCATCTTTAGCTGGAGCGAGGGCAGGCAATGACAGTCTGACAGCTTTTCCTGGTTTGAAATTTGAATGTTTCTGGTCTTTCTGAGCGGCCCACACAGCAAGAGCCACAGAGGTTGTCCATACACGAGCTGCTATGGTGATTTCTTTGAAGTTTCTATCAAATTGTCCCACCTTAGCTTACATGGCATTGAGAAAAGGGCAGTGTTCATTATCAATGAGCCCAAGTCAGAAGGTGCGAGAAAACTTGGAAACATGAGTTTGGACACTTGTAGCAAGATATTGGAGGAAGTAGGAAGAATTCAGTACCCAGTCCAATTGATAGCTAGAAAACAAAACTTCAAAGACAACAGCACTAGGATCTGATCGCCACAAAGGTATGTCACTGAAACATAATTTTTTCCCTCTACAATCATCCCTATTTCTACCAAAGATAATCAAAATACAACTAACTAATCTCGTTAAACTTGGCCTGGTCATTCACATAAGTGCAGCAAGAATAGCAATTGACCATATAGACTCTTTTAAGTCTGCTTTGCTGGAACGTTTCATTAGGAATCTCAGATCGAATGTTTAAAAGCCTCTGGAGGCTAAGGAGCCAAGCCAAGCACTCATCATCACATTTTGCCTGCAACACCTATAGATTTAAGTGAATTCCTCTCTTCTCGAGGTCCCCCAAATATCCTGAGGCTCCCGGGCCTATTAGGAAGTGACGTTCCTTACTCACCTGCTAAGGCCGCCAGGAACCCTGCAGGCAAGGTACCAGGTCAATTTTTTCGCAGGGGCTTCATTGACTCCGTAAAGTCAACCTTAGTTCCTTAAGATTGTCTGATCATATCGGAGTCTAGACATTTGTCTCTCAAACATGCCATTTGGATATATTGAGAGACAGAATTCCAAGCAGAAGAGCTATAGCCAGTGCAAGGCCCTGAGGCAGGGGGGACTGGTGTGCTCTCAAACATCAAGGGAGCCAGTGCAGCTGGAATTTAGTAAGAAAGAGGGGGAGAGGCAGGTGAGAAAAGAATGACTTTCTCAAGGTCATGCAGCCTGTAGGCAGCAGACCTACGACTTAAACAGGACCTGCCTGACCCCGGTGCTCAAGCTTCTATTTATTTTTTTTAATTTTTTAATGTTTTATTTATTTTTGAGAGAGAGAGAGACATCGTGAGCAGGGGAGAGTCAGAGAGAGAAGGAGACACAGAATTGGAAGACAGGCTCCAGGCTCTGAGCTGTCAGCACAGAGCCTGATGTGGGGCTCGAACCCACGAACCGCGAGATCATAACCTGAGCTGAAGCCGGACGCTCAACCAACTGAGCCATCCAGGCACCCCAGGGCTCAAGCTTTTAACCATAATATCATTTTTGTCTCACAAACAACCCAGCAACCATTTCCATGTAGTGGTCAGTGGTCCTTGCTCCGTGTTAATCCTGTCCTCATACATGGCAACCATTATGTACGGCATGCTATGTGATGCCGCAACTCCAAGAGGTGGAGGAACCAGAAGGGGCAGAAATGAAGGCGAATTTGTCTAAATGTTAACTTCACACTCTTCCCCGGTATCCCTTCACTGATGCATGGAGATATGACATCCTTAAATTATGGAATTCCAGCATTTTAGGGTCTTGGGGCCAAGAGTGACATGGTTGTAATGTCGGTAAAATATCTAAGTATGTCCCGGGCTGGTTGGTAAAGAGTCACTACCCTGAGGCCCTCCCCATGTGGCTCCCTTATGGCTCCAGCCCACCCCAGCACCTCCAGACACCCCCCCCATCCAGCACCCAAAGGGTTAACACCAGGCTCAGTCTCCCCACCCTGCTCCTACCATCTATCAGGTGTCAGACACTTACAGCAGCACCCCTACTTGGACCTATAAGGTGTCATTTCTGGAAGGAAGCAGACTCTTCAGCCCCAAATTAACATCAAGTTCACCCAGCAAAGGTGTGGAAAAAGGGGCCAAAGCCGGGGGCATTTTCTCAGTAGACATTCCAGAGCGCAGGACTCATTTGAAGCCACTTGTAAGGTCAAATAAATATTTTGGGCAACCAGCCCTTAATCTCCTGAAGAATTTCTTTCAGAACTAGGCCCTGAGGTCAGACCACGTGCTCTACCCTCCCCAGCATTCCTGGGGCCTGCCCACACCCCCTGTGTTGTCCACCAAAATACGTCAGCTATAGGTCCGTTCCTTGGAATGAAGGGAAGGACATGGGCTCCTCTCCTGCTTCTTCCGGCCGACCTTTGTCAACACACTGCATACACGCCCCTCCGAGGTATCACTTCTGCGTGGTCCAGGCTAACAAACACCAACACCCACCTTCCCTCCTCTTCCCTGGGAGCACGACCAGGCATTTCCCAGCCTCCCTTGCAGGAGGAGGCCGCATCATGTGATGCATTCCACCCAACGGGATATAAGCGGAAGTAGTGTTCTCTGAGGGTTGCAAACTTGCTCTGCAAAAAAAACCTTCCACGTGTGGGGCTCTTTCTCTCTCTAGCCCAGTCGCTGGCTGAGCGGCAAGGATTCTGTGAACCCAGGAGAGGATGGAGGCTCAAGATGGATGGAGCCTGGGTCTCTGAATGATCACGTGGAAGTCCATCCACCAACCACGTACACCCAGCTAGACTTTACATAAGTGAAAAGTAAACTTTTGTTGAGTTAAGTGAATGGGCTTTTGGAATCTGTTTGTTACAAAAACTGGTGTTACTTATCCTATCTAATTTGGTATTGTCAGGAACTTGGCAAAATCACCTCGACTCTCATCTATGAAATGGGAATAATGACACCCATGGGTTGTTGAGATTAAGTAAGATGGTGGATGAGTATTTCTGAGATGTAAACATTTCAGTTCAATATGTACTCATTCTCTCCCTTCTTTCCTCTTCTACTATGCTCGCAGGAAAGACTACTAAAAGGAGGGAACGTCCATAAGTGAGGTATCACAGGAGTCTAGGGATGTGGTGCTCCCTGACTGTGGAGGCAGGGGCATGGCTAAAATGGCCTCTGGGAACTCCATATCTGATGTTTATAAAGTAAAATATCTCCCCAGGGTCTAAATAAACAGAGCCAGGACAATCTCAAAATAGCAGGTGACTTCCAAAAAGTAGATCTGCCAAGAGACTGGAAGATTAGCAGCCTGGGTTCTTATCCTGGCTCCAGAATGAACCTCTACATCCCAGAAGATTCAGCAGGAGAAAAGCCAGCAGGCATGAAACTGGATGGTGTTTGGGGGGCCTGGTGAGAAGCATGGGCTACTTAGAAAAGAGACACATGCACATGTGGAGACGACAGTGGGAGAAGGGGCTAAGGGTTGACAGTGCAAGTCTTCAGTGTCAGACTGAGAAGAAGTGACTGTCACCCCAAGGATGATGGGAAGCCAAGGAAGCTTTTAAGCAGGGAATGACACGGTCTAGCTATGATCTAGAAAATTCACCACGGATGGAATCAGTGGATGGCAGTTTCCATGAGTCCACCAGGAATTTGGGAAGGCAGAGCCAACAGGAGAAGAGCATGAGCTCAGTAAACATCCATCTACCTTTTCACATTAGACATTTGAGGGCCAGGGGGAGGATGACACCCCAAGGAGGAGAAAGAGGATACGGATAGGACACAGATTGGGCAGCCCATGGTCATCACCTGAACAAAGACAGTTGGTTGCTACTTCCAATAGGTGATTACCATTCCATTAGGGGCCTATTGTAGCTCAGGAGGAGATGTATGGGGCTCCCAAATTCTGGAAAGAATATAGAATATGGATGGGAAGGAAGAGCCTTTTGGATGACTGAGTAGTGGCTGGTTTCCTGGCTCACCAGTCTAACCTGGAGAGCCAAAGGAGTCAAGGTGGGAAACCAGCTTCTGCATAGCCACCTGCTGTTTTCATGTGAGAATCACTGTTTTAGAGAAACCATCTGGCGGGGGTGGGGGGTGGGGAGGGTGCCTGGGTAGCTGAGTCAGTTGAGTGACTGACTCTTGATTTCGGCTCAGGTTATGATGCCAGGATCATGGGATTGAGCCCCTCAGGCTCTGCACTGATCATGGAACCTGTTTGGGGTTCTCTCTCTCTCTCTCCTTCTGCCCCTCTCCCCCGCTTGTGCGCTCTCTCTCTCTCTCTCTCTCTCTCTCTCTCTCTCTCAAATACAAAATAAAATAAAGAGACCATTTGGGGCTAGAGCCCTGATTCCCACCCCCTTGAAGCACAGGGGGCGGGCAGGGTGGTGGGAGAGGAAATCTGATTCCTTCTAAGTAGGCAAAGGTTGAGGAGGATAGGGAATACGGCAGGAGAACACCATGAAAAGCATCTTCGATTTGCCTTCCGGATCCACTCTCTGCTCTTCTCCACCTGCCCTGGGCCCCAGTTGAGTGGGCTAATGAGAACCCACAACAGAAAATGAGAGGGAAAGCAGGGAGAGAGGAAGGATTGGTGCTATGGGTTGGACTCACATGTGGAACCCCTGATCCCCAATCTCTCAGAAGAACCATAAACAAAAATGAGGCTGCAAGGGGGGCCCCAAACCAACCTGACACATGTTCTTATAAAAAGAGGATGTTTGGACACATAGACACCAGGGGCACGTGCCCATGGAGGAAGGACCACGTGCGCACACAGCAACAAATCTGCTATCTGCAAGCCCAGGAGAGAGGCCTGGCCAGAAACCAATCCTACCCATCCCTTGATCTTGAACCTCCAGCCTCCAGAACGGTGAGAAAATAAATTTCAATTGTTCGAGCCACCAGTCGGTGATGTTTTGTTATGACAGCCCCGGTACGCTGACAGTCCCTGTATGAGACTCTTCTCAACTACCTGTCTTTTTTTTTTATGTTTTTATTTATTTTTGAGAGAGAGAGAGACAGCATGAGCAGGGGACGGACAGAGAGAGAGAGGGAGACACAGGATCCGAAGACAGGCGACAGGCTCTGAGCTAGCTGTCAGCGCAGAGCCCGATGCGGAGCTCGAACCCACAAACTGTGAGATCATGACCTGAGCTGAAGTCAGATGCTTAACCGACTGAGCCATCCAGGCTCCCTTCAACTACCTGTCTTGAGGGGAGGGTGCCACTGGTTTCCCAGTAGAACCCTGAGACAGATAGTAATGAAGATTCTGTTTCCATTCTGTTTCTTCCTGTGTCTTTGTCCCTTGGCCCATTTGGCCTGCCAGGATATTTGAAGATATTTTGCAATTACTGCTTTGTGGAAGGGATGACAAAAGAGAAATGGGACAAAGAGGAGTCATTTCTTTGTTCCGGAGTTTCTAAAATCTAACCCACAGTGGGATTGAAATCATTCAGGGGAGAAGACAACTGACTCTGACCCCTAAGAGAAGGGAGATTTTCTGAACTCAAGGTGAGGAGTGGAAATGAGTGGGAGAATGCCATGCACCCCTGAAAAGGGATTCCCTCTCTCTTGTCCACATGCCTTCCTGGACATGGCTGTTCCGGTTCAGAGAGAATTGGACCCACACTGATTGGTCGGGACATAGGGCAGCCAGACCCCACTGACTGCCTGTGCCCGGCCTCTTGCACGGAACTTTGGCCCAGAGAATGGGAACACCTTAAAGGCCCGATTCTGATGCAGAGTAAAGCCGAAGCCAATGGCAAGATGAAGTGACTGACTGGGTCAGAAGCTGACTTGTGTCTCTATCCTCCTCCCCAAAATTCACATGTTAAACTCTCAGCCCCCAGTATCTCAGAATGTGACCGTATTTGGGAATAAGACCTTTGCAGAAGTAATTAGTGAAAATGAGGTCATACCAGAGTAGGGTGGGCCCCAGATCCAATATGGCTACTCTCCTTATAAAAGGGGGAAATTTGGATGCAGACACATGCACAAGGACATGCATTCTGCAGGCCAAGGAACGCCAGTGAATGCCAGCAAACCACCAGAAGCTGGGAGCGAGGCAGGGGACAGGTTATCCTGCACAGTCTCAGAAGGAATGGGCCAGGCCCACACCTGGATGGTGGACTTGTAGCTTCCAGAACTGAGATGATGCATTTCTGTTGTTGAGGGCGCCCAGTCGAGGCACATTGTTACATCAGCCCCGGAGGGTCTTCGCAGATAGCCACTCCGAGTTCACCCACCCATTCTTTCATTTATTCCACACACACTGGTGTCCATTTCTCGGCCCCTTGGGACCTGCATTCTAGTGGGAGAGGCAGACACTATGTCAGTAAGCACAGATGAAACACCGCAGTGGGCAGTAAATGCTCTGAAGGAAACCAGAGCTCAGAGAGGCCACTGCCTCAACTGGGCAGTCAGACCAGGGGATGTCACATGGTGGCGGCCCCAAGGCACTGAGGGCATGAGTCGTGGAAATTCCCACTGACTGGACACATAGGCCGAGCCAACAATGATTGAGCCATGGCTTGAACTTGTATCCCAAGTGCGACATGGGGACACAGTCTTCTTCATGTAGAGTCCTTCCTGTGGGCATGTCTCTGTGTCCCAGTTTCCTTTTTTATTTTCTTAAAGTTTATTTCTTTATTTTGAGAGAGAGAGAGAGAGAGAGAGAGAGAGAGAGCGCACAAGCAGGGGAGAGGCAGAGAGAAAAAGAGACAGAATCCCAAACAAGCTCCCGGCCCTGAGCTGTCAGTGCAGAGCCCAATGCAGGGCTCGAACTCACAAACCAGAAGATCACAACTTGAGCTGAGATCAAGAGCCAGATGCCCTAATGACTGAGCCACCCAGGCGCCTCCTCAACTTCCTCTTTTTGTAAAGACGCACTCACGGGCGCCTGGGTGGCTCAGTCGGTTAAGCATCTGACTTGGGCTCAGGTCATGATCTCACGTTTTGTGGGTTCGGGCTCTGTGCTGACAGTTGGGAGCCTGGAGCCTCCTAGGGATTCTGTGTCTCCCTAGCTCTCTGCCCCTCCCCCCATCTCAAAAATAAATAAATGTTAAAAAAAATTAAGACACACTCTTCTTGGATTTTAGCCAATTAATGACCTCATCTTAACTATATCCATATGAGGTTACAATCACAGATACTGGAGTGGACACATTGAAAAGGTATTTAGGGGGTGCCTGGGGGTGGCTCAGTAGGTTAAATGTCCAACTTCAGCTTGTGGTTGATGAGTTCCGGCCCCATGTTGGGCTCTGCACTGACAGTGTGGATTCTGCCTGGGATTCTCTGTCTCCCCTTCTCTCTGCCCCTCCCCTGCTTGTGATCTCTCTCTCTCAAAATAAATAAATAAACTTAAAAAAAAAGAAAGAAAGAAAGAAAGAAAGAAAGAAAGAAAGAAAGAAAGAAAGGTATTTAGGAGGTAAAATTCACAGGATGTGGCAGTGAGTTGACTCAGGA
Source organism: Cryptoprocta ferox (assembly GCA_028646485.1). Taxonomy (NCBI): domain Eukaryota; kingdom Metazoa; phylum Chordata; class Mammalia; order Carnivora; family Eupleridae; genus Cryptoprocta; species Cryptoprocta ferox. Next base: position 11,601,752 of record CM053563.1, on the reverse strand, counting down.
AAGGGGAGAGGGTTGTGCCGAGGGTGAGGCTGGAGTTGGGGTTCTGGCTAGAACAGTAGGTGGCTGGGAAATCCCTAAACACACAAAGGGATGAGACTTGTTCTGGTCTTGCCGCTCTTCCTGGTGAGTGGGTTGGGGCTGGAGCACCCTCGTTTGGGGGTGGGCATGTGCCATACCTGGAAATGTGGGAGCAATGGGAGGCGTCCCCACTGCAGACTGAATCTCGGAACCTTACAACGAATTGTCCAAACCTTAAAATTAGAGACTGTTAGAACTGTGGGATCTTAAAGTCCTAGAATAGTAACAGGTGACACTGGCAGAGTCTTTCTTAGTCTGTGCATTACATTTGTGAACTTAGTGAGTCTCTTGTTGTCTTCTGAGAAAACATCCCCGTTTTCAGGAGGAGAAAACAGCACCGACGGAGGTGTCCCTGGCCAGGGTTGGAATGTGGCAGAAATGAATATGATCCCAGGTCTGTCCAGCTCCAAGACCCTTACACAATAAGCCTTCCTTACACAAATGCTAATATTAATACTTTTAACAGCAATGGTCATGATGGGGTGCCTGGGTGGCTCAGTCCGTTAACCATTCAACCTCGGCTCAGGTCATGATCTCGTGGTTCGTGGGTTTGAGCCCCGCATTGGGCTCTGTGCTGACAGCTCAGAGCCTGGAGCCTGCTTCAGATTCTGTGTCACCCTCTCTCTCTGCTCCTCCCTAGCTCATGCTCTCTTTTGCTCTCAAAAAAAATAAACATTAAAAAAATATTTTAAAAAAATGAAAATGAAAATGAAGGAAACGAAGTCCAGAGAAGAAAAGGTCTTATGCAAGCTGCAGCCCAGGGAAGGGCCACGGTGACAAAAAGGAAGTAAAAGTCTTGGATCAGAGTCCTGTGTTCATAGACATTCCTGTGTGCTTTTCTCTCACGCCCTTCTTGAGAAGGCCATTAACAGAGGAGACAGAGCAGGCCTGGACCCTTAATCCCCTGAGGAAACTTTTGAAATTGTGTTCTGATGCCTCTGCCACTTCTGAGGTAAACTGGTCTAAACTCAAAATCTGGACCTGCCACTTACTAGCTGTGCAAACTTGGATAAATATCTTGACCTCTCTGTGCCAACTTATCTCATGGGTTTCTTTTTTTTTAAGTTTCTTTATTGATTAATTTTGAGAGAGAGAGAGAGAGAGAGAGATGGAATGAATAGGGCAGGGGCAGAGAGAGAGGGAAAGAGAGAATCCCAAGCAGGCTCTGTGCTGTCTGTGCCCGATGCGAGGCTCGATCTCATGAACCATGAGATCATGACCTGAGCCGAGATCAAGAGTTGGATGCTTAACCGACTGAGCCACCCAAGCACCCCTCATGGAATAGTTTTAAAGACTCAATGAAGATAAGGTGTTCTAGACTTGGCAAATGAGTTCTTCCAAAAATTTAATCTCTCCCTAGCCTCATTCTTAATAAATCACATGCATGCATGGGGCAGGGGGGATCTGAGGCACAAGGATAGCTGGACAAGGAAGGATCCTGGAAATCAGGGGTGGGCAGGGCACTGAGGTGCTCAGATCTGATATAGACTCCCATGACCCCAGACTTTGGATGCTGTCTGGTACCTGAATGGGCCAGGGCTCAGATATCTCAAAATATCAGCTGGTAGCAGGTCAGTAAATATTTTGAGAAAATGAAAAATTGACAGTCTGAAACCCAAGGCCCCGATGCAGCCTTGGCACTGAGCTGGGTCCTAGTCACTCAGCGAATGCTGACCCTGGTCACACGCTGCTGCCCCCCACAGTGATCCTGAACAGTGCTTGGGCCCCAAAAGGTCCCAGGGAGAAGAACGAAGACAAGGAGATAAGAAACTGTGTGCCACGTTTGGTTAGAGGTAAGTAAGGTGAATGCTTAGGCCAAAGGGTGGATCAGGGGAAATTTTGGAAAATGGACCCAGAGAGGTCCCTTTGGCCGTCAGCAAAAGCTTTGAAAATCCCACTGGGCAATTTGGACTTTTTCTTGGAGGGCCTTAGACCCACGGGGAGTTTTAAGCGGGGACGGTCACAATCACTTTGTACTTTAGACTATTCACTGGTTTGGAGACTGGGTTAGAAGGGTGACACGAAATGTGGGGTGTGGGGGAGAGAGGAGGTCAGGACGGCCAGGACGATGTCATAATCAGAGTAGGTTCACTGTTGTTACAAAGATTCCCGCAACTCTCAGTGGCTTAAAGCAACCAAAGTTTATTTCTCATTCACATCTCATTTGGGTGAGGGTTTGAACGGTCTCCCCCTAGTGGTGACTTCAGACACAGGACACAGATGGTTTTTCGTTTTTTTGTTTTTTTCTCCATTTGTGGCAACAGCTCCGGAAGGCAGAGCACAACCACGGCTCCAGTCATGGAGGCTGAATAATCAGGAATTGTTTCTTAGAAGTCAACGAATGTTTATAGAGCTCCCGACGTGTGCCGGGCGCTGTTTTAAGACCTTGGAATTGAGCCAGGAACCAAAGTCCTTGCCCTCAAGGAGCTTAGATGTTTTTGGAGGAGACGGATTATAAACACATAAGTGCTATTTTTCTTTCAGTTGCAAATAGCAGAAACTCACCTCAAACCAGTTAAGAAAGCAAAAGAAGAAAGCAATCGATTAGCTCCCGTATTAGTTAATTTGGGTATTTCAGGAGGCTATTGGGCTTCAGCAACTCTCTCATTATTACCGCCACCCTGAAAGCAAGGGTGCCTCTGCCCCTCCCTTTGTGCTATGGCTTCATTCTGCGGTCACTCTCACATCTTAAGGTGGGAAAGATGTTCATTGCAGCCCCCAGTCCCCTAGTAACTCAGGAGAGACTCTGATTGGCTCCGCCTGGGTCACATGACCATCTCTGGTCCAATCGCCATGAGTCTATGATGGTAGCCGCCAGAGCATTGCTCACCCCTGAGGAGGGTGGGAGGAGAGGACGGTGTCTGGTCGGCCAGCCCAGCTAGGACCGAGTACAGGTGTTGTGGAGGAAGTTTCGCACATCAGGTGATTACCAGGTAAGGAAGGGAGTGAAGGAGCGCTGGGATGACAATAAACGATTGACCTCTCAGTCCTAGTCCACTGTGATCCACGTGTAGACCAGAATCGAGACACACCCACTTGCTCCCCGACACGCAGCCCAAAAGTGGCCCCACTTGGGGGCGCCTGGGTGGCTCAGTCACTTAAGCGTCTGACTCTTGTTTTCAGCTCAGTTCATGATCTCACAGTTCATGGGTTCCAGTCCTGAGTCCGGCTCTGCGCTGACAGTGCAGAGCCTGCTTGGGATTCTCTGTCTGTCTCTGTCTCTGCCTCTCCCCTTTCCTCGAAAATAAACTTTTAAAAAATGCCCCCACTCAACACAAAAGCAGCTCTCCTACACACGACCAAAATTTCATTTACCCTCCGTCCCCGTATAAAGTCGAATCCCTGTGCCAGTGCCTAACGAAGGAACTCTGAACGGGGTGCCAGGTGTACACTACGGTGAGGTGTCAGTCTGAAAACCATGCTCTGTACACCTGCGGTGAGTGTGTTGACAGCCTACACCACAGACATTCCCATTCTTTTTCTTCTGACCTCAAAGCCTGTGTCCCACAAAAAAGCTTGGAAATACTCGCTTTCCCAGCATTCCTTGTGGCTATGGGTATCCATGCGTCAAAGTTTTGGTCAGAAAGACATAGGGGGTAATTTCTGCTACGGTGTTCCAAAGATAGATTCTTCCCCTTTAATAAAAAGAGTAGGATGTGAAGTAAGTCCTCTTAGAGTGCAGGCTGCCTTCCCCTTGACTTTGGAGACAGCTGGCCAAGGCCTAAAAGTCAACATGGAGGAAACGGACCAAGCGAATAAACAGGTTTTTATTACCCTGTTGAGTTATCAAATCAGTTCTGGCACAGCTTAGCTCCAGACTTCTTGCTTTGTAAATATCTTTATTGTTAAATCCACTGTTGATCCAAGATTCTTTTTTTTTAATGTTTATTTCTTTTGAGAGAGAGAGAGCATAAGTGAGCAGGGGAGGGACAGAGAAAGAGGGAGACAGAGAATCCTAAGCAGGCTCCGTGCTGTCAGCACAGAGCCCAATGCCTGGCTTGATCCCAGGAACCACAAGATCATGACCGGAGATGAAACCAAGAGTCAGACGCTCAACCGACTGAGGCACCCGGGTGCCCCTGATCCAAGATTCTTGTCTCACCGTTCACTAGGTGATCAGGCTGCACAGTGAAGGTTAGAGGCAGTACCTGCCACCCAGGGGAGAAACGGGTGCATAATTCAAGGTCACTGGAACAGAAAACACACACACCAGGCTCGAGTGATACAGGCTTTACTTACAGCAAGGGAGGAGATGGAGTGCACAAGATCCAGGCCCCGGTGACTGGCAGATCTACTCCACAGCCGACACTGGCCATGTAAACTGCACACACCCCACTTCAACCTGCACCGGAAGGACCCAGATTCCTCCCTGGGGGGGGGGGGTCTGAAATTCAAAAAGCTAGGGACTTGCCTGAGGGCCATTGACACACGCACTTAAGTAGAACAAGGGAGTACTGGGGTGCCTGGGTGGCTCAGTTAAGCCTCTGACTCTCGATTTCGGCTCAGGTCATCATCTCACAGTTCGTGGGTTCGCGTCCCACATCGGGCTCTGTGCTGACAGCGTGGAACCTCTTTGAGATTCTCTCTCTCCCTCTCTCTCAGCCCCTCCCCTGCTTGCTCTCTAGCTCTCTCTCGAAATCAATAAAAATAAACTTTAAAAAAAAAGAACGAGGGAGTACTCACTAAGTTTGTAACAGGGAAAGATATTTCCTCACAAGGCAGTAAGCCCACCACAAGCTGTGAAGGCTCCTTAGCTGTTGGTAAGGAATTCTTCCAGGCCCAAGGCGTGTTCTTATGCAACTGAGTGGGTGTGGAAAGAGACTCACGGCCATTTCACAACCATTTCGCTACTGGCAGCTGAAAGCTGGCATTCTAACTGCCAACATCTTGGCAGTGCAGTGATTGCTTTCGACACCCAGCTTTCGACACCCAGCATAGCTGCCTCTAATCGTCTCCTCTGACAGTTAATTCTCCATCTTGACCTCCAGGTCCAACCTGAAGGGGGTTTTGAGGAGGACTTCCCTTCCAGGGTTGTACTCTTTTAACTTCCGGGAGATGCTTCAATCTCTTGGGAGTTCCATGGAGGTTGCCTGTAATGCCAGAAATCTTGACAACTCCTGGTTCTTGAATCTGAACTCAGGGTCAGTCAGGTACCCTTGTGCTAATTAGAAAAAGGCACTCCCTCTAGATGGATAAATTAGAGAAAAATAAGGGATCTCATCTGGGCAGATCCATTCCTGAGAATGCTAGGTTGGATGAGTATTATTTTTTTTTGGAAAATAAAGAAGTGTCTTGGGGCGCCTGGGTGGCTCAGTCGGGTAAGCGTCTGACTTCAGCTCAGGTCATGATCTCATGGTTCATGAGTTGGAGCCCTGTGTTGGGCTCTGTGCTGACAGCTCAGAGCCTGGAGCCTGCTTCAGATTCTGTGTCTCCCTCTCTCTCTGCCCCTGCCCCATGCATACTCTGTCTCTCTCAAAAATAAATGTTTTTAAAAATTAAAAAAAAAAAAGTCTTCCTTGGGTGGAAGCAGCTCTGCACCATGGTGCATGACTTAGCAAGTGAAGTGTGAGCAGTCTGCAGTGATTCTTCTCTCCTTGCACAGTGAACAACCTGCACAACTGCACAACCATTGATTGTTTAGGCCCCACCCTGAAGAGTCTGCCTCTACTGCAATGGTCATCGGAGCTCTGGATCCCTGAGGGGAGTCAACAGAGCTGGACTTGCTGACAAATGTTGACAAAAGTTACCAATGGCTAACGGGATCAAGGGTTCCCATCAGAGAATCTCCAAGCAGAAGGCCTGGAGAATGTCTATATTAATTAATGTAAAGACCCAAGTTGCTGTATCCAACAGATCCCAAGATACAGTGGCTTAAATAAAACAGAAGTTTGTTCCTCTCCTTTGTGATCCCCTTGAAGTAGGGTTAGTCCAAAATGGCAGGTGGTTCCCCTCCATGTGGTCAATCTGGGATCCAAGACCCTTTAATCTTAAAAAAAAATTCTTTTTAATGTTTATTTATTTTTGAGGTGGGGGGAAGGGCAGAGAGAGACGGAGGCAGAGATCCAAAGTAGGCTCCGAGCTGTCAGCGCAGAGCCCAACGCGGGGCTCGAACTCATGAACCATGAGATCATGACGTGAGCCGAAGTTGGATGCTCAGCCGACTGAGCCCCACTCCGGGCACCCCCAAGCCCCTTTAAACTTGTTGTTCTGCCATAGTTGGGTGGTTCTCAAATGCAGGCCCCAGCTAAGCAGTATCAGAATCATCTGGAACTTGTTAAAAATGCAAATTCTCAGGCCCTCCCCCGGACCCACTGAATCAAAACCTCTGGGGGGCGGGGTGGGGGCAGCAATCTGTGTTTCACCAAGGCCTTCCGGTGACTCTGATGGAGGACCACTACTCTGTGGTGTTGCCCTGACCTTTGTGCTCAAAACGCAGGATGGACTTGTACTTCTTGAATCATCCTTTCCTGTCCGGGAGGTGGCCAGAATGGAAACCTCTGGCTGCTTAACGACTTCAGGCGCCGAAGAAACTTGAGTTCTGGGCATGTAAGAGGGCAAGGGAGTCTCATGGAGCACAATAGCTTGTGGTACAGATTCTGGAGACAGGCTGCCTGGGTTTTAGTCCCAAAGTTGCCATGTACCAGCTGTGTGACTTTCAACAAGTAACTTCTTGCTGAGCCTCAGTTTCCTCTCCTATCATTTGGGGATCATTACTCTATCAATCTCATGGTGTTACTGTGAGGTTATTATATACCCTACATATATAAGCCCCCCAAAAGAATACCTTAATTATCTTAATATTTTCACGTTGATAAGAGCTTTTTGTTCACTGAGCCTTGCATTAAATGCTTTCCCTATTGAGTCCTCATGATTCTATTGTGATAGGTGCATTTTATATAGAGATCTTCATTTTAAATATTTTTATTTATTTTTGAGAGGAAAGAGAGCAGGTGCCAGCAGGGGAGGGTAGAAGAAGAGAAGGACAGAGGATTCCAAGTGGGCTCTACACTGACAGCAGAGAACCAGATGTGGGGCTCGAACTCATGAACCGTGAGATAATGACCTGAGTTGAAGTCGGATGCTTCATGGACTGAGTGACCGAGGCGCCTGGAGATATTCATTTTATAAAGGAGGGAACTGAAGGGCAGACTGGTCAGGTCAGGTAGGTTACAGGTGCTGGAATGGAAATTCTAACTCCATCTGATTCATACAGTCTCAAATCTTAACCACTTCTCAACGCTGGCTTTCTAAAAGTTCCAGTCTTCTGGGAAGATGGCGCCATCTCATGGCTGGAGGACTGCCATGCAACAGGAATGGTAACTGCAGGACAAGGAGAGAAAGTTCTCACCACCGTTTGTAGCCTCTCCCCATAAGGGCAAAGAGGAACACTGTGCCCAGAGGCGGATCCAGCTGGGGAGACAGATGTTCAGAAAGTTATGCTCCAGTACTTCGTCAGGCACTTTACATCCTAACAACTCAGAAGTTTATACTATGATTGCCCCCCATTTTATAAATGAATAAAGGCTCAGAGACAATAAATGTTCAAGATCTCAGCTAGGAAGCAGCAGAGCAGAATTCAAACTCAGGGCTAATTTTTTTAATGAAACTTTGTAACCTATGTTTTTATATATAGATATATTTTAAGTAGTCTTCACTCCCAACGTGGGGCTTGAACTCATGACGCCCTCAAGAGTCGGATGCTCTCCTGAGCCAGTCAAGCACCCCTTGGCTAATCAGCATCTCCCAAGCCGGCTCCTTGTGCAGCTGGGAGACAGCGCCACCTGGTGGTGACTAATAAAAAGTAATAGCTAACATCATTTGCCATGCTCCAGGCACTGTTCTAAGTGCTTAATTTATTTTTTTTTTAATTTTTTAAATGTTTACTTATTTTTGAGAGACAGAGCGTGAGCAGGGGAAGGGCAGAGAGAGAAAGGGACACAGAATCTGAAGCAGGTTCCAGGCTCTGAGCTTTCAGCACAGAGCCCGACGCGGGGCTCGGACTCACATACCGCGACATCATGAACTGAGCCGAAGTCGACCACTTAACCGACTGAGCCACCCAGGCGCCCCTAAGTGCTTAATTTAGATTTAATTTAAAGTAACTTGTTTAATTCCTCTTCCTAACCCCAATTATTTATTACCCTTAAAGGCAGGTGAATGAGAATTAATAATCTCCACCCCTCCCCACATTTATTTTATTTTTCTTTCTTTGAAAAACAAATTTTATTGTGGAAGATTTCAAGCATATACAGAGGTAGATATAGAATATATCCATCATCTGGTTTCAGCAACGATCAACTCATGGGCAATCTTATTTCATCTATACTCAGGACAATCTCCTCCTCCCATACCCCCCCAAAATCAGGATTATTTTGGAGCAAAACCAAGACATTGTTATCAATATTTTTAGTTGTGTATCCCTAGAATATCCTCCATTTTACTGTTGAGGAAACTGAGGCTTCAAGAGGTTACATAACCTGACCAAGGTCACTTTGCTGATGGGGTGCAGAGGCTGGGTCAAACCGCTGATGCCTCTGGAGTGTGGAATCACTCAGACCACGACAAAACTCTGCCACTTCTTTTCAAAGTTGTCAAATTGCTTCTCAAATTGACAAAAATTGGAATACAAATGGGAGAGATGAAAGTATTGTATCAATGTTAACTTTCAACTTGATAACTACGGTTGTATCACAGAACATCTGATCTTATGTTCAGGGGGAATCTTATTATTATTATTACTATCCCTCCCTCCGTGTCTTGCCTTCTACGTCTCCAGCCATTTCTGTACCCACCTCACCCCGCCAGCCCCTCCACCTTCCAGCCTCAGCCCCTCACCTGGAGCAGACATTCCTGCGCTCACAGCGCCACCTGGTGGTCTGGAGGGTCTGATCCTTGGGGCAAGTGCAAGAGTGGTGCAGGTAAACGCGAGGTTGCCGGGCTGGAGAGGGTTAGAGAGCCCTGGGATGGTACCTGTTATTGCTGGAAGAGACCATGGTCTGTGTGGGGGAGCGGGAGAGTGCCCCTGTTCACACTGTGCTGAGTCTCGGTGGGTTGGGCTCTATGATCGCGTGGGGGAATCCATGGAACATAGTATGTGAAGGACAGCTGAAAAGTCTGAGACATACCTGGAGGTTTGTGAATATGAAAGACAAGGTGTGCACAAGTCTCTCTGGGAGGGGTGTATCAAGGCTAGGTCTGGGCCCTAACTGCATATCTGTGTTGTTGGGAGGCTGTGTATAAGTGTGAATGTGTGAATGTACTGTATGGACCGGACACCTTTAACTGTACCTCCCTAAAAACAAAAACAAAAATGCAAAAACATCTTAAATGGCTTTCATTAATGATATCATGACAACATGGATCTTGTTATTCTGAAACCTTTAGATAGATGTAAATATAGACTATGGATATGGATACAAAATGTTAGCATAGGTATATGTAGACGGTATTGATATAGACAGATGATACAGACATATATAGTATAAAGATGATGACCTAGAGGTAGACAATTTAAATATGTGTGATATAAATTTGGTACAGACATATGGCATTGATGCATAAATAGAGACAATACAGAGAACATACAGCAGGTCAATAATTATGTTAATACTTGGGGCGCCTGGGTGGCTCAGTCGGTTGAGTGTCTGACTTTGGCTCAGGTCTTGGTCTCGCAGTTGGTGAGTTTGAGCCTCACATCGGGCTCATTGCTGTCAGCACGGAGCCCACTTTGGATCCTCTGTCCCCCTCTCTCTGCCCCTCCCTCGCTTGTGCTTTCTCTCTCTACCTCAAAAATAAATAAAAGTTTAAAAATTTTTAAAAAGTAATTAGGTTAATACCATTAAGAACCAAGATTGGGGCGCCTGGGTGGCTCAGTTGGTTAAGCGTCCGGCTTCGGATCTCATAGTTCGTGGGTTCGAGCCCCGCGTCGGGCTCTGTGCTGACAGCTCAGAGCCTGGAGCCTGCTTCTGATTCTGTGTGTCCCTCTCTCTCTGCCCCTCCCCTGCTCATGATCTGTCTCTCTCTGTCTTTCAAAAATAAATAAGTGTTAAAAAGTTAAAAAAAAAAAAAAGAACCAAGATCTTCAGCTGAAGAGAAAGGGGGTCCTGAAGTACTGTTTGTAAAGAAAAAGCGAGAGAAATCCTTGATTCATCAGCTTTCAAATCATGAGTTGGTTCCTTAGCCTCTTCAAAAGTAACCCATGAGGTTCTTTTGAGAATCGTGATACTCATTCCCTGATGTGCTGGATCACAGTGAGAGTTTTATGGTCATGTCAGCATCTAGGGAGGAAACAGGAACAAGTGCTTTGAAATGTAAGCAAATGAGGGGCGCCTGGGTGGCTCAGTGGGTTAAGTGTCTAACTCTTGATTTCAGCTCAGGTCGTGATCTCACAGTTCGTGGGATGGAGCCCCGTGTCAGGCTCTGCACTGACAGCACGGAGCCTTTGGGATCCTCCCCCTCTCTCTGCCACTCCTCTCCCTCAAAATAAATAAATAAACTTAAAAAAAAAAAAGGAAATGTAAGCAAATGAAAGACAAGGCAGTTATTAACTCCAGGAAAAATAAAAAATGCACCTGTAGGTCGGCAGCTGACCCATCTGTGAACTCTACTACACGGTCATAATAATGCAAACACTGAATATTGATTTAACTAGAAATGAAGATAAACTCAGCTGAGGAACTGTGGGGAGGAAAGTTTTTGCTGAAGGCATCCCAGGATTTGGTCCCGGAAGAATTCTGCAGGAGGCTGAAGTCCGTGCCTCTACTTTGTCCTGGGGTGGAGGGCTAGAAAGGCCTGCCTCCCCATAGACGCCCATGCCCTTGTACCCAGAAGAGCCCCCTCACATGGTAAAAGAGACCTTGCAGGGGCGCCTGGGTGACTCAGTCACTTGAGCGACCGGCTCTTGATTTCGGCTCAGGTGATGATTGCAAGGTCGTGGGATTGAGCCCCATGTCCGGCTCCGCGCTGAGCATGGAAATTGCTTGGGATTCTCTCTCCTCCCCACTCAAATAAATAAATAATTAAGACAAAAGAAAACCTTGCAGGTGTGATTAATTTAAGGATCTTAAGATGGGAAGATTATTCTGGATCATTCTGGGGGCCCAATGTAATCACAAGGGTCCTTATAAAAGGGAGGCAGGAGGGCACCTGGGTGGCTCAGTCTGTTAAATGTCCGACTTCAGCTCAGGTCATGATCTCGTGGTCAGTGGGTTCGAGCCCTGCATTGGGCTCTGTACTGACAGCTCGGAGCCTGGAGCCTGCTTCAGATTCTGTGTCTCCCTCTCCCTCTGCCCCTCTCCCGTCTCCCGTTTGCACTTTCTCTCAAAAATAGACAAACATTTTAAAAAGAGAGAGAGAGAGAGAGGCAGGAAGGTCAGAGTCACAGGTGGAGTGATGCAGCCAGGAGCCAAGGAATGAGGGCAGCCTCTAGATGCTAGAAGAGACTGGAACAGATCCTCCCTGGGGCTCCCCCGAAAGGAAGCCGAACTACTGCCACCTTGATTTCAGCCCTTGAAGACTCATTTCAGATGTCTGACTTCCAGAACGTAAGAGAACAAATGTGCTATTGTCAGCGAATTTGTGCGCATTTGTTACAGCGGCCATGAGAAACTAATGCACCCCAGTATCAGATCCTTCCGAAATGGGATGAAAGGGAGGCCCCAGACCTGAATGATCTTCAGCCCCAAGCTCCCCCCCCCCCGCCTTCCATACCCCTTCTGGAGCTTTCATGGCGACAAAGAGACGGGGAGTCCCTCTGGCTTACACAGCCTAGTCCGCATATCAGACTACATATGCCTCACTTCCTGGCCTTTGCCCAGACTCTTCTGTTCCCTGCCTTTCCCTCATGGCTGGATTGAGGGCTCAGTGAAGATCTAGGGCTAAAACTCATTCTGAGGCCTCGATCAGCCGTTAGTTTGTACCTGGGGTCAGGATTCTGCTGACTTTTACCCTCTCGGAATGTCCACTGATGGGGAGATTGTCCAAACCCTGTTCCTCTGGTCCCTGGAAGAGAAGCCAAGCTGTTGTAGCATCTGGTTTGGGCTTCTCCGGAGTCATCACAGCCATGCCCTTGCCTCCTGGAGAAAGTTCTCAGAAGATCAGGGAACTCATCCAGCTACTGCCATCAAGTGTTTGTCTTCAAAAGAAACTGTGCCAGGGGGCGCCTGGGTGGCTCCGTCAACTAAGCATCCGACTTGGGCTCAGGTCACGATCTCACGGTTGGTGAGTTTGAGCCCCGCATCAGGCTCTTTGCTGTCAGCCCAGGGTCCACCTCGGATCATCTGTCTCCCTCTCTCTTTGCCCCTCCCCGCATGCTCTCTCTTTCTCAAAAATAAACACTACAAAAAGAAAGAAAAGAAAGAAAGAAACTGTGCCAAAGTCCTTGGTATCAGAATGTCCACAAGGAGAGGTTCCTACCACGCCTCCAGCTTCGCCTCTCACTCACTTCTCCTACTTATTATATCTGAGTGTATGATACTGTACAAGCCACCTCCTGACTCTGGCCCCAGGTCAGAACAAAGGCAATGGATGAGAGGGTCTCGAATGGGCTGCCAAGATGAAAACGCCACAGTTCTGGGAGCCGAGAGTCCCCAGGCAGTGGGGCACAGGCTTTGGATTCTGACCGACCACAGACCTCAAGCCTTAGCCTGCCGGTTATTGGTTGGGTAGTCTTGGGAAAGTGACTGAACACTCCTGAGTTATCAGTTTTCTCATCTGTAAAATGGAGATTAAATAAGGCAACACCTCTTGAGTGCCTTACCAGTACCTGGCGCCACGCTCACTCCGTGTACACCATTGCTATTGAGTTTGAACCGGTTATTTATAGTTAGGTCTATCCTAGTGAGTCCCGGCACCTTAGGGCCAAGCACCCGCCAGGACGCACATCCATCTGGGTTATGAGACAGTTAAGTGTGGTCAACTCCTTTGTTAACACAGGACACAATGGATCCAAGGGAGTACAACAGAAAACATCAACGGCTCGGAGATCAGTGATCGGAACTGTGGAGATCGGTCCTTAATCTGGGATACATGCACACCTGCAAGAGTCCATGAAGATTTTCCACTGGATAGGCAGACACAGGGACAAATTAAAAAAAAAAAACTTTTAAGTTTTTTAAAGTTTGAGAGAGAGAGGGCATGAGTGGGGTAGGAGCAGAAAGAGAGAGAGGGAGGGAGGGAGGGAGAGACAATTCCAAGCAGGCTCTGCACTGTCAGCACAGAGCCCAATGTGGGGCTAGAACTAGAGAACTGTGAGATCATGACCTGGGCTGAGATCAAGAGTCAGATGCTTAGGGGGAACCTGGGTGGCTCAGTCGGTTGAGCATCCGACTTCAGCTCAGGTCATGATCTCACAGTTCATGGGTTTGAGTCCCATGCCGGGCTCTGTGCTGACAGCTCAGAGACTGGAGCCTGCTTCAGATTCTGCGTCTCCCTCTCTCTCTGCCCCTCCCCCACTTGCTCTCTGTCTCTCCCTCTCTCTCAAAATAAAATAAAGACATTAAAAAAAATTTTTTAAGGAGTCAGATGCTTAACCGAATGAGCCACCTACGAGCCCCAAATTAAAGAAAATTAACACCCAGATCCTCATCTTCCCAATGGACAATTCCCTAAATAAATCTGCCTGAGAATGTCACTGGTTTTGTAGGACTCAACCATTTCTCATTTCCGTCCTTCACCAACTTTTTTTAAAATACAAAAAGTAAAACACTTGACCTCCTTCCCAACTTCTCAATTCATGCTCTCAGGGCAAAAAATCCTCTGGTGACCAAAGAAAGAGATCTAGAACACTGACATTGGTGTTAACAAAGGGAAGAACTCCAGAGCACCTGGGTGGCTCAGTCAGTTAAGCACCTGACTCTTGATCTCAGGTCAGGTCGTGATCTCATAGTTTGTGAGTTCGAGCCCACGTCGGGCTCCCTGCTATCAGAGCCCGCTTTGGCTCCTCTGTTCCCCTCCCCTGCTCTCTCTCTCTCTCTCAAAAACAAACATTAAAATACATAAAATAAAATGCTATTAAAGAAAGGAAGGAACTCTAATGACTAGATAATGAATAATTTTGCAAGGCTTTGCTTTTCAGGTTTTTTGCTTCCAACACTTTGCATTCAACAAAATTGGAGGAGGGCCTGGGCATGCCAATCGGGTGAGAAATCACTAAACTCTGTTTTGGAAATAGATCACAGTTGATCTCTGGCATACAGGTTAAGAGTTCAAAGAATTAAGGGACACCGCTATACTGATACTTGTTGGATTCCCCTCTATATAATTGTGTGAACACATCTTCTCCACGTTTGCTTGAAAAGAGAGAGAAAGAAAAAGAGAGAGAAAGAGGGGACGTACTCACTTTTCCCTGGGCATCTCTTATGTATACATGAGATATATCCATGTTAATAAACTTCCATTTGTTTTTCTCCTGTTTAGAGACAGAGAAAGGAATGATTTTTTTCCAACAAAAACAAACATAAGAAAGAATACCAGAACAATCTTAGGCCAAAAATGTTTGAAAAATAAATTAAGTAGGGGCGCCTGGGTGGCTCAGTCATTTAAATGTCTGACTCTTGATTTCAGCTCAGGTTATAATCTCAGGGTCGTGGGATCAAGCCTTGTGTCAGGCTCCATGCTGAGCATGAAGCCTGCTTAAGATTCTTTTCTCTCCCTCTGCCTCTCCCCCACTCTCTCTCTCTAAAAAAAAAAAAAAAAAAAAAAAGGAAAAGGAAAAGAAAGAAAGAAAGAAAAATTAAGTAGACAAATTCCTAATAAAATAAAAATAATAGAGGCACCTGGGTGGCTCAGTTGGTTAAGTGTTCAACTTTGGCTCAGGTCATGATCTCACAGTTTGTGAGTTCAAGCCCCCTGTCCAGTTCTGCACTGACAGCTCAGAGCCTGGAGCCTGCTTCAGATTGTGTCTCCCTCTCTCTGGCACATCCCAACTCACGCTCTGTTTCTCTGTCTCTCAAAAATGAATAAACACTTAAAATTCTTTAAAAAAAAGAAAGAAAATCATTCAATGTAATTAACAGGAGGAAAGTTATATCTCAATGGATCTAAAAAGTATTTGACAAAAAATTCAACACCTATTCATGATTTTATAAAAAAACAAAAAACAAAACAACTCCTAGTAAGCTAAGAATAAATGCCTTAGTCTGATAAAGTTTCTTGCAGCAAACTTCATAAATAATAGTGAACCATTGCAAGTGTTCCCTTTGAGATTGGCAGCAAGACAAGGATGCCTACACTTACCACTTTGCTTCAACATTGTGCTGGAGGATTTGCCTGTGCAAAAAAGCAAAGAGATAAATAAAGGGCATAAAGGTTGGGGCGCCTGGGTGGCTCGGTCAGTTGAGCGTCCGACTTCGGCTCAGGTCATGATCTCACAGTCTGTGAGTTTGAGCCCCGCGTCGGGCTCTGTGCTGACAGCTCAGAGCCTGGAGCCTGCTTCGGATTCTGTGTCTCTCTCCCTCTGCCCCCCGCCCCACTCATGCTTGGTCTCTCTCTCTCTCTCAAAATTAAATAAATATTTAAAAAAAAGATTGCTGGATACAAAATCGATATATTTGTTTCCAAATGAAAGCAACGATTAGCAGATGGCATTTCAAAATAGGACTTAAGGGCAGCTGGGTGGCTCAGTTCGTTAAGCGTCTGACTTCAGATGAGGTCATGATCTCACAGTGAGTTCAAGCCCCACATCATGCTCTCTGCTGTCAATACAGAGCCTGCTTCAGATCTATTTCTGCCCCTTCTGTCTCTTTCTCTCTCTTAAAGCTAAATACACATTTTAAAATAACAGCACTTAAGGGGCACCTGGCTCTCTCAGTCAATGGAACATGTGACTCTTGATCTCAGGGTTGTGGGTTCAAGCCCCGCATTAGATGTGGAGATTACTTAAGAATAAAGTCTTCTTTAAATTCTTAAAAACATTTTTTAATGTTTATTTATTTTTGAGCCAGACAGAGAGAGACAGAGCACAAGCAGAGGAGAGGCAGAGAGAGAGGAGGACACAGAATCTGAGGCAGGCTCCAGGCTCTGTGCTAACAGCTCAGAGAGGCTCGAACTCACAAGTTGTGAGACCATGACCTGAGCTTAAGTGGATGCTTAACCGACTGAGCCACCCAGGCGCCCCTATAAAATACAAATTGTGCTGAGGGTTGATGGAGGGAGGTGGGAGGGGGATGAGCTAGATGGGGGATGGGTATAGGAGGGCACTTCTTGTTATGAGGTCTGGGTGTTGTATATAAGCGATGAATCACTGAATTCTGCTCCTGAAACCCATATTGCACTGTATGTTAACTAAAATTTAAATTAAAAAGTATGTCTATAAAATAAAATACAAATTCTGGTAGGGAGTCTGTTGAGAATCTGTACTCCCTCTGCCTGGTGGTGACAGGTGGTCTTAACCCACCCCCACCGGGATCCTCACCCTCAGTTCCTTGATTCCTTGATCCTCCCTCCCCTACTCCGTCCCACCTCCAAAAGCTGGGATTCCTGGTGGCTAGGACCCAGGGCCGCGCTCTCTCTCCTGGTGAGTCCAGCCATTCCTAGGCTCCAAATGCCACCTCCGTCTGCTAAGTGTGAGGCGTGACAGATTTCACTCAAGGCAGAACCAAGGAGATAGGAGTTTATCGAATGCACTGCAAAGGAGCAGCGGGCAGAGCAGCAAAGGAGAGACTGTCCGCCAGGAGGCGGTGGCGAGGGGCTATAGTTACAGGGCAGAGAGAGAGAGTGTGGGGATATACAGAATTTCCCCTTTGTTGGCGATCGTTCACACTCTGCTGAAATCATCACCAACAACCCTGAGCTCCTCCAATCCCCTGTGCTACCCTCTGAGCCCCCCAACATGCTGTTCCCTCTGTGAGGCGCCCTCTTGCCCATGATCTTCCTCTACTCACTCCTCAGACTCACATATGCCTCCTCCAGGAAGCCCTCCTCGACACCCATCATTCCCAGACTAGCAAGCACTTACTCCGGGTTCAAACAGTC
Source organism: Cryptoprocta ferox (assembly GCA_028646485.1). Lineage (NCBI taxonomy): Eukaryota > Metazoa > Chordata > Mammalia > Carnivora > Eupleridae > Cryptoprocta > Cryptoprocta ferox. Next base: position 11,584,703 of record CM053563.1, on the reverse strand, counting down.
CCCTGTGCCTCCCTGATCTCAGCCCTGATCCCACTGGGCAAGAAATGGTGACTGAACCGGCTTCCCACTGATCGGTGAGCCTTATGAAATACAGATGGAATGTACTGCAGATTCGGAAATAAGGGTGCATAAGGGGGAATGTGACTTCCCCAAAGTAACACCAGGAGCCAGTGACCCCCTGACCCTGGGCACCGCCTTTGGTCAGCTTTCCAAGGGTGGGTCTTGCTTTTGCGGGAAGATAGAAAAAAAAAAAAATGGAACCAGTCCAGGTTGGTTCCTGCAGCTGAAGTGAAAACAGTTCCTTGAAGTTGATAGCCCAGCCCCAGGCCGGGGAAGGAAAGAGCTGCGCGGAGAAAAGGGATTCTTTTTCTGTAGTCTTTGACATTTTTCATGAGCCCATAATCGTCTACCATGAATGTAATTTTCAATATCTATGAAAAGTTAGAGGAGATAAAGGCACTGCCTTCCAGGCTGTCGTGAGGTTTGGGGGCCACGCCTGGCAGGTGGCAAACGCCCAGAGCCAGATAGCAGCCACCTAAATGCCTTCACCCTCAAGTACTAAGCTACCGCCCGCATCCTACTGAGAACTGGAAAAGAGGGAGGTCAAGTCGCCCGCCCAAGGTCACACAGCTCAAGGCCAGCGCGGGATTTGAACCCGGCTAGCTCCTGGCCGCAGAGCGCAGGTCGAGAGGGGGAGGAAGGCAGGGACGGGTCAGTGCCTCTGGGGTTCTCCTCACCCCTCTCCCCTCCAGGCCGAAGCAGTGACTTGTGGTGCGTAGGGCGCCCCCTGGTGGAGCGGCTGAGTGAGGGAGGGGGCGGTGGAAGGATGCGAGGAGATGGGGGTGCTTCCCGGCGTGGGCTCCCACCGGGATATGGAAGGATGGGCATCAAAGTGGGGTTCATTCATTCATTTCTACTCCCAGACCAACCGGTCTGTAGTAGGGGTGCAGCGGGATCAGGGAGGGAAGGATAGGAGTGGAGAAACAGCACAGAACAGTAAGCGCCTAGGAGCTGTGTGACCTTGAACAGGTAACCGAAATTTCTTCTGTCCCGGTTTCCTCTGAGGTTGGAAATATTTTAGCACCTCCCTCAAGGCAGTAATGTGAGGATAGGAGGATTCATGCCTCTTGTTGGAGGAGCCCAAAGTGGATTCTTTAACCCAGCCAGAGGTTGGGGGGTGAGGGGTCTGGAGACTTACTATTTACTGAGCCTCTAAAGCCTGTGGGTTCAAAGGTGAAAGGAAAACCCAGCCCCTGCTCTCACGGGCTTACCGAAAAGAAAAGTTCGTGTGTCCTGTGCAGGCCCAGGGGCAGAGTAGCGCCGTTATGCCATTTGACCGGTACTACATCCTTGGGAGGCGGGTGCAAGGATGAGCCCCATTTACCGATGAGGAAAACTGAGAGGCTGTATAACTTGGCCAAAACCACACAAAGAGCCGTGGCAGTGGCAGTGCCGAGTTGAATTCAGGTAACTCCTGTTTCCAGAAGTTGCTTCCAAAACTCACACTTGGGCCTCCCTCTTCTCACACCACTCCACCTCCTCAAACATTTCCTGTTCCTTTTTTTTTTTTTTTTTTAAAGTAAGCTTTGCACCCTACTTGGGGCTTGAACTCAGGTCCTTGATCGCATGCTCTACTGACCGAGCCGGCCAGGTGCCCCTTCCTGTGCCTTTTGAATGCAAAACCTTACTTACTCTCATGCTGGTCCAACCAACCAACTCTTTCTTATTTTTTATTACTATTAACACTTTTTTATTTTTTAATTTTTTTAATGTTTTTATTTATTTTTGAGAGAGAGAGAGACATCGTAAGCAGCGGAGGGGCAGAGAGAGAGGGAGACACAGGATCTGAAGCAGGCTCCAGACTCTGAGCTGTCAGCACAGAGCCTGATGCAGGGCTCGAACCCACGAGCCCTGAGATCATAACCTGAGCCGAAGTCGGACACTTAACCGACGGAGCCACCCAGGCGCCCCTATTAACACTTTTTTAAATGTTTGTTTTTTTGGTGGGAGTTGGGGCAGAGAGCGAGGGAGACAGAGGATCCAAAGCAGGCTCTGTGCAGACAGTGTAGCGCCCAATGCGGGGCTCGCACTCATGAACTGTGAGATCATGACCTGAGCCAAAGCCAGGCACTCAACCGACTGAGTCACCCAGGGGCCCTTTGGATGCTTAACCTACTGAGCCACCCAGATGCCCCTCCAACCATCCAGTTCTTAAGCTGCTGCCCTCCACCCTTCTTCCACCCCCTGGCCTCCACCAACCGACTGAACCACATATTTTCATCCACCAGAACAGTTCTTGCCCTAAGAGAATTCCAAAGCCAGCTGCTAAATCTGGGACATTTTCATCTCACTTTTAATGTCTTCCCGGGGCGCCCAGGGGTGAGGAAGATGGATCCTGTTCCCACCCTCGTCCATCACTGGGCTTGCAGGTGGAACCAGCATCAGGCAAATGATCACAGACGTGCAGTTTGAAGACACCCCCGCCTCGCTGCCCCCCACCAGCTTCAAGTGGCCCGGAGGGGAGCCTGGGAGCCTGGAGTGCTGGGAGGTGATGAGGGGGGGTGGACCTAGAGGGGAGAGCAAGAGGGGGCAGAGTTAACCCAAATGCTGCAGGCATAAGGAACCAGACCCCATGACTGGACATTTGAAATGAGAAAGTTCGCAGGGCGTCTGGCTGGCTCAGTTCGTAGAGCATGGGATCTCTGGATCTCAAGGTTGTGAGTTCAAGCCCCGCGTTAGGTGTAGACATTACTTTAAAAAATTAAAAAATGAAATAAAGAAGTTCTCAACTAAGTGAAAGACATAGCACCCTCTATAAGAGGAAAAACTGAAACACCCTAGCGACTGATCAAAGGGGAAATGGATGGAGGCTTTGCATCAAAACCATTCCCTATTGAAATACCTCCCAGGAATGAAAACAAATGAAACAAAGCCTCATGTATGGATAGGAATGAATCTCAAACACTAAAGTAAGAAGGCCAGTTTTTAAACCTGCCAAGGAATCCTTTCCCAAATATTGTGTGTGGATGCATTTCCTTTCTCAAATATTGTGTGTGGATATATAGATACGCAGTAAAAGAGAAAAAACAAAAAGGTGGGGTGCCTGGGTGGCTCAATCAGTTAAGCCACCTCAGGTCATCCTCTCCCAGTCTGTGAATTCAGCCCCGCCTCAGGCTCTGTGCTGACAGCAAGGAGCCTCCTTGAGATTTTCTTTCTACCTCTCTCTGTCCCTCCCTGGCTCTCATTCTCTCTCTCTCTCAAAATAAATAAAATAGGGGCCTCTGGTTGGCTCAGTCCGTTGAGCGTCTGCCTTCGACTCAGGTCACGACCTCATGATTTGTGGGTTTGAGTCCCATATGGGGTGCACTGACAGCGTAGAGCCTGCTTCAGATTCTCCGTCTCCCTCTCTCTCTGCCCCTCCCCTGCTCGCTCGCTCGCTCTCTCTCAAAAATAAAAAAAAATTAAAAATTTTTTAATAAATTAAAAATAAATAAATAAAATAAACATTAAAAAAATAAAAATAAGGGGCGCCTGCGTGGCTCAGTCGGTTAAGCCTCCGACTTCGGCTCAGGTCATGATCTCGTGGTTCATGAGTTCAAGCCCCGCATCGGGCTCTGGGCTGACAGCCCAGAGCCTGGTCCCTGCCTCAGATTCTGTGTCTCCCTCTGCCCTCCCCACTTGTTCTCTCTCTCTCTCTCAAAAATAAATGTTAAAATAAATAAATAAATAAATAAATAAAGTATCTCAGGCATCGGGATATTAACTGTAAGAGAATGGTTCCCTGGGGTGGGGAGGGAGGGAGGAACGTGACATCTGGGAAGGGACCCAAGAGACCCCAAGTCACCCGGGAATATTTTATTTTTCTAAATAAATAAATAAATAGTTAAAATGTTAAGAGAGAATAAAAGTGGGTGTGCACACACCGTTAATCACAGCAATTCCTCTAAACCTGTCCTGTCTCTGCATTTGAAATAATTATTTTGGAAACGGAAGAAAGGCTGGGGGTATAGACCCCACTGCTACATGGATACAGACATGGACGGCAGAGAGCAAGGGCCATCGAGAAGACTCGCGACTGTATTTTGCTCAGCCTTGACTGCCTTCCTGATGCCACTTTGCAGGAGCAGTGCCTAATTTTTCTTTGACCACCACCACCACCGCTCCAGTATCCCCTCTACCGGCCACAGGGAATGGTACCAGAAAGCAGAGGGTGGGGTGAGGACACCTGATGAAGCTGTGGCCTAGGGGTGGGATCTGGGATGCGAAGCAGGGGACAGCAGAAGACTTTTAAAAAGAAAGCCACAGGGGGGCCCCCTGGGTGGCTCAGTCGGTTGAGCATCCAACTTCATCTCAGGTCATGATCTCGAGGTTCATGAGTTTGAGCCCCTCATCCATCTCTGTGCTGACAGCGCAGGGCCCGCTTTGGATCCTCTGTCCTCCCTCTCTCTCTCTGTCCCGTCCCTGCTCACATGTGCTCATTCTCTTTCTCTCAAAAATAAATAAACACTAAAAAAATAATAATAAAGAAAAAAGAAAGAAAACCACAGAGGGGCGCCTGGCTGGCTCAATCGGTAAAGCATGCAACTCTTGATCTCGGTTGTGAGTTCAAGCCCTATGTTGGGCGTAGAGCTTACTTAAAGCAAAACAAAACAAACCCCACAGGTTCCAAATGGTGTGATTTAGACCAAGTTCCCAACCGGGGCTTGATATGTAATCTAACTGCAGTTTCAACCTCCCCAAGAAATGTACACTTAACTGGTCAGTCAGGAATTTTTGAGTCAGCGCCATGAGTCTGCCACTTGGATCCTCTCCAGCCCCCCCAAAAGGATGAGGTAACCTGCATGACAAGACCCTCGCTTTTCCCTTAGGGGAAGGTCACCTCGCCCAAAACCCAGTAACAATGCTTACAGCTTTCTCGCCCCCACCCCGTTCTTTAAAATCCTTCCATTTTGTACCTCTCCTCAGAGGGCCCTTGTATTTACTAGATGGGATGCTGGCCGATTACTGAATTGTTTAATAAAGCCAATTAGATCTTTAAATTTTACTCACTTGAACTTTTGTTATTTAACACATTAAAGAATATTGCCGGGGGAGGGGAGGGAGGCCTGAGTGGCTCAGTCATTAAGCACTGGACTCTTGATCCAGTTGTGAGTTCAAGCCCTGTGTTGGGTGTGGAGAAGAAAAGAAAGAAGGAAAGAAAGAAAGAAAGAAAGAAAGAAAGAAAGAAAGAAAGAAAGAGGGAGGGAGGGAGGGAGGAAGGAAGGAAGGAAGGAAGGAAGAAACAAAAGAAGGAAAGAAAGAAAAACAGGAAGGAAGGAAGGAAGAAGAAAGAAAGAAAAAAAGAAAGAAAGAAAGAAAGAAAGAAAGAAAAAGAAAAGAAGGAAAGAGAAAAACAGGAAGGAAAGAAGAAAGAAAGAAAGAAAGAAAGAAAGAAAGAAAAGAAGAAAAGAAAGAAAAACAGGAAGGAAGGAGGAAGGAAGAAAGAAAGAAAGAAAGAAAGAAAAGAAGGAAAGAAAGAAAAACAGGAAGGAAGGAAGAAAAAGAAAGAAAAGGAAAGAAAGAAAAAGGAAGGAAGGAAGGAAAGAAGGAAAGAAAGAAAAACAGGAAGGAAGGAAGGAAAGAAAGAAAAACAGGAAAGAAGGAAGGAAGAAAGAAAAAAAGAAAGAAAGAAAGAAAGAAAGAAAGAAAGAAAGAAAGAAAGAAAGAAAGAAAAAGAAAGAAAGAAAATATTGCTGCTTTACTTCCTGTGACAGAGTCAATTCCCTGAAGTCACTCACAGCCAAGGATGCTCTTAGAATCTAGAGAAGCACCAGGGCAGGGGCGCCAGGAAGGAAGCAAGACTCATTTTGAACTTCTCCTTTTGCCCAGTTTCGGGTGCTGGGTGGGGTGGCTTTGAGGGGGGGAAGGGCTGGGAGGAGAAAGTCAGGAGGAAGGCACGTGAGCCAGACAGCAGACAGGCCATGGCTTATCCTCACATAAGTCAAGTTCTAGAACCCTAAGGCTTTGGAGGACCCCAAGCAAAATAAACCCCCGCAATTTCCAGAACCCGCCGGCCACTCACTCTGCTGGAACCCCGGGGATAGCAGCCCCCAGAGTGAGCTAAGAAAATGCGTGGAGCCAAATTTAAAGAGGGGCGGTCTCCAGCCTCCCTCAGCCCAGATCAGAGGGTGTCTGATGAGAAGTACCTGGTGGGGAAGAGGGGTCAGCTGTCAGCCACCCAGGTGGTGAAGAGAGACCGGGATCCACCAGAGAGTTCTCCGTTACTGTGAAATCTACACCAGTACCCTCCGAAGCTGTTATTTAGACTCAAGAATTCGGAAACCTCGATTGCTCTGTACACGAATTTGAGAGACTAACAAATTGTGTCCAAATCGTTCATTCAACAAAATATTTATTGAGCACCTACTGTGCGTCGGACACTGGGAATACATCTGTGAACCCGACAGAAGTCCCTGCCCTCGTGGAGAGAACATTCTGGTGGAAGAAGGCAGAAAATGTAACCACATATAACATGCTTTCAGGTACTGATAGAGGCCATGAAGACAAAGGTTTATGTATTTAACAAATACGTTCAAAGCTTACTATACGCCAGGCACTACTGTAAGTACTTTAAAAATTAACTTGTTTAACACTCATTAAAGGCCTTATTTAATGAATTAATGCAGGGTCTGGGATTGAGAGAGCTAATTCAGCTTGTGTGGCCTAGGAAAAGTCTCTTCTGGAGGGGACTGGCCTTGAGCTAGGAACAGAAAATGAGCCAACCTCAATCTCTAGGCCAAGCATTTCAGGCCAAGAGCTAGTGCAAAGGCCCTGAGGCTGGCTTAGGTGTCCAAGAAACTAAAAGAAGGCTGGCGTGAGTGGCAAATCATGAGCAAAGAACAGAGTGGGCCAAGATGATATCAAACTCAGCAGCCAGGAGACAGATTCCAAAGGGCCTTATAGGCCACCGCGAGGGGCTTGAATTTTATTACCAGGGTAATGGTAAGTCTTGTCTTGGAATCTTTAGAATCTTGGGGATTTGGAAGTTTTCTTATCTACAGGATGTTGTATAAAAATTAATAAAAGGGAAACTCCCTAAAATGGAGTCAGGAGGTTGTACAGGGAGAGCTCTCACGCCCAACCACTCCAAGCCAATTGCAAATCCAATAGAAACAGAAAGACCTTGCCCATGGATCCCATTTTACTACGCTTGCAGGAGGAAGGAAGGCTCGGCTCCTCCCCACCTCAGTAGTCCAGCCAATGAGAGACAGCCAAAACCAGCCAATGAGAAGCCACTATACTTCCATCTCCCAGTTTGCACCAATGGACTTTTTGTTTATAACAGCCTTCCCAACTGCTCCCATCCCTATCCCCTTCCTCTATAAAAGGGCATACCTCTGGGCACCTGGCTGGCTCAATCACTTAAGCCCCTGGCTCTTGGTCTTGACTGAGGTCATGATCATTGTGGGTGTGGGCCCAGCTCAGGCTTGGGTTGGGCTTTGTGCGGGTAGTGTGGAGCCTGCTTGGGATTCTCTCTCTCTTTTCTCTCTGCCCCTCCCCCTGCTAGCGCTTGAGTGCTCTTTCTCTCTCTCGTAATAAATAAACTTTAGGAGAAAAAAAAAAAAAAAGAACATACCTCTCCTTTGTTCTCTGGATTTGCCTATCTATGGTTTTGCCTAGTCGGCTTGCCCTCTATTGCAATTCTCTGCTATTCCCAAATAAACCCATCTTTTACTAGTAAAATAATCGACAGTTTTATTTAAAAAAATTTTTTTTAACATTTGTTCGTTTTTGAGAGACTGAGAGAGACGGAGTGTGAGTGGGGCAGGGGCAGAGAGAGAGGGAGACACAGAATCAGAAGCAGGCTCCAGGCTCTGAGCTGTCAGCACAGAGCCCGACGCGGGGCTGGAACTCACGGACTGCGATCATGACCTGAGCCGAAGTCGGATGCTCTACTGACTGAGCCGCCCAGGCGCCCCTTGATAGTTTTCTTTTTTAAGGTTAACCTTTGTGATCAAAGTCCTCTTAAAACACTAGACTCTTACAACCTCTGCAATCTTCTCATTTCTATTCTAGGCCAGAGCTGCTTCTGTCAAAACATGGCCAGAAATTGGGACACCCAGGTGGCTCAGTCAGTTGAGCGGCTGACTCTTGATTTCCACTCAGGTCATGATCTCACAGTCAGGAGATGAAGCCTGGAGTCAGTCTCCATGGTGGACACTGCCAGTGCAGTGCTTAAGATTCTCTCACTCCCTCTGCCCCTCCCCTGCTTGCTCTCTCGCTTTCTCTCTCTTTAAAATAAAAAATAGGGGCGCCTCGGTGGCTCAGTTGGTCAAGCTTCCAACTTTGACTCAAGTCATGATCTCGCAGTTTGTGGATTCAAGCCCCGCATCGGGCTCTGTGCTGACAGCTCAGAGCCTGGAGCCTGCTTTGGATTCTGTGTCTTCCTCTCTCTCTGTCCCTCTCCTGCTCATGCTCTCTTTCTCTCAAAAATAAATACTTAAAAAAATTAAAATTAAAAATAAATTAAATTTTTTTAAAAACATGGCCAGAACGTTCCCTGCAGTCTCCTCTGGTCTTGATTCTAGCCTCTGACATCCAAGGGGTGTGCCCTGAACCCGGGAAAGGAGAGGTGGGGAGGCTGCCCTACACTTTGTTACCATGAGGTAGGTGCCAGTTCTATGTTCCTCCTTTGTCTTGTTCTGGAGGGTTCCAGGAGGTCCCAAATCCAACCTCTAACCTTTCTGTCCACAGGGGTTTAGTCCTGGGACAGCTAACAGGGATCCCAAACTTAATGAGAATTCCTGATTGCCTGATCTCCTGCAAAACCTGCTCCAACAGCCTCCCACCTCGGGTCCCTACAGGTTCCCTCATCCCCTTCCTCACCCCTGTATCAGGCATCACCATCTGTCTACTTGCCAAGGACAACAAATCGAGGAGTAGGGAAAATTTTTATTTTGTTTCGTTAGAGAACACATCCTTCTGGGTTATCAGATTCTGGTCTTGTTTCCTGTCTTATGTAATACAGTCTCCTCTCTCTCCCGTAATAGCCTTTTAGCATAAAATCTCTCCTTAGCTAAGACCAGAAGTGTTTGTATTTGACAGGCTGACCTTGATTCCTTCCTTTGCTGTCACACCCAATTCGTCAGCAAATCCTGCAGGCTCTACCTCCTCATACATCCCAAATGTATCCATTTCTTTCTCTCCCCACTCCCACCCACCCTGCTCCGAGCCATCGGCATCATTTACCTGGACCTTGCTTGCCTGGGCTTCTTTCTTTGCTTTTCCTTCACCTGCTCCCCAGTCGCCCACAGTTCATTCACCGGAGGGTGGCCCAAAAGAGGGGCGCCTGGATGGCTCAAGCGGTTGAGCGTCTGACTTCAGCTCAGGTCATGATCTTGTGGTCCGTGAGTCTGAGCACCACATCGGGCTCCAGCTCAGAGCCTGGAACCTGCTTGGGATTCTGTGTCTCCCTCTCTCTCTGACCCTCCCCGCTCATGCTGTCTCTCTCTCTCGCTCGCTCTCAAAAATAAACATTAAAAAAATAAAAATAAAATAAAATGCAAAGAGAAAACTGAGCCACGAGGCGCCCCTATTTTTTATTTTCTCTCTCTGCACCAAAGAGGTCTCAAGAATTCTTTCTTGCCCATTGGCTCCGGACCCCCATCACTCCAAAACCCCATCAGTAAAATGTTTTTGGTGGAATCGAGGTGGTGAATACGCAGGAGTCTACTGTACGTTTGAAAGTTTTCATTAATAAAATGTTTAATGAAAGTCCAAAGCAAATTAATGGTGCTTCTGCTAGAAACCCTTCACCTGCGTCCGTTTGCAGGACAAATACAATGCAGGTAAGTTTTCTAGGACCCCGGCATACCTCCCTGCTGATCTCATCTCCCACATGCAACCTTTGATGCAACAAGTATTTATTGAGCACCTCCTGTGCTCCAGGCACTGCTCTAGACACTGGGGATGCAGCTTTGAACCAAACAGCACGGACTTGACATTGTAACTGTCTTCCTCCAGGAGCTCATTCCCGTGACCAACCCTCGAACAACCAAGGGGCGCCTGGGTGGCTCAGTTGGTTGCATGTCCGACTTCGGCTCAGGTTATGATCTCGCTGTGTGTGAGTTCGAGCCCCACATCGGGCTCTGTGCTGACAGCCCAGAGCCTGGAGCCTGGGGCAGATTCTGTGTCTCCCTCTCTCTCAGCCCCTCCCCCACTCATGCTCTGTCTCTGTCTCTGTCTCTCTCTCTCTAAATCATTAAAAAAAAAAAAAAAAAAAACCTTGAACAACCTGAAATTATCTTCATTTACGACTTCATTTGCATGGAGCTCAGGGAGGGCAGGGCCCTTCTCTCTTACTCATAACTCCATCTCTGGGTCTAGGACAGTCTTGTTTATAGTTGGACCTCGGTAACAATCAGTGAAAAGAATATTAGCTAACGTTTATTCGGTGCTTGTTATATACGCACCTGGACCTCTTTGAAATTGTTTACACATGAACCTATTTAATCTTTAAAACGATCCTCATTTTTCAAGAATTAACAGAGGCACATAGAAGGTAGGCTGTGAACTCAAGCACTCTGGCTTCAGATATCATGTTCCTAACCAGTATACTGATACTAAGTGAATGAATGATGGGAGTCAGTTAATCATTCAGAATGGCCGGGAATTCAAACCCCAGCTCCGCCGTTAGTTAGCTGTGTGGCCTGGGGCCAGCCGATTTATCTCCCTGGACCTCAGACAATTTGTTGTTAAAGGTCAAGTCCTCCTCCTAGCTCACCGTGAAGACGTAAGATGCTGGGCTCAAAGGCGCGCGCACGCACAAGCGAACTCACCCCCCGACAGCCGCGAGCAGGGAGGTGGAAGCTGGGGAGGGCGGCACGGGGTCACCTTTTCAGGCACCGGGTGTGGCCTCCAGGAGGCAGCCAAGGTCTCTGGCTTCCAGCTTCCTCCAGTGTGCCCACGCCCTGCCTGGGGCCCAAGGCGCTGTCTCCGCCCTCCAGAACCTGGGTGCCCCGGTAGATACCCGTTGGAGAGCGCGTCCCCACACCCGGCGGCCGCAGTGGTCTCCAAGAACGAAATCTGGCGGCGGGGAGGGAATCCCGCCTGTAGGTAGGGGGAGGGGCCGGCTGCCTCGCCCCCCTCCGCCGGATTTTGTCGGCGGGGAGCCGCCCCGGCTCCCGGCCCCAACTGGCCCAGCCGCGTGGAGTGTCTGGGAACCTGGAGAAGGAACCGACCCGCCGAGATGGAGGCGGCCAGCACAGGGACGCTGCTGCTGCTGGTGCTGCTGCTGCTCTTGGTGCTGACGCTGGCGCTGCCCCGGAGCCCGGGCCACCTGCCCCCGGGGCCCACGCCGCTGCCGCTGCTGGGGAACCTCCTGCAGCTCCGGCCCGGGGCGCTGTACCTGGGGCTCTTGCGGGTGAGGGGCGGCGGCGGCGCCCTGGCTGGGGCGGGGGTCCGGGGCCAAGAGAGGGAGGGGGGCCCAGGAGGGAGAGAAAGCGGAGTGCCAGGGCAGGGAGGCCCTTGGGTATCCTGGAGGAGGCAGGCGAAGGGTGCAAGGGCGAAGGGGTTATGGGTGTTCTGGGGTAGGGCAGGGCTCCGGAGCTGAGAAGGGGTGGAAGGGGGCGCTGGGGTGAGAAGACCCTGGGGTGCGGGGCCAGGGCTCGGAGGGGCAGAGACCTCTGTCGGCAAAATCCTGGAGAGGATGAGAGCAGGGGAGCAGGATCCAGTGGCTGGGGTACCGGAGCAGAGGGGTCCATAGAATCCTGGGAAGGTGCTAGAAGCAGGGGATTAAAGCCAGAGGCGGGGAGAGCCCTCTAGCCGCTGAGAAGCTGATGAGGGGATGCCAGGGGGCGGGATGCCGGTCCCTGGGGCGGAGGTAGCCAGGGAGGGGCAGAGCAGAAAAGGGGAGTGGCCGCGGGCAGGAAGGGGAGGCTTGGCTGGAGAGTTCCAGGTGTATGTCTGCAGAGATTAGGGGTGTGGGAGTTATGTGGGCGTGGGGCTTAGCTAGGAGGGACCTGTAAGTCCCCAGGACAGCAGGGAAGGAGGGCAAGAAAGAAGGCGGACAGTTCCAACCCTTTGCAGGAGAAAGGAAGAGGCCAGAGGTTCCCCCTTCAAAAGGAGTCTGGGGGACTCCGGGACATGGGGAGGGGGAGGGGGGTCTTGGAGAAAGATTTGGCAGGTGCCCAGCAGTATCTGCTCCAGAATTTGAGGGTTTAGCAGTGATTGAAAAGGGTGGCTGGTTTGGGGGGTAGGGGAAGAGCTGAGCAATTGGGAGAGGCCAGAGTCTCCGCTGCCCATTTTTGCTGCCACATCTCAGAGTTGGGAGGTAGGGATGGTCCTGGGTTGCCCCTGGGTCCAAACCTGGGGCTCTTTAGGAGGGAAAGGGTTGAGGACTCTGTGGGGAGGGAGCCTGAGAGCCTGGTGCGGAAAGAGAACTGAGCCTCCTTAAGGGGCTGTTTCCGCCTGGAGGGGAGGGGGTTCCTCTCAGGTGCCTCATTCAGTGATGGGGACATGATGGGGACATCAAGACTGAAAGAGGCCATAGCCTGTCTCTCAGCACCTGCCCCTTCTCCCTCCCTGCCCCCAGCTGAGTAAGAAGTATGGACCAGTGTTCACCGTGTACCTGGGTCCCTGGCGGCGCGTGGTGGTCCTGGTTGGGCACAAGGCTGTCCAGGAGGCCCTGGGAGGTCAGGCTGAGGAGTTCAGCGGGCGCGGGACGCTGGCGATGCTGGATGGTACTTTCGACGGCCATGGTGAGTCATGAGCAGGGCTGGAGACCACTGGCTGGCTCCTTCCCTCGAAGCCTGCCGCCACTTAACTGGCCTGACTTTTGTGCGTGACTTAGTGTCCCCGGGCCTGTGTTTCCTCATCCATAACATGGGGTGATAATAGCGCTTGTTACAGAGGGTCCTGCTGAGGATTGAATGAGCCCTGGGCAAGGTTGTAGTGACGTCCCAAGCCCCCAGGGCTGGGAGGGACCCGGAGAGCTGTCTAGACACGGGGAACACTTAATCTTGTAGAAACGATTCTCTGCTAAGCCTGGAAGTAGGAGCCTGGTGTTGGGCGCTGTTGGGACACAGCAGTGACCCAGACAGAGCTTGTTGGCCACTGGGAAGAAACACCCAGGCAGTGACAGGCCAGAGAGGCCAGGCCTAGGATGGGGAAGGCAGAGGGGACAGGGCCAGGCTAGAGGAAACCCTGGGACTGCTAGAACCAGAGGAAGCACCTGACCCAACCTGTTTGGTGGAAGATGTCCAGGGAACCTTGAAAGACCGGTTGCCTGAGAAGGGAGTTCCAAGCAGAGACCAGCACGTAAAAAAGCACGGAGGTGAGAGAAGCATCCATTCATTCATTAAATTGACAAATCTCTGTCATGCCTGGCCCTGTAGTGGGTACTGGGGACACAGAGGTGTCCAAGACACATGTGACATCCTGTCTTACCGTAGGACAGGTGGGCTTGTCATGAGACTGGAGGGAGGGAACGGAATTCTGAAACCTGCCTTCAGCTCTGACAGCAGGACACAGGGGAACTGTACCGGCCCCGGGTTCGGGGAAGGGAGGGAGACTGGGAGGAATTACGGAAGGCTTCTCGGAGGAGGGGACCATTGCAATGAGACCTGAAGGAGGAATGGAGTTAGTTCAGCGAGGATGGAGAGTTGAGTGATCCAGGCAGAGGAAAGCGGCTGGGGGACAGGCCTAGAGGAGGGGATCCTGACACCACGGAGGAAGCAAGAGGAGGCCAGCTCAGTTGCAGCAGGATGAGTAAGAAAGCTGGAGAAGTGGGTCATGAGGGGCCTGAATCACACCAGAGTGCTTGGCTTTGGTTTTTTCTGGGGGCCGTAGATGGAAGCAGGGACGGAGTGCGGTCAGAGCTAGAAAGATCCTTGGGTCTCCCCCTGTGGGAGCCCAGGGAGGGGACTCTGCTGGGCTGGGGTGAGGCCATGGGAAAGGGAGCGGGTGGCTGGAAGAGGCTTCTAGGGCTCTGGACGGGGGCCAGGGGATGGTGGGCTGAGATGGGAAGGAGGAGAGGCGTGGAGGCCAGTTTGGGACACCCAGGAGGCCACTAGGGGCCAGCACTGCACAGGTGAGATGCTGAGCTCAGAGAAGGCAAGGCTGTGTCCGATGCAGACCCTTGTCCAATGCAGACCCTTAGCTGAAGGAGGAAAACAGTCAGTTCCATGCCCCTCCCTCCCAGTTCATCTTCCAGCTTCCAAATGACGTGGGGCAGGGGACCCCATGGCACTCTGTAAATGTCGGGAACGAAGGAGGTAGAGGAAGGAGAGAGAAAAGGACTCCGGGGGCGGGGAGACGTGAAAAGAAGAAGCAAAAGATGGATGGAAGGAAGAAGTCCTCACTCATCCTGGTTCATCCCAGAACACGAGGAGCCTGGATAAGCCCAGTTGTCAGCATCTCAGGAGAATGTCACCCTCTGACCCAAGGTTAGGCATGTACTGAGTACTTCCGGAGTCCTCTGCCAGTCCCCTGGGCTAGGCTGATAATGGACCCGGGACAGGGACTGCAGAGTCCCCCTCGGGCACGTCACTGGGAGGAAGGGAGCAGACCTGGGGGCTGGGGGGGAGGGCCAGTCCCTCCTTGAGTCCCACTTCTGTGCAGGGGTTTTCTTCTCCAACGGGGAGCGATGGAGACAGCTGAAGAGATTCACCACCCTGGCACTGCGGGACCTGGGCATGGGAAAGCCGGAAGGCGAGGAGCTGATCCAGGCCGAGGCCCGGTGTCTGGTGGAGGCATTCCAGGGCACAGAAGGTCAGCAGGGTGGGGTGAGCCTGGGGTCCTCGGCAGCGTGCCTGAGTGTGGGGAGGACCTTCCCTCTGGGGCTGGGCTGAGGGCTCTACCTTCTGTCTCTGTGCTCTGTCTCCCCAGGGGTCTCAGCGCCCCTGGCACTGCCACATCACTCTTGGTGCTTCTTTTCTTTCTCGATGTTTCCGTTTTTCTCTCCTATAAGTCCGTCTGTCTTTCTCTGCCTCTCTCCCTATCCATCTTTCCCAGTCTTTCCCAGTCTCTCTTTCCCTGTCTATTTCTTTGTCTCTCCCTGTCTCTCTGGTCGGTCTCTTTCCCCTTCTGTTCCGCCATCTATCTTCCTTCCCCTGTCTGTCTCTCTCGAAGCCTTGTCTCCTTCTGGTCGAGGCTGGCCCCCTGTCCATCACAGCCCTCCTCCCTGCCCCCCCCCAGGACGGCCATTTGACCCCTCCCTGCTGCTGGCCCAGGCCACCTCCAACATCATCTGCTGCCTCACCTTCGGCCTCCGCTTCCCCTATGAAGATGAGGAGTTCCAGACCGTGGTCCGGGCAGCTGGTGGCGGCATGCTGGGGGTCAGCTCCCCATGGAGCCAGGTAAGTGGGTGGGACCCCTCTCCAGCCAAGGTTCCTGCCCACCTTTCCCTGGTAACCCCCAGAGTACCCCTCCACGCTGGTGCAGGGCCAGGCCCCATGGGAATAGCTGCCCTTCTCCCCCCCCGCCCCCTGCAGACCTACGAGATGTTCTCCTGGCTCCTGCAGCACCTGCCGGGTCCCCACACACAGCTCCTCAGTCACTTGAGCATCCTGGCCACCTTCGCCGTACAGCAGGTGCAGCGACACAAGGGGAGTCTGGACACCTCAGGGCCCGCAGGCGACGTCGTGGATGCCTTCCTGCTGAAGATGGCAAAGGTCTGGGAGGGTCAGGGTTGGGGGGGGCTCCTGAATGGGGCTGATGGCCAGGCTGAGCCCCACCCTGGTATAGCTGGAATCGGTCAGGCCTCCCTCCCTCTCTCCCTCTCCCTTTCTTCCTCTCACTCTGACCTTAGCCCCCTGTGCAGGCCCCACGCCCAGTGACCTGCCACCAGCAATCCCCAAGTCACCGTACCCCACCCCAAGACATTGCAAGTATAATCATTTAATTATGAGACCTTGTGATATCAAATTACAGGAATAAAGTCCACTTCATTCAATAAGAACAATTTATTATTATAAGGAGATTGCAATGAAGGCTAAGCCTATGGAAATAACTACTTCTGAATTGTCCAAACTTTGGAATTATGGACGACTTTCAGGGCCGCATCCTTGGAATAAATGCGGCCACCCTGTTCGTGGAAACAGAACATTTTTCTTGACCTCGTAGCCCCATTTCCTTCTACTTTCATTTTCTAAATTAAACAAAATTTTTGAAATCGTGGTAAAGCACACGTAACATAAAATTTACCACCTTAATCATTTTTTGGTAAAGATTTTATTTGTAGGAGGCACCTGGGTGGCTCAGTCGGTTAAGTGTCTGACTCTTGATTTCGGCTCAGGTCATGATTTCCCAGTCATGGGATCCCTCACATGGCACCCTGCAATGACAGCGTGGGGCCTGCTTGGGATTCTCTCTCTCCCCCTCCCCTGCACTCGCTTGTGTGTGCTCTCTCTCTCTCTCTCTCAAAATAAAAAAATAAACCTAAAAATTTTATTTTTAGAGGCGCCTGGGTGGCTCAGTTGGTTAAGCATCCAACTCTTGATTTTGGCTCAAAGTCATGATCCCAGGGTCATGGATTCGAGCCCCACATCCGGCTCTGCGCTCACAGCATGGAGCCTGCTTGGGATTCTCTCTCTCCCTCTGCCCCACTAGCTCACTCTCTCACTCTCTCTCTCAAAATAAATAAATAAACATAAAAAATGGTTTTATTTTTAAGTAATCTCTACATCTAACATAGGGTTCTAACTTAACAACCTCTCCATCAAGAATCACATGTCCACCCACTGAGCCAGCCAGGTGCCCCCTACCTTGACCATTTAAAAAAAATTTTTTTTAATGTTTTTTACTTATTTTTGAGAGACTGAGAGAAACAGCACGAGCAGGGGAGGGTCAGAGAGAGAGGGAGACACAGAATGCGAAGACAGGCTCCAGGCTCTGGGCTAGCTGTCAGCACAGAGCCTGACACGGGGCTTGAACCCACGAACCCTGAGATCATGACCTGAGCCGAAGCCGGACGCTTAACCGACTGAGCCACCCAGGCGCCCGTACCTTGACCATTTTTAAGTGTCAATTTAGTAGTGTTAATTATACCCACATTGTTGTACAGACGATCTCCAGAACTTTTTTTCATCGTCTCAAACAGAAACTCTGTACTTGGTAAAGGACTCCTCACCTCCCTCCCAGCCCCTGGCAACCACCTTTCTACGTTCTGTGTCTGTGACTTTGCCTACTTCAGGGACCTCATATAAGTGGAATCCTACAGTATTGTCCGTTTGCAACTGGCTTATTTCACTTAGCCACTTATTTCATTTATTCACTTATTTCACTTATTAAATCCATGTCATAGCCTGTGACAGCATTTTCTTCCTTTTTAAGGCCGAGTCCTTATTCCACCGCATGGATAGACCACAGTGGGCTTGTCCACTTATCCGTCAGTGGACACTTGGGGGTGCCCCCTCCTCTGGGCCGTTATGAATAACGTTGCTGCGAACAAATACCTCTTCAAGATCTTGCTTTCCGTTTGTTGGCTTCCCTGCCCAGAAATGGAATTGCTAGATCATACAGTAATTCTATTTTAATTTAAAAAAATGCTTTTTAATGTTTATTTATTTTTGAGGAGGGGGGGCACAAGAGGGGAAGGGTAGAGAGAGAGAGGGAGAGACAGAAACCGAAGCAGGCTCCGGGCTCTGAGCTGTCAGCACAGAGTCTGACTCTGGGCTCGAGCTCACAGGCCTTGAGATCCTGACCTGAGCCGAAGTTGGACGCCCAACCGACTGAGCCACCCAGGCGCCCCTTCTAGTTTAATTGTTTAAGGAACCTCATACCACTCCCCATGGCAGCTGCACTGGCTGCCATTCCCACCGAGGGTGACAGCGTTCCAGTTTCTCCACATCCCCGCCACGTGCCGCTTTCTGTTTGTTTGTTTTTTAGAGTGGCCATGCTCTTTCATTTTCAAAAACATTTCAACCAAAGAGAACTAATATCAAGAGTCCACTTCCCAACTTGCCCAAACACTTATACAACCCCCCGCCCCCTGACAAAGCTTTAACTTGCTGTGTTGCAGCCCCAGGCATGGCTGTGCTGGGCCTCTCTACTCCCCGCAGCCTGAGTTCTCTGAGCCCCTCTGCCTGGTTTCTTCCAGGAGGAGCAAAACCCAAACACAGAATGGACTGACAAGAACTTGTTGATGACAGTCATTTATCTGCTGTTCGCCGGGACGGTCACGGTCAGCACCACCATCCGCTACACCCTCTTGCTTCTGCTGAAATACCCTCAGGTCCAAGGTAGGAGGCTTTTGCGCCAGCCGGCCCTGGGAACGGAAGTGAGGGCTCAAGAGGAAGAATGTTCAGGAGAATGCACAGCCTGAGCTGAAGGCTGGAGGCGAGAGTAAATCCGGCATCAGGGGTGTCTGAGCGAGAACTTAGTGGAGGGGGCGGGCTGCAGGTTGCGGTGTGAAGTGTAGTGAAGTGAGAAATGAGTCAGGGTCCTGAGTTCAAGGAGCATGTTGGGCATAGAGTTCATTTAAAAAGGAGGAGGGAGGAGCGCCTGGGTGGCGGTTAAGCATCCAACCCTTGATCTCAGCTCCGCTCTTGACCTCAGGGTCAAGAGTTCGAGCCCCGTGTTGGGTGTAAAATTACTTAAAACAAAAACTTAAGGTCATTAGGGCACAAGCAAAAAGCGAAGGGTACCTGGCTGAGGGGGCAGAGCTGGGGGTGTGAGCTCCGAGAAAGCCCAGCATTCTGGGGTCAGGCAGCTGCATCAAATGGGGCTGAGGTGGGCTGACCTGGAAGATGGGGCTTAGGGTCTGGTGGCCTTGGCGGAATGGAGACCGCTGTGACTTTACCAATCTGGGCCTCAGTTTGCACATCTGGGAAATGGGGATGGATAATGGCACCCACCTCACAGGATTGCTGTGGGAATTAAGAGAGGAGAGACCCTGTGCTCAGCACACAGGTGGTGGGGGCCCAGGCTCAGCGAGGTCTGGGGAACTCCTCCCTGCCCACCAGCCGCACCCCAACCACTGCCACTTTGAGAAGATGGGGCTTCCGGGGGTAGACTCGCAAGGCCCCACCCCACCTCTGACCTCCAGCCCTCCTCTTCCTGGGTGCAGAGCGTGTACAGGAGGAGCTGACCCGGGAGCTGGGGGCCGGCCGGGCGCCAGGCCTGGGGGACCGAGCCCGCCTCCCCTATACGGACGCCGTTTTGCACGAGGCGCAGCGGCTGCTGGCTCTGGTGCCCATGGGAATACCCCACGCCCTCACCAGGACCACCTGCTTCCGAGGGTACACCCTTCCCCAGGTGGGCCTGCGTCAGCCACACCCAGTGGCTGTCTCCGCGTCCGGCCTGAGTCTCTTGCTGTGTGTGTCTCTGACTTTTTCTGGTTCTTGGTCTCTCTCTGACATCTCTTTCTCCGTGTCCCTCTCTCCTCCCGTCTCTCCCTGTTTGTTTCTGGGTGCATTTCTCTTGCCTTCGACTCTGTCTCTGGGCCTCAGTTTCCCTATCTGTCCAACGGATATCCTAATTCTGCCTCCTTCCAAGGTGGTTGGGACAATCACAGGCCAGAGGTGACAGACAGGGGAGCAATTTGGGAACTCAGCTCTGCTCTAGACCCCCACAATCAAACGAGTCTCTCCCCACCCTCTCTTCTTCCCCATGCCCCGCCCCGCTCCTGCCCTCCATTAGAGAGCAACTCAGAGCCGCCACCACCAGGGGGCGATGTCCGCCCGGGAACCCCAGGTGCCGCCCAGAGAGCCGCTCCCTCCCCGAAGAATACAACCCAGAGCAGTTACGATCTGTCTTCTCTCTGGGACCTCGGGCAAATCTCTTCACCCTCTGAACCCCCCTCCACCCCTCCTCTACATCAGGAACAAAATAGTATTAATTTGAGATCTTAAGGAACCTGCGAGATAATGCTTGCAAAACACCAACTCAGCTCTTGGTGCAGGGAGCAGGGGGTTCCCCAGGAGTTCCCTGCTGTGGCCACAGCACCCATTGCTAATGGAGTGACTGTCGCAGCTCTTGATAATGTTCATGTAACAATAGGCATCAGTGATTGAGGACTTGCTCTCACCAGGTGTTGTTCTAAACGCTTCACAAATATATTACTTTACTTAATCTTCAGCCTTCAGAACAACGCTACACTATTATCATGCCCATTTCACAGAGGAGGAAACTGTGGCCTTTAAAGATGAGAAGACTTGCTGGGATCACCCAGCCCACAATACTAGAAACAGGATTTACGCCCAGGGCCTATGCTTTAACCGCAGTTACCTGCTTCTCTTATTTTAATAGCCATAGCATGAGCCTGTCTTGTTTTTTTGAGCCCCCCTCCACTGCACAACATTGGGAACACTGTGACTGATCTCGGCTGCCACTCCGGATGAGGTGGGGGCGGGACCTGGGCTGGGGAGCCATCACAGACAGCCCTCACCTACCCAGCCTCGGTTTTCCCTCTGAAAGAGCACTGTGGGAAAGAGCTGGACTCTGGCCAGGTGGCTTAGGACAGCCACAAGTAAATCACAACATACCCTCAAAGTTTAAAAACAAAATTTAAAAATAACAGACTCTGCTGTCATCAAATGGTACCTTGGGCAAGTTGCTCAAGTTCGGTGGGCCTCTGTTTTCCCACCTTGAGAATGGGAGTCATGTCAGAAACAACTTCCTAGCCTTGTTAAAAAGATTTAGTGGGTTCAAGTGTATGTTTGTGGATGTGAGAGCAAGCGAGACACACATACCTGTTACATAAGAGAGAATATATCAAAAATGCTTAATGGGGGCACCGGGGTGGCTCAGTCGGTTAAGCGTTCCACTTCGGCTCAGATCATGATCTCGCAGTTTGTGGGTTTGAGCTCCATGTCGAGCTCTGTGCTCACAGCTCAGAGCCTGGAGCCTGCTTCGGATTCTGTGTCTCCCTCTCTGTCCTTCCCACAGGTGCTCTCTCTCTCTCTCTCTCTCTCTCTCTCTCAAAAATAAATAAACATTAAAAATAATTTTTTTAAATGCTTAATGAAGTACCTGGCCCATAAGAAGCCCTTGAAACACGTTGACACCATTGTGTTTTGTGAACCAGGGGGTCCCCAACACCCCAGACTCTTGTGCTCTGCCCATGCGCCTGGGCGTAGAGGGGTATTTGTAATTTTAATTCTTATTCCCCCTCAGGGCACTGAGGTCTTCCCCCTCCTCGGCTCTGTCCTGCATGATCCTGAGGTCTTCGAAAAGCCAGAGGAATTCAAACCAGACCGATTCCTAGATGCAGACGGACGGTTCCAGAAGCAGGAGGCATTCTTGCCCTTCTCCTTAGGTACTTGCTGGCCCTGTCCCTGCGCTCTTGCCGGTCCTCCCCACCAGTCCTCGCCAGGTCTGTGAGTGAGGGGATGAGGGGGGCCGGCCCAGCTCCGTCTCCCTGTTCCCTGCAGGGAAGCGCCTCTGCCTCGGAGAGGGCCTGGCTCGGGCAGAACTCTTCCTCCTCTTCACCGCCATCCTGCAGGCCTTCTCCCTGGAGAGCCCGTGCCCGCCGGGGGCCCTGAGCCTCCAGCCAGCCGTCAGCGGCATTTTCAACATCCCCCCAGCCTTCCAGCTGCAAGTCCGGCCCCACTGACCTCCACCCATCCTGGGGACCGGATGCCAGAGGGGGCCATGGGGGGTGGTGGCCTCCTCGTGGGGGTGGGCCTGAACGCGCTTGTGTCTCCAGAGCCACAGGTCCACACCGCATGCAGCCACGTCCACACACCTGGAGCTGTTTTCTAGAGTCAGCCACACAGATACTCGGCCTCCACGTCCACGGTGCCACGCTCACTCAGCCCATGCAGCTGCTGAGACACACAACCACACTCTTTAGGCAGCCACGTAAAGGGCCACGAGGCAACTCTGCCACGCAGGTTTTCTGTGGTCCCAGATTTAGTTCGTCTGGAATCACGACCACGTGCCCAGGTAACACACCATCTCGCACACAACACAACTCATCTTGATGCACAACCCACATGTGGAAGCTTGGCTCCTACCTTCACAAGCCAGGGAAACAGCCGCTGTGTTCAGGGCCCACGAGGCCTCTTCACCTGTCCAACTTACCAGGGCGGCCGATTCTGGAAGCCTGGTGCAGAGGGGAACATGCCCCTTCCTGGGTCATGTCCCCCTTCCTGGCTCATGTCCCCACACAGAGAGACCGTCCCCGTCTTCAGCCCCAGCATGTCCTCTCTCTTGCAGCCACGCTACAATCCAGGCACATGACCACTGCTGTCCGCATGCCCCCGACCACTGAAGCCCACAGCCAGCCCACACATGACACCATCCCATTTCCACGTATCTTCCCACGGAGACACATCATTCCTAGGGGGCACTGCCCTGGCGTCCTCTAGGCCTTCGGCCCTCAAGGATACCCCTTTCCAAGCACCTCGATCCTCAAATGCTCCCAAATATAAATATACCCCCAGTGTGCAATTGTGCCTGGGACCCAAGTACACTTGGACACACAGGACCCCCCCCCCCCGATCAGAGAAGCACCCCCACCCTCTTGTTTATGTAACCGTGTTTAAAGCCTCCCCTGCCTGTCCCCCCACACATACACACTGACCCACCTTCCCTCCCCACGTCCCAGTTAGACCCGGTGAAAGGGGCTAGATGACCCAGTCGGGGCCAGATTTCCAGCTCCCGGTGTCAGGGAAGAGGCCAGTTCTGACGTCCTTGTGACTTAAAGATCCCCATTTTGCAATAAAAGTTGATGTCTGGCCCATGTCAGGGCCTGGTGTGCCTGTGACAGTGTCTGTCACTGTGAGTAAGGGGTGGGGATGGGGGTCCGCCCCTCCCTCGAGGCTGGGCGGGAGCTAAAAAAACACAGCCCTGCCTGCCCTGGCTGTTGACATCAGTACACCAGATGTGGAGGTGGCGGGGAGGGGGGGGGTGTCCTGGGCCTCACTTCCGGTGAAGCTGATGTGGGGGGGGGTGCAGACAGGGAGAAAGGAGCAGGCTGAACTGCAGGCCTGGGGGTGGGGGTGGGGGCCCAGCCAGGAAGAGCCTGCCTACAGGTGAGGATCCAGCCCCGGGGCCCTGGGAACATTCCCCGTCTGAAAGCTGCCGGAACAGGATTCCTGCCCAGCTCTGCCTCTTCCACAGGCTCTTTTCCTCCTGCCTTCCCTTCACGAGGAAGGGAGTTTTCACACACGAAAGTGGAGGGAATAGTGCAATGAACCGTGTGCCCATCACCCGACCTCATTAATAACCATCAACTTTTCTGCTAGTTTTATTTCTTATTTCTTTCTTTCTTTCTTATGATTTTTTTGAGTTTATTGTTTGAGAGAGAGAGAGCATGCAACGAGTAGGGTAGGGGCAGAGAGAGAGGAAGGGAGAGAATCCCAAGCAGGCCCCACAGTGTCAGCGCAGAGCCCGATGCGGGGCTCAAACTCACGGACCCGTGAGATCATGACCTGAGCTGAAATCAAGAGTCAGACGCTTAACCAACTGAGCCACCCAGGAGCCTTGGTTTCATTTCTGCTATCACTCTGTGACGATTGTTTAAGATTTTATTTTTGTTATTTCTTTTTTAAGCCAAACCTATGTTTTTAAGTTTTATTTATTTATTTTGAGAGAAAACAGCACACGTGCGCTCTCTATCAAAAATTAAAAAGGGGCACCTGGATGGCTCAATCCGTTAGTATCCGACTCTTGGTTTTGGCTCAGGTTATGATCTCACAGTTCTGGGAGTTTGAGCCCCGCATCAGGCTCTGTGCTGGCGGCATGGAGCCCACTTGGGATTCTCTCTCCGTCTCTCTCTGCCCCTCTCCCACTCACGCGGTCTCTGTCTCTCTCAAAAATAAATAAACTGTAAAAAAAAAATTTTTTTTTAATTGGATCCCAAAGTGACAATGTAGAATTAGTGTGGTCTTCAATTTTGTGTGTGTGGTAAAATACATATAACATTTATCATTTTAACCATTTATAAGTGTATAAGTCAGTGGTGTTATATTCACAGTATTGTGTGACTATCACCACTATACTCACAAATTTTTATTACTCCCTCCAAGAACTCTTTACTATTAAGCAATAATTCTCCCCTTTCAATTTTACTTATTATTTTTATTATTTTTTTTAATGTTTTTTTTTTTTTTGAGAGACAAAGACAGAGCATGAGTAGGGAAGGGGTAGAGAGAGAGGGAGACACGGAATCTGAAGCAGGCTTTAGGCTTCCAGCTGTCTGCACAGAGCCTGACTCTGGATTTGAACTCACAAACCGTGAGATCATGACCTGAGCTGAAGTCGGACACTTAACCGACTGAGCCACCCAGGCACCCCTCAATTTTTAAAAGTCCCAACAGGGGTGCCTGGGTGGCTCAGACAGTTAAGGGTCCTACTTGTGATTTCGACTCAGGTCATAGTCTCACGGTTCGAGAGATCCAGACCCAAGCTGGGCTCTGCGCGGACAGCGTGGAGCCTGCTTGGGATTCTCTCTCTCCCTCTCAACATAAATAAAAAGAACTTTAAAAATAAATAAAGACCCAGCAACCACACCCATTTCATCCCCTCTCACAATTACTGATTCTGCAGGTTCCATATTCACCTTTCCCTGATGGCCTCCTAAGGGTCCTTTGCAGTTTGGTTTGTTCAAACAAGGATCCCATTTGAACCTCCCTGGTCTTTGAGCTCTGTAGCCATTCATCAACTTGTGTACAGCCCCTTGTTTTTAAAGAAAAAGTGACTTAGGTCACTTGCCGCATACAAGATTTTACATCCTAGATTTGTGGTGCCACTCGAGATGCCTTTCCGTTCCAGGAATTGCCTGTCAAATGGGAATTCGACCAGATTTGGGCTCATTCTGACAAAGGCTCCCCACTGGAGCTGCTGGGTCCCTTCCTGGTACATCATGTCTCAGTAACCCATGGCTGCATGTACCGCGGCCAGGTCCCCGTCTCTCTGTTAGGAAGTTTCCCATCAACCTTTCACTTACCAGTCTTAGAGGGATCCTTTTTTTTTTTTTTTTTTTAGGTTTATTTATTTTTGAGAGAGATAGCAAGCATGAGTGGGGGAGGGGCAGAGAGCCAGGAGACACAATCCCAAGGGACACAGAGATCAAACCAGGGGCACCTGCCTGGGTGCCTCAGTCCATTGACCTTCTGAGTTTGGTTCAGGTCACGATCTCACAGTTTGGGAGTTCGAGCCCCTCATCGGGCTGGGTGCTGTCAGCACAGAGCCCGCCTTGGATCTTCTGTCCCCCTCCTCTGCCCCTTCCCTGCTTGTGCTCTCTCTCTCTCTCTCTCTCTCAAAAATAAATAAACATTAAAAAATTTTTTTAAATTTAAAACATCAAACCAGGTCTCTCCCTGCTCAAAGCCCCCCCAGCAGAGAACTCCTCTGTGCTATTGGTGGGAATACAAACTGGGATCGCTATCATGATAAACAGTATGGAAGTTTCTCAAAAAATTAAAAATAGAAATACCATATGACCCTGCAATCCTACTTCTGGGTATATATTCAAAGGAAACAAAATCAGTATCTCCAAGATTTTTTTTTAATGTTTATTTCTTTTTGAGAGAGAGAGAGAGAGAGAGGGAGGAAGAACGTGAGGAGGGGAGGGGCAGAGAGAGGGAGACACAGAATCTGAAGCAGGCTCCAGGCTCTGAGCTGTCAGCACAGAGCCCGAAGCGGGGCTCGAACTCACAAGGTATGAGATCATGACCTGAGCCGAAGTCGGACACTTAACTGACTGAGTCACCCCGGCGCCCCAGTATCTCCAAGATTTATCTGCACTCCCATGTTCATGGAAGCATTATTCACAGTACCCAAAACACAAGCAACCTTACTGCCCATCAGCAGATGAATGGATAAAAGAAAATGTGGAAAGAGGGGCACCAGGGTGGCTCAGTCAGTTAGGCCTCCAACTTAGGCTCAGGTCATGATCTTGCTGTTCACGAGTTGGAGCCCCATGTCCGGCTCTGTGCTGACAGCTCAGAGCCTAGACCCTGCTCCGAATTCTGTGTCTCCCTCTCTCTCTCTGCGCCCCACCCCCCTCACTATCTGTCTCTCTCTCTCAAAAATAAATAAATATAAAAAGTGAAGAGAAAAAAAATAATAATAAGAGGCGCCCGGCTGGCTCAATCAGTAGAGCATGCGACTCTTGATGTTGGGATTGTAAGTTCGAGCCCCGCATTGGTGTCGACGTTACTTGAAAATATAAACCTTAAAAAAAAAAAAAAAGTTCTCTTCACAAGATAAAAAAACTTTTGTATCTGTGATGACAGATGTTGATTAGACTTACTGAGGTGATCATTTCTAAAGAGACACAAATATTGAATCACTACGTTGTGCCCCTGAAAGTACTGTCATATGTCCTCCCCACTAGGCAAAGGCCCTCCCTGACCTTATCATCCATTCCAGACACGTGGCTCTCTGCCTTGAAGTTCTTCGCATGTCTGCCTCCAGGCCTTCGTACAGGCTGTTCCCTCTGCCTCCAATGCCCTTTCTTCCAGGACTTGCTAATTAACTTTAGATCTCTATCATATCCTCAGAGGGGCCTCCTCTGACCACCCTGTGGTTTAAGTTTATTTAGAGAGAGAGAGTGAAAGCACACACGCGCACACACGCACACACAAGTGGTGGAGGGGAAGGAGGGGGGGGCAGAGAGAATCCCAAGCAGTCTCCCCACTGTCAGCACAGAGCTCGATGCGAGGTTCGAACCCACGAACCGTGAGATCATGACCTGAGTCTCACGCTCAACCGCCTGAACCACCCAGGCGCCCCCTGACCACCCTGTGTAAAATGGCACTCTTGGGGAGCCTGGGTGGCTCAGGTGGTTGATCGTGTGATTCAGGTCATGATCTCAGGATTCGTGGGTTCGAGCCTTGCATTGTGCTCTGTGCTGACAGCTCG
Organism: Cryptoprocta ferox; assembly: GCA_028646485.1. Classification (NCBI taxonomy): domain Eukaryota; kingdom Metazoa; phylum Chordata; class Mammalia; order Carnivora; family Eupleridae; genus Cryptoprocta; species Cryptoprocta ferox. Next base: position 11,557,913 of record CM053563.1, on the reverse strand, counting down.
GAGCCTGCTTCGGATTCTGTGTCTCCCTCTCTCTCTGCCCCTCCCCTGCTCACGCTCTGTCTCTGTCTCAAAAATAAATAAACACTATGGGGGGCCTGGGTGGCTCAGTTGGTTAAGCACCTGACTTTGGCTCATGATCTTGCACTTGGTGAGTTCGAGCCCCGTCTCTGTGCTGACAGCTTGGAGCCTGCTTCAGACTCCCTCTCTCTCTGCCCACCGTCGCCCAGGTGCACAGAACTCCAGGTGTACAGGGTCCCCCCAAGCGTATTTTTTAAAATAATTATTTATTTTTGAGAGAGACAGAGCAGGAGCAGGGGAGGGGCAGCGAGAGAGGGAGACACAGAATCTGAAGCAGGCCCCGGCTCTGAGCTATCAGCACAGAGCCCAATGTGGGGCTCAAACCCAGGAAGCATGAGATCATGACTTGAGCCGAAGTCGGATGCTTAACCGACTGAGCCTCCCGGCCGCCCCTCTCCCAGTGTATTTAAACAAGTGGACAGACTTTTGCACAAAATTTGTATCAAAAAAACCCCACGAAGTCACAATAATTAATTGGCTCCTTTATGGCAGGCCTTTTATAGGGTGGTAGGGATGCAGTGGTGACCAAGATATACCCAGTCCCTGTCCTTTCAAAGCCCGCAGAGCAGCAGGAGGAGACAGACATGAGACACAAAATGTATATGCCCCAATAAATATATCACGGCGGCCCATGCGATATCGCCCCCCAAAAAAGGACAGAAATGTTGACAGTGGATGGCAGGAGACCTAGATTAGACCGGAAAGGGCCGGCAGAGTCGTAATTGAGGGGGATGATCGACATGGGGCTGGAGGGTATGCAGGTGATAAGGACAAGGCCACCGAGCAGGGAGAGAAGCCTGGGGGCAGGAATGAAAGGCTAGGTGGACAGGAAGGGACATGCGGTCAGCAGTTTGAGATTTCATCTTGGAAGGTCTGGGGCAGAGGAGAGGAAAGATCAGATTTGGGATTGAGAAACATTTGTCTTGTGTTGCTGTTGACAGGTTAGAAGGAGGGGACAGTGGCTGGGAGACCAGGGAGGGGACCAGGCTGGACCAGGGTGAGGTCCAGGGGAGGACAGCAGCGCCCAGGTGGGAGAGAGGTTTATGAAGCCGGGTCCTCCACCCTGCATGGGGACTTAGTCACTTACTGCAGGGCTGGGGAGGGGTGGGGGGGGGTCCAAGAGAACCCTGAGGGTCTGGCTTGGCTGGCGGATGGATGCTGACACAGGAGACAGCTCAGGGAAGCCGCTGGTGACAAGCCCTAAGTGCCAGGCTGAGGGGCTGAGTGGGGAGTCACGGTTAAGCAGGAGAGGGACTAGGTCAGAGCTGAGTTGCAGAGACACCCCTCTGGCAGTGTGGAGGCAAGAAGGCCAAGGAAGAGACCAGGGCATAGCCCTGCGGGGAAGGATGGGGCTGGAAGGAGCCCACCAGTACACAGAATGGCGCCCCCTCCTGCACAGACACCCAGGCTTGCAGAGACGACCCCCCCCCACAAGTCGCCCATGTACACAACACAGAGGCGCCTGGAAATGGGCAAGCAGCTGAACCAGCGCACAGGCGCCAGATCTTTCTGGAAGGACCAGGATGCACAAATCCCACCAGAGGGAGACAGCAGTGCGAGAGACCAGCAGATGAGACGCAGAAAGTCAAGGGCACCTTGTCAGCTGTGTTACCACGTGCGAAGAACCCCGAACACGCACTGACCTAACATATCCTCCCTCTAGCCTACTAAATGGGTTCTATTCTGAGTCCCATTTTATAGATGGAAAAACAGAGGCTGGGGGGGCAGTCACTGGCAAGGTCACACAGTTAAAGGTAGAGCTGGGATTCCAACCTGTGTCTCTGGGCGCCCCTGCGAGTGCCCAGACACTGGCGTCCTGGTTTTGTGCCCGCGTGGGTCTTTTTTGTTACAAGGATCCATGCCTGCCTGCAGGGGATGCCCACTGCAGCGCGTCCTGGTTTCTGAGTTTCTGCAGGAAGGGAGTTCCTGACCCGGCTTGTCTGAGTTGGTCCGTGGGCCAGCAGCGTGCCCCTGCTTGTCCCCTGCTGTCCCAGCCTCTGTGTGTGGATGACATCTGAGTGTGCGTTTCCTCGTCAGAGGCGAGTGTGAGGGGGAGTGTCTGGCTGGGGCTGGGCTGGGGGTGGGGGGGGTGGAGGCAGGGCAGGGGGGCGTCGCACAGGCTGAGAGGGGAGTGGACTTCTGGAGGAATGTTTATCAGACACTGAGAGAGTCCAGAGGGACATCGCCCAGAGCCAGGACAGCGAGCTCAGCCTCTCCGCCTCACTGGCCCAGGATTAGGGGTCCGTCCATCGTTCATCGGGGGCCCCTTCCCCCTCCTTTCCCCTCCTCAGCCTCCCTCCGGGGGCCCCTTTAAGACCGGGCTGGTCCTCTCCTCCCGGAGTTAACCCCTCCAAGCCCAGGTGGCCCCTGGGGCTCCGTCCTGTGGGCGGAGGCAGAGGGGGAGCCAGGGGCGGGGAAAGGGTTGCCCGAAGTCTGGGAGAGAGAGTAGGAGGCAGGGGTGCAGGGAAGGCAGGCGGGCGCTGAGCAGAGCCGGCCAGGGGCCCGCAGTGGCAGGCAGGCAGTGCCAAATCCGGGGAGCCCGGAGCTGGGGGGAGGGCTGGGGACAGCCCGGTCCTGCCCCCTCCCCTACGGGGTGCCCCGAAACTTCTGAGGAAAGTTTGGCATCGTTCGCGTGGTGCCCCGAGGATGGGCAGGGTCCTGCTGGCCTGGTGCTGGGCTCTGTGCTGCTGGGGGTGCGTGGCCCCCAAGGGTGAGTGACAGGGGCCTGTGGGGGAGGGCCAGCGTGGCTGGGCTGGGGCTGGAGAGAGCGGGGTGGGGGGCGGATGGCAGGTGTTAGGAGGGTCTGGGCTGGCTGGAGAAGTGTCTTTGGGACAACAGAGAAGGGAGACAGGGAGACACAGAGACTAACAGAGAAAGGCAGAAGGGGGGAGAGAAAGGGGCTCCGAGAGGAACAGGGTAAGAAACAGAAACTGGGAGGGTCAGAGACGGAAAGAGATGGACACAGAGGGAGACAGACAGAGAAACTGGGGGGTAGGAGTGGAGCTGAACTTAACTTGGGGGCCTTGGGGAGAGGGCCTCAGCCGGGGGCTGCCTCAGAAAGAATCTTCCAGAAAGGAGTACTAAGTCAAGCAGTGGGATGAGGGGGGCTCCGGGGCTCTGTAGGGGAACCCTCGTCACTGTCACCCCCCACTTGTCCTTACCCCATCCCTGTCCACTCCATCTCTAGGATAGGGGGCTCTGGCTCTGGCTCCAGCTCCACCGTCTCTGTCTTGGTCTCTGTCTTTATCTCTCCCTATTTTCTAAGTGTCTCTCTAATGTCTCTCTCTCCATTTTTGTCTCTCTGTCTGTTTCCCTCTGTGTCTCTCCCCCATCTTTCCTCATCTCTTCTTTTCTGTTGTCTCTCCAGTCTCCGTTCCCTGCTGTCTCTGTCTCCTCATGCCTGACTTTGTCTGGCTTCTCTCTTTCTCTCCTTCCCTGTTTCTCTCGCTCTCCTCTCCCTCCCCACCTCTTTTTCTTCCCCACCATCCACCAGCCCAATCCCTCTCGTCTCTAGGGACCCTAAGGGAGGGTAGCGGGGGCAGGGGCTGGCCCTGTCAGGCAGTCCAGGGCGTGGGAGGCTCCCAGATCCCCGGCGTACTTCCCAGCAGACAGAGGATGGGGGCCCCTGCAGGAAGAATGGAGGCTGGACCCCAGTCTCCTGGGAAGGCTCCCATCCTCCCCCAAAGCCTCCACCCTCCACCCTCCACCCCCCTGCTGAGGTCACTTTACAACTATGTGGGCCTAAGGGCCTGGCAAGCTGGGAGGAAAGTAGGGGTTCCTGAGCTAACTCTCCCCTGTCTCCCTGCAGGCGCACAGGCTGAGGCAAACCCCTTCGTGGAGGGTCCCAGGAACATCACCGGTGCCCGGGGCCATGTGGGGACCCTTCAGTGTGAGCTCAAAGTTCAGGGGGAGCCCCCCGATGTGTACTGGCTTCGGGATGGACAGGTGATAGAGCTGGCAGACAGCACCCAGACGCACGTGCCCCTGGGCGAAGACCGGGGAGATGACTGGAAAGTGGTCAGCCAACTCAGGTGCCCAACCTCCCCTCCCCAGGCCCCCCGCCCCCTCACCCCGACCAACCGCCTGCCTCCTGACCCTTGTCCCCCCGACCCAGCCCCCGGGTCTCCATCACATCGTGGGTGAAAAATTATGGGCAGGAGCCCCACCTGGGCTGGAACCCCAGCCACTCGCTAGCTATGTGGCTTCCAGCATGTGATGTAACCCGGGGTTTCACTTTCCTCTTCTGTAAAATGAGTTAATAATAGTACCCACTTCTTAGCCCTGGGGAGTTTCCAGTCCAGACCCCCTCTTTCAATCTCTTTTCAATTCTGATGACCCCCTCCCAGTGTCCAGCTCTGACCCGGAACCTTTCTGTGTCTCCTCTTGCCCTGTTAGAATCGAATCCATGGAGCTCTCGGACGCGGGGTGGTACCAGTGTGCGGTGATCCTAGGAGGAAAGACCTTCCTGTCCGAGCCTGGCTATGTTGGGCTGGAGGGTGAGTCCTGGGCTCAGAGGCCATAAGGGGGCAGGAAACCTGAGTGATTAGAAGGTGCTGGGGATTCAGGGTTTCCGCTGGGGGGACACGCAGCCTAGGAATGTCAGAGATCTTTAGGGGTCAGGAAGCTGGGAAGTCTCTAAATTACTGGCGGCGGGCCTGGGCGAGATTATATGTCTTGGGGTAAAAGACATCTTGGGGATTGTGGCATGTCCTAGGGTCAGACATGGTTGGGGCAGGACATTCTGGGAATCATCTACCAGAGGGGCACCTGAACCCTTTCCTCCACCCCCAGGGGGCTCACTTTCCTCGTTGGTAAAATGGGACGAGGAGCCAGACATTTTTGGAAAAGAGACAGAAGGGACTCAGGGGTCCTGGGGGTCAGACGCTGGTGGGGGAGTCAGATACTGGGATCACGTGTTCCAGAGGTAGAGGCCTGAGGAGTCATCGGAAGGAAGTACAGGTGTCCCGAGGGATCCGACACGGGGGTCAAAGAATCTGAAGGCTGCCATGTCCTAGCGGTGAATCAGACACCTGGGGGGCTCAGAGGGACCTCAGCATCCACCACCACCCCCTAGGCCTGCCTTACTTTGTGGAGGAGCCTGAAGACAAGACCGTGGCCGCCAATACCCGCTTCAACCTGAGCTGCTGGGCCCAGGGCCCCCCTGACCCCGTGGACCTACTCTGGCTCCAGGATGCTGTCCCCTTGACTGCAGGCATGGGCCATGGCCCCCAGCACATACTGCGCATTCCAGGTAAGTCTGGGGACGCAGCCAGCTCAGCACAGAGGGCCAGGCAGGATGGAAGTGGGGAGCAAGGGAGCCCTTCATGCCTCTTCATGTGTGTCTGCCTGTCTCTCTGTCCTTCACTGTCTGGCTCTGTCTGTCCCTGCCCCTCTCTCTCTCTCTCTGTCTCTGAGTTTCTCTGCCTTTGCATCTCTGTCCCTCTATATCCCCATGTTTCTCTCTGTGTGCTCTCTCTGTCCCTTTCTGTGTCTCTGCCCTCCAGCTCTGTTTCTCTGTCTCTTTCTGCTTCTCTATCTGTGTGTGTGTCTGTCTCCCTGTCCTTCTGTCTCCAGTCACCCCAGCCTGTCTGAATAGAATTCTTTGTCCTGGGTTTCCTCTGAGCTGTTCCATGGCCCGAATGTGTGTGGGGGCCCGATGTCCCTTTGTCAGCGCTTGACCCCAAGCAGGGCACCGGAATCGACCATGTCCTCCTCTCCTCTGCCTCCCCCACCCTGCCCACCTCAGTAGCTGAAGAACTTCATGGAGGGAGAGGGGAGGGACAGAGCCGAAAGCAGAGAGAGGAGTTGAAAGTAGAAGATGGAGAAGGACGGTTACAGAGAGAGAGAGAGAGAGAACAAGAGACACAGGAAGGGACAGACCACAGAGGTAACCCAAGATGGAGAGACCGGACAGGGAGGTCTGAGTGACAGTAGAAACTCTCCCAGCCTCAGACGGTGGTGGTTCTGCACCACACAGATGGGGCAGAACCTGGCTTGGGATCACAGAGAGGTCAGAGGCAGAGCTAGGGCCCCTGGACACGGAGGTTTCCCCCTCACTAAGGAAGGAGAGATAGAGGAACACAGAGGAGTGAGGATCAGTCAGAGGGAGGCGGCTGGACCCTGGAGGCCATCAGCTTCCGGCACCCCCCACCTGCTGCCTGCATCCTCTGGGTTGGGGTGGGGAGGAGACTCTGGAGGGTCTCCGGAGGTAGAGGGAGGTGTCCACATTCTCGACATTCCGGGGGCCCTGAGTGTACAAGGAAGGGGTGGTGAGCATGCCAGCCCCTAGAAGGGTGACTCAGGCCCGTGGCTCTGGGGCCTGAGTCAGCCTGGCAGGACCCTGGAGATGGGGAGGGAGGGGGATAGGTCCCCCACTCCATCCCAGGAAGGAGAAATGGGTGCCCCCCCCCCCGCCGGCCTCGCAGGCGTGAGAGGATGTGTGTGTGGTAGAGCTGTAGGGGGAGGGTGTCTGTGTGTGTGTCTCAGTGTGTGTGTGAGGTCTGGGTGTGTACGTATCCATGTCCCTCTGGATCTGTGCCTCAGTGCATCTATCAGCATCAAGCTCTTTATATGAGGATGTGCTTTAGGGAGGGCCAGCTTTTTTTTTATGCTTTTTAAATTTATTTCTGAGAGGGGGAGGGGCAGAGAGAGGGGGGGACAGAAGATCTGAAGCAGGCACTCACGAACCGTGAGATCATGACCTGAGCCGAAGTCGGACGCTTAACCAACTGAGCCACCCAGGCGCCCCAGGGACGGCCAGCTTCTATGGATGTTTCAATGTGTGTGTGTGTGTGTGTGCGCGCGCGCGCATGTGTGTGTGTGTGTGTGTGTGTGTGTGTGCTTGTCACTAGGTATGCTTCTCTCAGCTGGGGTGTCTGCCCCCTGTATGTTTGAGTCTTTAGAGTACGTCTTTGTAAGTCTCTCAGGAGCTGTCAGTGTGTGTGTGTGTGTGTGTGTGTAAGTGTTCCTTGTGGGCTCAGGATGTATCAGTGGACAACTCCGTGTTTCTTCACTGTTTCCACGGACTCTGGCTGTCCGTGTCAACAGGATGTCTCTGTGGTGTCCATCTATACGTCACAAGGTGAGTGTGTTGGCATGGGACTGTCACATGGACTCCTACATCTTTGTGTGTGTGTGCGCACGTACATGTGTGAGAGGGAGAGAAAGATTCACAGCAGGCAGCAACAACACTCTTCTACTTCTGTTCTATCTCCCTGAGTATCAACCTCAGCCCTGCTTTTCTCTTGGTAGATAAACTTGGGGTAGATGTGTGTCTGAGCCACCTACATGCACGTGGCAGCTTGTGCGTCTGTGTCAGTCCTGTGTGTCTATGCAAGCGTGTGTTTTTGTATAGTCTGCATCCTGATAAATGTGTCTGAAGCAACCTGAGTGTCCAGCTGTGTTTGAAGGATAGGTTGTGTTTGTTTGCAAGCAAGTCAACATTAACCTTACTCATGTCCTGGTGTCTGTGGGTCGGACCACTTCAATGTAAGTTTGTTGCTTGGTGTGTGTATTTCAAGTCAGTTTCAGCCTGGCTGGATGTTGTGTTGTGTTGCTAGGTGTTTGTAGAGGCGTGCATTTACATCTGTGGATGTATGCGTGTCTCTTTATGTATGTGCATCAATGTCAACCCCAGCGTATGTGCACACAAGTCACTGAGTGTATATTTGTGTCACGGCGAGTTTGGACAGCATCAGCCCTCTGTGTAGCTTAGCGAGTGCCGGGTTTTCTGTTTTTGTGCCAGTAACGGCCCCTGTGTGTTAAGTATGATTCATTGTGTCTGCGTGTGGGGGGGGGGAGGGTTGTGCTGTAAGGAATTTTGTCCGTTTGTGTATGTCTGTCCCTTGATCTGACTCAGGGCGTGCCCCCCTCTCCTTCCATCCCTCTGATTCCCTCGGAAAAAGCGCGGGGGTGGGGGGAGGAGGAGCGGGAGCAGAGAGGGAGAGGGACAGTGCATCTGGAAAGCACATCTGGAGTGGGCCCGCTCCAGTCGAGGAAGTTCAGCCCGCCGGAGGAGAGGGGGTCCCAGGCCCCTCCATCCCTGCTCTCCTCGTCCTCAAGGTGCGCGCTGGCCGAGGAAGCGGGATCCTGGGCCACGAGCCCCCCACCCAACCCGGCCGCCGCCGGAAGTGCCAGAGCGGGAGGGGGGCGCCCTGGTGACTCACGCGGGGGCAGGAATGCTGCGGTCGGAACGGGACAGGGCTCCAGAACTCTTTCTCGCCCCAGGGCTCCTCCAGCGGGCAGCGCCAGCCCCCGCGCGGTGACCCTGGCGGGCCCCCACGTGCCAGGTGGCTGGACCGGACCCAGGCTCCCCGCCCCCTCCGGCAGCCGGCCCGGGGCTGTCCTGCCCCTCCCCCGCCGGCGGGGGCTGCGGCCGGGCACCTGACCTTGGCTGGGAGCTTCTGCCTGGGTAGCGGCGCTGCGGAGCTTCGCTGCCCGCCCCCTTCCGGCCCCGGGCGGCCGACTTTCCCTCATTCCACTCCCTGTGCTGACTGAGGAGAGGAAACTTCGTGTCTGCGGGTAGATGGTGGCGGTGGGAACGCGGGCGCACGCTCGCAGAGCAAGCAGGAGACACACACACAGAGGTATTCAGTACCCACAGACACACACAGAACTGCGTCACCGTGACAGACTCAAGACGTGGTCCTCTTGCATCCTGTCACCCAGACACTGTGTGTGTATATTTCTCTGTGCGTGAGTCTGTGTATTTCTGTGAGTGCGAGTCTGTGTATTTCTGTGTTTGTCTCTGTACGTGTGTCTTGGTGTGTGCGTGCATGTGTGTGTGTGTCTGCCTGTGTTCCCACCTGCACCACACTGGGAAGGGGAGGCAGTCCCCCTGAGACACCCAAAAAGTTACTCAAGACACATAGGAACTCAACTTACGCAGAGAATTACACACGCTCGCATTTCTACATACACACCCAGCAACGCTCATTAGTACACAAACGCATACATGTAAATTCATCGATTCGTTCAACAAGCATTTACGGAGCACCTACTGGGTGCAAGGCCAGCGTAGGAGCATACAGCAGGGGACAAAACAGAAACCCCTGCCCTCCTAGAGCTGACGTGTAGTGGAGTTGACAGGAAGCAAGACATACAGGTAATAGGTAAAGTATGTTGTGAGGAGAAGAGGGAAAGAGGAAAAGTAAAGCAGTGGAGAGGCTAGATAATGGACGTGAGCTCCCAGCTCTAAACAAGATCGCCAGGAGCCGCGTGACTGAGAAGGTGGAGTCTAGGAACAAATGTGAAGGAGGGCAAGGAGGGAGCCACGCGCACATCTGCAGGAAGACTGATCCAGGCAGAGGGAACAGCAACGCAAAGTGGGAGCGTGCCTGATGTCTGATGCCTGTGTCCCAGAAACACCCGGAGGCCACGGAGGGCGGGAGGGCGAGGGGGCTGGGTAGGAGCTGAGCTCAGGGCTTGTAAATGAACAAACACTACCTTCATACACACGTGCGAAGGCCTGTTTCTTAAGTGTGTGTCCGTCCATTCGGTGTATATGCCTCTACGCGTGCCTGTGTGACTTAGCGTCATCGTGACCGCGTTTGTCCAGGTATGTGATGGTGTGTGTGTGTGTGTGTGTCTGTGTGAATGTGTAGATCTGTGTGCGTGTTGGTGTCTGTGTGTGTGTTCCCGCGTGTCTGTATGTGTATGTGTAATATGTGTTTCTGCGTGTGTGTATGTACGTCTGTATGTGTGTGTGTGTGTGTGTGTGTGTGTGTCTTTGTGGTGGGGCATTAGGACTGGGGCAACCAACCTGTCCTTGTCCTTGCATCTGAGGACAGAGGCCTGTGTTTCCAACTTACCGCCCTTCCCCTCTCTCTCCTGTGCAGCAGGTGCCCATATGGGCGGGACTGACCCTGTCAGGTGGGGTACGGTAGGAGGTGGCCCGGCACGGCCTGGGCGCCCCTGCCTGCCCTCTCCGACACTGGGCCCCTCCTTCTGTGACTCCCCAGGCTTGAACAAGACGTCTTCTTTCTCCTGTGAAGCCCATAATGCCAAGGGCGTCACCACATCCCGCACAGCCACCATCATAGGTGACAGGAAAGGGAGCTGGGGAGCTGGGTGTCAGAGGGTATGGGGTCTGGGCCCAAGGTCGGAGCTGGGGTAGAGGGCAGGGTGGGGAGCTTTGGGCCGAGGCCCCCCAGGGTGAGTCCCTCCCCTCATCTCTCCACAGTGCTCCCCCAGAGGCCTGATAACCTCCATCTGGTTTCCCGCCAGCCCACAGAGCTGGGGGTGGCTTGGACCCCGGGCCAGAGCGGTGTCTACCCCCTCACGCACTGCACCGTGCAGGTGAGACCTCAGCCCTCCGTCTGCCACATGTAAGCCCACATCCTCTCCCTGGGAAACCAGCCCGTCCCAGCCATTCGTGTGTTGACGGGCACTAGAGCCTTGGGTTAAGCCAGATGTCCAGGGTTCAAATTCTGACTCCACCAGCTGCTGGCGGCAGGAGCGTGGACGGGTGATTTAATCTCACGGGACCTCAGTTCTCTCATCTGTAAAATGGGCAGATAGGCTTGTAAGAATTCAGTGACTGAATGCAAGTAGCAAACTAACCACAGTATCTGGAACATAGGAAACGCACAATGGACCATCAGCTGTTTTCACTTTTTTTTAGTATTAGTATTATTGACTCCGGCCAGAGAGGGAATCCTGAGACAGGGGGTCCATAGCCACCTCTGTCACCACCGGGTGCCCACAGCCCTGTGCTTCTCCCGTCCCAGCCCTGATCACTCCCGGCTGTCACTGTCTTGGGGGTGAGTGTGTCTCCCCACTGGACAGTGAGCTCTGGGAGGGGGCCAGTCCCCGCTGTCTCAGTCACCACTGGGTCCTCACAATTGCCCAGCTCAGGGCCAGACCTAGATTAGGGAACGTTTGCTGGAACTTGAAATGCTCTGGATCCAGTCCTTCTGCCCCAAAGTTGCTCCTATTCCACGGTAAGAAAAACAAACCAATGCAGATCTCTGAATATGAGCCCGGGTCTGGCCTGAAGTCCTCTGAGATTGGGAAGTTAGAGTAAGGGTAGGACAGTGCCTGCCATGGCAGATGACAGTCATTAATAATGACCAGCTTTTATGGAGTGTCAACTCTGTGCTGAGCCTTGTTTTATGACTTTGCTCACACCCCCTTGTGTGTTTATGGAGTAGGGTCTATGGATACACCCGTTTTCCTGCCTGAGATCACAGCCAGGAAGTGGCAGAGGTGGGATTCGAGCCCTCGTCTCCCCAAGCCCACACAGTCCTCCTCACCTCCTAAGAGACCGTTCAGAGCCAGCACACGATTAAATAAGAGCTGTCTCTCTTGTAATTATGGGCCCTGGACATAACCCCCATTGCCTGTCATTTTAACCCTAGAAATGTAATCTGTTAATCTTCCCATTTTCAAGGTAAGGAACTGAGACCCAGACAGGGGAAGTGACCTGCCCTTCCCATTGGCTAAAAAGGATAAAACTGATTTAATCCCCAAGGCCAGGGCCCATTTGGGAGACCTCAAATGCCAGGTCAGGCATCAGCTGTACCCCCGACCCACACGCGTCCCGTGTCGAAGGAAAGCGGAAGTGTGTCCTCTTCCCTCTCCAGGGCTCACTTCCTGCTGCGCCTGGCGTGGGGCTGGAGGGTTCAAATGGGAGGGTCACAGGGAAAAGAGAAGTGTGAGCGGGCATGGGGGAGGCTGATTGTCTGGACCCATGTCCCTGTTGTCCCCTTTGTCCCAGCGAAGGTTCCCTTTCCCATCTGTCACTGCAGGTCACAGAGCGGGCATGGGACAGCTTCCCCCCCACCCCACCCCTGTCCTGCTCACCACCATCTGCCCAGGCCTCGTGGTGGTCTCCTCTCCCCACAGGGGTCTGTGTGACCTTGGGCAAGCCGCTGAACCTCTCTGGGCCTCCCGTATCCTCATCTGTAAAATGGGAATGAAAAGAAATTGACCTCAGAGGGTGGTGGTAAAAAGCCATTGAGTTCGTCCAGGATTGTACTTGCCAGGGTGCCTGATACAATGTTGGCACTCAAGAAATGTTAGCTGTTGATATGATGGGCGGCCCCGCTGATGTGCCGGGGAGGGACTCTTGACTGCCCATTTTCCTGAGATAGGAATGGAGACTCAGAGAAGTAAAGACACTCACTCTAGGTCACATAGCAAGTGATATCCAAGCCAGGACTTGGACCCAAAGAATCTTGAGTTCACATCCGAAAGCAGCAAACACCTTCCCAACATACGGTGTAGAGGTGTGGTTGCGTCTCCTGCTCCCTCAGCCCCCAGAGATACCCACTCTTCTGACTTCTATTGTAGGGCTTTGCTTTTGCCCAGGGTTGAATGTCATTGTTGTTTTGTTGATGCTGACCACCTGCTATGCTCTGTACAGCTTGTCCTATGTTCAGCCTTCAGGCAGCCCTGTAAGGTATTTGGTCCTCTAAGCCTCCCATTTTCCAGATGAGGAAACTGAGGCTCAGAGAGGGAAAGTCTTGCCAGAGGTGGCTTTCGCAAGTGATGCCAGAGCCACATCGTACAACTGTGTGGTCTCCTCGCTTTGCAAATGCAGGTGCCCATGTTACACCAGCATGGAGCTGACACACACGCACACGTCCTTGCAACGTTGTGTGATCACACCAGGACCACCGCCGTCGACTTGGGTGGCCACTTTGTTGTTGTTGTTGTTGTTGTTTAATTTTTTTAATGCTTATTTGTTTTTGGGAGAGAGAGACAGAGCATGAGCAAGGGAGAGGCAGAGAGAGAGGGAGCACAGAATGTGAAGCAGGCTCCAGTCTCTGAGCTGTCAGCACAGACCCCGATGTGGGGCTCGAACTCACATCGTGAGATCATGACCTGAGCTGAAGTTGGATGCTTAACCGACTGAGCCATCCAGGTGCCCCCCACTTTGTTTAATTGCGTGGCCATCCTGTCCTCATGCCCCTTCTCTCTCCCCAGGCTGTGCTGTCAGACGATGGGGTGGGCATCTGGCTGGGAGAGCCAGACCCCCCCAAAGAATCTATCGTCCTGGAAGCATCCGTTCCCCCTCACCAACTTCAGCTGGGCGGCCTCCACCCTCACACTACTTACCACATCCGGGTAGCCTGTACCAGCAGCCAGGGCCCCTCACCCTGGACCCACTGGCTTCCTGTGGAGACACCGGAGGGAGGTAAGAAGGAGCTGGTGTGGCGCAGAGGTCACTCGCTGGCCTGCTGGACCTGGCTCACATCGATGCCACCCCCAGCATCTCTTGTAACCCATTCACCCCATGTGGCCTTAGTCTTTCCTGTCCAGCCCCTGACTCCTCAGCACGGCCCACTGGCATCTCTCCCAGACTTCTTCCCTGCGCTTCCGCTCATGGGGGGCCTCTTGCACGAGTTGCCCACGCGCATGCCCTTTGCACCCTGCCCCGCTTCCTGGGAACAGGGGAAGGGAGCAGGAAGAGGTGGGGTGCCAGCTTCCCCTCTTCCCTGTCCTCCAGTACCCCTGGGCCCCCCTGAGAACGTTAGTGCCATGCGGAATGGGAGCCAAGCCCTCGTGCGTTGGCAGGAGCCAAAGGCGCCCCTGCAGGGCACCCTGTTAGGGTACCGGCTGGCTTATCGAGGCGAGGACACTCCGGAGGTGGGTGCTGCTGGCTGGGCTGGGGCGGAATGGCTGGGGGGAGCGGGGGGAGGGAATGACAGGGTGGACATGGACAGCTGTGCAGGTTGGGTACTATGGGATTACACTACACCTAAGTGGGCACATTCTGGGAATGTTAAAGGGGTCCAGGGGAGGGTTAGGGAATAGCTATTTACAAATCATTGTAACAAGCATTTTTGTAGACCTACAGGTGTACTAGGACAATTGTATAGCAGATAATTGTATGACACTTTGAAGAAGGGGTGACTTTTCCTAATTTGCACAAAGATGATGTTGGCACAAGCTGCACTCCAGGGTGGAGAGGTGGGGTGGGAAGGAGGGTGGGGGGTTACGAGGCAGGAGAGGAACACGGGTGGAAAGATGAGGGTTCAGCCCCTCAGCAGAAGTACTGCGTGCCATGCACAGTGCTAGCACTTGAGCACAGGCTGTGGACGAGGGAAAGGCCCAGTCCTGGTGGGGCTGATGTTTGAGTGGGCGTGGGGATGGAGAATGGAGGTGGGGAGGGGGTGAGAGATGAAGGGTAGGAGGAGGTGGGGGTGAAGGGATGGGGGTGAGGAGGAGGCTTTGAGAAAGACAGGGGCTTGAGGCCAAAGGTGAAGTCTTAAGAGTTAGGGGCCTGGGGCTCTGCCTTGACGCTCCATCTGGGTGTCCTAGGTGCTAATGGACATAGGACTGAAGAGAGAGGTGACTCTGGAGCTGCAGGGGGATGGGACTGTGCGCAACCTGACGGTGTATGTGGCAGCCTACACCGCTGCTGGGGATGGACCCTGGAGCCTCCCTGTGTTCCTGGAATCCCAGCACCCAGGTAACTTCATGCTCAGCCCCCTTCAACTGATTCACAAAGACCCTGCCTTGCCCAGATCCCTCTGACTTGCTCCCTGTACCTTTTAATGTTGCCCCAATCTAGGCTCTTTTCCTACCCTGGAAGTTTACTGACAGCCTCACCCATGTCACATCAGTCTTGCCTTCTCTGATCATGTCCTCCCTCTGTCCTTTCTCCTCACAGGACAAGGACAACCAATCCACCTGCTGGGTAAGGGCTTTCAGACCCTCTCTGCTCCTTCCTTTCCCTCAGCTCCCAGTGAGGATCCCATCACCACACACATACTCTTTGACATGCCTTCTGTGTTTCTCAAACTCCTCACTCTAATCCTCTCCTTCTTGGGTTTGTGTGGTCCTTGATGGGGTTGCCTGGAATGGCCTCACACATTGTAGGTACTCAATGAATGGCAGATGGGTGGATGGATAGATAGACGGGTGAGTGGTTGGATGAATGGATGGATGGTGGATGGTTGGGTGGATGGTGGATGGATGGATGGTGGTTGGATGGATGGATGGTAGATGGATGGATGGTGGATGGATGGATGGACGGTGGATGGATGGATGGATGGGTGGATGGATGGATGGATGGTGGATGGATGGATGATGGATGGATGGGTGGATGGTGGATGGATGGATGGATGGATGGTGGGTGGATGGATGGATGGATGGTGGATGGATGGATGGATGGTGGATGGATGGATGGGTGGATGGTGGGTGGATGGATGGATGGATGGTGGATGGATGGATGGATGGATGGTGGATGGATGGGTGGATGGATGGTGGATGGATGGATGGGTGGATGGTGGATGGATGAATGGGTGGATGGATGGATGGATGGACAGATGGGCAGATAGATCAGTTATCCCCCTCAAATCCATCCCTCTCAAATATTTCTTAAGGAATTCTCAAAAACTCCTCCTACACCCATTGTACTCTCCTAGCATTATGACAGTTCACCTCTTATAACTCAACTTACTATCCTTAAATATTCCTCCCATGCCTTCCTGCCTTTCTTTCCAAACCCTTTCCAGGGCCTCCTTTCCTTCCAGCCTCCTTTCCCAATCATTGCATTACAACCCTTTGTTCCTCACACATGCCTCTCAAACCCAATCACACCCACACTTTGCATTCACAAACTCTGCACACTTTTTACACACTCACCATATATCTCACATTGCAAACACTGGGAAACTTTGGGTCCATACTCTCCCACACTCTTCAACTCTCCTTACATGTTACGTTTACACTCTTTACACATTACTCCCTCCCCCCTTGCCAATCCTAATCCGTTCCCGCTCTATGCACACACCCACACCAAACTCCTGCCACATTTAACATGCACCCAATTGCATCCCTTACACATCTACTCCCACCATTCTGCACACCATTCCCACTCATCCCATGTTCCCCATCTGCCCTTCCCACACTCCTTTTGCACCAAAGTTACATCCTTACAAATCACTGTTCACTAATTGTGTCTAAAACTCCTTGACTACTCCTCACTCACATACCCGAAACTCCTCCCACACCCACCTGACACTATATATACATGCATTCCCTTTGCACATGCATTTCACTTCCATCCCTTACTTTATGGAAACTCCTCCATCATCAGGGCACACTCCTCAAGACTACTCCTTGGCCATCTATGCATGAGCACCACACTCTTGCACATGCCTCCCCATACCCATCCTATGCTACATGCATTCTCTCCCTTGCTCACCTGTTTTTCACACCCAAATCCAGTCTCCCTGGATAAAGGAACACACCTCCCTTCCACATGCCTCATCAGATATTTCCTCATCTGCCTCCCTCAAACATCACCCCTTCGGGTCCCAGGGAGCAGGATCCAGAGCCTCAGCCATGACCTGTGTCCCATACCCCCTGACAGTGAGTGAACCCCCAACCCCTGCCTTCTCATGGCCCTGGTGGTATATACTGCTGGGAGCAGTTGTGGCTGCTGGCTGTGTCTTCATCTTGGCCCTGTTCCTCGTCCACCGACGGAAGAAGGAGACCCGCTATGGGTGAGTTGGAACCACATGAGTAGGAAGGGTAATGTGGATTGGAATGGAGAGACTGGAGTCAGGGAGACCATGAGGAGGCTGGTGCAGGCTGAGAGATTGATTACCAAGAAACGGAATGAGGACAAGGGTGGACGGGAGAAGGTAGCAATCCAAGACAAGCCCAGCAAACTCGGGAGAAGAGGGCAGGCAGGGCTTGGGGTTAGGGTGGTGTTCACTTTCACTGCTGTTGGAAGGAGGGAGTTCCACTCATTTCTGCCCTGCCTTCACCTCCTGCTTGTTCCTCCCCTCCCAGAGAGGTGTTTGAACCAACGGTGGAGAGGGGTGAGCTGGTGGTCAGGTACCGTGTTCGCAAGTCCTACAGTCGCCGGACCACTGAAGCCACTTGTAAGTGAACCCCGTGCCTCCCTGCCCTGGTGTGGGGATGACGAGTGTAGAGACCAGGGCCTGCTGGGCTTCTGTCGATGGATAAACCAAATGTTTCTGAAGGTCTTGGAATGCTGAGTTGTTAGAACCACAGACCTTAAGAACAACAGAACTGCGAAACCACACAGAGCCTTAAAATAATAGAGTCTTAGACACAATAAATCATAGGAAGACCAAACCTCGGAGCCACAGGGTCCTAGGACAATGTAATGATGATGATGATGATGATAGAGATGATGATGATGGCGAGGACAAGGATAAGGATGATGGATGATCATGAAGCCATGATGACAGCCAGCCCTAGCACTTCCTATGTGACAGGCGCTGTTCTAAGTGCTCTGTACATGTCACTTAATTTAATCCTCATGACAACCCAAATGAGGTAGGTACGCCCCCCACCCTCCCCCGTTCACAAATGAGGAATCTGTATAGAGTAGTTAACTAACTTCCTGAAGGCCACGTAGCCTGTAAGTCGGACAGCTGGGCTTGGAACCCAGGTAGATTTGCTCTAAAGTCCATCCCTCTTAACTGCCTCTTTGAATTATAGAATGTTAGTGAGGTAGGGTTGATCTTGGCTGAAACAATCATAGGCTCAATACTTGGGGTGCCTGGGTGGCTCAGTCAGTTAAGCATCCGGCTTCGGCTCAACTCATGATCTCATGGTTCGTGGGTCTGAGCCCCATGTCGGGCTCTGTGCTGACAGCTCATAGCCAGGAGTCTGCTTCAGATTCTGGGTCTCCCTCCCTCTCTGCCTCTGCCCCAATCACGTTTGTCTCTCTCTCTCTCAAAAAAAAATTTTTTTTTAGAAAACATGTTTTAATACTGGGGCGCCTGGGTGGTTTAGTTGGTTAGGCATCCAACTTTGGCTCAGGTCAAGATCTCACAGTTTGTGGGTTTGAGTCCCGCGTTGGGCTCTGCGCTGCTCAGAGCCTGGAGCCTGCTTCTGATTCTGTGTCTCCCTCTCTCTCTGCCCCTCCCCACTGCACTCTGTCTCTTTCTCTCTCTCTCAAAAGTAAATAAACATTAAACAAAAAATTTTAAATGTTTTAATCCTATAGACCTTCAAGATTTTTAAAAAATTTTTTTAAGTATTTATTTTTGAGAGAGCACATGCGCACAAATTGGGGAGGAGCAGAGAGATGGGGACAGAGGATCCAAAGCGGGGCTCTGCGCTGACAGCACAGAACCTGATTTGGGGCTCGAACTCACAAATGGTGAGGTCATGACCTGAGTTGAAGTTGGATGCTTAACTGACTGAGCCACCCGGGTGTCCCCAGACCCTTACGATTTTGAAAATCATAGGCCCGAGATTTCTAGATAGAACTCTAGACTCTCTATTAGACTGTGAAGTTTTGAAGGGGTCCAGCTAAGGGGGGGCCTCAGAGGCCACCTCGTCAAATCTCTTCATCTTTCCAGCTGGGGAAATATAAATCCAGAAAGAAAAGGGACAGAATTCTGTCCCTTCCCAGCACACAGTGAGAAGGCTGCTGGGGCCCCAGGGAGATATCAGAAGGGGCTGGGAAAGACATTTATTTAAGAGGAGAAAGAATAGGAGCAAGGAGGTCATAGTGCCGTAATGAAGTAACATGCAGCATAGTTCTCAAAGTGTGATCTGGGTCCCTGGGGGGGGGTCCCCAAGACCTCTGCAGGGGGTCCACGAGGTCAAAACGATTTTCATAGTAATTCCAAGATGTTATTTGCCCTTTTACACTCCCGTTCTCTCACACGTGTTCCATGGAGTTTTCCAGAAGCTCTCCAATGTGTGTTGATGTCATCACTCTGTTGGTTGATGAATGTGTGCTTATTTATTCTTGTTTTAAAACTCTATCCATTTTGGGCGCCTGGATGGCTCAGTCGGTTAAGCCTCGGACTCTTGGTTTCAGCTCAGGTCGTGATCTCACGGTTCGTGGGTTCGAGTCCTGCATCGGGCTCTGCGCTGACAGCGCGGAGCCTGCTTGAGATTCTCTCTCTCCCTCTCTCTCTGCCCTCCCCTGCTTTCACTGTCTCCGTCTCTCTCAAAATAAATAAACTTAAAAAAAAAACCTATCCATTTTGATTTTGCATACAGTAAGTGTTGGTATATGTAATCCCCCTAAATGAAAGCTTTTTCCAGTCCTCAGTAATATTAAGAAAGCGAAAGGGTCCTGAGGCCAATAAGTTTGAGAACTGTTGCCATATAGCAGTGAAAATAAATTTCGGCTATGGACAACCACATTACAACTGTCTCATAGATGTTGTGTTGACTGAAAGAAGCCAGACATAAAAGAGAACATGTTATATAATTCCATGTTTATAATAATCTCCCCAAACAGAGGGAGCCTATCTATGGGAAGAGAAGTCAGGAAGGTGGCCACTCTTGAGGGCAGGTCACATGGTCTGTTCTTGACCTGGGTGCTAATTATACTGTTGTGTTTGGTTTGTGGAAATCCGTTGAGCTACTCACTTATGATTTGTGCAGATCTACTTCAATAAAAAGTTAAGAAATATTTTTGGCAACTGGCATGGTAAGACACTGACCAGTCAGGATGCCCAGTGGTGCAAGATCATGTGCCAGGCTCTAACCCTTTAGCTGCTGGTTTGGGAGAAGATTCAGAGATCTAGAGGAGGAGCTAAGGTAAGGTGTGTGCTCAGGGCAATAGCTGATTTTTTTTTTAGGTTTTAACTTTATTTATTTATTTTTGAGAGACAGAATGTGAGAGAGAGAAAGAGAGAGAGAGAGAGAGTGCAAGCAAGGGAAGGGCAGAGAGAGAGGGAGACAAGAGATGGAGAATCCTAAGCAGGCTCAGAGCTGTCCACGCAGAGCACAACTCGGAGCTCAAACCCACAAACTGTGAGATCATGACCTGAGCCGAAATCAGGAGTAAGATGCTTAACCAACTGAGCCACCCAGGTGCCCCAGGACAGTAGCTGGTTTTGAATAAATGCAGAAGTATTTCGATATTTTAACCATGGGTGTGTCCCTATTGACATCTGAATGTCGAATGTCCAAATGTCGAATGTCGCCTGAATGTCGGCCCTGCTCCATGGCTTTGTCCACCCCACCCCACCCCGCCCCATGCAGTAAACAGCCTGGGCATCAATGAAGAGCTGAAGGAGAAACTTCGGGATGTGATGGTGGACCGGCATAAGGTGGCCCTGGGAAAGACCCTGGGAGAAGGTGAGTTCCCCACCTAGGGCACACACATATTCCCTTGAACCATGAAGTCCTTCACCTGCCCACCCCTACCCAGTCACAGGAAATGCAGTTTCCACGAGTGCCCCTGAGGTCAATGTCTCCCTTGGGTCCCCCACAGGAGAATTCGGAGCTGTGATGGAGGGCCAGCTCAACCAGGATGACTCCATCCTCAAGGTGGCTGTGAAGACAATGAAGAGTGAGTCTGTACCTGCATGTGCACACATATGGGACCCCCAGCTCCTAACCCTAGACCCTTCCCCTGTACCCCTAAGGAGGCAGAAGCACGGAAAAGTTAGTAGCAAATTAGCCCCACCACAGAATCTCAGGGTTTCCAGACAGGAAATGGAGTCCATGCCAGGTACTTCAACAGAAGGAATGTAATATGAGGATGTTTACTACAGAGGCGCAGGAATAACTGGGAGCAGTGAGGCAACCTGGAGATTAGCAGCAGCAGTACCTTACTTCCTCCCCAAGGCCTGAAGGGCAGAGGGAGGATGTGGTGTTACCAGAGCCCATGGCCAGGAACGCTTGGTGGGATTGGTGATCACAGAGTTAGCGGCTACCTGTGGGAGCTTGAAACACACAGCCACCATCAAAACAAGACTGGAAGCAGTAAGAGACAGGGTGAAATACCCTGACTTCTCCCCATCTTCCCACCCACCTTCCAGTCTCAGTGCTTCCCATTGGCAAACTTCCAACAGGAAGCCAGTACGAAAGGGAGCCTGGGAAATGTAGTTTTCAGAGACCAGCTCCCTGTGATACATAACAGTAGGAGAAGGTCTGGAATGAGACCTACCTGGCTTCATTTGCCAGCTGTGTGATCTCAAGCAAGTGGCTGTCCGTCTCTGAGCTGCCATTCTTCATCCGGGAAAAAAAAAAGATAAAAATGTCCCTGCCTCCTAGGGTGAATCAAAGCACCTAATTCTGGGGATGATATATAGTGTGTGTCATTAATGTGGACTGCAACTACATTATTTACATCATCAGAGAGGGTGAGAGCCAGTCCAGGGTCACACAGCACAGGGAGTCCACGCCCAAGTCCTTTCCATACAGGGAAGAGGCACTGAGGGTCAGGCTGCAGCTGGTGGTGAGGCTGAATCACTGGGGCTAAACACTTGGATTACGGAGTCACCGGTCTCGCTCCTTCATTCATTATCGAGCACTTCTTATGTACCAGGTTCTATTCTCCACCTGGGTTTGAATCCCAGCTACGTGACTTTGGGCAAGTCACTTTGCCTCTGTGAGCCAGTGTCTGGAGTAATCATATGGACCCGCAGGAAAGCGGCCTAGCATGGTGTTTGCACGTGGGCCTCAGAGCCAGACCACCTGGCCTTCAGTGCTGCTTACTGCACTTGCAAGCTGTGTGTGCAGATTCCATTGTGTGCCTTGGTTTCCCCATCGTTAAATGAGTTAATGTATGTAAAGTGTCGAGTGCAGCACCGGGTACTTAGTAATCATGTTTGATGAAGAAGATGATGATGATGATGGAGAAGAGGAGGAGAGAAAGGGTCCTCTCTCCCCTCCCTTCCTCCTTATCCACCTTCCTGTCCCCTCCAAGTTGCTATCTGCACAAGATCGGAGCTGGAGGACTTCCTGAGTGAAGCCGTCTGCATGAAGGAATTCGACCACCCCAATGTCATGAGGCTCATTGGTGAGAGAGGGGCAGATTTAGGGGGTCCACAGGCTCCCTGGAGGCCACTCCAGAAGGAAGACCCCTCCCTCTGGCACTGGGAAGATCAAACCTCCAGGCTCCCTGCTCCCCTCCCCTCCCTCAGAGTCAGCAAGCTCCCCCCCTCCTTTCCCTCAGCTTGGAATGTGACCTCTGACCTTTCCCAGAAATAGCTGAGGTCCCCAGGAGGGCCCTGGAAACTTCCCTGGGAACAGTTCTGGAAAAGGCTTCTCTGAAGCTCGGTCCTTGCCACTGCTGCCCACCCCCAACAATTTGAAAGCCATGATTTGAGGGGAAGGGAGAGACAGCTGCGAGAGGAGATGGCTTCCCCTCCTGCCCAACTGGAATGACAGGGCTGCCTGGGGGGGGGGGGGCTCAGGCGTCTGTTTCCAGGGTTCCGAACGAGAGGGCTTCCCGGCACCTGTGGTCATCTTACCTTTCATGAAACATGGAGACCTGCACAGTTTCCTCCTCTATTCCCGGCTCGGGGACCAGCCAGTGGTGAGGGGCATTTACGTGTCTTGTCCACATGTATTAACGGAGCACCTGTGAGGTACCCAGGGCGACTCAGACACTGGGAAAACCACGGTGACCCAGAGCTTGCTCTCATGGAGCTGTCTGCCAGGGGGGCACCAGGCAATAAATTAGTTAACCAATAAGCAAGATAATGTAAGTGCTCGGAAGGAAATAGAGTCAGATGAACCATGGAGAAGCCAGGCAGTTCGTTTGAGTGGACTGAGAAGGTCTTACTAAGGAGGTAGCCCTGAAGGAGTAGCCAGCTGGCGGGAGGCCGGGAGATCTTGGGGGAAGCAATCCTGGCAGAGGGAACAGCATAGGCAAAGGCTCAGAGGTGGGAGCAAGCACAGCTTGTCTGAAAACCAGAAAGGAGGTCCCTGGCCGGAGCGTATGTCCTGTGGCCAGGGCAAGGATAGTAGATCGACTCAGAGAGGAAGGCAGGAGGGGATTATATAGGGCCTTGTTGGAAAGAGGTGGGATTTAGTTTTCGGAGTCATGGGAAACCACTGTGGGGCCGAGTGAGGCACACACGGGAAGGGAAGGAAGGAGGGAGGAAGGTTGGATCTCAAGGACTCTGCTGACCTCTACTCCCTCCTGCACTGCCTCCAGTTCCTGCCCACTCAGATGCTGGTGAAGTTCATGGCAGACATTGCCAGTGGCATGGAGTATCTGAGTACCAAGAGGTTCATACACCGAGACCTGGCCGCCAGAAACTGCATGTGAGTGTTGAGCCTTCCAAAGACACCCCCCCCCCACTTCGAGGAGCTCCATCCCTCTTCCAGGATGGAAGAGGGGTCTAGACACACCTACCTCTCAAGCAAGCCAGAACTCAGGACTGGGATGGAAAGGTCAGCAAGGGAGTTGGAGAAGCATCCCTGGAGGAGGTGGGCCTGGAACTGAGATCCTGGAGGGGCATTTGGATGTGGACACAGGCGAGGCAAGAGGATGGGCTCAGTGGGCAGCATCAGAGGTGCAGAGGTGACTGATGACCGTGGTAACATTGAAGCCTCATCTCTGTCCCCCTCCGTGCTGAGCGTCTTGCCCGGACTGCCTTTGGGGAGGGGCCACGTTGATTAACGGTGGGGGGTGGGTACGAGCCAGAGAACAGCTCAGAACTAAGCTAAAGTGAGGGCGGTGTGTGTGTATATAAACACAGGCTTAGAATATCGGTTTCATTACAATGTTGGACCCCCAGAAATTGGAGCCAGAGAATTGGAATCTTGTGTAAGATGTTTAAATGTCCGCAACTCTCAGAAATACAAACATTTCTTTATTTCTCCCGATGTTTTATTTTGAAAAAATCCAACCCCACAGAAAAGTTGGAGGAATTGTACGGTGGACCCCCACATACCCTCCTTCATGAGATTCTCTCTTCTCTGTCTTTCTCTCTTTCCTCAACCATTTCAAAGTGAGTTGCCAGATGGTGACATCAGACCCCTACATCTTCTGTAGGTATCTCCTAAGGAAGAGGGCTTACATATAAATGATTACAGTTCTGTTGTCACACCTAAGATTAACTGTAATTCTGTACCATAACCTCACATCCAATCCATATTTAAATTCTTCCAGTTATCCTCTGAAATGTCTTTTAGGGGTGTGTTTTGTTTTGTTTTGTTTTGTTTTTACCGCAAACCAGAATCTATTCAGAGTCCCCCCTCCCCCGCCACACTGCATGTGGCTGTTATGCCCCTTTGGGTCTTTTAAATCTAGAATAGCCTCCTCTCCACCTTTTTCTATTTTTACATCATATTATTTTGGAAGAGACCAGGCCACTTGTCTTGTAAGATGTGACATGCAGGTGTCTATTTCCTTGTGGTAGCCTTTGCCTTGTTCCTCTGTTCCCTGTATTTCCTGTTAACTGGGAAGTGTATGCAAAGTTTCAACAGACTCAGTCAAAATGGAAATTCCTTTCTTTTAAAAAACATTTTTTTAATGTTTATTTTTTGAGGTGGGGGGGCAAGCGGGGGAGGGGCAGAGAGAGGGAGACACAGAATCTGAAGCAGGCTCCAGGATCTGAGCTGTCAGCACAGAGCCCAATGCAGGGCTCAAACCCACAAACTGTGAGATCTTGACCTGAGCCGAAGTCAGACGCTTAACCAACTGAGTCATCCAGGCACCCCTGGAAATTCCTTTCTATCTGCAACTTGGGGTGATCCTAGTCAAGTCTCCCATGGAACAGTGACACTGGAAATCAGAGTAGACAACCCATTGTTATGCTCCTGCCCCTTTTTGTTAAGTTACAATATTGAGGGGTGCCTGGCTAGGTCAGTCGGTAGAGCATGCGGCTCTTGGTCTTGGAGTTGTAAGTTTGAGCTCCAAGTTGTGTGTACAGATTGCTTAAATATAAAACCCCCAGGGACGCCTGGCTGGCTCAGTCAGTAGAGCATGCAACTCTTGATCTCAGGGTCCTGACTTCACATCTCACATTGGGGATGGAGGCTACTTTAAAAATAAATAAATAAGGGGCACCTGGGTGGCTCAGTCCGTTAAGCATCTGACTTCAGCTCAGGTCATCATTTCGCGGTTCATGAGTTCGAGCCCTGCATCAGGCTCTGTGCTGACAGCTCAGAGCCTGAAGCCTACTTCGGATTCTGTGTTTCCCTCTCCCTGCCCCTCCCCTGCTCTCTCCCTCTCTCAAAAATAAAGAAACATTTAAAAAATTTAAAAGGAAATAAATAAAGCAAAATAATTTAAAAAAAGAAGTTATTTAAAAAAAATAAATGAAGTATTTCCTTACCCAGTTGGCAGTTGGCCACTACCCGAAAGCTCCCATCCACTCCACATCCACCAGCCTGGATGCCTGAACGTCACCCCTCTCTCCCTCCCTGCCATGATCCTCTGGGCCTTCCCTGGACCTAGAGGGTGAAGGTTAACTCCTGCCATAGGAGGGGCTGCCAAGGTCTGTTCTATTTTTTATTTTTTTATTTATTAAAAATTTTTTTTGAATGTTTTTATTTATTTTTGAGAGAGAGAGAGAGAGAGAGAGAGACAGCGTGAGCAGGGGAGGGTCAGAGAGAGAGAGGGAGACACAGAATCTGAAGACAGGCTCCAGGCTCTGAGCTGTCAGCACAGAGCCCGACGCAGGGCTCGAACCCATGAACCGTGAGATCATGACCTGAGCCGAAGTCGGACGCTTAACCGACTGAGCCACCCAGGCGCCCCTGTCAAGGTCTGTTCTGATTGGTCACTGCCCCAGCCCATCACCTTGGCTAGAAATCATTAATTCTTAAAAAATAGAATCCTAAAACCTCAGGTGCAACAATTAGAGAATCTTCTATTTATGAAAAGGACAAGAGCAGGCAAAAGTAATCCATGCTTCAGGATTGTGGCTTCCCTGGGAGGGGTGGTTACAGGCAGGACTGGCAGTGTGTTTCTTGCTTCTTCATACTTAGAAAAATCAACGTATGTTGATACGCTAACACACACACATGTTAGGTGTGTGGCCAAATGCATGTTTACATGTCTATAGACTCATGTAAACAACCACCATTGGATCAAGATAAAGAACATTTCTGGGCCCAGGCAGTCTTCCTCAAGCACTTAACTAACAGTCACCGCCCCCAGGGAAAACACCATCCTGTACTTCAGTCACCTGTTCTTAAATGTCACGTAGGTGGAGTCACGCAGTGTGTACTTCTTTGTGTCTGGTCTCTTTCGCTCAGTGTGATATTCTTTAAGGTTAGCCCATGTCGCCATGCGTATTGGTTAGTTCCCTCTTTTTCTTTGCTCTGTGGTATTCCTTGTACAGAGGATGTCCCACGGTGTTTCTTAATCTGGGTTCTGGTGACGTGGGTGTGTTTGTGAAACTTCATATGGAGGAAACAAGAAGCAACACATTTCCCTTCGGTCTGGGGTTGACAGATCCTCACCCCCAAAGAGGCCAGCCAGAGCAGGGGGTGGAAGGGTGTCTGGGCGTGAGGGCAGACTTCCTGGTGGAGGGGGCGATGCCATGACTCTGTTCCTCTCCCCAATCTGGGCAGGCTGAATGAGAACATGTCCGTGTGTGTGGCGGACTTTGGGCTCTCTAAGAAGATCTACAATGGGGACTACTACCGGCAGGGACGCATCGCCAAGATGCCAGTCAAGTGGATCGCCATCGAGAGCCTGGCTGACCGGGTCTACACCAGCAAGAGTGATGTGGTATGTGCACCCCCGACAGGTGTGGGGAACCACGGCCAGTTCATGTCACACTGCAGCTGGGCTCATGGGGACGCCCGGGCTTCCCGGTACAGGGGCCTGACCGCATGCGTTAGGCATGTCTGGGGGTGTGCTGGGTGTCTGTGAATGGTGGCGTGGGCATGGTGACGATAGGCACAGGTCCACGTGTGGATGGTGGCAGGTTCATACACGGGACGTGTGGACAGTTTAGGTTGGGAGAGGCAGCGGTAAGTACGTGTATGTATGCACACCCAGGGCGACCCACAAGACCATGTGACTATGAAGTGTGTACGTGTGTGCACGGATGAGGTGAGCGTGTCTATGCACACACAAAAGGTACCGCTCAGTGTGTCCCAGCTCCAGAAGTGTTTCTGTGAAGAGCTGTGATGCCCCCACATGGGTGTACCTGTGCATTGGGGTGTCTTTGTGCAGGAGAGACCCTCTAATTCTCTCTCCTCTGCCCCCTACAGTGGTCCTTTGGGGTGACGATGTGGGAGATTGCCACGCGGGGCCAAACCCCATATCCAGGAGTGGAGAACAGTGAGATTTATGACTACCTGTGCCAGGGAAACCGCCTGAAGCAGCCTGTGGACTGTCTGGATGGACTGTGAGGACGCTTAGGACTCTTCCCACCACCCC
This sequence comes from Cryptoprocta ferox, assembly GCA_028646485.1. NCBI lineage: Eukaryota > Metazoa > Chordata > Mammalia > Carnivora > Eupleridae > Cryptoprocta > Cryptoprocta ferox. Next base: position 11,530,798 of record CM053563.1, on the reverse strand, counting down.
ATCCAATCCCAGATTTCACTCCAAAAAACCCTGAGCACCCGCACATGGCCCCGACCCTCTAAAACGTGCACAGAATCCCTCAGACTGTTGAGGAACCCGCAGGCCTCCTCACCAATGCCCCACAAGACCAGGGCTAGCCCACAGGGTGTAGATTAGCAAAAGGTGCCCTCTCCCCCGTTGCGTTTCTGTGTGGAATGCAGGCTGGATCAGGCCGCCTCGGCCAGGCATCTGTGGGCAGTGGATAACTACACCAGCTTACCTGGGGGCGCTGCCTCCGAGACCCCCACTCCCCCCAAATTCTAATTCACCCCAGACTCCTGAGCACCCATACTTCCCCCAGATGCTCCTCAATATCCCTCAGGACCCTCTGCCAGCCCTCCAGTTTGCCATATTGGGCTTCTCCAAACTCATGGGGCTCCTCTGAGATATCCGCAGGATCCTTTAGGAAGTGCTTATGAAACTTACAGCTGATGACACTTAGAGCACACAGAGAAAAGTAGAACATTAATCCAGAGCTTTGAGGGCAAAGTCTGTTCTAGCAGACCCTCACTAGAACACCTCCCGACACCCAGAGAGGATCCCCAAAGACCCTTTTCAGGTCCTGAGTATCCCAGGACTCCCCTCAGAAACTTTTGAGAGTTCCCAAATCCCCAGAGAAGCCCCCAAACTGCTGTGGTTCCTTCCAGTCCCGTGAAATACCCCAAACTCCCAGAATGCCCTCCTTCTGAATGCCTGCTCAGTCTCCCACCCCTCACTTTGCTGCCCTAGGTATGCCCTGATGTCCCGGTGCTGGGAGCTAAACCCCCGGGACCGGCCGAGCTTCTCAGAACTTCGGGAAGATCTGGAGAACACCCTGAAGGCCCTGCCCCCTGCCCAGGAGCCCGATGAGATCCTCTATGTCAACATGGATGAGGGTGGGGGGCATCCTGAACCACTTGGAGCTGCTGGAGGAGCTGACCCCCTAACCCAGCCTGACCCTAAGGATTCTTGCAGTTGCCTCACCGCGGCTGAGGTCCATCCTGCTGGACGCTATGTCCTCTGTCCTTCTACAGCCCCCGGCCCCACCCTGCCCACTGACAGGAGCTCCCCAGCTCCCCCAGGGCAGGAGGATGGAGCCTGAGACAGCTCTCTGCCTGGGACTCCCTCTCAGGACCTAAGCTAGGCACTGCCACTGGGGGAGCCTCCCCCACCAACTATTCTCCATTCTGGGCCTCACCCCCAACTACAGCCTTCTCTTCCTACCTATTCCACTTCCATCCCAGACAGATCCTCTCCGTTTTTCCATGCCTTAGTGTCTCCATGTGTAAAAGGAAGGGGTTGTACTGCAATCCGTAAGGGCCGTCCCAGGTCTAACATTCCACGATTCTAGATTCTAAGGTTTCAAGAGTCTAGATTCAAAGGTTCTAGGTTTCAAAGATGTTATTACTCTTTGGCTCTAAGGACCTAAAATCCCAAAGTCTCTAATTCTAAAGTGCTAAGGCTCTAGACATGGAAGTTGCAAGGTCTATATTCTAAGGCTCTGAGAGCCTATGGCTCTGGATTTTTCTGGTTCTAGGATTCTTCATAAAGCCCACAAGATTTGGGGTTCTAAGCTAAGATTCTAGTTCTAGGATCTGACGTTCTATGATTCTAGATTTTATTTTTCTAGGGCTCTGAGTTCTTAGGGTATAAGATTCTAGATTCTACAATTCTAGACCTGGAAGTTCTAAGACCTAATGTTCTAAAATCTGATGTTCTATCCCTCCTAGACTATAAATCCTCTGGCTTATCATACTCTACATCATAAGGCTTCCAGATTTTATCTTCTCAAGTTCAAAGATTCTAATAATGGTTAATTATAAGTTTTAAGGCTTCATGATCCTTGAAACTCTTATTATGAGATTCTGGGTCCTAAAGACCTAAGGTCAAAATCTGCAATTCAAAAGTTCTAAAAATCTACAGATGGAGGTTCAAAGGTCTAATGTTCTAAGATGTGATGTTCTAAGACTTAGTCTAAGAACCTAGATTCTCTGTGTCTAAGATTCTAGACCATATGCTTCAAGATTCTAGATTATTAAACTCTAAGATTCTAATGTTGTTCTGTTCTATGTTGCAAGGCACTCCAGAGTCTATTGGTCCAAGATTCTGGATCCTCAGCACTAAGGTATAAAACTCTACAGTTAGTTGTGACTAGCTAGATACCAAAGTTCTAATCATGTCTAATGTTGGATACCTTTAGGTTATGATGCATTCCACCTTTCTAGGGTTTTAGTTAAGGGTCCAAGAATCTACAGTTCTAAATCTTAAGATCCTAGGCACTGTAGTTCTGAGATTCAAAAGTTCAAAGATTCTAAAGGTGTACAGGTCTAGCATTCCAAGTTATGATTCCAAGGTTCTAATCTTACAGTATTATTCTGTGTGACTCTCCCTTTCTTAGGCACCTCTGCTTCTTCCTCCCCTCATGTGGGGGCATGCCTCCCCTCAAGCCTGTGCAATGCATTAGGGATGCCTCTTTTCCCCCGGGAGATAATGTCCCTCCTTTTGGGCCATGCTGCCCCCCTGAGCCTCCTTAAGCCTCCTGTACAGAGGTGTGGACTCTGGCGCCTCCACAGGGGCTCAGATCACATAAAACTTTATAACCACACTTCTGTCTCCTCTTGTTTCCACTCAGCTGTCATGTGGCCCCTCTCCCTGGTCACTCAGTTTCCCCATCAGTAAAAAAGAAGGGCTTGGTGGGGTCTAGGAGTTCTCCCTTTACCAAGAGAGTAGAAATGAGCATATGCCTAGACAAAAAGACACGCAAAGAAATGCCGACTCTCCGAAACCCCTAGTGAGGAAGAGAGGAAGAGGTGCATGGATACTCCTGTCACACAGAGACACTCTTCTCCCCACCCCAAAGTAACAGACCCATTAGGACTTACTCAGGCATACCTAGCCACAAACAGAGACACTGAGATTCAGACACGTAGAGTAACAGACACACAAAATTACACAGATACAAACATATTTACAAACATATGCAAGGCAGACACTCACCAGGAATAGGAAGAAACTAGACTAACACAGATTACAGAGTAAATAAAGTGGCACAAATACTCAGAGAGTACAACAGGTACTCACAGACTCAAATGTTCAGATTCACATAGAAACACGGGCACAGAACACCTCCGATCGCCGCGGGGGCACAAAGGGATTACTGCCAAGACAAACCCACTGGGCTTTGCATGCCCCCGTTCCTTGGGTATATCGGGCAGGAGATCGAGAAACCCTTGGCAGCGCCCGGACGCCCCCCGGTGGCGGCTTCTGAGAACCGGAGGACGGTTCAATCCGGGCCACAAACTTTTTCAGAACAAATCATTGTGGGAAGCTGGGAGGAGAGAGGAAGTCGGACGTGGGCGAGGGGCGGGGTGTCTGGACTGGAACCTCCGGGCCCACGTGAGTGTCTGCCCCGTTTCTGAGTGGGTGCTGTGTGTCGAGGTTGCCTTGTCAGCTTGTAGCGTAACTGTCCTGTGTCTTTATCATTTGATGCCGCCTGCCCGTGTGGACCTTACTGGCCACATCTACACTGGAGTGTGGTGTTATTATCCCCTTAACGGATGTATCGGATCTGACTCACGGCCATTTGTTAATCTGTGTTGTGTGTGCTTTTGTCTAAGTAGAGGCGGTGGTGGCGTGTGGTTTCTGTGGGCTTGCGGTATGGCTCGGTGGGCAGCGGGCGTTTGCATTGTGTAGCACGATTGTGTATTTTACAGAAGTTTTGTGTCAGTTAGAGGCGACAGGTGGTGCAGCAGTAGACAGTGTGGAACTCTGGCGTTTGCATTTGTAGCGTGAGGCTGAACTACGGACCTGTGTGTGTGAGCTTGTCCGTACAGACGCCAAACAGCCAGAACTACTGAACAGCGGCTTAGAGGATTTGGGGTAGAGACCCGAGAACTTCTGGAGGTGGGGAAGACTCTATGGTCGCGTGCAGAGCGCCCATTTCACGTAAGATACCAACCATAGAGAAAGACTGCCGCGAATTTAAGATCGTGGAAAAAAGGCGCCCCTTGAGATGAACTATCAAAGGGAAAAGGGTGCGATTTCCTTGACAACTTTTCTCCCGTCGTTGGTCTGGCCTCTATTTTCAAACCTCTGGTGCTCTCTGAAGGCAAAAGGTTGCTTTTCGTAAAGTCAACTGAGTTTCCTCCAGATAAAGGATAATTTATCTACTTAATCTCTATCTCCTCGGCCTCCCTCTACAGCGACATTTGTGAGGCCGTCCGCCCGAGAATAGCCAATCTGGTTAGCTTTTCCTAAAGCGATCCAACAGTACTAGCTTTAGTGAGATAAAACGATAGTTGCAATTGGTGGACAGATTGTTTTGAAACCACCCTAACGACAAGGGGCAGGTCCTTCGTGAATTCATCTTTCCGGTTTCTTAAAGGCAACTGTGAAGGGGGGGGGGAGTTGGTCGGCCGATCCTCCATTTGATTGGTTCTAGTGCTTTTATCCGCTTGGACTCCTCTAGGGGCGGGAGATCTAGACCAATCAGGGTATGTGTTACAAGAGCCCCCAGTTTGATGAAAGGACCGCGCAGGAAAGGCCGGGAGTGTGTGTATGTCCGGGAGGGCGGGGTGGGAGGTTCATTCTGAGATCCCATCGCTGATTGGGCCAAATCCTTACTCCCTTTTCTTCATTTGACCCTACGGGAGCGAGCGCGCGGGCGCCACCCAATCACCGCGTGCTCCGCCTCCCGCCTTTTCCCGCCCTCCGCTCCGGCGGCGGCAGCGACGTAAGCCAACGCTTCCTCCCCGGGTGCTCCAGAGCCCTTTCGTTGCCGTTCTTTTGAAAGCCGTGCTCTGATTGGCTGAGTCTCCGGGCCCGCGCCCGTTGCCTCCACGCGGTGGCCAATTGGCACCCGTGTTGCATCGCATGGGGCCACGGAGGAGGGGGAGGTGGCGGCGGCGGCCATTTTGAGCCGCCGCCGCCATTGGAGCGGGCCCCCCCCCCTTTCCCCCTTCGCCTCCTGACAGGAAAGGTTTAAGGGGGACAGAGCCCTGGGAGGCCGGGCCGGGCTCGGGGGCCGCCCCGGGGGCCCGGGCCATGGATGTGCGCCGTCTGAAGGTGAACGAACTTCGCGAGGAGCTGCAGCGCCGCGGCCTGGACACTCGCGGCCTCAAGGCCGAGCTTGCTGAGCGGCTGCAGGCGGCGCTGGAGGCCGAGGAGCCCGACGACGAGCGAGAGCTCGAGGCCGACGACGAACCGGGGCGACCCGGGCACAACAGCGAGGAGGTCGAGACCGAGGGGGGCTCCGAGCTGGAGGGGACCGCGCAGCCACCGCCGTCCGGGCTGCAGCCGCACCCGGAGCCTGGCGGCTACTCGGGGCCGGACGGACATTGTGAGAGTGCGCGGGGCGGGGGGCGGGGAGCCCGGAGTCCGGGCCGAGGAAGGGCTGTGGGACGCGGGAGTCCGGCGCCTGAGGTCGGGGAGATGGTCCGAGGAGTGGGGGATCCCGCGACCGGTCGCTGCAAAGGATCTAGAGCCAAGGGCCTCGGGACGACTGGAGGGTGGACCCTAGCATTCGGTGCAGGGGAGATACAGGAATGGGGGCTCTCCGTTTCGAAGACGAGGAAGGTCCCGGGGGTGTAGAGGATTCCGGAGCCTATAGGGCTCGGAGACCGGAAGCCCTGGTTTCTGGAGCCGAAGAGAGTCGCAAGAACAGGAGGTTTTCTAACAGGGGGTCTGAGGAGGGTGTTGGAAATGACGATTTTCGGGTTTGGGGCTGGGTGGGCTTGGGGGCTGTGCTAGCCCAGCGTGTGGGCTGGACGTCGGGAGACGTGTTTTTAGGGCTGGGAGAGTTTTGAGAATAGAGGATCTTGGAGTTTGCTGCTGGGTGGGGTAGGGGGAGTTCTCATATTTTGGTACTGGGATGGGTTGGTGAGGTGCAGGTGCTGGTGTCTGGCCAGGGGGAAATCTGATGGACTGGGTGCTCGGGTATTTACCTCGTGAGCATTTAGGGGATGTGGGAGACTACCGTGTGATTGGACTATGGGGGACCCACATCTGTCGGAGGATGGCCTGGGGGACTCAGAGATCCAGGGCTGGAAGGCCAACCCTGGGGCAGGGCCAACTTGGGCATTTGGTACTAGGAAATCTGGGGACCTTCTGATTGGCTCCCAGAGGAGGTACAAGGAACCCCCCATCTCTGGAGGCAGCAAGGGAGGGAAGGATGGTTCGCTGGACAAGGAACCTAGAGATCTTGAGCCGGGTGGGTTCTGAGAACAGGCAATTCAGCGCCTGCTGCCGAATCGTCTTGGATTAGCAGTACGGATTGTTTGAAGAACTGAAAAGTAGCTGGGGGTGGGGTGGGGCAGATAGCAAGTTGGTAGAGTTTGGAGTCGATGGAGTATCTGGGGGACAGAGGTTCCTTGTGTCCAGTACAGGAGTGTATGTGTGGCCTAGCATATGTGGGAGAGGCGAGGATATAGAATGGAAAGAGAAAGAAAACCTGTTGACTTGGCTAGAGGCCTCAGGATGGAGTGGGGGTAGTGTTTCTGAGACTGAGTGTCTCCACGAGAGGGCTCCTTGGTCCTCAGAATCAGTTATTTGTGTGGCCAGGGAATGAGGGGGGAGGGTCTCGGGGTGTGGTAGGGATCCGGCGCATGAGCCAGAAGGTATGGCTCAGAACCAGAGGGGGTAGGGTAGGTCTGTGATTGTCTGAAGAGAGAAGACCGGGGTTAGGGAAGGGAGGAAACCTGGAGTTAGAAGAACGTGGTTTTCTCGCAGGACAGGGGAGTGGGCATTGGAGAAGTTAAGGAGTGAGTAGAAAGGACTCTGGCATCCAGCATTTGCGGTATTTCTCTGAAAAGAGGATGCCATAAGGTTCACCGAGTGAGGAGGGCAAGAGGGTGAGCGAAGAGACAAGATACTGGGTTGGCATTGGGTACTTACTGACTTATTGGTGAGAGGTGCGATGTCCTGGAGGGGGGCAACCCGGGTATAGATTTGCAATGGGGGCAGCCGAGGGATTGTCCGGGACCCACATGCCGGGAAGAATACTTCCCTTTGCAGAGATCTGTGAAGAAAGGAGGAGTGCGTGTCGACAGGAGAGACGCTGGCAGGATTGCCTAGGAGGAAGGGCCAGTGGCCCGAGGTGTCTCAGAAGAGGGACTGCTAGAGTCTGGACAGACTTTGTTCCAGAGGGGCCTCTCCGACTTGGGCCTCACCTCTGTGAACCCTGGTTTTCTTGCATGCACAGCAGCGAGAATAGTATGCCCCCCAGGATTGTTACGAATGAGGTCACGTGTGGGAGGCTTAGCACTGGGCCTGCATACCATTAGAAGGCGGATGTTTTAGAGGGTGGACAAGGACCCCAGGAATCATGGCTTATCCGGGTGAGCCTGCCTTTGTGGGCACAGGAGAGATTCTTGAAAGGAGAGATATATTTGTGTGAAGAAGAGCACTGTGCTTGGAGCCTGGAAGAAACCGAATGGTTTGAAAGGCCCTCCCTGTGTTCCAGTTAAGGAGATATTCTATTTCTTCCTTTTTCCTCTAACCTCTACAACAAAGTCCTCTGAGCCCCTTTCATGCCCCACTGCAGCCCTTCCTCCAGGCTCTGGTAAACAGGGCCGTAGCAGACCACGTGATCTGTTACTTTCCTCCCTTTGGGCTGCACCTGGTTTGTGCCCAGATGTATTTGTCCTCTGAGAAAGGATCCAATCAGTTAGCAAGTGGCAGAATAGTCTCTCCTTCCCTGTGGTTCTGCCGGTCCTGGCACAGCCACCAGTAGGGCCCTGGAGGCACCGAGCAGAGCTTGCCCCTGGGGTAGAGAACCTGCTTGCTACTCATCCTGGGTTTCCAGACTTCTCTCTGGGTTTGGCTGCAAGGTTCTTCTTGGGTTTGCTACTCTGGTTCTGTGTTCACCTCTGAACTTTCACATGTTGTGCCAATCCCAGGAATGTTTTCTGTTCTCCTCACTGATCTCTCACCTATGTATCCTTCAAGGGGAGGCTTATCTGTTACTTTCCGGGTCCCTGTCTTAGCTCCTGGGACTTCGTAAACCTGAACGTAATTAGAATTTGCTTTTTGTGTTTAAGTATTTGTTTGACGTATGTTCTGTTCACAAAACCGAAGGCTTCAGTGGGGCAAGCTTATTCTCAGCTGTACTCAGAGTCTGGTATGTAGTGTGCACTCCACAAATAGTTAATAATATTCTTATAATAAGAATAAGCTTCTGTTCTTAGTCTTATTCCATTAGACACCTTCTCGAAGCCGTTCCCACCTAGCTCCAAATATTTCATGACTTATCCCTAATGAGTCTAAAGGCCACTATCATCATGACTCCGATTTTCTTAACTGTTCCTTTCCCCTTCCCCATTTCCCCGTCAACTAGGATGGTTACCCTTTATCTTTGCAGCTACTGTGGGGTAGACGAGATTCTTGAAGAGGGTTGGCTGCGCAGTGAGTTGGGCCGGGCAGCGGGCCGATTTGAGCTCTGAGCAGTTTTTAAGGTTGTGCCCTGAAGCCAACTCCCTGTGCATCATACCACATCAGAAGACAGCTAGACTGGTGGTTTTTAAACTGCTGCACGGAGCTCCAGGTGCCACTAGAGTTGTCGCAGCCTCTGAGTGGGGACTTCGGGAGTGAGGTCAAGCTGGATACTTTCTCTGACCCTCCCATCTCCTCACTTTAACCAGAGCAGTTCTGCCTCAGTTGGTTTTGCGTGTTGGGATTCTGTACAACCCAGTCACAGATGCATCGCCAATCATTTGAGGGACAAGAGGGCATGTCTTCAGGCAGCTGAGGCTGCCGACTGCCCGGATGGGTTTCCACCTGAAGGAGTTGTCACACCTTTTAGCCTTTAGCAAGCTGTCCCAGTGGGGATGACATGGTGTAGCACCAAAAAGCCACCTCTGGTCCCAAGAAGCACCCTTCTAACTGGCCGTTGTTTGTTTTAAGATGTCATGGACAATATTACCAGGCAAAACCAATTCTATGAAAGCCAGGTCATCAAGCAAGAGAACGAGTCTGGCTACGAGAGGAGACCGCTGGAAATGGAGCAACAGCAGGCCTACCGCCCAGGTGGGAAAGTACACGTCGTATGTCTCTTTTGAGAGAAATAAAATATGTATGTGGCCCTTACCCTCTACCTAGAGCCTGTCTTCCCAGAGAGATTTTGCATTTTCCTCTTGGATGGTGCATTTGGGCTCTGTTCCTCTGGAAAGGTTCTTTTGAAGCAGAGAACTTAATCCTCCTGGGTGTTGAGAGAGGGGAGTCTTCATGGTATCTGTTTTCAGATGTTCGTATCCACACCCTGGAAAGTTTAGACTCAGAGGCCAGTACTTGAGTCTTATTTAAAATCTTAGAACATAGAATCCAGCAAGGACTTTTTTTTTTTTTTAATGTTTATTTATTTTTGAGGGGGAGACAGAGAGTGAGAGAACGTGAGTGGGGGAGGGGCAGAGAAAGAGGGGGACAGAGGATCCAAAGAGGCCTCTGTGCTGACAGCAGAGAGCAGATGTAGGGCTCAGACTCACGAACCGTGAGATCATGACCTGAGCCAAAGTTGGACGCTTAACCAGCTGAGCCATCCAGGTGCCCTTTCTAGCAAGGACTTTTTAAATCTAGTCCAGTAGTTTCTGTGTTCTGAAGGCTATTGTTCCAGAAGATATCACTGGGGACTTCCCAGGAAAGGGTTCCTTGGCCAAAACATACCTGGAAATGCAGCACGTGTTATACCACCTCTGGGAGCATTAAAGGCTCTGAGAAGTCCTGGACTGAAAAAAAAAAACAAAAACAAAACCTGTGTCACGTTGTTTAAACCCAGGGTTTCCCAAATACGTAAATAAATATGTCTTTGCCGAACCAAGTGTCTTGTAGTGTCAGTTTGGGAAATACAGAGGCAGCGTTCCCAACCAGTTGTGTCCTACCTTTTAGAAAGCAGGGTCCCACTGTTGAGTAATGATGGAGCCAGGACTGCCTCCCAGTCTTGTGTTCCTGTCACTGTGTGATAGCACCAGTGCCTCTACTTAGTGAAGTTGATTCTATGTAGTTGATTCTATCTAATTCCATTCTGGTTCGTCCACAGAGTGAAATCCCCAGACATTTCTTGTGGGTGGCTCAGGATTTTACTTTTAATGTAGGTTAAACTGCAGATTTGTGTCAGTCTCTTTGAGACTTGTGGGATCATTTGGCCCAAGGAGAGTATTTTCTGTGCTGTTACCAAGAGATTTTTTTTTAATGTTTATATATATATATATTTTTGAGGGGGAGAGAGAGAGAGAGAGAGAGAGAGAGAGAGAGAGAGAGAGAGAGAGAGATTGCGAGCAGGGGAGGGGCAGAGAAAGAGGGAGAGACAGAGAATCCCAAGCAAGCTCCACACTGTCAGCATAGAGCCCAGTGAAGGGCTGGAACTCATGAACTGCAAGATCATGACCTGAGCTGAAACCAAGAGTCAGACGCTTAACCGACTGAGCCATCTAGGTGTCCCCCAACAGACCTTTATCAGGGCCTCCCACGAGCCTGGCTCTGTGCTGGGGAAGCACGGAGGCTCTCTTCAGATGAGTGAGTGCAGTCCCTGCCCTGGATGCCCAGGAGCCTTCTCTGCATGCCACGGCTAGGGAGTGATCTAAAGTGTCTTGAGTTGAGTGCTGAAACGAGGAGGTGTGATACACAGCACCAGGCATAGATGCAGGTTCCACAGTTTGCTCTCTGTGGGTGCTTGGATTCTTGGTTCTGATTCTTGAAGTCTTCCTGAGACTGGGTCTTTCCCACAGTTAACAGCATGTCATGCCATCCTGACTTTCTATTTGTTGTGTGACTTAATAAGGCCATCACACCTATAGGCTGGCTTAAGTGCAGACCCTCGTTTCCAGAGTGATTCTGGGCTTTATGGATTGAAGTCAGTGGAGTTAGCTGTGGGACCACAATGTCCTATTGAATTGACCTTCCTGCCTCCCTTTCCAGACCGAAGAAGCTTTGTAAGAAATGAGGTGGAGAGATTCTCTGGGGAGAATAATTGGAGAATGTCGGACTGTGGGATCTTAAAGTTTAAAGGGATCTTAGAAATTCTCTTTCTTAATTTTTTCTAGAGAGAGAAAGAGTACGACCCAGGGAGAGGGGCAGAGGGAGAGAGAGAATCCTAAGCAGGCTCCATGCCCAGTGCGTAGCCCGACGCAGGGCTCGATCCCACGATGCTGGGATCATGACCTGAGCCGAAATCAAAAGTCGAACGCTCAGCTGACTGAGCCACCCAGGTGCCCCAATCTTAGAAATTTTCTAGGGCTCTCTCCCACTCAGTACGGGCCAGGTAGCTGCCAACTTTTCTGGGGCCTTTGGCAAAGTAGCCAAACGCAGCCATTCACTTTTGGGTGGGCCTTGTTAAAGAGAGCTGGTCTTTATTCAGTGCTGAGCTCCCCTCTCCCCCATAAAGCCTGAGAGTTACCTGGCTGGCCACCCCCGACTTCCCTCTACCCTGGTCCTGTTCTCCAGTGCGGCCTTCTTGGCTCCCTCGGCAGGCTTCCGTTGAACCCAGCAAGCTGCCTATGCCTAGCCCTTCGTCAGTGTAGTCGGGATCCTGCCAACATCTGAGGTAAAGGAACCAGAAAAGTGATGCTAAGGAGTTTCCAAGTGTCTTGACCACTGGCTTTGTCCTGACAGAAGTGAAGACAGAGATGAAGCAAGAAGCACCCACCAGCTTCCTCCCGCCCGAAGCATCTCAACTTAAACCAGACAGACAACAATTCCAGAGTCGCAAGAGGCCTTATGAAGAAAATCGGGGACGGGGGTACTTCGAGCACCGAGAGGATAGGAGGTGAGTGTGTGAGGCGATAGTCCCCCTTCTTCCGCTACGTCTCTGCGTGGTGCCCTCTGGGACCTTTGTACTAACCAAGGAGGCAGAGCTCCCTGCACTCCCTGCCAGATTCAGTTTTGCTAAACTTTTGCTTCTTCCCTCAGCTCCTCCCTTCTCATTACCTACAGAGTAAAAGTCCAAACACGTTGCCTTTCAACTGTGAGATGCCAGTTGAAGACTGCCTTTTCAGTCCTTTGCCTCACTGTCCCATCATCCAGCACAGTGTCCTGTTCTTAATGGCTGCTCAATAATTCCTTGATGAAAAGATTTATTTCCTAACCCGTCTCCCAAACACACCTTTCCATCCATCTACTCATTTATCCATTGTCACACTCATGCTGCTTTCACAAGGTACCTACTTTGGGCTGGACACTGGGGACACAGAGGTGATTTGTTTGGACAGTGGGTTTTGCCTTCTTCTGATCCCAATATAGGGCCTGAGACAGACACACAAGTAAGCCACAGCCTAGTGGGACCAGTAGTCATGGTGTGAGTGAAGATCAGAGGAGGGAGTGTCCTCTCTACCCTGGTTATTTTCCTTTCCTGAAAGGCCCTCCCTGTCCCTTTGCCCCAGCTCCAATCCCCACACCCCACCTTCAGTGAAGACTTGTCTGATCACAGAAACTAGGAGTTGACCATTCCTTCTTTAATTGTCTGGACTGATCATCTGACACATTTTATTTCCTAATTGGTAGAGTCCATCCTCACAGTGGCTTGTGACTCTCTAAGACAGGGCCTGGGTCTCTTGGCTGCAACTAAAGGTAGGATGTGAAACTACCTCTTACAAGTTTCTCCCAGTGCCTCCTACAGAGCAGAGGCCTAGGATACTTGGCCTCTGGGGAGCAGGGGAAGAATACCTGCTCTAATTGGAAGCTGGCAGGGAAAGCGTTCTCGGATGGACTTACTGTGTGATGAGGTCCTTCTTTGTACAGGGTTCTGCGGTAGCCCTAGACTGGCAGGCCCGGAAGGGCACTCCACCAGAGGGGGGCCTCCCAAATGGGCCTGGGGTACCTGATCGGGGCACATGGTGGACAAGGGTCCAGACTGTTCCAGGCAGGACCCTGGGCATTAGACCCCATCCTTCTACGCTTCTCCTTTATTGCTATAAGTTGGAAGCCAGCAGTATTAAAACATTAGTCCCTTTTTAGTGTTTTGGTAGGAGATGAGTCTTATTCATAATTTAGGACACTTGACAGAAAGAAACGGAAAAAATGGGTCATTTCAAACACTTGCAGATGTGGAGTCTTAGGAAGATGTGGGCAGATTGTGATTACTGGGTTTTATCTGAGCCTTTGCATATTCCACCTTCTCGGCCCAGCCCCTTCTGGGCCACCGTGCCCTCCTGTCACTAACAGTCCAGTATGGGAGCAGGTCTCAGCATGCACAGCGTGTGGGGCAGAATCTTGGGGTGTGAGAGAGGAGTCGTCTTTGAACAAGATGGCCCTCTGGAGCAGAGCGTGCCCTCTCTAGTCCCTGTCCCCACCCTAGGAGTTCACAGTCCTTGCTCTCATTGCAGCGATGTAGGGTTGCAGAGTTCTTTTGCTAACCTCTGAGAAGAAATCGAAATCCAGGAAGCACTCTGGATGCCACTTGTCAATTCCAATAGAACCTCCATTTCCCTTCCTTTGTGCTCATCCAACTGTTCTCATGTCGCTTAACCCCTTTTTCCTTACACAGGGGTCGCTCTCCTCAACCTCCCGCTGAAGAGGATGAAGATGACTTTGACGACACCCTTGTTGCCATCGACACATGTGAGTCCTTAGGGTGCCCATCTGATTCTGCTCTCCAGTCAGTATTGGGAAAGTGGGATGTGAGAAACCGGGCTCTCGAGCGAGGTTGCTGTTTCAGAGACGGAAGATGTCTCCTAGCTCTAGCTGGGATTTGGGCAGGTCATTCTGTCTCTCTGACCTTGTCTTCAGAGAGGCATAATGCTGCCCTAATACCTCAGAGGACTTTCAGTGACACTCATCAGAATGGGTGCAGAGGCAATCTGGAAAACCCTGAATACCCAGGGGCTTGCCATCTAATCAACCTGAGTGCAACTGGGGAAACTTAACTCTTTGACGCCCAGTTCCCCAGTTTCCATCAGCTGCTCATGCAATGCCACCTTGTCCTCTGAGGCATTAACGTGGCCTGCCTGGCTGTCCGTCCTCCAGTTTCTTTCCGCTTGGATAAGTGGCTTCCCCTAGACTACACATCTGAACCCTAGGGTGACGCTGATAGAGGTCCTGCCCCTCCTCAGACTGGATCTCAGAGGTACAACCTGCGAATCTAACTTTAGGAAGAAGCCCAATCAGGTCTGAGAACACTGTACTTTTCAGCAGAGCAGAAACTTCACAGCAAGTCACGTACTTCTTTACTCAGCTTGTGCTTCTAGAGCAGTGCCTACATCCTCTGGGAGAGAGAAAGGCGTCTTGTACACAGTCGCGTCTGTCACAGGATCTGAAAGACCACGTACCCAGAGTAAAGCTAAACTTTTTAAAAGTGTGGGTGGCAGTGGTCAGTGAAGCAGCATCTGGTCAGATGCCAAATGTACAGGCCATGACTCTCAGCCTTGAGAGAAGAGAACTATCCTGCTGGAACGGGTGGTCAGGAAAGACTTTGTTAGAGGCCTGACCAGCTCCTTGAAGAGTGGGAAGAGTCTGAGCTACAGCAGCAGAGTCCAGGGCCCCGGGAGGAAGCAGGAGCCTATGGTGCATCTGTACAGCAGTGCCTGGATGGCGAGTGGGGAGCCGGGTCAGATGTTTGTGCCGCTGTTGGCAGCGGGAGTCTGGCTCCCAAACTAAGTTAGCACACGGAAATGGTTAAAGTGAATGGCTATGGGATTCACCTTTTTAGCATTTTAAAAATGCTAAATCTCTTGAACACGGTGAGGTTACGGATCCTCTCCCTAGCAAATGTATGTCCCTGTAAACTGCATTTGTGTACAGTTTTGGGGTAGGTTCCGTGACGGCCATCCTCGGAGCCCAGCCAGGTGAAGAACCCAGTTCTGTGCATAATGGCTGCTCTCATCCTGTGCAGAGGCCAGTTTGCAGTAGTCCGGAGCCTTGCTTCTGAACGGGAGAGTGGTCAGGCGGTGTGGCTGGTTTCTCGTGCACCTGCCCTCAGGATGCGTCAGCTTGTGTCCTTCTGGGTAATACTTGGGGGAACTGTGCCTCTTTTGGGACCTTTGAAACATCAGCCAGCTCCTGGCTTTTTCCTCTACAGATAACTGTGACCTCCACTTCAAGGTGGCCCGAGACCGGAGTAGTGGCTACCCTCTCACGATTGAGGGCTTTGCCTACCTGTGGTCGGGAGCCCGTGCCAGCTACGGAGTCAGAAGGGGCCGTGTGTGCTTCGAGATGAAGGTGAGTGGGAGCAACAGAGGGATCAGGGACAGAAAGCAGGTCCATCCTTTGGAATTAACCTGTCATCTAGCCTCTCATCAGCCACGACTGCAAAGGTTTTAATTGAGCATAGACTGTGTTCAAGCAAAAAAAAAACAAAACATGATAGACTCAAGAAAACTTTGTAATTGCTAAACACCGCACCGGAAAAGCAAGCCAACTGCAACATTGCTTCGTCGAGCTGATTTCTCCTTGGTAGGATTTTTTTTTTCCCCCTTGGTGGGATTTGACCCAGGTATTATATAGCTAACCTCACTAGGGATGACGTGTTTGTAGAACTGGGAAAAGGAGTCGTTTGGAAGAAAAATGAGCTAGAAAGCACGGACGTGGACCCTGCCAGTTAAAGAGAGACCAGAAGGAGAGCTGAGCATAGATCGGTCCTGCCACCAGGATCAATCCTCTACCAGGCCATCCTCTACCATCATCTCTCCATAGCCTGGGTTGGGTTCTGTTTATGAAAAAAGCACACGATTGTGGTCAACGAAAATTCAGATGACACAGAAGAGTGTACAGTAAAAAAAGCACAAGTTAGACTCAGATCCTCCCAGTTCCCATCCTGCCCTCCAGAGGTAGCTTACATGTTAGCGATTTCTTGCATGTCCTTTGGGAAGCCAAACTTAACTATGATCGCTAGTATTTACAGAACCCTTTGCACCAGGTAGATACGGTGCCAAGCACTTTACACGGATATATATCTCCATTAGTCCTCACAGTACCGTCCTGAAATAGGCAGTTATCCCCATTTTTTAACAGGTGCAAGCTGACAACATTCTCGTTTTTGATTGTGAGTCGCGCACTGTTTCGTGTGCTGCTCATAGAGAAACGCTGCTGACTAACCTGACCGAGTGCTTTCTTCCCATATCAGTTGTAAGATCTATTCGGATTCTGAAACGGCAAAATGGAAAAACGTGTGTCCGCAAGCCAAGAAAACAGAAGCCACTGACTAATATAGACAGATATGGTTGTTAGGCAGTCTAACCCCTAAGGGTACATCAGAAGGCACTTTTTGTTCTTTCTGCTTCTTTTACTTAATACTATGTCTTAGACGACATTTTCCATAGCAGTATGTTAGCCCTACTTCACTCTTTCTGACCGCTTCATCTGTTCCGTGGTGTGGGTGTGCCATAACGTGGCCAGTGTATTTTTGGTGGTTGTTTTGGAGTTTGTTTTTAAGATAAATAGTGTCACACTGAATATTCTCGGGTGCATGCGTGTGTGTTGTGTGTTCACACATACACCTCTGAGTGCGTCTGTAGGGTGAACTGGAAGTTGAATTGGTGGGTTATAGAGCCTATGCATTTGCAGGGTCCTCCCCCCACCTTTTTTTTTTTTTTTATGTTGAGAGAGAGAGCATGGGGAGGAGCAGGGAAAGAGGGAGCAGAGAATCCCAACCAGGCCTGCTCTGTCAGCACAGAGCCCGACATGGAGCTCGATCCCATGAAATGTGAGATCATGACCAGAGCCGGGATCCAGAGTTGGACCGTTCAACCGACTGAGCCACCAGGAGGTGCCCCTGAATTTGCAGTTTTGATAGAGGTTGCTAAATTGCCCTCCAAAAACAGTGCCAGTTTATCCTTCTACACTAAATATGACAGTCCCTGTTTCCCTGCAGCATGTTAAAATTTTAAATTGACTGTATTTTGAAATACTTGTGTCTGTGGTCCTGTAATTTCCTGAGCCTTTCAGTGAAACAGGCCTTTCAGAGTGCTTAAACACCTTTTCCCCAGCAACAAAAGCCATTGCTGATGTTTAATACCTGTGTGCTTCTTCCCTCTTGTGTTGCCTTGTAACCTGCAAGCCTCTGGGCACCAGTTCTGAGCCCTCTTCTTCTTTGTCCCCAGATCAATGAGGAAATCTCTGTGAAGCACCTTCCTTCCACAGAGCCCGACCCACACGTTGTCCGTATCGGCTGGTCCCTGGACTCCTGCAGCACCCAGCTGGGTAAGGGGACGTCAGCCTAGCAGTCCAGAGAGTTCAGCAACGTACCTCTGTTCCTGGATTCTCAAGCTTCCGAAGCTTCTCTTCCCAGCGTGGGACTCGGAACACTAGCCTAGGCTGGAGCACACACTGTCTTCAGGCATACAGGATTCAACTGGAAGGACCATAATCCTATTAACTTTCCTGTGGAAAATGTAGTCTTCATCTTTTAGCAGAGGATTCAGAGTTCTCTTTAGAGAGCTGATGCTTTTCTTAAAAGATCAGTTGTCTTCTGTCCTCAAACCATGCTGAAAATAAGTTCCTCAAGCCCCATTAAGTTCTGTCAGAGTTTTCTGTCCAGAGCCAGACCCAGAGTAAAAAGGGAAGCAGAGAGCATTGGGGCTGGTTGGCAGAGAGGCAGGGGCTGCTCATTGAGAGGTTTTGAATTTTCACAGGCCTCCAGGCCTCGGTGACATTCTGGCCCCAAGTGAGTGATTTCCATGACCGATGCTGAGACCTTCTGCTTTGTCATATAAACCTTCTGATTATGAAAATAATGTGTGCTCTTTGTAACAATTCAGGCCACATGAGTGGGGGAAAATGAAAATCCTCCTAAACTCCTGAGATAACAGCCGACATTAACATTTTTATCTATAGTCTTCTGGATAATTCTTTTGTTCTTTGTATAACTTAAACTGGGTCACACTAAGCATACCATTTTGTGGCCTGGTTTCTTTTTCCTACTTAGTATATGCTGGCCATGTTTTTATATATAAGTATAACTTTTTTTTTAACGTTTATTTATTTTGAGAGAATGTGCGAACGCATGCGTGAATGAGCAGGCAGGGGCAGAGAGAGAGGGAGAGAGAATCCCAAGCAGACTCCTCGCTGTCGGTGCAGAGCCAGAAGCGGGGTTCGAACTCATGAACCATGAGATCATGACCTGAGCCGAAATCAAGAGTTGGACACTTGCGACTGAGCCACCCAGGCACCCAGTAAATAAGTACAGTTCTCTCACCACTGCAAAATTTTCCATATTATAGTTGTGTCACTTACTTGTAAGTGATTTGTAGATCATTCAAGTTGATTGCAATTTTTTGTGGTAAACTCTTGAGTTGTCCATGTGTGTAATGGTCCGATTGTTGACGTATGCCTCATCTTTAATAGAAATGCTAGGTCAAAAGGAGTGGACGGTTTCATTTTGATAGATGTTCACACTCTTTATTTCAGACTCCTATGGCTTCTCATTTTATCTTTGTCTCCGTTTTTGGATGTCAGTGGTGGGTAGATGGTACAGGTAAAGATCCAGACCCCAGAATGGTCAGTTGTCTGGGGCCAACAGCTGGTGTGCAGAAGAGCTGGGCCCAGAATTCACGCCTTTTGTTGGCACCTGCTTTTCTGGCAGGATGCTCCTCAGCGTCCTGGCCAAGGGTCTCCGTAAAACCCAGGTGTCAGGCAGGGCCCTTGGAATCTCGCACTGCTTCAGCCCCTGGTTCTATGGCCCGAGGAGATCCAGTGCCTTTCCTAACGGTCAGACCTCACGGTCTCCAGAAGCAAAACCCAGCCCCTTTCCTAATTTCTGCCCCAGACCCACTGGCACCAAAAATTTTGGCCATTAGTAGACTTGACTGAATGTTGAGTTCACAAGAAGGTTGCACCTCCGTGTACAGCCTGCCTTCTTCCTCTCTCCCCTCCTTCTTTCCAGATTCTCTTTTTGTGCAGCAATTCAGTTCAGCTCCCACTCCCAGACTCCACATCTCAACCCTCCAGGCCCCTGGAGTTCTGCATGATGAGGGCCTTCCTTTCAGCAGAACCTTCCTTCCTTTTCCCCACCAAAGCATCGGATTAGTAAAGCTAGTAAAGAAACTGATTTTTTTTTCTTTAAAAGTACATGGCAGACGTAAAGGCTCTTGTGACCATGGCAGGTTTAATCTGCCTCTGCCCGTTTTCTTCCGTCAGGTGAAGAGCCTTTCTCCTATGGCTATGGAGGCACTGGGAAGAAGTCCACTAACAGCCGGTTCGAGAACTATGGAGACAAGTTTGCAGAGAATGATGTGATCGGCTGCTTTGCGGTGAGTACTGGCAGCCCGTGGGGGTTGGCAGAACCAAAGGTTGGTCCTGTCTGCTGGACGTGCAGACTTTGTTCCCAGATTACCTCTGGCAATTGCCTGCCTCCTGTCCAGCCCCTCTTGATGTGGCTCTTTGTCTTTCTTTACCAGACTGGAACGTTGACTGTCATTTTGTGCAAAATTCTACCATTCCGTCCCCTCTGGTCTTTCATGCTAAGCTGTCAGACAGCAGCCTGCAGAGGTCTGGGGACATCAGGTGTGCACAGCCTTCCTCCAACCCTAGATACCAGAGGGAAATTTTCTCAATTTTTTGTCACATTTATTCATTTTTGAGAGAGAGAGAGACAGAGTGCGCGTGGGGGAGTGAGAAGGAGACACAGAACGGGAAGCAGGCTCCAGGCTCCGAGCTGTCAGCACAGAGCCCAATGCAGGGCTCAGACTCATGGACTGCGAGATCATGACCTGAGCCAAAGTCAGACACTTAACCGACTGAGCCACCCAGGTGCCCCTCAGAGGGACATTTCCTAAACAAACCCAGGATTTTTTCTCTTTCTTTGCTGCGCAATAGCCTGTCTGCTCTCAGAGGCAGTGCTGTTGGCTCTTGCCCCACTGTGGCATCATCTCATCCCAGCGCCTCTCCCTCCACCTCATGTTGGATGAGCCGGGCTTCCACAGTCTTCTAGAAGGGCGGGGGTGTGTGCAGAACAGAACAAGAGATAGGGTGGCTGCGCTGCTCTCCAGCACCGTTGTCCACTGACAGCAATGACTGACACTCCATGGTGCTGCGGCTCGGGCCGGCCTCCCTGGAGCCAGCTCCTGCCCGCCCGCTCACAGCCCCGGGCAGCGGCCTCCCCCCATCGCAGCGTGCTCTCGAGGAGGGTCTTCACACCTACCTCAGAACTCTGTGTGTGCTCGTTATGCCAGCCTGTTAGGAGCACTTCTCATGATGCTTGGAGCATAGCAAGTGCTCAGTAAATACTACTCGACACTGTTTCAGTAGGAGTTCTAGATGTTGTAAAGTGTGTCAGGTGAGGCGCCAGCTGGGGTGGCCACCCGGGTGCTTCCTCTTGGTCTGTTCTCCTCCTTCCTTGTCGTGTACACGTGTACTCTTTCTTTTTCCTTTCAGTGTCACTTTAAGAGAATGCTCTGACTTAAAAGCCCTAAGAAAGCTCAGCCTTGCCCAGATTCTAACATTTGCCAGTTTACTCTGACCGGTTTTCAGATGTACATGTCTATGTGTATGATTTGCATCTGACCCGTTTGAGAGCGGGGTGCCTGCATCGTGTCTTTAGCCCTTA
The DNA here is from genome assembly GCA_028646485.1 of Cryptoprocta ferox. Classification (NCBI taxonomy): domain Eukaryota; kingdom Metazoa; phylum Chordata; class Mammalia; order Carnivora; family Eupleridae; genus Cryptoprocta; species Cryptoprocta ferox. The sequence continues at coordinate 11,510,319 of CM053563.1, read as the reverse complement.
ACTCTTCAGCGTGCATTTCCTAAGAACAAGGCTGCTGTCTTCACCACAGCACAATTACCAAATCTAACACTGATATAATGTCATTATCTCCTCCACAGTCCACATTTAAATTTTGTCTGTTGTCCCAACAATATCCTTTAGGGCAATTTTGTTTCTGGTCCAGGATCCAGTCCAGGATCACGGATTGTATTCTCTTGTCAGGCTTTGTAAGTTTGAAAGTTTTCCAGTCTTCTGTCTTTCGTGACCTCATTATCTTTTTAATAAAAAACATGTTTTCTTAAACAAAAATTAAGCATGTTTATATGCTACAAACTGCTCTAAACCTTGCATTTTTTCCCCATTTAACAGTATATCTTGGCTCTTTTTCCCTCTCCACACAGAGAACATAGATCTAGCTCCATGGAAAACTTTTTTTAAAGTTTACTATTATTTATTTATTTTTGAGACAGAGAGGGAGAGAGAGAATCCCAAGCAGGCTCCACACCAGCAGCACAAAGCTTGATGTGGGGCTCGAACCCATGAACTGTGAGATCATGACCTGAGCCGAAACCAAGAGTCGGATGCTTAACCAACTGAGTCACCCAGGTGCCCCTGAAAACATTTTTGAATAGTTAATGAATTTATATGGTTTCCAAAGATATCAAGAGATGTACATCAAAAGATGTGCATGTAGGGGCGCCTCAGGCGCTCAGTCAGTTAAGCGTCTGACTTCAGCTCAGGTCATGATCTCACGGTTCGTGGGTTCGAGCCCCACGTCGGGCTCTGTGCTGACAGCTCAGATCCTGGAGCCTGCTTCGGATTTTGTGTCTCCTCTCTCTAATCTTCCCCTGCTCGCACTCTGTATGTCTCTCAAAAATAAATAAAACATTAAAAAAAAAAAAAAAAAAGATGTGCATGTAAAGTCGTCTTCAGACCATCCCTGTCTGTCCGTTGTTCACATATGCCCTCCCCAGAGAGGAACCCGCTGATACTCAGGATTTATTTATCCAAATACAAGAAAGATGATTGTCATTTTTCTTCTTTTACACAAAAGGTGGTAGACCGTACATGTCATTCTGCATTGGTTTTTGCTTATTTATGTTAGAATTTTCTTTGTATCACTACCTAGAAGACTTTCAAGTGTGGTGAGAAGCGTTTTGGCAGGGTGTTTTTTCATTGCATGGATCTACCATATTTATGTAATCAGTCCTCTATTAGCAGACATTTGGCTAATTTCTCCCCGTTTTGGGGGGGGTGTTTTTTGTTTTTTTGTTTTGTTTTGTTTTTTGGTGGCTGCCTGGTCTTCTGATGCAGGCATCAGTTTACCCTGCGCTAATTTAGACAGTCTCCTGTTAATGGACCAGAAAGCCATTCGCTGGCATAGTCGATGCTGCAGTGACAGCCTGTGGTTTTCCCACGTACCAGAGTATCTTGGGGATCTTTTTGTGTTTCCATACATGGATCTCCTCTGCCCTGTAGTCTCTCCTACCTCCCCGTTGGAGCACAGCTGGCAGTGCTGGGGTGAGTGATTTGCACACACATCTTGGCATTCTGGTGGGAATCTACCTGTAGTGTTTATTCCTGAAAGTGCAATTTCTGGGTCAGAGGTGTATTTTTAAATTTTGATAGCTGCTACCAAGACCGCACTCCAAAGAGGTTGTAGAATTTTAACACGTCGGTGTGTGGCAGCATCGCCAGACTCTGTCCCATCCGAGTGTGAGGTTCTGTGAGTGTGTGGCAGTTTGGAACTATAGGCCTTGACTCTTGGCTGCAACTAGATCATTCAACCAGGTACTCCTCTACTTCTGTATTCAAGATTCCATGTGCCATTTCCGTTTTTCGAAGGGTGCTGTAACTTTTTAAAAGGCTTGGGGTGAGGGGTTGTAGCAGGTATGAAAACCCAGTGACCTGAGGGAACCCAGGGGGAGCACATTAGCGTTAGATCTCGAGTCCTCAGCCTTCACAAAACAGGACAGAGTGGCTGCCAGGCACAGAGAACGGTATAACCGTAAGGAGCATTGTACTTGGAGCCTTGGGGACAGCACGAGGGGTGTGAGAGATGAGGCGGCAGAACTGGTGGGCTCTGAACAACACCAGGTGTGATGACTCTGAGGTTTGAGGCCCCGGACTGGCACCATGGTGCTGTAGCAGGAGTGACACGACCACACTGCCTCTTGGACAGACGTGGCCCCATCGATGGTGGATTTGTCCGCTGAAGGTGTTGGTTTCTGTACAACATAGTGAGTTCCCCTAGTGAAGCTGGTCGCCAGAAGGAAGGCTGCTTCCCAGGACGTTCATCTCCGTGTTAGAGCAAAGGTGACCTGCGCCACTCTGGCTCAGGTGGGAAGACACGGCAAGGATCCTGCTGCAGGGTTTGGGCAAGCTTCAGTCTGGCAGATGTTTGTGTGTCTGCCCTGCGTGGTCTTGACCTCTGTGAGCACTTCAGATATGAAGGACCCACATAGATGAGGACCATATAGAGCTGTGTCCTGTGAGCACTGAAGACAGTGGTGAGGAAGCCACTTAGGGAAAGAGGTTCTCGCTGCTTCTTAAAGGACAAGTCCCAAGGTGGTCTCCCCATTCAAGAGGGAAAGAATACCACGTCTTGTACTTTTATATCAGGAACCGGACTTTGTACCTTGCCTTAGTCTGCCATCTGATCCCAAGTTTTGAGTCTCCCTTAAATGTAAACCTTTACCATGCACCCAAAGTGATCTTTCTGAAACAGCTTTGACCAGGCGACTCCCCTGTTGGAAACAAGTCAGGTGCTCTGCTCTGCCATCATCGTGAAGTCCAAACTCCTCAGGGGACAGAGAGCCCCTCACTGTGCTAAGGGCAGGGACTGCGTCCCTCCCCACCACTGCAGCCCAACACAATGCCTGGCATCTTGGACTGATCGATGTCACCACCCCCACTTAGTCCTCAGAACAGCCCTTTGCAACAGAGAATCTTGTGATGGCCCCCTTGTTTGATAAGGAGACTGTCGATGAAACCTCAAGGTCACGCAGCGAGTGAGTAGCAGAGCTGAAGCAATCTGCCTTCCCAAACGGTCTTAACCACTGAACTCCAGCCGCTCGATAGGAACTCCATAAATAGTTGCTGAATGAACAGTTACAGTCTTTGGCCCTCCAGCTGTACCTCAGGGCCTGGAATACCTGAAGTTACTTTTCCCTCATCCTTCATGCTACAGCTAGGCTGACCCTCTGTGCCCTCACCATCAGATTCCTACATGAACAGCCCCTCTCTTTAGGACTCACTCCTCCCACCGTATAGACTTGGCTCGTTTCCATTTCTTGTCCAGGATTTGGCTTACAGGTCCTCTCCTCAGAGAATCCTGCTCTTGGGTGGGTGCCCTCACCGAATGGTCTGATTCCCCGCTCGGCCCTGAGCCCTGTCGGGCCTGGAGTACCACGGGCATCCACACCGGGAGGAGCGGGAGCCGGAGGATGTGTGGTGTGTGGCGAACAAACAAATGCACGCATCTGTAGGGCCGAGCTGGTCTCAAAAGGCCCTGCTGTGGCTTTCTTTCCATCTGCTCTCTTCACAGACTGCCCTTGCTGGGCTCGAGGACAGACTGTCTCGCCTTTTCCTTCATCTTTGTCTCAGGCTAGGCACGAGACGTGGAGCTGCCTACACACGTGTCACAGCCCCCGGCTTTGGGGCAAGGAAGGCTTTGGCCGCAGCTTCACAGCTGCTCCCTGGTGCCGCCTCATGTATCTGTGTTGGGGGAGGGATGTCCTTAGATGTGGGAAGGCAGCCGGGTTTTCACTCCCTGCATCTGCTCCCGCTCAGCTTTGGCTCCCGATGCCTTAAGCTGAGCATTGGCATCTTCCTTTGGCTTTGTCTCCTAGGACTTTGAATGTGGAAATGATGTGGAACTTTCCTTCACCAAGAATGGGAAGTGGATGGGCATTGCCTTCCGAATCCAGAAGGAAGCCTTGGGAGGTCAGGCCCTCTACCCTCATGTCCTGGTGAAGAATTGTGCGGTGGAGTTCAACTTCGGGCAGAGGGCAGAGCCCTACTGTTCCGTCCTCCCAGGCTTCACCTTTATCCAGCACCTTCCCCTGAGCGAGCGGATCCGGGGCACCGTGGGACCAAAGAGCAAGGCAGAGTGTGAGGTGAGTGGGCCTGGAAGACCAAACTGGAGGCCGCCTCTCCAGAGCCACATTGCTGCCAAGGCAGAGGGGAGACCGTGTAGCAGCGTGGTGAAAGCAGCCTGGCTTCACTAAGGGAGACAATTGGGGCCTCTTCCTCCAGGCTTCCCAGGGCTGGGAGCCAGGGGTGAGGGGGTGGGTGCAGCCGCAGGAGGGAGGGGCGCTGAGGTGAGAGACCAAAATCTTGGAAAGGTTCCCAGAAGAAGTTGTCATATGTCTCCTTCCACACTGCTCCATCAGTGAGGTCAGGATCTTGGAGAAGGAGGCTTTCCTCCCAGCAGGCAAGGATGTGAAGGCACTTCCTGGTAAGTGCATTCTCCAAGGAGGTTGTGCGGTTCCATTCCCTACCGCGCCAAGGCTAAGAACAAAAATGACAACTGATCTTGGGGGTGATTTGGGCTGCAGAAGCCATACTGTCGAGCTTTGCTCTCAAAATAATGTTTTACTAGATTCATAAGTGATTTTATGTTTATTCTAAAAGCCTAAACACACTGAGGCCCCTGGGTGGCTCAGTCGGTTAAGCATCCGACTTCGGCTCAGGTCATTATCTCACGGTTCGTGGGTTCGAGCCCCACATCAGGCTCTGTGCTGACAACTCAGAGCCTGGAGCCTGCTTCTGATTCTGTGTCTCCCTCTCTCTCTGCCCCTCCCCCACTCATGCTGTTTCTCTCTGTCTCAATAGTAAATAGACGTAAAGAAAATTTTTTTAATAAAAAACTAAAGTTAATGCTCCATAATTGTACTGTCTGCAAATAAGTTTACTGTTAAAGTTTTCACGTTTATGCTATTCTTTTTCTATGCTATGTGCCTGTTTTATACAAACACACTTATAATTGAGAACTTAAAGCCTAAGCATTTTGATATCCACACTTTGATTCAACATTATTTTGGGAGCTTTATTCTACTACATGAACCCCTCTTTTTAAACTCACTTTTAATGGTCTTAAAAACGAATCATTTCCCTCTTGTTGGGCATTTAGGTTATATCTAAATGTTTGCCAAATTCTGAATGTACTAAATAAAGACCATGTTTGTCGTCATGAGTGTTAGTCTATCCCCGTCTCAGACTCCAGGAAGGTTGTACCCACTTCTTGTGCCCACTGCGTGCACCATTCCCAGTGCATGGCCCTCCCTGGGCTTTTCCTGTCAGAGGCCACTTCATCCTGTCTGAACAAAAATGTAAATGATCATGATAACAGCACTTGATTTTGTGCTCACTCACCCCATGCAAGGCCTTCTGTTAAGAGCCTGACACACCTCATGTCTTTGAATCCCAACGGTGACACTGTGAGGTAGACACTATTATTGCTTCTGTTTTCCAGAGGTAGCCATGAGGTTTAGAATTACCCTTGAAGTCACCGGTGAGTGGGGGTGGTGCCAGGCTGCCATGCCACCCACTGCTACTGCCTCAGTGCCCCTCTTTGTCCCATTCTTTTAGATTCTGATGATGGTGGGCCTGCCCGCTGCTGGTAAGACCACGTGGGCCATCAAACATGCAGCCTCCAATCCCTCCAAGAAGTACAACATCCTGGGTACCAATGCCATCATGGATAAAATGCGGGTAAGGATGCTTCCTGCTCTCTCCATACTCATCTCTACCCCCCAAGTGCTGCCCTGCAGCCAGGACCACCCACCCTTTCACCACCCTCTGCCCACAGGTGATGGGCCTACGCCGGCAGCGGAACTATGCCGGCCGCTGGGACGTCCTGATCCAGCAGGCCACCCAGTGCCTCAACCGCCTCATCCAGATCGCCGCCCGCAAGAAACGCAACTATATCCTAGACCAGGTACTCCCTGGTTGACCATCACAGCCCAGGAAAAGGAAGGGGCCTGTTGGGCACCTGGGAATTCTCCTCTGGTCTTTTTCTTTTCTTTTCTTTTCTTTTTTTTTTTTTTTTTTTTTTTGGTCTTGCATAATGCTCTTGGACTGTAGTGCTGATCAGGGAGTCAGCCATACGTGATGACACAGCCCCAGACTCTTAGCATAGTTCTCTGAGCCTGGTTGGTGGGTTGGGTCTGGGGCCATGATCCAAGCGTAGCTCAGGCTCTCAGCCGCTCACCAGTACGGCTTCTGCATCTATTTAGTGAAATGGAAGGGAGGTGGATTTCTGAAATGGATAAGCCTGGGCTTAAATCCGACCTCCGCCACTTCCTAGCTGCATGCCTGTGGGCGGCTGACTTCATCCTCTGAATCTCAAGTCTTGTGGTCTGTAAAATAGAGATCATATAATGGTCCCCATCTAACACATGATCTGGCACATGGTAGCTGGAGATTGTTGTTAGTTACTCTACAGAGTAGGTATGTCCTGCTTTTTATGACTATCGGATACATATTTAAGTCACGTATTTTCTTTTTTTTAAGTCGCATATTTTCTACCTGCCATTTCAATTAAGTGGAAGGTTTTTAGCATCAGGAGGTCGGGGAGCCTTTGAAATTAAATCCTAGTTTTGTATGCAGGCTCAGATATGTCTTCAACAACAACTGGACAGTTTTGAGTTAGGATAGGAAGATTGTCCATGGCTTTCAGCATTCTCAAAAGCATGAGTGATCCAAACACGGTTAAGAAGCCCTGTCTCAGACTAATGAGTTTCTCATGTTTACCACTTAGGAGACGTTCTTGACATTGCCCTGAAGGCTTTTTCAAGTAGCAAATCCTGTATTTGGGGGTCTACAAACAATCCCTTTGTTCCCCTCCACCTTGCATTTGCACTTTCTTAAAAATCTGTGAGTGCAAATATGTAACATGAACAGCACCCCCTCCCTGGCAGCCTTACTGAAGTGCCTTCCATACATGTAGCCCTGGGTACTTGGTTACCGTGAGTTCAGAGAGTTCCTGATGACAGAGCTGGTGGTGGTGTGCTGGCTTGTGGGAAAGGTGGTTGGAATCTCCAGGGAACCAGGTTGGCTTTGCATAGGAGTGAGCATCTTCTACAGAACAGTTGAGCCGAGCTCCCAGGTCAGTGGACACATGGACTTTTGGGGTGAGTGGCTCCATGCCCCTCCCCTGTACCTTGCCCTGTGCATCTCTTCCATCGGGCTGCTCCTGAGTTACATCCTTTTCATAATAAACCAGGAAGCTGATGTTTTCAGTGGAAGAAGTGAGGCCTCATAGCCAGCATGGAAAAAGAGCACATGATAAGAAATTAGTTCTTAAAGAAAGAAGCTATCGGCTGGTGAATAGTTCTTTATGATAGGTTTATCTAAAGGATCTTGCCAAGCAGTTAAGTGTCAAGAGTGGAAATCTGGTTTGCTGATGAAACAGCCATGCTGCAAAAACTAGCACTTGGCCAAAGCTGTGCCACGCCTTTGGTGCTCTTCTGTGGTCGTGGAGATGTGAGATTCGTTCTGAGAGTTGCTGTTCTGGAAGGTGGAGCTGAAAAGGGGCACTTTCATCCAGTGACCAGCACTGCAACCACAGGATTGATCCCTGAAGGCTCACATTTGTAAAGAACACAGGACATTGATCTCATAATATTATATTTTGATAAAAAGTACTAATTGGGTTAATGGGGGGGGGGGGAATAGTTGAGCACAGGATAGTCCAGGAGCCACCCAGGGTTACTGCCCTCGCTCAGCCCCATTAATGATGCATATAGCCAGCCTTCTCCCCCTTTAAAAAGACTTTTTCTTTTTTTTTTCTTAATTTTTTCTCATGTTTATTCATTTACTTTTGTGAGAGAAAGAGTGAGCATGAGCAGGGGATGGGCAGAGAAAGTGGGAGAGAGAAAATCCCAATCCCACAAACCATGAGATATGACCTGAACCGAAATCAAGAGTCAGATGCTCAACAGACAGCCACCCAGGTGCCCAAAGACTTTGTTTTTTAAACAAGCCTCACTTTGCCCCATTCTTTTTGTTAGGGCATTTTGAAATTGTAGTCCGACTTGGACCCAGTGGGACTCTGGGTCCTAAAAGGTGTGAGAGCAGTAGTGTTTTAACACCTTGAGGATTCCTTGTTTGAACACCCCAGCAAGTTTTCCCTGCCCATGTTTTTCTCAGTTTGCTGGTTAATTTAGGTGTGAAACCTATTTCAAATATGTGGCCCAGTGGAGAAGGATTATAGTCATAGCTGTAGATGGTCTTAACATCTGTGTTCACCATTTCAAAGTGGGCTCTCTCTAGAAGTCAGGCCCCAGCACCTCAACCAGGCATAGAACAGCTCAGCCTTCTCGGCGTGTGCTGGCTTCTTCGGGGGACAGGGTCCAGGGCTGTACTGGGTGCACCTATGCTCTTCAGGGCTGCTGGCCTCCTAGTAGGGGGCCCTGCAGGTCAGGCCAAGTGATCCAGGCCAACAGGGAGGCAAAATAACCTAAACTTTGAAGAAGGGAGAGAGGGTTCTCAGGTTAACCACAGGTTGTACGATTGACTTGGGGTCTGAAGCCATACGTTACTCAGGCCTGGTCTAAAGTCAGTGGTTTGATCTGTTTTTTGGCTTAAACCCCAAAAGTGGGTTCCAGAAAACCCTGGAGGTATGGTACAAGATTCAGAGCAGACCCCTGGCCAGATGCTGGCACTTCCCACTCCACCAGCTTTGACAGTGAGGGATAAGTTTATGCATAGCTGTCTCCTGAACTAGATAGACCTCCCAAAGCAGAGACAGTATTGCAGGCCACGTCCCTACAGTCCCAGGATCTCAGCTCAAGGCTCTTTTTCCCTTTTCCTTCTGACTTTTCCTTAGTGGTCAGACCTCCCTGCATTTGGCTCTCCTGTTATGTAGGTTGGCCTCAGAAATGCTCGTCCTTGAGAAGGAAGGAGAAAGAAATTGTGTGAGCCAGGATTCTGCCTTTGGCCAGGATCCCAGCCCCTACCCCAGGATGTATCTCATTGAGCACAAGCTTTCAGGTGTGTTGGGGCCTGGACCTACACTCCATGATGACTTGAGTCCTCTTGAGATCATGTGGGACATCTGAGGAGGGGAAAAAAAAGTAGATGGACCAGAGGGGAAACTGAGGCCTCGTTGGGGAAAAGAACTTCTTTGAAATTATGTGGTCAGTTTACTGGTAGAACAGGTCACTGCTGACTTCCCAGAAAGTCACAGCCAAGAATGGTGGGGGCCAGCATGGAAAATTAGGAAAGCTTTCTGGAGGTAGGGTGCCTGGCCAGAACAGGGATGATGATGAAAGGAGTTAAGACTGTCCTGAGGGTGATGAGGAGCCATGGTCATGTTTTCATCAGAAAGGGACATGGCTAACTTTGCCTGACTAGTAAAAGGCTAAAGAGCAAGGGAGAGAGAGAAGTTGGAGGCCACATTGCTTTAAGTGGTCTTTGGGGGCCTCTCTTACCAGTGGAAAGCTTCTGGAATGAAATCCTGCCTGGCCTGCCCCTGACCCACCACGGAGCTTCGAGATGGTGCAGAGCAGGAGCTCTCCTGGAGGCTTTTGAGAAGGCCTCTACAGGGCCGTGTGCGAGGGCCCAAGGACCGCAGACTACGAGTTCCCTCTGGGCTCTAACAGCTCAGAGCCAGGCCAGGCAGTAATCAGAATCCAAGCTGGATGAGCCTGCATTGCCAGCCCTGCCTCAGTCGTCAGAATGTGTGGTTCTAGTCCCGCTTTGCATCTCTGTTGACGAGCACCATGCCTTCTCCTGAAACAGAAACCTAGGGCTAAGATTAAAGGCCCAAAGTAAACCACCTCTGGTTGGCAGGCATCTGAGAGGGAGGGGTTTCTCTTCTCCATCTTCCCCATCCCCAGAGCCTCAGCCTGTTTCATTGTTGACACTCCAGCCAGTTCTCTTCCTACGTGTGGTTCTTTCCACTGGGTCGACCTCACTGGTAAACTCTTGTCACCAGCTTTAAATTTGCTCCTCGGGTCCAGCCAGGTTTCTCTCACTGCCAGCCTGACCCCACCGAGCTCTTGACAGGGGACAGTGGGACTCTCACAGAACTCAGGCTATGAGCCTACTGTGTTTCTCCCTGGGTATAGGACTCTCCCAGGCTGTCCTATACCAGAACTACCCACATAGCTTCTCTGAGAAACCCAATTCCTGTCCTTTGGCCCACATGGCTGGGGATTGGGGATAGCCAGGGGCAGGGAGGCAGGGAACATAGCTCCAGACCTTCTTAGAGTCAGTATCTTCAAGCAGGGTGGGACTGGGAGAAGCAGGAGCTGGACAGAGGGATCCCACACAGCTGGAAAAGCTGACCTAGCTGTTGTGCTGGTCTCCTAGCAACAGCCACCAGCAGCCCCCAGTGACCAAAGCAGTGCTGGGCCGGCCCTCGGGCCCTGACCTCACTGTGTTTGCTGTAGCAACAGCCACCAGCAGCTAACTCCCTTTCCTCCAGGAAACCAGACATTTGCATTTCTGCTGGCCTGGTTCAGACACTTCCCTTCCCCAAACTCAGGACTAAGGGGAGGGACAGGCGGTCTTGAAAACACTCGCCAAGTGTGTTCTCAGCACCTCCATTCCAGAGTGTCTGGGGAGCCATCCCTCCGAGTCTAGCCACTTCCAGGACAGAGGCCAGCTATTTATGAGCCGGGTCTGCTCCGCCTCCACCCCTCCCATCCCAGAAGCTGCAGGGACTAGCCTCTGCCCCCCACCTGCCCCTTGGGAAACCTCCAGGCAGTGCTTTATCCATGTCCTCGGTATTCGAGGCAGTCAAAATAGGATCGCTTCTCATGGGCAAGAACATGGAAAGGGTTGTCCACAGAATGGTCTAGGGCTACAGTCACGCTGGCACCTACTCGCTCTGGCTTTTGTGCCAGGAGAAAACCTCATTATTTAGCTAGAGGAGGCCCAGTTCTATCTTGCTCTGATCAGATGCCACCTTCTGCTTTGCCTTTAGGAATGAGTCCAGGAAGAGCAGTGGAGACAGGGACCTTCCCTCTGTAACGTGATGTGGTTCTTAACCATTTGTGGCCCTAGGCCTCTCCTTGGGCCAGTCCCAGGTCCCAGTATGGGTGTCCTCCTCCTCCTTGAAGGGTCAGACATTTCCCCTGGGGAACAAGGAGGAACATCCTGCCTGGTGTGTGTTACATGTAGGGGTCTGGTTGGTGTAGAGAACAGCTACACCCACGGCCCAGATCTCCCAGCAGATGCGCACCGGGGTCCCTGGGCTCTGGCTGACCCACAGCCCAGCTTCCTGTTCCTTGTGTCTTGGGGGAAGATCTCTTGTGGCTTTTGTTTTTTGCTTTTTTAATTTAACTTTCCTTGGTCCTTTCCATTGGGAAGCCTCTCCAGGCTGTCAGTCCTGTTGGCCATATTTTCAGACCCACCCTGTGTGTTGACTTGGAACTTTTCCTGTCCCCTCCCTGCCACATGCCAGACATTTACACATCTGCAAATCCTCAACAGGGCCAAGAAGAGGGTGATATGATCCCTGTCTTTCAGATGAAGAAATTTGAGAGGCAGGCTAATTTAGTGACTCGTCTACAGCCTCGCAAACAGTAGAAGACCCAGCTGGGATTTCAACCCCGAGCTTCTTCCCCAAAGCCAGTGGTCTCTCTACCCCCTCTCACTGTTCGTGCCCTTCTGATGTGATGTCACTGTAGCTTGGTGTTCCCCTGGTGTGGGTTGCTTCGCATCCACTTAACAGTGAGAATATCCATGGCACACACCCCCTCCACAATAGCCGCCGTAACAGCCGTGGTTCCCATTTGTTCAGTGTTGGCTGTGAGCCAGGCCCTGGGCTAATCAAGGGCTTTACTCACATGAACTGCTGTAGTCTTAATAACGACCGTGTAACATTCATACGGTTTTCCCCTTTCAGGGCTTGAGACTCAGACTCATTAAATACGCAGTACATTGATTTTACAGACTAGTAAGCCGAGCAGAAGTTTTTCACCCAGGGCCACACAGGTGTGACCTGACCAAGTCCACCCCACACACACTGCTTGCCTCTGTCAAGACGCTCCCACGCTGGAGGCTGCCTCATAACCCCACTGTGGGAGTTCCTCGTGCGTGGACAATTGCTTTGTGGTCCTTTTCCACTCAGTCTTCACCAGCCCTTCAACAAAGAAGCTTCTCATCTCTGTTTTACAGATGAAGCAACTGTTTAAGGACTGGCCAGAGCGAGTTCCTGGCCACACTAGGGCTTTTCCACCGTGCCAGGCTGTGTCTTCAAAATACCATATTTTTGTGTCCATTGGTGCACGCCCCTTTACAGACTGTTCCCCTCTGTGGCTTCTCCCGTGAGTCCCTGTCAGAGCCATTAGAAGTTGTTTTCCTCATTACTCCAAAGCTGTTGAGTGTCTGAGTTTGGATAGGGTGGATACCCGTACAGGTGCCTGGGCCCCACCTCTGGAGAATTGGGTTTGGGGATTCCTGAGTGGGGCTGGGCCTGCTTTCCTTTTGAGTAGCATCCAGGTGGTTTGGGTGTGCAGACTGAATCCCACAGGTCTGGGCCCCAGTCCCAAAGGGCCTGGCACATAGTTGGTTTTCAGTAAATGGAAGCTATGGTCACTGCTGCTCTCAATCAGGTGTTTTCTAGAGCCCCACTTTGTGCCCAGCACATGCTGCGCACCACCCAGAGGAAGAGGATAAAATGTTAGCAAAACCACTTGTGAAAAGCACGGGCGGCTGCCTCGTCAGGCTCCCTGGGTAACAGCCTGTGGATGAGACTGGTGTTACAGAGAAGGACTGGGAGAATGCAAACAGTCCACGCAGCTGTCAAAAGGGGCTGGTTAATTATGGCATCCACTGTGTAAATATTATGTAGCCATTAAAAGCGAACACTGGCACAGAAAAATATTAGAGAAACGTTAAGTGAAAAAAGCCTTCAGGATGGGGCACCTGTGTGGCTCAGTCGATTAAGTGTCCGACTACAGCCCAGGTCATGATCTCACAGTTTGTGGGTTCCAATGAGCCTGGAGCCTGATTCGGATTCTGTTTCCCTCTGTCTCTGGCCCTCCCCTACTTGCATTCTCTCTCTCAGAAATAAATAAACATTAAAAAAAAAAAAAGCCTTCAGGAGAGTATGTAGCTTGATTCCACTTGTGTTAAAAATCACACAGATCTGTGCTCACTTCGGCAGCACACACACTAAAATTGGAATGACACGGAGAAGGTGAGCGTGGCCTCTGTTCAAGGACGACACACACATTTGTGAAGCATTCCATATTTCATTTTTATTTATTTTTGAGAGAGAAGGTGGGGGGAGAGCAAGCTCAGGGACGGGGCAAAGAGAGAGGGAGAGAGAGAATCCCAAGCAGGCTCCATGCTATCAGCCCAACTTGGGGCTCGATCCCATGAACTGTGAGATCATGACCTAACCCAAAATCAAGAGTGCGACACTTAACCTACTGAGCCACCCTGGCGCCCCACGTTCCAGATTTTAAATGTGAACACTTTTCAGTGTGTACTTGTAAGATTTTTCCATCAGGTCTCAAAGTCAGTGCTTTAAGAAAGAAAAAAAAAAATCACACAGATCTTTCTAAAAATACATAAATTCAGTATAGGCCATCTCTGAAATGTAGGACTGGCAGTAAGCGGATGAAGGGATTATTCTTACTCCAAACTTTATACCTTGTACTCTTGACGGTTTTATCGTGAGCAGGTGTTACTTTTAGAAAGGGGGGGGCTATAAAGTGGCATATACCAAGAACAAATAGGAGTTAGAAGCCCAAGTGCAGGTACCCCTTGTCCTGTGACTATCAGCAGCCACTTTCCCAAATCCGATTTCTCAAAGCTCGAGAATCTTAACAGCAAAAAAGAGCAGTTCCCCGAGGTTTTGTGTTGGGTTTTGTTTGTTTCTTTGTTTTGTTTTTTGTTTTTGCTTCGAGCTAGTGTTCTCTTCTCAGTTCCTGGCCCACAGGATACCTGACAGGAAAAAACCCAACTCGTAATGTACCATCTCTTGCCTCTGCTGTTTCCTACCCCTAGACAAATGTTTATGGGTCAGCCCAGAGACGAAAAATGAGACCATTTGAAGGCTTCCAGCGCAAAGCTATTGTAATTTGTCCCACTGATGAGGACCTAAAAGACCGGACAATAAAGCGAACCGATGAGGAGGGGAAGGATGTCCCAGATCACGCGGTCCTAGAAATGAAAGGTAGGAGAGGAGCCGTTCCCAGAGGGCCAGCACGGCAGGGTCCTCAGGACAAAAGCGTCTTCCATCGTCCTTTCCTCCCCAGCGCCTTGCTTATGCCTTTTTAGATCTTGTCCGTTCTTTCCTGGCTGCCGTTTGGCCCTTACCGGTGTAATGCTGCTGTGAATGGAAAGGCCACCGGCATCTCTTACGGCGTGGTTTAGACTAGATGGGGCTGGGGCCGGACAAGGGAGAAGACGCATGGCAGCAAACGCTAAGAGACTGGCACATCACCTGCCTCTGGCACCCACCGGTGGGGGGTGACTGAGCAAGCTTTAGTCTGCTCCTCTGTAGAAACAAGGGTGGGGATTCCACTTACCTGGCCCACTCGCTGGGGAGTCTGGAGGGAGTGTTTCTATTTAGTGGGGCTTGTGGCCACCTCTTCAGAAAAGGGACAGGAGAGTCTTTGTTAAGAGAGGTTGGGAACCTTTCTCACTTTTGTCACTCATACTCATGCTTCTGCCATCTCCCTTCTGGCAGGCCAGTGTCCTGGGGGTGTAGGGGACCAGACCTTAGGAGGTACTGACCTCCCTCTCCCTGTTCCCTCTGGGGCCCTGCTTTCCTCCTAGCCAACTTCACGTTACCAGACGTTGGGGACTTCCTGGACGAGGTGCTGTTCATTGAGCTGCAGCGGGAAGAAGCAGACAAGCTGGTGAGGCAGTACAACGAGGAAGGTCGCAAGGCCGGGCCGCCCCCTGAAAAGCGCTTTGACAACCGAGGCGGAGGTGGCTTCCGGGGCCGTGGGGGCGGTGGCGGTTTCCAGCGCTATGACAACAGAGGCCCACCAGGGGGCAACCGAGGAGGCTTCCAGAACCGAGGAGGAGGCAGCGGTGGAGGCGGCAACTACCGAGGAGGTGAGACATCTCAAGCAGACCTCTCTCTGCTCTTGGCTCCTGGGTCAGGATTGGGCGTGGTGTTGCTTATTCAGTCAGCAGATGAATTTTCCCTAGCACCAGCTGTGGGCCAAATTCTGGTGGAGAACCAAGGTGATCAAACTCTGGGACCCCAGGGAAATTCCCACTGTCCTGCTTCCCCTGGGCATTGCTCCTGAAGCCTGCGCCTATTTGTAGGTCACACTCTGTCATTTTTGTGAGTCCTGCCTTCCATCTGACCATGAGCTCCTTAAGAAGAGGGGCCAGACTGAGTTGACTGCCGGTCCTGGGTTCCAGCTCAGGCACAAGGCAAATGTTAGGACTGTTTTTGGTGTTTAGTATTAAAACAAATAGAGAAATGGACTTCGGTTAATTTGCTCAGGTTTCTCCCAGCTAAATCCAGAGCTGGGGTCAGGTGGTCCAATGCCCCAAATTTTCTGTCACTAAGTTCTGCTGTCTCTGAGGTAGCGTATGATCATGATTTAACTAGCATAACCAACTGTTTCAGTGTTGTACTAGATAGTTCTGGGGACACAGCCATGACCTGGAGAGACACATCACCCTGTGCAGAGAGTACAGAGGGCTTCTGGGCTGAATGGCAGAGCCCAGCGTTACTGTGGGCTTGGGTGACACCTGACCCAGCGTATGAGGGAGCAAGGCTCAGGAAAGGCCTCCCAAGATAGCAATATCTAGGCTGAGGTCCGGAGACCTGTGGAAGTTGACAGGGGAAGGGTTCTGGGCCCAGCAACAGCTGGTCAGGGGCTCAGGAGAGACCGGCCCATCTGACCCAGCCTGAAGTGGACTGTCCTTGGTGTTTAGCATCCCTCTTCCTGACCGTCCGCTCTGATTTGTTCAAGAGCTGTCAAGATGCTGGGGACACAGTAGAAACCAAAACAGCCCTGGTCACAAGCTCACAGTCCAGTGGGCAGGACAAACCTGTCAGCAGACAGTGAAGACTGAGACGTGCCCAGGGGGTTCTGGGGAAACCCAGAGTAGAGCCCAGCCCCTGAGGGTCCCAAGTTCAGAATGACAGGACCTCCCACCTGGCTTCTCCAATGCAGGTTTCAACCGCAGCGGAGGTGGTGGCTACAACCAGAACCGCTGGGGTAACAACAGCCGGGATAACAACAACTCCAACAACCGAGGCAGCTACAACCGGGCTCCCCAGCAACAGCCGCCACCACAGCAGCCGCCGCCACCACAGCCACCGCCGCAGCAGCCGCCACCGCCGCCCAGCTATAGCCCTGCTCGGAACCCACCAGGGGCCAGCAGCTACAACAAGAATAGCAACATCCCTGGCTCGAGCGCCAATACCAGCACCCCCACTGTCAGCAGTTACAGCCCTCCACAGGTGAGAACGCACCCGCACATGTCCGGGGAGTGGACGTGGACCCGTGCTCCAGCCGTGGCTCTCCATCCTTCCCTCCTGCCCTGCTCTTCTTCCTGTTGGCGCTTTTGACTGGGATGGACCCTAGACATTCCTTCCAGACCCAGATAAATTGGGAACTTCCCTGTTCTTCCCCCTCGCCCCACCTCTTAGGGTGGTGTGCTAGAAGTGTTGGTCGCTCCAGCAAGCACATTTTTCTGGGCTGTGTCACTGGCCTCTACTGAATCCCCAAGAAAGCGCTTGCTCGGAGCTACTCTTTGCCTAGGCTGGACAGGACTGACCCCCTCATCTCTAGCATACGGACACAGGCCCTATGGTCAGGGGGTCTCGCCCTGTGCCGAGAGCTTTGCTCCGGAGCAGCTTGCACCTCGGTCCCAGCTCTCCGCAAGCTGGTGCGCGGGCTGTGGTATGCACAGGCCATCACCGGAGCCGTCTGCAGCCACTTCCTGAGTGCCTTCCACATGCCAGGCCTGGGAACGGCTGCCAAGAGACATTGGTGAATGGCTCCTGGTCCTGGTCTAACCAGAATATTTCCTAGAATGGGAGCTGGGCAGGCACAGGTTCAAACCCCCACCCCACATCTTAGTTCTGTAACCTTGCACAAATGTTTCACCTCTCTGGGCCTCACATTCTTCATAAAAGATGAGTTGTTAGTAGAACTCACTTGCGAGGCTCATTGTGAAGGATGGATGGCATGATAGCTTTGTGGGGAAGGCTCTGGAACTAGACAGACCAGAGCTCACCTCCCAGCTCCACCACTTTTTACCGTGTGACTTGGGCCCAGTTGTTTCACCTCCCTGCATTTCAGCTTCCTTCTCTGTAAAATGAGGCTAATGGAACCTGCCTGTCACATTTGATGGGGGGGATTGGATGGGTTAGTGATAGAGCCTAGACTCGGGAAGCACTTGGGAAGTTGCTACTACAGTTGCTCTCAGCCGACCTTCCCAGAGCAACTGCCACCAATTTATTGAGTGCCCAGTGGCTTGTCTGCTCAAGCTTACTGAATACACAAGGCAGTCTGAACGGAAAAAGCAGTGGAAATTCGAGAGATGCTGTGTGCCTTGCTCCCCCAGGGTCTTAGAGCTGGGAGGAGACTCCAGAACACAGCCTTACATCCTACCCCGCCCTCCCCATGTCACAGAGCTGACCCTTTTCCTCAGCCCTCAACCTCCACCAACCAAGTTCCTTTGTGGGCCCAGTGCTTACAAAGGCCCTTCCTCCATCCCAGCTGAGCTATTTCACAGAACCTTGATTTTTTTTCCCCCCCATTTTCCAGCCGAGTTACAGCCAGCCACCATACAACCAGGGAGGTTACAGCCAGGGCTATGCAGCCCCTCCACCTCCACCTCCACCACCGCCTGCCTACAACTATGGGAGCTACGGCGGCTACAACCCGGCTCCCTACACCCCACCGCCGCCCCCCACCGCACAGACCTATCCTCAGCCCAGCTATAACCAGTATCAGCAGGTAGGTGCCAGACTCGGGCTACGGGGGTGGGGGGAGGGGGTGCTAGAGACTTCCAGCGGCCCCACATGGATATGCATTCCCAGACCGGAGTCCCTATTAATTCCTAAAAAGATGGGCTGGCCTCAGGCTGGCATTTGTCTGGTGTAGCCATTCCATTTGGTGGGCACCGAATGCCTGGTATCTGAACCTCTGCTGCCGGTACAGCAAGCGAACGACAGAGCAGGGGCCTTCAAATCCTGCTTCAGCACCATGGCCAGTGTCCGTGCCCCTGGGTTGGTGCCAGGCCATCTTCGCTGTCAGTGTTTTGAATGTGGTTATCTGGCTGTACCTGAAAGGACAGGAGGTCTGGGCTTCGGTCCCTAACTGCCCACCCATGTGGCATCAGGTCAGCCGCTTGTCCTCCCAAGGTGCCTTGATTTCTCTATCGGGGACCCGTCTCTGCCCTGGGTGAGAGTGGGGTCAAGGCAGGAGCCAGATGTGGGTCTGGGTAAGCACAACCTGGTGCTCTTGGTCTCTCTCTCCAGTATGCCCAGCAGTGGAACCAGTACTATCAGAACCAGGGCCAGTGGCCGCCATACTACGGGAACTACGACTACGGGAGCTACTCCGGGAACACGCAGGGGGGCACGAGCGCACAGTAGCCGCTGTGCTCCGGAGGCCCCTGCCGGCTTCCTCCACCAGCGCCCACCCCGGCCCCCTCGTCTACCCCCACTGGGTCCTGTGGTGCTGGGGGACGGGTCATCCCCAGGGCTGCCTCCTTTCAGCCCACTGCCTCCCCTCTGAGGGGCTTCTTCCCCAACACAGGGCCGGGCATTTTTCTCTGGATTCAAACAGGCAACAATGACCTTTTATTTTCTGTTTGTCCCCTTACCTTCTTCCTCCCCTTCTCCGTTCTTTCCTCCTCCCCTCCTCCTTTTTGACTGAAGACACCCCCACCCTCACCCCCGTCCTTGGTCAGTGAGGCTGCAGTGGCTGAGGGAGGGCCCCTTCTGCCCACCTGTCCCAGCCCTGCTCCAGCCCCCTCAGCTTCCCACACCTTCATGCAGTTGGTTGTAAATTCTCCCAGGAGCTGTTTTACTGTCTACTTTTCAGGATTAAAAAAAAAAAAAAAAATCAAAAACTTAAAAAAAAAAACCCACAAGTTTAAAAAGTAAAATGTGGAGGGAGGAAGCAGTGACAGATATTTTTTTGGTAATTATGCTTTTTTTTTTTTAATTTTTAGAATTTCTCTGTTTTTACTGTGGCTGTTGATACTTCATCAGGATAACCATTTCTTTGCTGAGTTCAGGTGACCGAGGAAGAGCCACACCCTCAAAACAAAACAAGACACACAAAACAAACCCATAGAATCATCTTTAACCTAACTTTTTATACGATGTCTCAGTTTCCCGTAACTTTGCACACAAGCTTCTGTGTTGAGTTGAATTGTAACTGCTTTTTGTATTTGGAGAGAGTGTGACTATTGAACTTGAAACCTTTTATTCCGGGCGTCTTGGTAGTTTCTGGTGGGATTAAGCGGGTGAGAGGGAAGAAGGGGAGGTTGGGGGGCTCCTTCCCTTCCGAACATGAAATTTCTCCCACTGCCTCCTCTCCAGAGGTCTCCCAGGTGCCAGACCTAAAGGTTTTTCCTACAATGATCCTCTGATTATTTTTACTTCCCCTTGACCCATATGTTTTAACAGGATTTTAACAAACTGCACTTATTAAGAAATGTGTTTGCTTTGTTTTGTTTTCTTTCAATAAATGACATGGCACCTCCTAGCAGGAAGGAAGCAGGGTTGAAACCCTGAAGTGTTACTGCAATTGGCCTTTAATTGGGGTGGGGCCTTTTCAAGGGGACATTATTTACTCATCTGTTAAACGCTTACTGAGGTTCATGTGCTGCACCCCATTTTTGGTGCTGGGAGTGCCCCCTTAAATCTGGGGCTCTCGGTTTTAAAGTGGTTCTCTGATCCCTGCTCTTTCTGATCCTCTCACACCACACATAGTCCCAGATCTCTCCAGGAATTTGTGAGAAGGCATGGCAGGTCCCTAGGGAAGAGGATGAAGACCAGGGGTGGACTGTTGGGGGGTCATCACTGGGTGTGACTCCCC
Organism: Cryptoprocta ferox; assembly: GCA_028646485.1. NCBI lineage: Eukaryota > Metazoa > Chordata > Mammalia > Carnivora > Eupleridae > Cryptoprocta > Cryptoprocta ferox. The sequence goes on along the minus strand of CM053563.1, from coordinate 11,490,343 downwards.
ATGCACCTCAGCCCTGGCCTCGGGTGCTGGACTTAGGACAGTTCCTGCCTGTGCTTCTGGATCCAGGCCGGTGGGGATTCTAGGAGCTTCTTTATCCAGCTACTGGGTTAGGTGCCCTCTCTGTGCCTCACTCTTTCTGGACAGTGCTGGGGACACAGCATGGTTAGCACAGTCCTGAGCCCTACTCGCACAGGTCTCCCAGTCCAGAGGTAACATGGACTTTCCAAATGGTGACAGCACCAAGTGGCAGCTGTGAAAGCCTGAGGTGTGGAGAATTTGGTGAGGGGAGGTCTTCCTGGACAAGGGGAACAATTTTAAAAATAGCCAGGGTAGAGGACTCTCTGCTTGCATTTCCGTGGTCTAGCATCCTCCTTTCCCAGCAACTGGAGTCATTCCTTTATCCCCTCTGGACATGTGGTATTCCTGGCCCCTTGTGAGGGACAGTCCTGGGGCCAGTTCAGTCCCATCCCTTCCCTTACCGGAAGTACCTCAGAGCCTTGTGAATGGGACACAGGCTGCAAAACAAAGGGAGGAGGAAGGCTGACTAGCTTTAAGGTCGGGGGTGGGGCATCAGAATGTGAAATGGAACCAAGACTGGTGGCTAGTTGGGCTAAAAGGGACCCTAGAGTACCCTGCCCCCGCACCCCCAATTCCGCCCTCCCTGGAGAGAAGGGGAAGGGCCTTGGCCTCCCTCTGGGAAGTTCCCTTCCTTGCGGGTCCACGTGTAGGGCAACAGCACCCTCTGCTGGCCTCTCTGGGTAATCTCTTAAATGTAGTCCCCACCCATCTGCTCTGGCAAATGGGCCTCCAGATCCCTCATCCTGGCCGTGCGAATGGGAAGTTCTTCTCCCGCTCCTGCCCACAGCGACTGGATCATTGCACCGCTCTCCTCACAGATCTCCCTGACCTCCAGTCCTTCACCCTGATGCCCTCCTGCCGGCTGCCTGAAGGATAAAGGAGCTCAAGCTACTTATGCGGCTTACTCGGCCACGTGTGCCTGGCCACTGGTGACCTCTCTGGTTTCATCTTTCGCTGTTCCTCCAAACTTAAGATCGGTGGCTGGTTCTGGGGGAGTCACAAATCTCTCAATCCAAATGCCCTCAACTCTGCTTCGGAAAATGCACACGTATGTGCAATTGTGCATAACTATTCAAGAGGTTCTCAGGTCCTTGCAGCAACCAGAACCCTCCATGCCTGCCTTCCCCTCCGGGTCTTTGCCTCGCCCTTCCCACTGTCTGAAACCCTCCTTTTTAATTCCTGCTCATCAGTCGGGTCTCAGCCTGGATGTCCCCTCCTCCTGGAAGGATGCCTTCCCTGAGCCTCCAGAGCCAATAAGAGCTCTGGCCACTCAGGGTAGTCACTCGTGTGATGTCTGTCTACCTTGTTGGTAACTCACACTTGAATGAGTCCCTACCCATCACCTCAAGCAGATCAGGACCAAGGTTGCCCCCCCCCCCCACATCTGCAAATTCTTAAGGTCCTGCCTGGGAACACAGTGGAAAGTTCTGTCTGATCTCACCGCCCATTTCATGCTAGCCAGGGACTGGCTGTGATGGCAAAAGCAAGAGACGAAGCTTAGTAGATACTCTTTGAGGTGCTGAGGACAAAAAGGGGACGGATTGGAGTCTGAACCAGACCATAAACCCTCAAGAGGCTCTGGAAGGTGGCCATTCAACCTTCCATCCCTAGAGTAAGCATGCCAGGCTCTGCAGTTCAGCAGTGAACAAACTGAACAAACAGAGGTTCAGAGCCCTCCTGACAGTGCAATTCCGCAGCAGGTCAGATAGAGGTGGGAGGGGGAGGGGGGAAGAGCCTCCCTGACCCCGGCGCCCTTAATCTTCCCGGCTGCGGCGCGGGGGGGGGGGGGGGGGGGCCCTAAGGGAGGCACGCATGCGCAAAGGAAGGTTCGCCTTCAGCCCGGAACTGTTGTTTCGGGCTCGGCAACGCACCCGGCCCCGGGAGTGTGCTCAGCCGGAAGTGGCCGCTGAGGACTTGGGACAAGAATTGGCGTGCGGGCTTGCCGCGGCGGTTAACAAGTAGTGGAGAATTAGCATGGAGGCTGTGGCGACCACGGCGACGGCGAGGGAACCCGATGAAGGTGAGGTCCTGGCCACGCGGAGGCGGCGGCGGGTGGGGCTGTGGTGTCACTGGGAAATGATTCCCCGTGAACGCGCAGGAGGACTCTTTATAGGGGGACACCTGCTCTCGCGTTTACCAGTCCTCTTCGCCACTTAGTCCAGATTAATCCCTCCCTTGTTGCGAGCTGCCGTGCTTTACCCCATTCCCTCCCCCGGAATTAACTTCTTTCAAGTTCCAGGCCAGGCCTTGCCATGTGCCAGGCTAACCCAGTTCCTTACCAGGCTAACTCTTAGGTCAACAGAAACCTGTCCCCTGGCCGAGCTAAGTCCCAGTGTCCCAGTCAACCCTGCCTCTCAACTGCTTCCCCAAGTCACACTGACCCTTCCCTTGTCCCCAGGCCCACCCTCCTCTTGTCCCATACAAAGTCTTGCTTATTCGAGACTTAAGCAGCTCCCCCGTTTCATTTTCTCATTCCCCTTCCACCAAAAGCCACAGTTCCATCTGCCTCCTGACGTCCTTAATCCATTTCTGTGGTGCCCCCACCTCTCCTTTGCATTTTCAATCTCTTTATTCTCCTGATGCCTTCCCCCTCCGTATCTAAACTGCTTTCGTTTTGGGGCACCTGGGCGGCTGGTTGGTTAAGCCCCCAACTCTTGATTTCAGCTCAGGTTGTGATCTCAGGCTTTGTGAGATCCAGCCCACCCCCCACCCCCATGTTGGGCTCTGAGCTGACAATGTGGAGAGGATTCTCTCTCTGCCTCTGCCCCTCTCCCGCTCTCCTGATCTCTTCTCTTCTCTTCTCTTCTCTCTCTCAAAACAAATAAATAAACATTTAAAAAAAGAAAAATGCTTTCGTTTTGCTCATCTTAAAATTTCATCCGGCCGTTTCCGAGTCATCCCAGGTGGGGCGAGGAGTGATTGGGAAGTTGGCTGACGTTCACTGGCCAAGAACTGGTTAACTGTTGAAGCTGGATGATGGGTATGTGGGGTGGCGGTGGGGAATATTCGTTGTATTCTCTACACTTGTGCATGTCGGAACTTTTCCGTCATCAAGCATGTTTTAACCTAAAGTCTATCCTTTGGTCCCGTGTGCCTTCCAGATACGATGTAACTTCTCCAAAGAGTCCTCCGCACCCGTCTCCATTTCCTCACCTCCCACCAGCTTTCACCTTCAGAAACTGCTCTGATTAAGGTCCCCAGTGACCTCCCCCGAGTACTTCCACGGAGTCACCCCTTTTAGGGCTTTCCTTACTGGACTGCTCGGAGAATGCGATGCCGTTGACTTCTCCGTCGCTCTTGAACCTTGTCCCTCGGTTTCTGCGACACCAGTCTTTCCCATTCCCTTCCCTTCTCGCGGGCTTCTCCTGCTCAGCCTCTGTCAGTTTCCTGTGGCCTCTGCAGCAAATGACCACAAGCCCGGGGGCTTAAAACAACAGAAATGCATCCTCTCACAGTTTTGAAGGCCAGAGGTCTGAAATCCGTACGACTAGGCAGAAATCACAGTGTTAGCAGGACCGCGGGGGGCTCCCTCGGGGGGCTCTTCCAGCTTCCGGTGGCTCCTGGCGTTCCTTGGCTTGTGGTCACATCACTCGGGCCTCTGCCTCCATCCGTCTTCACGTGGCCCTTCTCTGCGTATGTCCAGGCTCCCTCTCAGACTCTGTCTTACGGACACTCGTCATGGCATTTAGGCCCCACCCGAAGATAATCTCCGGGTCCCAAGAGCCTTAACTTTATCGCATCTGCAGAGACCCTTTTTTTTTTTTTTTTTTTTTTTTGGCCAAATGCAGTCACACAGGCTCCAGGAATTCAGGCGCGGCTGTCCTCCGGGGCCCTTTCCGTAGCCTTTCGTGGGCTCCTTCATGGGCATGGCCTTGCCCCATCGGGCCAGGCCTCTCTGTAGCCCCCTCTTCTCGTGCCCTCGCACACTCCCCTGCCCTCCCCGTGACCGCTCATTTCCTCTGGCTTTAGTTCTTGCCTTGGCTCCGTCGACTCCACGGCTCTGGCCCCAGCTCTGCACTTTTCTTGTGAGAAGTCTCTAGCCCCACAGACCAGCAGTCTCTTAGATGTCCCCCCTTGGGTGTCCGCTGTGCCCATCCTGCCTTCCATGTCCCAAGACCTGCTCCTCGTCCATGACTCTGTCTCACGGACAGTTTGACCAGGCCCCACACCAGAGCCCTGGACCTGAACCCGATGAGTCCCTCACCTCTCAGCCCTTCAGCCCCGTGGCTTGTCTTCTCCGCCTCCAGAGCATCTTCCTAACCCCTCCCCCCCCATCCCCTCCTCCACAGCCCCTGCACTGGCCCAGCTCAGTCTTCTCTGGTCTCAATGATTCAAACCCTCCCTGAAGCCCATTGCACCTGTAAACCCTCACCCCCTCTTCCCTGTCCCAGCCAAGCTGCCCAAAGGAGGCCTCTGGAGTTGCCTCTGTTTTCTGTCTTCTCCTATTTCCTGCTTGCTCAGCCTCGCTCCGGTTCCCACAGCTTTTGAGAAACTGCTCTCGGCAAGATTTGCCCAGAGTTCAGCCTTCCTGTTAACCAGTGCCCGGATTGTCTTTGGATGAACGTGTGGCCGAGTAGGGGGGAGAGAGGGAGGGAGTGAATGAGTCCGTGCATGTGTTAGTGGTTTTGTGAACAAGTGAAAAGGCAAAGAATTGAGTGAGTCAACACATGTGGCAAAGGACCAAGTAAACACACCAAGCTCACTTGTGCCTCAGGACCTTTGCACTGACTGTTCCCTCTCCCTGGAACTCTCTTCCTCCAAAAATATCATAGCTCAGTCCCTCACCACCTCAGGACTCTACTGAAATGTCACTTTTTTCACATGGTCTTCTCTGACTGTCCCATTTGAAATTGCAGCCTGCCCCTTCCCCCCCCACTAACCACAGTCCCTCTGCCTTCCCTCTTTATTTTTCTGCATAGCCCTTGGAACCACCCGACAGACTATATGTTTGCTCACACGTCACATGTTTTCAGTAACTATGTTTCTCACTGTGTCCCCCTCCAAAATGTCATCTTTGTGCTTATGGTGGTATCTCTAGGACCCAGAACAGTGCCCAGAATATAGTAGGTGCTCACTAAATGTAAAATGAGTGAGTGAGCATCCAGGCCTTTCCACCCACCCCACCCCACCTCCCCTCTACCCCCCACTCCCATCCCAGGACTGACAAATCTCCCCTCTCCCCACAGGCTGCACAGAGCCCAGTACTGGGCACTGGGGGGAGCTGAGCTGGATGCCCGTCCCCCCCAGACCCCAGGACACGGTGGAAGCAGCAGAGGGAGCACCAGAGGCCCTGAATGATGCGCCCCCTGGGGTGGAGAACGCGGCGCTGAGCGCCATGCTGCGGGCCGTGGCTGCCAGCCGCCTGCCCGTGTGCAGCCAGCAGCAGGGCGAGCCCGACCTGACCGAGCAGGAGAAGGTGGCCATCCTGGGCCGGCTGTACCATGAGAAGCCGCTGGTGTTCCTGGAGCGCTTCCGCACGAGCCTCCGCGAGGAGCACCTGGCCTGCTTCGGCCACTTGCGCGGTGACCATCGGGCAGACTTCTACTGTGCTGAGGTGGCCCGGCAGGGCAGCGCCCGACCCCGCACCCTGCGCACGCGCCTGCGTAACCGGCGCTACGCTGCCCTGCGTGAGCTCATCCAAGGTGTGGGGACAAGCGGGCTGGGCGGGAGGGGAGACTGAGGCAGAGGAAGTAAGAAGCAAGGATGCAAGAGTAGAGACACAGGCAGCGGTCCTGGGAGATGAGTTTTGAGACAGGGACACAGGGAGGTTGACATGGAAACATGAAACGATGAAGATGGTACAGGCGGGAAGAGAACGGGACAGGCAGTGAGAAGAGTCAGAATTTATTTTTTTATTTAATTTTTTTTTTTTAGATTATTTTTGAGAGACAGAGAGAGGCACAGAACGAGCAGGGGAGGGGCAGAGAGAGAGGGAGATACAGAATCGGAAGCAGGCTCCAGGCTCTGAGCTGTCAGCACAGAGCCCGACGCGGGGCTCAAACCCACCAACCGTGAGATCATGACCTGAGCAGAAGTCGGACGCTTAACCGACTGAGCCACTCAGGCGCCCCAAGAGTCAGAATTTAGTAAAGACACAAGTGCCATTTGAGGTCAGGGGGACCAAGGACACGGTACCTTGCACTGTGGCAACTGGTTATCCCTCAGGAAAACGCGATCCCTACCTCACACCGTACACAGAGGCGCTGAGGAAACCTAGGGGAGTGTGTCTGAGACCCTGGGGACGCAAAGGCCCGCCTAAACAGGGCACGCGTGTGGATGGCATGAAGGAAAAACGCCGAGACCTTCTTGACCACGGCGTCATTGCCAGCATCTTTGTGACCAAAGACCCCAGAACTAGAGTTGAAAGATGAGCATAAACGGAGCGGAGAGTGAGTGAAGATTCCGGTTAGGGAGGAGAGCGAGCTCGGAGGCCGTAGAGCGAGGGAGATGGAGAGGGTGGGGCGCAGCAACAGGCAGGGGGTGAAGACAGAGATGGGAGGGAGGCGGAGGGATGAATGGTGAGGTGACAAACCCCGGGGCCCAGGAGAGACGGGCAGGTGGAGGCAGAGAAGCAGAAACGGACCCAGGGAGCGAGGCTGACCGGGAGCCAAGGAGAGGGAGAGAAGCAATATGGTGGGAGATCCCAGAAGCAGGGAGACGGGGTAAGAGACCGGGAGAGCCGGTGCCGCAGAGGCCGGGATTCCGGGCAGCTCCTCGCCCAGGGCTCTGAGGGCGGGGCGGGGCCGGGGGGTTGGAGGGACCTGGCAGGTTTAACGGTTTCTGAGGGACAGAGCCACCCCTGCAGGAACAGGCAGCCAGGAGAGAGGTGCGAAGGCCCCAGGTTCGGGGTGGTGGGGAAGCCAAGGATACCTGAGGGGCGGCTGCACAGAGGAGCGCTCCGGGAGAGGTGCCATCGGAGGTCTGGAAGACCCCCCGGGGCCGCCCACGGCGGCCACTTCCTGCCGTGTGCACAGACCGGTACACGTAACCTACATCCGGCCTCCTGCGTGCGGGAGTCCCGCCTGGGGCGTCCGGCGCGCCCCCCTCCCAGACACAGCCCGGCCCCTGCCGGAGGGCGCGTACACCCTTGTGCACACACTTGCTTGCGCACGCGAGGACATGTGCAGCTACGGGCCTGATTACGCGCACGCTCAGACGCACGCCCGAGGACTCGTGGCCGTGTGACCTCGGGCGGCGGCAGATTTTCCTGCGCGTCAGGACGTGCAGGCACACGCTCGTACTTGCGCGTCCACGGCTTCCTACAGGCCTGCTCGCGGGCACGCGTGTGCTCGGACACGCTCGCCCCGCACCCAGGCCCCGGCCTCACGCGCAGACCCCCGTCTCCTGCGCGCAGGCGGCGAGTACTTCAGCGACGAGCAGATGCGGTTCCGGGCCCCGCTGCTGTACGAGCAGTACATCGGGCAGTACCTAACCCAGGAGGAGCTCCGCGCCCGCGCCCCGGCCCAGCGGCCCCCCGAGCCCGGCGCCCCCGGCACCGCCTGCCCCCTCTCCGACCTGCTGCTCCAGTCCTGCCAGGAGCGGGAGCTGCAGCAGCGGCTGCTGCAGCAGCAGGAGGAGGAGGAGGCCTGCCTGGAGGAGGAAGAGGAGGAGGAGGACAGCGATGAGGAAGGTGAGGGCCAGTACCGGGAAGGCCCCAGGCCCGGGGGGCCGGGGAGGGGGGCGCCCAACCTGCGAAGTCAGACACCCCTTCCCTGCTTGCCCTGAGCACCCAGCATCTCTGCCCCCCCCCAAAGGCCCCATGGAGTCACTCACCTCCAGGCCATTACTCACCCCGATCCCTCTGCAAAGAATGCCTTCCCGTCCCCACCCTTCAGGTAGCAGGTGCTGACCCCAGGCTGCAGCCTCCAGAGCGCTGTCCTGCCCTCCCCGTGTGCAGTGTGTGCCCCGGGAGGGCAGGACCGGGGCTGTCGGTTCCCGGTGCCACCAGCACAGAGGAAGCCGTTCTCTGTGGGGGTGTGTTCAGCACGCACCCCAGGGCACCCGTCCCATCCCCCCACCGTGGGTGTCTGCCCCCACAGACCAGAGCCCCGGCAAAGACACAGAGGCCTGGGTCCCCGACTCAGAGGAGAGGCTGATCCTGCGGGAGGAGTTCACCAGCCGGATGCACCAGCGCTTCCTGGACGGCAAGGACGGGGACTTTGACTACAGGTGACTCGGGCCCCCCTCCCCCAGCCTGGCACCCCCCAGCCCTCGGCCCTGGGCATAAGGGTTTCAGATCAACCGGGGATCAGTGGGGGGCCTTGGACTAGCTTTGTCCATCTCTGGGCCTCAGTCCCCTCGCCTAAAGAAGGGACCAAACAGGGCCAACGGTCCGTTCAAACATGCTAAAACGTTGAAATATTTCCATCCGTGGGAGTGGTGGTGGTCTGGAAGGATGCCAGCACCCCAAGCCCCCCCAGGTGTCCTCCGGGCACCCCAGCTTCTTCCTCAGGCCCCCCAGACCCCCTGCGGGTGCTGTTTGTTTGTGTCCCCACTGTAACCCGAGGGCGAGACACACAGCCACTGCTTTGGAAAGGATTTTGCCATCAGGGAAAAGGACACAGAAGAGTGAAGTGTCAGCATCAAAGATAAATGGCTCTGACAGCTGAAGCGGTCTCACCTTGTGGGTGTGACAGCGGACAGCCCGGCTTCAGACCCAGCCCTGGCAAGCAGACCCTCGCCAGCTGTGGGGCGCATGATGGCCTGATCCCCGGTTGAGTTCCCACACAGAGCGGGGCGCAGAGGGCCTGGGCCATGGGGAGCCCTCAGAAAGCTGGGTGCCCGTGAGGAAATGGGGCCTGGCTTGAGGAATAGAGAGAGCAGGGACCAAAGCCCGTCCCCCCTGGAGGGCGGCGGCTGGGCAGCAGGGCCACATGCTGAGCACCTGCTGCATCCAGACTGTGAGGATAAAGCAGCCAGCAGAGCTGACGAAAGGGTTCCCTGCCCTAAAGGGGGACCCACTTTAGTGAGGAAGCAAAACAAGTATTTAGCATCTAGTGCTGCCGGGTCCATGAAGAAAATTAAAGCAGGGTCGAGGGGCAGGGGGGGGGCGGGAGGTAGTGATGAGGGGGCCACGGTAGGCTCTCTGAGCAGGTGACATTTCAGCAAAGACTTGCAGGATGTGAGAGGGGGATGTGAGGGGGATAAGCGACATACGTACCTGGGGTCAGAGTGTTCCTCGCGGGGGGGGGGGGTGCAGCAGGTGCAAGGGCCCTGAGGTGGCTCGGAGGACCAGCAAGGTGGCAGGGGTGGCTAAAGCAGGTCGCGAGGGGCCGAGGAGCAGGTGGTCTCGTCAGGTGGCAGGACCGGATCAGACAGGCTGAAGCGAGTACGGTGGGAGTCACCGGAGGGTGTGGCGTGGAGCCAGGGCTCCGCTTCACAAGTTAGGATCAAGTGCGCCCAGGGCAGACATTTCTCAGCCCTGTTGACCTTTTGGGTCCAGATGATTCTTTGTGTGCATTGTCCTGTGCGCGGCAGGGTGTCGAGCAGCATCCCTGGTGTCCGGTCCCTGGGTGCCAGTAGGAGCCCCCCCCAGGTGTGACAACCAAAACAGCTGCACTCGTCCCCAAATGTCCCCTGAGGGGCAGAAGCTTCCTGGTTGAGAACCTCTCCAGGGGATGTGAGTCCCCCTGTCACCCACATCGTCCAGCTCTTTGAAAGAAACCAGAAGTTTTTACGTAAAATCTGTTTTGAAGCCCTGAGCGACTCCATGCCCCCCCACCCCCTCCCCGGGTTACCTCTGATTTATAGCCTCCGGCATATGGCCTGTGATCCTGGGGGCCCCCCTGCTCCTCCAGAGGGTGAGAAGCAGGGAGACTGGGGTGGGAGGGGGTAGAGCCGGCCCCTGACAGCCCCTCCCCCCGCAGTACCGTGGATGACAACCCCGACTTTGACAACCTGGACATCGTGGCGCGGGATGAGGAGGAGCGGTACTTCGACGAGGAGGAGCCCGAGGAGGCGCCCAGCCCAGAGCTGGATGGGGACTGAGGGCCGCGCCGCCCACCCTGCCCGTGACTTCCTCCAGGGGACAGCAGGGCAGCCGCCCCACACCCCCCGGCCTCGCAGGCTCCGGTGCCATCCCGGCCCCCCCGCCCCGGGCCCCCTCCGTGTGTGGGGCTCCCTACCTTCTCTCTCTCACTCGCTTGTTCTCCATCCCTCTCTTTCTGCACATCACTCTCCTTTTCCTCTCTGCTTTTCTCTCTCTCCCCTTCGGTGTGCCTCGGCCTCTGTCCCCACGACAGGGCTCAGGCTGACCGTCCTCCCCTTCATGGAGGCTGGCGGGCCCTTTGTGGCTGGGGCCGGCCGGGTCAGTGCGGGGTCCCAGGCCTCGGGTGCTTCCTGCCCGCATGCCCCCATCTCTCAGCCTCCATGCCACCTGCCTCTGGCCCTTGGCCTCTCAGCTTCTTTCTCTGGTTTCAATGCTGTCCCCCCCACCAGCATTGAAGGTTGCCTGGCTAGCCTGGCTGCCGAGGAAGGAGCCTCACTGGGGAAGCTACCAGCTCCCACCTCTCCCCTCAGGACCCAGGCTTGGGAGGGGGGTGTGGGGGCAGCACTGGGGCCATGGGCCTGTGAGCTTGGGTGTGGAGGGAGGGGGCGTGGGGAGGGGGGCTCCCAGCCCCTCTCTGCTCGGCCGCCGCAATTTTCCCTTCCTTCACTTCCTCCGCCTCCTTCTCCCTCTCCTGTTTACACTCCCCAAATACGCACAGGCTGTTATCATGGGTCCTGAGTCATCCCACACACACAGCCTGCCCCAGCATCCCTGCCCCCAGCTGGCCACAGGGCCCGCCCCACAGAGCCCCCCGCCGCCCCGGGCTAATGGGAGCCAGATGGCCTCTTGGTGACTCAGCCACGGGCCTGTGGGAACCCAGGCGTCCTGCCTTCCCATGCCCCCATACCCGGCTCATGCTCCCCCAGTACACACACACACACACACACACACACACAAGGGGTCAGCTGTTGGCGGGGGGCACAGGCCGTGGGTCAGAGAGAGAGGGCCTGGGGACCCCTCACTGCTTTGAGCCAGAATGGTGACACCCTGTTATAGCTAGGCCCGAAGACACTCAAAACCACCTCAGGCATGTGGCCCAGAGTAAGGGGGAGACCCCCGAGGCCTCTTGGGACCACAGCTCTTGACCCCTGGGCCTCAGCTCTGCCCTCTGGGTCAGCCAGAACTAGAGTCAGACACGGAAAGTGAGAGCTGGCCTAGAGGCCGAGGGCCATTCACACGGAGAGACCGTTAAACGAGGAACTTCCGGTCACGGAGCAGTTCTAGCCTATTCCAGGCCTGATGGGCCTGATGCCCCGTGGAGTCCTCCGAACAGCCCCATGAACCAGAGACCCGGCTCCATCTCACAGGTGAGGGGAGGAGGCCGGAGGGGAGATGTTACTTGCTCGAGGCCGCACGGCCACTGACGAAAAACCAGGTCTAGAACCTCACACGTCCTAGAGACCATTCTAGCCCGTGTGTCAGCTGTCACGGCCACTGGGAGCAGACAGATGCACGGACTTCCTCAGGCCAAGAAGGGACGGCTGTCGAGGGTGACACCAGCAGCAAACGCTTTGGGGCCCTCCCCACGTGCTCAGCACCATCCTGCGCACGGGCTTGGAATCGTCTGGATGGCGTTTTAGGCAGCACCTGGACCAGAGCCATGGCAGCGGTCCCACTCCTCTCGTCCTGCCAGTATCGGTGCCCCGGCCCCCAGAGTAGCCCCCCGATCGGCTGGCCGGCCAGACTCGCCCTCCGAGAGCCCGAGGACGGAAGATGTTCGTCCCTTGGGTGTGCGTGTGCGTCCGAGAGACCTTTCTAACCCAGGGAGCAGCCCCGAGTGAGGCGTGCGGTTTCCATCAGTCTGTCGGTTGGTCGTTAATGCTGTTTGTGATACACTTCGCCGCACACGGATTTGTTATATAATAAAAAGCGATGAGAGACGACAGCAGTTGAGTCAGAATTAGGGTTAGTCAGATGGTGGAGGCGGGAGCGTCTGCAGCTGAGACAGAGGTGGGGCCAGTCAGGAGAGACTGCGGGAGACACACCCCCGACACAGCCCCCGCAGCTGCGACCGGACCCCAAGGAGCCAGGGGTGACTGTCCCTTCGCCCGCCCCCCCAGGCCTGGGTCCACGCGGGCGGAGAGGCTGAGTCAGGGAGGGAGGGCCCGCTGGGGGAGAGCCCCTCTGTGGGCATCCGGCCCCCACCCCCGTCTCCTGTCTGTCCTGGCCGGGCTGTCCCGGCTGCCGCCCGCACCCCCGTCTGACCCCTCTGCGTGTCCTGCCCTCTCATCCTGTCCCTCCCACCGCCACCCCTCTCCCTCCCTCCCTCCTCTCTCTTCGCTTCTGCCTCTGTGCCTCTGGCCGCCCCAATCTCCCATCACCTCCCACCTCCCTTGTGCCTGCCCCGGGCCTCTGCCACCCCTCCCGCCTCCCTCCTGCTCATCTCTCCACACGGGTCCGAGGCTGTGTGACCATTCCTGTGTCTTCGCCCAGAGTCTCCACCCCCGTTTCCCCCTCTCCCTGTGGTTCCTGGCCTGCCCCCTCACCCCGTCGGCTGGCCCCTCTTCTCTCCCAGACCCTGGGAGGCCCAGTGGGGATGTCCAGGTCAGAGGGTCACTGGGGGCCCCTGGGAGCCCAGGATGAGGGGTCGCTGCTGCACCCTCATCCAGGGAGGGGGTGGCGAGGCTGTGGCCTGTCTGGCCAGAAGGAAATGTCTGCGCTGTGGCCTGGTCACCCCCGCCCCCAGGACCTGCCGCGCTGCCACCGCCCCCACCCCCGGGCTGGGGCCGAGTAAACACAGCCGCCGGCAGCCGGGATATTTATACCGAGGTCCGGGCGCGGGTCCAGTGCCCACCACAGCCCCTGCCCTGCCCGCCCGCCGCAGCCAGCCCCGAGCCAGCGTGGCACCAGCCGGCAAGGGGACACACCGCAGACGCAGCCTCCACTCAGCGAAGAGGCCACTGGGCGTGTCGCTCGGGATGCCGGCGGCTTCCCTGGGGACACACCGTGCCCGCCCCGGCCCTGGAAACGCCAGCACAGAGTGCAGACCCGGAGGACACTGCCAGCCCGCTGAGACTCAAAATGCCTCGAACCCGCTGCAAAGTAGACACCCACATGACAGGTCACACACCAAAGCCACCAGCCCACGGACGGGAGACCGAATGCAAACACCACCTGCTCCCAGAGCCCACGACACCGGTCCCTGCATGGACACACATTCACACAAACACACGGGGAGGACGACAGCAAGCGTGCTGAGGACACACCCACAGACACAGCGCTCTCCCGATGCCAGCCGCGCACACACCGATCGCAAACATCGGACACACACACAACACATGCACCGGAAACACAGCTCTCCAGGCGAACACAAAGCACAACCCCTCCCGGAAACACACACACACACACAGACACGGAGAACATCCACATTTCAAGTCAGACTCACTGAAGAATGCACAAATCTACACCCAGCGAACAACAGCAAAGATGTGGAGGAAAAGTCCAGACCCGCTGCACGCCCCGGGACCGACCCCCTCCCGCACACAGACTCGCGGAGACACAGGGTCCCGCCACGGAACCCGGAGAGGGCACCGGCTTGTAAACAGAAACACAACTCGGACGCACACACTAGAAGCGCGGTATAGGGAGACACACCGAGGGGACGCGTGCTGGCGACACACGCTTTGGCAGAACCTGTGCACACCCAGCAGCGCCGGCGGGCACCCGCTGGTGCGTTAGAAACCCCATGCTGGACAGACAAAATCCACAGCACCAAGCTTGCACACGCGCGCGCGCGCGCGCACACACACACACACACACACACACACACACAAAGGGGTTCTGAACACGTTCAAATTTACATCAGAAACACCCTAAAGCCACCATCGCCCGCGGGGAAGGGCCTTTCTCTTCCATCCTCTCTCCCCCTCCTCTCCCCTCCCCGCTCCCTCCAGCTGACCCAGCCCCCAGACCTGTCTGGGGGAGGGGGCAGGAAGGCCTGAGCTGGCCTCCCCGGCCCTGCTTCCTGCCCCGTGGGGGCCGGACGGGAAGCTGGGGCTCCAGCCGGAACCCAGGCTCCCCCCACGACTTCCCTCCCCTCCCGGGCTGCCCGCACAGGAGTGGGGGAGGGGCAGGGGGCGCCCCGAACCCCCGCTCCTCCCCCTGCGTTTGGCGGGACGCGGGGTGCGGGACGGCCTTGGCCCCACGGGGTCTGATCCCTCCGCCCCCGTGCGGGGCAGGGGCCTCCCGCAGGCCGTCCAGGAAGGTGCTGAGCCCGCAAGTTTCCCTTCCTGGGCGGCCTCCGTGCCAGCTCAGCCCGGCGGGCAGGTGGGCGGGGTGTGTCACGAGGGCGTGGCTGGCGAGGGCTCGGGCGACCGCGGGAGTGTGCGGCCCGGGTGTGCAGCCAGGACTTGCCCTCGGCCCGGGCACGGGCTGGGCGTGCGAGGGCCGCGACCCTGGGGGTGTGTCTGGGTGTGTGGGACTCGCTCCGTCTGGGCCCCGGGGTGTGACAGCGCGTCTGGGTCTGACGGGGCCCGCTCTGTCTGCAGGGCCTGGTGGGACTCCCCTGGCCCGAGCGTGTCGTCAGACTGAGTGGGCAGGACCCGCCTGCCCTCTATGTGATCGTGACGCGTGTCTCCATGTGTGGGGTGTCTGGGTGGGACTGCGATGTGTCAGGTTATGTGCGTATGCATCGTGCCTGTTTGTGAGCGTGACCCCAGGGAGGATGTTTGTGTTAACTGTCGGTGGGTCCCAGCAGGAGGCTCCGTTTCATTTCCTGACGGGGCTCTGATGCCGGGAGTTGTGTGTGTGCAGGGCACGGCCTCTGAGTGTATCTGGTGTGTGGCGGTCGGTGTCTGTGACCCTTCAGAATGTATCTGTGCCCCTGCGTTTTGCTGTGTCCCAGTGAGGCTCCAAGGCGGGGCTGTGCAGCTGGAACGGGGCTGTCGCTGCCGCCAGGTGTCAGGAGTTGTTGTGTATCCACAATGTGGCTCCGGAAGGTGCATGTGTTTGAGAGACCGAGGGACCCGGTCCAGAGTTGCGCCTCTGTTGTGAGCGTGGACGCGTGTGGGTAGCTGTGCTGCATTTTCATGGGGCTGCGGTGACCACTGTCTGTGTCACTGTGTCCTTGCAAGTGTCTCCAGACACGAGGCCGGAGAACGTGGCAGTTATGTCCTTACGGAGGGAACCCCACCTAGGCAATCACTAGGCCAAGGAGCAGGCTGGGCGGCCCTGGGAAGGGCAGGAGAGAGTCGGGGGGAACTGAAACCTGGGAGGAAGAGGGGCCAGTCCGGGGCTGAGAAAGAGGAAGCAGGAGACAACTCACGGGCAAGACTACAGCAGATGGAGGGCCGCCCTGGCTCAGGGCACTCTCATTTCGCACTTGGACAAACGGTCTCCCCCGCAGCCCTTTTGCCCCCATCAGTCTACTCAACCATCAGCCAGAGGGACCCCCTGAGCACCTAAGTCCAATCACACTCCTCCTCCGTTGAGAACCCTGAGTGCAAGTTCTCCGGGGCCCCCCACAGGCCTGAAGGGCCTGGAAAGCAGTAGCAGTGCAGAGGTTATGTGCCTAGAGCCTCAACCCCAGCTGTCTGGATTCGAATCCCAGCTCTGCCACGTGCTAGCTGTGTGACCTTAACGAGCTAACTGAACCTCTCTGTGCCTCTGCCCTGGCATTCCCGTCGTCTGTAACGTGGGGAGCAGAGGGTCCCTAGAGCAGGAACTGGCAAACTTTTTCTGTGAAGGGCTAGAGTAACTATTTGTGACTTCGCATACGGTTTTACTCAGCTGTGCCCCAGCAGCACTGAAACAGCCCTAGGTGATGCTCCAATAAAACTTTATTTACAGACACAGGCAAGTGGGTCAGAATTGGCCTGCAGGCAGCAGTTTGCCAACCCCTGCTCTGCTGGGCTGTGGGGAGGGTGCCGGGAGCTCGTACGCCATACCTGGCACAGGGAATATCGTTACTGTCTGGCCTGTGAGTGTTAATGACCTGACTCAGCTCCCAACACCCCTCCCCTTATCCCTCCTTTCCAACCGAATCGGCCTTTCCTCCCAGTGTCGCTCACTCCAAGTTCATCCTCAAGGCCAGGCTGTGCCTAGGTCTTCCTACCAAGAACACTCTCCCCCAGTGCTCCCCCCAGACTGCACTCTTGACTTCCTTCAAGTCCCAAATTCTATCTCCTCCGAGAAGCCCTCCCTCCTCCCCCAAACCATCTCTCACTCCATCCTGCTTTCCTGTCTAAATGCCACTTCCCGGGGCGCCTGGGTGGCTCAGTCGGTTGAGCGGCCGACTTCGGCTCAGGTCACGATCTTGCGGTTCCTGGGTTTGGGCCCCGCGTCGGGCTCTGTGCTGACAGCTAGCTCAGAGCCTGGAGCCGGTCTTCGGATTCTGTGTCTCCCTCTCTCCCTGACCCTCCCCTGCTCACGCTGTCTCTCTCCTCTCGCTCTCTCAAAAATAAATAAAAACATTTAAAAAATAATAATAAATGCCACTTCTCATATTTGTCTCCTCCCCAGAAAGTAGGTTACTGGTGGGCAGGAACTAGTCCCTTAACCTCTCTAGGCTTTGGTTTCCTCACCTTTAAAGTGAGTGTTATCAGGGGCACCCGGGTGGCTCAGTCGGTTAAGTTTCTGACTCTTAAATTTCAGCTCAGGTCAGGATCTCACAGTTCATGAGTCCCAAGTGGGGCTCTGCACTGACACCTCGGAGCCTGCTTGGGAGTCTCCCTCTCTCTCTCTCTCTCAAAATAAACAAACATGGAAAAAAAATAAGAGTGTTATCAGAGTCCCTGTATCTCAGAGCTTTGTTATGGTGATTAAATGAATTAATCAATACAAGGCACTTAGATCGGGGCACAAGGTGCTCAATAAATAAATCTAACTGGTGTTCACGGGGAGGACTTGGAACAGAAGTGCTCAGTGGGCGTTTGTGAGAGGAAATGGAGACAGAGGGGACAGATGGAACGGGAATCCAGGAACGTCGGGAATGTCGGGAGGGAGACCCCATTCAGGGACCCAACCACACACACAGAGACCCCAGTCCTCTCTCCACCTTTAATCGACCCCAGAGGGGTCTGGGGCGCGGTGTCCTTAAATACAGCCCGGCGCAGCGGGCGGGGGCGGGGCCGGGCCTGCCGGGTGGGCGGGGCCTGCGGGGCGGGGCGGGGCCTCAGCTGCACTTGCAGGAGCGCACGATCATGTTGGACAGCTGCTCCACCTTGGGCTTGCGGCCCACGTAGTACACGATCGGCAGTGGCTCCAGGGCCTGCGGCACGCAGCAGGGAGCCGCCGACGCGCCCGGGTTGTGCTGGTTGTACAGGGCCAGGACCTGCGGGCGGGGTCAGGGTCGGGGGTCGTGGGCAGGGGGTCCCCACCCCGCCCGCCTCTCCCCGTCTCCGTCTCCCTCGGTCTTAGCTCAGTCTGTTCCCAGTCTCTGCCTCTCTGCCTTTTCCTCTTGCCTTGTCTTCACAAAGTCTCTGTCTCGGTGGCAGTGTGTGGACTCCGGGCCTTTCTCTGTTCATCCTGTCTCTCCCCGTTCCCTCTCCTTCCGTCTCCCCGCCTCCTGCACCAGGTCGGGTCACTCGGTCTCCGTGGGTCTTGCCATAGATGTAGATCCCGTCTCCCTCTCCTCTGCCTCCCCTCTCTACCTGCTCAGAGCCTGTCTCCTCCCATCTCTGTACCATCCTCTCGGATCTCCCGGTGTCTCTCTACTTCTCTCTCATCTGGCTAATTCCTCTCTGATTTTACCTCTTTGTCTCCCTCCACTCCCTCGGTCCCTGCTCCCCCCAGCCCACCCCCGGCCCCCGGGGCCAGACGCACCTTGCTGTACTGCGTGTCCAGGCTCCAGATGTAGGGACAGGGCCCCAGGCAGAAGTTGGCGTGGTAGCCCTTGGGCTCGTGGATCCACTTCCAGCCCAGATCCTTGCGGAAGTCAATATAGAGCTGCCGGACGCAGCAGTTCTTCTCCGTGGAGCTGCGGGGGAGGGGGGAGGGGGGAGGGGCCGGGTCAGAGGGCGCACTGCTGCCGCAAGGGCAGCCACGCGGGGGTGGGAGGGCATCCTGGTTGCCCCCAGCACAGCCCCCATCTCGGTCTGATAAATAGCAATAACAGTAACAGCAATGATAATCACTAACACTGATAAAGCGCTCCCTTTGGTCAAGCCCCGTGCTAAGGGCAACATACTAAACATCATCTCACGCAAGGCTCCAGACAAGCCTGTAAGAAAGTCAAATGACCGTGCGCACGCCCCAGGTTCTATGTGTGCAACAAATATTTGTTGAACCAGGACCAAGTGCTTGGCTGGAATCTACTGGGGGCTCAGTACAAACGAAACAGACGGGAATCCCTGCCTTCTGCGGCCACATGCTAGAGACTGTCATGTCGAATCTCTGCCCCGAACAGGGCGCAAACACGGCTCCGTGTCTCTTGGGGCAAATGCCCAAGCCCTCACCAGGAACCCCCAAGGCAGCTCCTCGTCAGCTGATCTCAACTCCCTCCCCGCTCTCCCTAACTCCAGACACTCGAGCATCCTCCCTGTTCTTCAAATACAGTCCTGCCCCGGGACCTTTGCACTCACTCACCCCTCCTCCTGGCTTGCTATTCCCATAGATACCCACTCTGGTTCGTTTCTTCAGTTCATTGAAATGTATGCTCAGGTGCCCCTGACGCAGGGAGACTTAACTCCTAGAACACTGCCTGACACGCAGCATGTATTCAATAAATATCAGCTAAACAAAATCAATATCCTCTCCTCAGAGCATCCTTTCTGGACCATCCTACCCAAAGCACTCATCCAAACGATCCTGAATTCCATTCAGTGTGATAATGGCATGTCAGTTCTGCAAGAAAATCTGACAATGTCTGTATTTGACGTGGGGCAAACCTTAATGCCTGTCGAAGCTGGATGAGAACCCATGGGACTTCATTCTATCAAATCTTGGTTGCCTCCTCAGAGCATCCTTTCTGGACCATCCTACCCAAAGCACTCATCCAAACGATCCTGAATTCCATTCAGTGTGATAATGGCATGTCAGTTCTGCAAGAAAATCTGACAATGTCTGTATTTGACGTGGGGCAAACCTTAATGCCTGTCGAAGCTGGATGAGAACCCATGGGACTTCATTCTATCAAATCTTGGTTGCTTTTGTCTACATTTCGAATTTTCCATAACAGAAGAAAATTTCAACCAGAATAGGAAAAAGAGTCCCCAATATCTATTTTTTTCTTTCCTCTTCCTCTGATTTGTTTTCCTTCTTTTTTTTTTAATGTTTATTTATTTATTGGGGGGAGGGAGGGGGCAAAGAGAGGGAGAGAAAGAATCCCAAGCAGGCTCTGTGCTGTCAGTGTAGAGCCCGACACGGCGTTTGATCCCACGAACAATGAGATCATGACTTGAGCTGAAATCAAGAGTCAAATGCTTCATCAACTGAGCCGCCCACGTGCCCGATTTATTTTCCTTCTAAAACTTATTGTCACCTGCTGCGCCTGGTTGGCTTAGTCAGTAGAGCATGTGACCCTTGATCTCTAGGTTGTGAGTTCGAGCCTCACATATATTCTATATATTATATGTTATTTATTTTGAGAGAGAGCACAAGTGGAGGAGGGGCAGAGAGAGAAGGGAGAGAGAGAAGCAGGCTCCGTACCGTCAGTGCAGAGCCCAAAGCAGGTCTCGAACCCATGAACCTTGAGGTCATGACCTGAGCTGAAATCAAGAGTCGGACACTTAGCTGACTGAGCCACCCAGGCGCCCCTATATGTTAGGTTTTTAAAAAGCATGTTGGAGAATACTGATGTATATAATACTTTATTGCTCTAGACTCATCATCCCTGTCCCATGCTCAGAAGCAAAAGCCAGTCCCCCCAAGCTGGGGCCCAGGCTCCTGCTTGTCTGGGAAGAACCAGACATTTTATGTGCTGGCCTCTGGGGCCGTGGCTGAGCTGGGCAGGGACTTTGGCTAAAAGGCTTGATTCATGGGCAGCACGAACACTTTATATTCCAGGTTCATATCATATGAAAGAGATACTATTCAAAGCTACATGTAGACTATGATCCAAATTCTGTTTTGCATAAAAGGACTAGAAGGAAATATATTCAAGCGCTGACTTTTTTATACGTGGTAGTGTGATGGGTGATATCTTCCTGTATTTTCCAAATTCTTGACATTGGGTATGTGTTACTTTTAGAATAAGAAAGAAAGGAAGGAAAGAAGGAAGGGAGGAAGGGAGGGAAGGAGGAAGGAAGGGAGGGAGGAAGGGAAGAAGGGAGGGAGGAAAGGAAGGAGGGAGGGAGGAAAGGAAGGAGGGAGGGAGGAAAGGAAGGAGGGAGGGAGGAAGGAAGACAGAGCGCCCTCTCCACACCTCCCCCCAGAAAAAAAACATACTCTGCAATTTGGGCAAAATAAAAACTATATGGATGTATGTAAGTGTTTCAAACAGACACTGTCTCTGGAGACAGACACAAATGTAATGAAAGTGACTGCCTCCTCTTCAGAGAGGGGTGGGGGTCAGACCTGGAGGGTCTCTGAGTAGTCCTTCTAGGTTTGGGCCATGTGCACGTATTCACCTATCCAAAAAATAATCAACAAAGAATTAACTGATCTCAAAACCCTACAAGGCAGGCCTTATTATTCTTCCCATTTGGAAGATGAAGGGACCGAACTCCAGAGAGGGAAGGGCTGCCTGCTCACATGCAGCATGTAAGTGGTGGAGCTTGGGGCCAGGTTCACGGCCAAGGCTGTGCTCCCCCCCGCCCCGGGACCCTGAGGCCTCATCTGTCCTGCGCGGCCATGTCAGCTCAAGCAGAGCAGGAAGAGGCAATGATCCAGCATTTCCAGGGGCAAGACACAGGCCTCTCCCAAAGCCATAGAGAGGGGAGCCAGGAATCTGAGATCCCTGTGAGCTCAGCCTGGTTCCTCCCCAGTCTGGTTGGGCCTCAGTTTCCCCATCTGTCCAGAGACACAGGGGATGTTAGATCAAATAAGGTGTTGTTCGAGGCCAAGGAGGCATCAGGAAGTCGTGCGTGGGTCCAGGGAGGGTCCTGAGCTCCTGAACCCACAGGCACACACGTGTGTGCATTTACAGACATATTTCTGGGGAAGTGTCCTGGCTTTTGGCTTCTCAAGGGCGTCCTAAAGTCACAGAAGGGAAAGAACCCTCCGTCGAGAATAATCCTTCACTTCCGGTTCAACCCTGGCTGGGGGTTTGGAGGTCCTAAGATTGGAATAGTCTGTGACCCTGATTACTCACCTGGGACATCCTCCCTGTGGGGTCCCCAGAGCAGCAGAAGTACCATCTGAGAACTTGTGGAGAATGTAAATTCTCCGGCCCCACCAAAGACCTACTGAGTCAGAAACTGGGGGGCAGGGGGTGGGGCTGGGGCTGGAGGACAGCAGGCCATATTTAACAAGCCTCCAGGTGACTTTGAGGCAGTCTTTAACCTCTTTGTTCAGTGCAAGCTCGAGGCCTCTTGCAAAGCTTTTTTTTTTTTTTTTAAGTAAGCTCTCCACCTAACATGGGACTTGAACTCATGACCCTGAGATCAAGAGTCTCACGCGCTACTGAGCCACCCAGGCTCCCCTCCTGCAAAGCTCTTACAGATGGGTAAAACAAACCCACTTGGGGCCCCAGGACAGACTGAAGGGCCTCACACTGGATGCTGGGGAAGAGTTCAGCGAGGCTAACTTCCACAATCTCATGTCACGGCCAAGTTCACTGCATCTCTGCCCCCTACCCACTTCCTCTCCTCCACAGGACGATTTCAAAGCACATGCCATCCACCATGTCATTTCATCCATAAATGTTTCCACATGTATCTCCAAGAAAGTCAGGACTATTTTAAAACATACCCACAATACCATATAAGAAAAATTCTCAATTAGTCCTTGATATCATCAAATCTCTAATCAGGGTTCACATTTCCCCAATGGTCTCACAACCGTCTTTTTGTTTTTACTAGTCTGCACGAATCGAGATCCAAAGAAGGGCTACACATTGCAATTACTTGTTATGGATCTTAAGATTCTTTTAGAAATCTACAGAACTCTCTCTCTCTACCTCCCCCCTCTGCATTGTATTTGTTGACGAAAGTGGGTCAGATTTCCCACAATCTAATCGTTGCTGACTGCAAGCCCCTGGTGTTCTTTAACACGTTCCTCTGTCCCTGTGTTTCTGGAAAATTGGTAGTTGGAGCTACCGTTTTGCTCAGCGGCAGGTTTGGTTTTTTTTACATTTATTTATTTTTGAGAGATAGAGTGAGACAGAGCGTGAGCGGGGAGGGGCAGAGAGAGAAGGAGACACAGAATCTGAAGCAGGCTCCAGGCTCTGAGCAAGCTGTCAGCACTGAGCCTGACATGGGGCTCGAACCCACGAACCGTGAGATCATGACCTGGGCTCAAGTCGGAAGCTTAGCCGACTGAGCCACCCAGGCGCCCCTGCAGGTTCAGTTTTGGGCACAACTTAGGTCACACTGTGTCCCTTTCTGCGGAGGCTCCCAAGGCTGGCTGCCTCCCTTGGTACTGTTATTAATAACATTAATAACGCTCATTCATTCACGGGGTTGCTGGGCTAAGGCTGCGGCCGGTGCGAGGTCTGGAAGCAGAGCTGACTTTCCAGAAGGGGAACAGCATGTAACAAAGCCCAGAGGTATCTCATCCAAAAATTGAGCAAGGGAGGGACAAAGGTCAGATTATCATTCGAATTCTCCAACATCTAACTCTGAATTTCAACATGCTAAGGAATCCAACTTTTCAACTTTCTTAGATTGCAATACTCCAGCATCTCAAGATTCGAACACTTCAATGGCATTTCCAGCTTGCTAGGATTCCCGTAATTCCAACTCTCCAGGATCTTGCCATTCAGGAATTCCCACATCCCAATATCGATACAACATTCCACAACCCTGAGCCCATCACTCAAGAGGTCCAAGCTGCCACCTCCGAAGATCCCAGCTTTCCAAGAGTCTAGCATCCCAACACTGGCTAGGATACCAATAATCTGGCTTTCTCCAACCCCAATATTTGTAGAGGTTAGTTGTTATTGTTGCTGTTATATATATATATATATAATTTGTGGGAGAGAGCGAGAGGGAGAGTGGGGGGAAAGGGCAGAGGGAGAGAGAGAGAGAATCCCAAGCAGACTCCATGCTCAGGATGGAACCCAGCACGGGACTCGATCCCAGAACCCTGGCATCATGACCTGAGCTGAAATCAAGAGTCAGAAGTTCAACCGACTGAGCCACCCGGGCACTCCAGTTTTTGTTTTGTTCTGTTTTTTAAGTAGGCTTCATGCCCAGCATGGAGTCCAATGCGGAACTTGAACTCATGACCCTGAGTTCAAGACCTGAGCTGAGATCACGAGTTGGCCCCTTAAGCGACCGAGCCACCCAGGTGCCCCCCAAATGCTAGTATTTTAACAATGGCCTCCACCATTGTGGGCCCAATGTTCAAGGTCTCCGGTCTCTGCCAACACTGGAGACTCCAATCTGTCAATGATACAGGAATCCGATGCTGAATTTCCAAATTCTAGGATCCCACCATTCCTGGAGTCCAACATTCTCACATTCCCATCGTGAGCACTGAATTCTATGTCCTAGAAATCCCAACATTCTAGAACCGCAGCCTGCCAACACGGAACTTGCGCGTGCTCGCGTCCCCCATTCGACACACCAGCACACGAGCAAGAAACCGAGCTGAGCTCAACATCCTAGAATTCCGTATCCCAGCGTCCTAGAACTCAGAGCCCATCCTCTGAGCCCTCCAGGCTGAAGGAGGTGCCAGCCCACCCGTAGCACCAGCCAGGTACCCAACCCGAGCCTCGCCCGATCGGCGCACGGCCATCACGCCACCAGCCCAGAATGCCACGGTCAAGGGCGGAAAGGTTCACCTGAAGCAGTAGTTGGTGTCCAGGGCCCGGCGGTGCCGCGAGCTGTGCAGGTGCTGGGCCCTCTCCAGCGGGGTGGCCATGAGGAGCAGAAAGGGCCGGTTCATGCCATGAATGGTGGCCAGGTCACCTCGGCGGCTGGAACTGAACCCTGCTTTGGTTTGGAGTTGTAGGGTGCGGGGGAGACACAGACACACACTCTCAGATGGACGAGGGGGGCAGGGGCGTGGGGCAGAGGACGCCTGTGCACACGCGTGCACGCGCACGCAGGGGCGGGGCCGGGCCAGGGAGATGGGGCTCACCGTTGATGTCCACTTGCAGTGTGTTATCTTTGCTGTCACAGGAACAGTGGGCACTGAGGCGAAAGCCCTCTACTTCCCCTGTGGGAGTTCGGAGCGGGAAGCCAGCGTGAGGTGCGGTTCACCCCCCCTGCCCCCACCGTGGGCGGAGCACACCCAGGGTGGAGGGGGTTGGGGCTCCCGCCTATCTCTTCCCCTGCCTACCCTCTCCCTGCACCCTCCAGCTCCAGCTCTTGGCCCTGCTTCCTCCACCTTCTCCAGTTTCACGGCTCAGCTCAAACGTCACCTCCTCCAGGAGGCCCTCCCGGAAGCAGGCCCCTCCCCCACCGTGACATCACTTTATTTTCTCCATAGCACTCACCCTCCCTGACATTTGTATTTGGCTACTTATTTCCCTCACTGTGTTCAGTGGAAAGCAGGATCCATGGGGACAGGGACTCCTGTTTTCTTGCTCCCCGCTGGGCCTAGCCCACAGTCAGAAAAACAAACATCTACTGAAGGCAGGCCAAGTGCCTAGCCCTGTCCTAAACTCTCTGTGAGCATTATCTCTTCTGATCCTCGCCAGAGCTCCCCATTTAACGGACATGAAAGCCAAGGCCCACACTGGGGAGATGACGGCCCCGAGTGGGAAAAGGTAGGGTTGGGGTGCAAACGCAAAGAGCAGCTGTGGGAGAGAGGCTTCTTGAACGAACGAGTGAAGGATTTTCTAAGCTCCTACTAGGTGCTGGGCCCTGTGCTGGGTGCTCTAGACTCCACAGTGACCGACACAGGCCTTTGTCCAGCGGCCCCGGACGCTCCTGCCAGCCCCCACCTGCTCTTTAACCCCCAACCTTTCAACACCTGGCCGACCCACCACTTATCCCCTAAGTCTCCATACTATCACCTTCCCCCAGGAAGCCCTCCCGGACCCTCTAGGATGGGTCCCGCCAGCACTCAGGGGCTCCCCACCCCGCGACTGCTCCTTCGGGTTATCGCTGCCGCCTAGGGCAAGACTTTCTAGATGTCCAGAGGTGTCTGTGGGCCCCATGAAGGGAGCATCTAGAAGTTGTCTTAGTTACCACTGTGCCCCCAGCATCACCCCACACAGGGCGGGGCTCAGAGCAGGGACCTACTGGCATTTGTTGAGGGGAGACAGGAACGAAAGGGAGATTGGGAAGGGGGATGTGGGCGCCGTGGACTCAGGTCAGACACAGTCCTCTTACAGACAGACCAGATGTGTCAGGTTCTCCCTGGACTCAGGGTGTGCCTCGAACACTCTTGCCTCTCCTTCTTTCCCAGACGGGTTCCACTCAACACTCAAATTATCAGCTCTGATGTCCCCTCCTCCAGGAAGCCCTCCCTGACCCCAGGCTGGGTCAGGCATCTCCTCTGGGCTCCCTATTCCGGCCCTACCCAATCTGGGTCATTACCATCCAGTTCTCAGGTCTTTCCCCACTTCCCCCATCCCAAGAATGGACCACGGGCTCCGTGAGGGCAAGGGTGAGGCTGTTTGGGTCACTGCTGTGACCCCAGCATCACCCAGCACAGGGCAGGTGCTCAGGAAATGGATTAAGCATGAACCACTCAGGTCTGAGGGTCTAGGAGGAAGGCCAGGTCTTGGCTGGGACATGGGGGTCCCAGCTCTTAGGCAGAACAAACAACGGGGTCTATCCCGTTACAAAACAGGGGCGGGGCAAAGAGGCGGTCCTTACCTCCATGGCTCAGCCACTGCCTCACCACTCCAGTGACATCAAAGGACAGCCATTCTGGCGTGTCGCTGGGCGCCAGCAGCCGGTTGCTGAGGTAGCGCCAGGAATCATTGCTGTATTTCTGGGGGGAGAGGAGTTGGGGGGAGATGGTTAGATGCTGCTCCGCACCCCCAAATACACTGACTGCAGCCCCCACTCCTGCTCCACCAAACAGGCCTGCAGAGAGTCCCTCAGACAGTCCCCTCCCAGACACCCACACTGTGGGGCCCTGCAGGAACAACCCCCCACCAGGCGCGGCCCTGGGAGGAGAGGAGAGAGCCCCAGGCCCGGAGGTCAAGGCACCTGGACAGCTCAGCCTCTGCCCTGAGTCCCTGCGGGGCCCCTCCCCAGCCTGAGTTCCCTCACAGGTGAAATGCCAGGCCCCTTTCAGCTCGGACAGCCCACCACGCTCAGATCCTCCTTGGACATCCTGGGGTCCCCTGAGCGTACAATTCTGCAAATGTGATGCCCTGAATTCTGAGGGTCTGTAACCTTCTAGGGGCTTATGTTAGAAGTCACTCCATAACTCCGGTGCTCGGGAGGCCCCCCAAGAATGGCCCGTTCAATGAACCTGAGAAATTCTGGGAGACTGATGTTCTAGACACCCAGGAATCTGACACCCCCAAATCCAGATGCTGCAGAGGTCTGACGGCCGTGTGCCTCTCTGGGGCTGGGCAGAACACTCGGGGCACTGGCAGCATGAAGCTGAATTCTCTAGACTCCCAAGAAGTTGACCACAGACAAACTTCCTTTGCTGTAAGAGTCTACCACCTACCATTAAACCCAATGTCCCACATGACATGGACTCTAGGGCGCATAATCTTCTAGAGACTCCAGCCCTTCCAGAAGCCCCAGTCTTCCTGGAGACGCTAACTCTCCGAGAACAGAACTATCCAAGGGAACTGTCTACGACGCTAGAAGTGTCCTTTATCTGCGGCATCCAAATTAGCAGCCACTAACCACACATGACTACGGAGCACCCGAAATATGGCCGGTGAGACTGACGGGTTCAAGTTTTTCTCTTGGTCAACTTAAATGGCCACGTGTGGCTAGTGGCTACCGTACTGGACAGAATGGTTGGAGAGCCTGCAACCGTTCGAGATTCTGGCCTCCTAAGTGTTTAGGATCCTAGGGTGCTAGGAGCCTGAAAGTTCCAAAGGACCCCATGACTCCATAGCCCGCGCGCCCCCATCCTTCCGAGTCTGTCGGGCCCAGCGCAGCCCACCTCTGGGCTCTGGGCCCCGGGCCCCCACCTGGTACAGCTCTACGTGCTGCTCCGCTTTTAACTTGAGCCTCAGCAGACGCAACTCTGCCCGGGACAGCAAGACGGGCTCGGGCACTGCTTCTCGGAGCTCCGATGTGTTAAAGAGCATATAGATGCTGTGTGGGGTACGCTGGACTTTCTCATAGATTTCTAGGCGGGAGGAGCAGAGAGGAGGAACGTCAGGGGGGTTGCTGGCACACCCCAAGTCTACGAGCGTGGGCTCCCGGGGCTGACAACCTTGGGATGGAACCCGATTCCGACACTTTTTAACTGTGTGACCTTGGGCGAGTGGCTCTCCCTCTCTGGATTTGTTTCCCCCTCTGTAAAATGGGGTCTTACCCACCCTTGTCTCCCATCGTCTGTAAAGCGCCCACTCAGTACACAGCCGTAAGGGGGGCTGCTGTGCTTGCCCAGGCACCCCCAAGCACTTGAAGCCTCAGATGCAAACTGAAAGGCAGGGGTAGGCTCGCCGGAGCTGCCCTCCAGCTCTGTGCCTTTGGGCAAGTCACATTCCTCCCCAGAACGTGGCTTTCTGGCTAGGCTTTGGGTAATGACAACCCCAACAAGCTCCCTAACCGCCAACCAGGTTCTCCTAACTGAAGCACAGTGTGACTTTGGGCAAGTGAATTCCACTCTCTGTGTCCGATTCTCAACTGTAAAAGAAGGATGGACTGCATGATTATATGGTGAGCAGTGAGTGAGCGCTGCAGTAAAGCAGGCACCCTGGTTGTGCTAACGTGTAGGTTAAAGGGTGCTCACTATTTGCCAGGGGCTATGCACCACATTTTACCAGGGTTCAGTTCAACCTCACGACAACCTCATGAGGAAAAGACAATCATTGTACCCATTTTACAGATGGAGAAACAGGTCATTTGCCGCATGGTGACATACGTAGGGAGCTACAGAGCTGGGATTCAAACTCAGGTGGTCTGGTCCCAATAACTGTGCTCTTGACCCCTAGGCTATGCTGCCTCCCTGCTACTGTGACATTATTATTCCTATTACTATTATGAATTGCTTCTTGCCTTCTCTCCCTCAGCTGGTTAGACAAGGCCAGGTTCACTGTAGGTAGGAATGGCTTTGGTGGGGGGAGGAAGAAAGTCAGAAAGAGTGCTTTCTAGTCTAGGAGAAGTTTGGGATGAGCAGGCAGGCCATGACCCTGTAGATCAACTGGGGCACATCCTTTAAGGCCTCTGCTGTCGGGGTGCAGAAATGGTGGAGACAGGATCTGATGAGAAAGGAGAGGAAACTCCTTCCATGGGCCCCCTGCCCCTACTCCTCCCCACTCTAGCCAAGCCGGGCGGGGTCCCCCACAAAGAAGCCCTATCTTGACCCAGGGGTTACTCAGCAAACCCCAAAGGAAGTGTAGTGCAGGGGTGGAAGGTGGGGGGGGGCGGGTGGAGACAGATAGGAAGAGAGAAAGGAAGGGCAGGAGACAGATACAGAGGAAGAGAAAGGAAGGGCAGGATCGGTCAGAGGGAGGGATGGAGAGACCGCAGAGCCAGGGAGACTCTGAGGAGGAGGGGGGCGAGGAGGAAAAAGAGGGGAGACAGAAACAGAAAGCCCCATGCATGGGATGCTGGAGACACACACGGGAAGAGGGACATAGGGTTTGGGGGCGAGATGGAGCCAGACTGGGAGGGGACAAGAGGATTGAAGGCATCGGCGTTAGAGAAATTTCTACAACCAAGGTGAAACCACCACGGAAAAGGCGAGCCCGAAATGTGGGTGGGGAGGGGCGTCACCTGGCTGGAGCTGCAATCCAGGCGCACGCATGCGTGGCCGGCGACCCACAGGTGCACCGCCCAAGACAGAAAGTGAAAACAGGGGGGCTGCCCCAAACCTCCGGGCCACGCGGGCCACACGGGTCCCCGCGTGGGCGCCGAGGGGCCGGGCCCAGCAGCAGCCCCGCCCCAGGCTGAGGTGAAGAGGGCGGGAGGCGCCGCCGCCGCGAGGGCGGGGAGCCGACCTGCCCCGTCTCGCCCCAGGCTCCGCGCGCGATCCCCGCCCCCCCCCCCCCCGGGCAAGGAAAAGGAAGGGAGGGAGGGCGAGGCGGCCGGACGCTGGGGTTTCCCCAGCCTCCCGGAGAGGAACTGGGGCTCTGGGGTCCAGACTCTCCTCGTTCGGCTCCGCGGGGTCCTCCTCCCCCCACCCCTTTCCGGGAGGGCAGGCTCCTCCCTCCGCGCGTGGCACCCACGTGGGGCTCCCTCGCCCCGACCCGCTCGGTTTTCTCACCCCGATCTTGCAGAGTCGCACGCACCCACCCACCTCTCCCTCTAGGGCTCGACTCCTCACTCAACCCACTTCCTCCCCTGCCGCGGCGTGGGGGGCTCGCTGCTCCCTCCACTCCCTCCCCGACCCCCTTTCTCATGCTTGTCTCCCCTCTCTCTAAAGCCCTTCCCACCACCCACTATTCTAGGTTTCTTGGGGGCTCGCTTCCCGCGCTGGGCTTCCTCCTCTCACGTCCGTATGCCAAATTCTCGGGGCACCTCGCGCGCATCCCCGGCGCCCCCCTGGGGTCTCCGCTGCTCTCCCGCTCCTACCCCCCCCAAACCCCAAGACCTCGGGTCCCCGTCTTCCCCGCATTTATCAGCCTCCCCGCCGCCTCTCTGTGGGCCCTCCCCCAATCCCGCGTGTTCTTCGCGCCGGCTGCGAGCGGAGCCACTGTCCCCTTTCCGACACCTCCGGGGTTCGCTTCACTTCGTTTTTCTGTCCTTGAATTTTCTCGCCTCGTGCCCCTGAGCTCCGGGTCAGCTTTCGCCACTGCCTCTCCTCTGTCAAGTGCTGGGCGTCTACGCTTCTCCCAAAGCGGGCTCCCTCTATGCAGCCCTCACCCCCACGACCCCCCACACTCTAGTGCACTGTCAAGAAGGAAGCCTTTCTACCCCTTTACCCCCCAGTTGCTTCTCTCCCTCTAGGGGACTGCCCCCCACGATCCCGCAAGTTCCCATCGCCCTCTAGAAGAAGTCCACTTGGCTCCCTATCTCCTGCCCTTCAAGGCCAGATACCTGGGGGGTAGGAAGCTCAGTCCTCCCCTCTTTGAGACCCTCCCCTCCCGCGTTCCCGACAACCCCGGGGGTCCTCTTCCTCTAGGCAGTTTCCTCTGCCTGTAATTTCCTCCCCGTGACCCCTGCACTCCGGCGCCCCCTGGGGGCTCCCCTCCAGGGTCCCCGGCCCCTCTGAGCTCACTGTTGGTGTTTTCCACCATTAGCACGCGGGTGACCTCCTTGGCGTAGTAGTCCGCCTCAGGCTCGGGCTCCGGCTCGGCGCTCTCCCCCGCCACCCGGTCGCGGGTACTGTTGTAAAGGGCCAGCACAGCCTCGGGCAGCGGGCCGGGCGGCACCTCCCCCTGGCTCGGGGGGCTGGCGAGCCGCAGCTTGGACAGGATCTGGCCGCGGATGGCCTCGATGCGCTTCCGCTTCACCAGTTCCATGTCGATGGTCTTGCAGGTGGACAGTCCGGCGGCCGGCCGGCCAGGCGTCAGCACTAGTAGCCACAGCAGCGGCAGCAGCAGCGGCAGCAGCCGCAGCCCGGAGGGCGGCATGGGGGAGGCGTCGCCCCCGGCACTGCCGAGAGCGCGAGACCCGCTGCGGTGGGAAAAGGGAGGCCCCGCCCCTACAGGGGCTCGGGGTCTCCCGAAGAAAGATAGGAGGGTCGGGGTGAGGTGGGGGGGAGTCGAAGCCCTCAGGGAGAACGGAGTGGAGGTGGAGGGGAGGCTCTGACGGGTGGTTTCTCGGTATCGCAAGGAAAAAACCGAGATGGGCGAGATCTGGTACCAGAGGTGGGTGGTCTTGAGTGGGAAAGTTAAGGAGGTCTGGGAGAGATCCCGTCTCCCGGATCCCGGTGGAGAAGGGTCCTTGGATGCGCGGGGGCTCAGGAGAGCGGCTGGGGGTGAGGGAGCGGCGCGCAGGGGGGTGCGCCCGAGGTCTGGGATCAAGTCTTCGCGGGAGTCCGGGTTGGCGGCTCCTGAGGGCTGCTCCGGAACGGGGGAGCCTGGGGGACGCCGTGGAGGGGGCAGGGAGGGAGCAAGCGTCCGAAGCGGTGGTGGGGGCGGTCTAGGGTCCCCAAGTCCTGCCTACTGGCGGGGCAGCGCCGCGCCAATCGGTCCCCGCGTCTCCGGCTCCCAGCGGCAGCGGAAAAGTCTCAAAACTTTTTTTTCCTCTTCTCCCAACCAGCTCGTCCCTCCTCCCGCTCCTCCTCCCCCTCCTCCCCGCAGCGGCGGCGGCGGCGGCGGCGGGGGCGGCGGCGGCGGCTCGTCTCAGACTCTGGGGCCTCGGGCTGCTCCTCCGCGGCTCCTTCCTCCGCTCCCGGCCGAGGCCGGCCCCGCGGGCGGCTCCGAGCCGGGGGGTGCCCCGGAGGGGGCGTCCCCCCTGCCCCCGGCCGGGGGCCTCGCTGTCTGGCGGATCCGCGGCGGGAGGAGGGGGTGGGACGCCCGGGGCGCGAAGGGCGGCGGCGGCGGCGGCGGCGGCAGTGGCGGGGACCGGCTGGGGCGGCGGGGGGTTTTGAAGCCGCCCCGGCCCCACCCAGGAAGCGCGCGGGGCGGGGGCGGCCCCCAGGGGGAGGACATGGGGGGGCCGGGCCACCGTCCTCATCTCGCGTGGGCGGGCTCCGAGGGGGGTCCCTTAGGCCCCGGGGGGAGGGGGCGGGCACCCCGGCTCCGCCCCGCGAGCAGGGTGCTGCCTCCTGGCGGCGGAGCGCAACCTAAGCGGGCAAAGGGGCTGCGTGTGGCTTTGAGGGCTGTGCGGGGTCGCGGAGAGGATGAAGACCTGGCGGGGAAGGCTCAATCGGAAGCTGGGGACACAGGGGATCAGAGCGCGGGGACCCCAGTGGAGAGAGGGTGGGAGGCTGGAGCAGAGGCGAAGTAGGTCAGCCAGGAGACGGGGACCCAGTGGGAAGAGGCGCACAGAGGAGGGAGGAGCCCCAAAGAGAGGGGGGTCATAAGACGGGCACCCAGAGTGGGGAGGGAGACAGAGATTGAGTCAGAAGACAGGGGAAGTGGGTCTGTCAGAAGGTGGGGGCCTGAAGGAGGGTGTCAGGGGGAGGACAGGAGGGCACAAGACCTCTGACAGATGAAGGAAGTCAGGAAGGTAGGACACCTGTAAGAACTGCTCTTCTTTATTGAGTACTCCCACGGCAGTCTCTTCTCACCCAACATCCTGCGACCTCACACACTCGACTGCCCCCACTTTCCAGACAGGGACACTGGACCTGAGGGGGGCAGCTGCTGGGCTTGAGGTGCTGGCCAGGACGGAAGCCAGGGCCTGCCTTGGCTGGGATCAGATCAGACATTCTCGGGACCCACGCTTCTGACCACTGGGCCGTCCTGTCCCTCGATAAGTAGCCGGGTGTGGATAAGGGCCTGCGAGCGGGGGCAGAGTCAGGGTCAGGGTCAGCATTCCACACCATAGCGGTCGAAGTGGCGCAGCAGCAGGCCCAGCTCAAGGTGCACGGTGCCACCGGCGGCCGTGTGCAGGCGATAGCGGTCGGCCCCACTGTAGATGGCGTCCCCGTGCAGCAGCTGCGGGCCGCCACCCACGAAGGCCCGTGCCAGCTGCTCCCGCCAGCTGCCCAGGGGCCGCCATGTGGGGCAGTCCAGCTGGTGGGTGCCTGGACTGCTGGGCACGTGGCAAAAGCCGTAGCCTGCAAGCTGGCAGCGGCCGAAGCTGTCCTGTGACCACACCTGGAGATGGAGCCGGGGCCAGCCTGCAGGACGGGAGGGAAGAAAGGAGCCGCGGTGAAGCTCGGTCTCCCCGTTCTGGATCCCCATCTCCTTGATCCCCACTGGTCCAGTCCCCTCCCCCCTGGGTTTCTGCCCCAGCCTTCTCTCCCATTCACAAGGCAGCCAAAGGGATCTTTCTGAATCTGTGTCCCTCCCCTGCTGAAAACCCTTCCAT
The DNA here is from genome assembly GCA_028646485.1 of Cryptoprocta ferox. Lineage (NCBI taxonomy): Eukaryota > Metazoa > Chordata > Mammalia > Carnivora > Eupleridae > Cryptoprocta > Cryptoprocta ferox. The sequence goes on along the minus strand of CM053563.1, from coordinate 11,457,214 downwards.
GGCTCCCCAGTGCCCTCCCCCTCAATGCCAACCTCCACATCCCAGACCCTCTGGATCTGGCCTCTGCGGACATCCCTTCCTGTGGCCTCCTCTTCTGTGTCCCCATTTCAGGGCAGCCCGGTCCCTAGGTGAGCGCCTTGGGCCTTGTCCTGGACGCCTCCTTCCTTCCCTCCCCATGGCCCTACTCTGCGCTCTCTGGGCCCAGGGTGTTCCTTCCTGCCCCTCCAGTGCACCCTCCACCTGGCAGCTGGAGGCATCTTCCTCCCACATCCACAGGTTTCTCGAAGTCCTTAGAACACAGTTCAGCTCCTCAACCTGGTAGGCAAAGCCCTTGGAGACCTGGCCCCATTTCACCCTCCTTTCTGCCCACCCCCCTCTGTACTAGGCCCTATTCTAGAAGCTGGGGACACAGTGGTGAACAGAGCAGACAAAAATTCCTGACATCCTAGACAACGAATGTAGTAAATAAGCAAATTATAGGGTATGTCAGATGGTGATAACTGCTCTGGAGAAAAATAAAGCTGGGTATGGTGGGGGTGGGGATGCAGTTTTGGAAAGTGGGTGATCAGGAGAGGCTTTTCTGGGGAGGTGACCGTTGAGTGAATGCTTGAGGGAAGGGAGCGGGCCATGTGGATGGACATGTGGGGAAGAATGCCCCCAGGAGAGGGAACAGTGCCTGCAAAGGCCCTGAGGTGGGAGCTGGCCAGTGGGGCCAGCGTGGCTGGAGCCGGCTGAGAGAGGGAGAGAGGGACAGGAAGTGACAGACCAGATTGTGCAGGCCCTTATGATCCAGGATAAGATTCTGGCTTTTACGCCGAGTAAGATGGGGACCGTGGAGGGTTCTGTGTAGAGACGGAGTGTGACCCAACTTGGGCGTTTACAGGGGGACAGACTGTGGGACAGGGTGGGAGCACAGGAAAGAGGCTCCTGTAATATCCAGGTGAGAGGTGAGGGTGGACAGACCAAGGGGCCAGGGAGAGAAGTGGGGGGATTTAGGATACGTTCCAAAGGTAGAGCCAAAGGGATTTCTGGATGGGCGGGGGGGGGGCGTGAGGAAAGAGGGGGCAAAGATGGTGCCACACGGAGGACATGGGGTCTGCAGAACTGAAGGACAGTTGCTGGCCTCACACTCCAGCCCGTCAGCCACAGGCAGCCAGAAGAATCTTTTAAACTTGATATCTGACTGGTCAGTCACCTGCTACGGCTCCCGAGCACCTTCTGGAGATGGCCTCCGTTCCGCGGCCTGTCCCCTGACACCTTACCCCTGGCCCTTCTCCTGTTCACCCTCAATCCTCCAAATGCCCCTGGCTCACTTTCCCCTGTGAGTCTTTCATACACAGCTCTCTGCCTAGAACCTTCTTCCATCCCCCGGCCGTACCAGCTCCTACTGGCGCTTCACAGCAAAGCTCAAACATCCCTTCCTCCAGGAAGCTGTCCCTGAATTCCCTCGCAGTCAGGCTTCTCCTCTGCCCCCCCCCCCAGGATTCCCCATTCTAGTCCTCCCCACTCTGGGATGCCACCGTCTGGGATGGCGAACCCGACGAGGACAGGGCTGGGGGGCTGTCTCAATCACCGACATTTCCCTGGCATGGCCCAACACGGACTGGGCGCAGGGCAGACGCTCAGTAAATATTATTTGTATTGTTGAAACACATGTCATGTTGACTTAGGCTATTTCCTAGAATCCACTCCTCTCCAGTGATCTAAATTTTCCGCAAGAAAGGGCTTTCTGATACCCCTCCTCCCCCGCATACTCGCTTCCCCTGTGGGCAGCTGCAGAAAGAGCTATCAGCCCTGCCTCTCTCCCTCATCGCCCCCTCCCAGCTTCCTCCAGATTGAAGACTCTTGTTTGTCTCTTCGAAAGCCACCTCCCCTGTCCCCCTGGTCCCCACCTTCCCCTCACCCCCTGCGGCCCTGGCCAGCCTAGTCTTGCACCCTCTGGAGCCAGCCTGCAGAAAGCCTAACCTCTCCGGGACCAGGCCTGGCCAGGAAAGGGCATGGGGCCCAGGCCAGACACCCACCTTGGAGGCCTTTGGTGGCGAAGTGCAGGTCGATGGGGTGGGACCAGTAGGCCATGTCCCCTATGTGGGGGGTGTCCACCTGTGTTTGGCCCTCCCGGACGCCCGACAGGAGCTTCCACGCTGCCCCTGCAGGGAGGGGTGGGAAGCAAACATCAGGAAGGGGAGGCCATTGTGGCTGGAGGACCCTGTTTCTCCCTGGCATTGGGCGGGTCAGGGGTTACAAAGTGTGGACTCTAGAGCCAAATGTGCGGGTTCAAATCCGGGTACTACTTCTCCCTGCCTGTGCGACCTTGGGCGAGTTACCATCCTCTGCCTCGGTCTCCCCTTCTGTAAAATGGGTGTCATCCGAACACATCCCTCATAGTTTTGTGAAAAGATTAAATGAGCTAATACAACGAAAGCCCTCAGCATTGTGTCTGGGGGCACAGTGAGTGCTGGATAAGTGTTGGATATCGTTTTGACTCCTCACTCCATTTTATGTTTAGAGGCCTAGTCCAAGGGCTAAGATGGGGTCAAGGATGTCCCTTCAAGAGCACGAGCAAAGGGTGAAAGGTGCTAAGATGAATTCACTTAATCTGCCCTCTAGGGTTCTTAATCCCCACCCTACCCCCTGGTTTAGACCCTCCTCCATAGCCCATAAGGCCCTCCACGGCCTGACCTGTGCCCCCTTCCTGAACTCTCTCCCACCACTCTCCCGTCACCACCCTCTAGCCTCACTGGCCCCATTTCTCTTCTCCCCCCACCCACCCCAGAGCCTTTGCACTGGCTGTTGATGCTGCTCCTGGATATGCCCTTGCCTGGCTTTTTCTCACCCTTCAGGGATAGGCTCCGGTGCCACTTTCACAGAGTGGTGCTCCCTCACCCTCCTATCCAAACACGAGTCCCTGTCACATCATCTCCTCTCATTTTTTCTGGTACCTACCACTGTCAGTAATCACTATGCTCATTCCCTCACCTGCTCTTTTATTTCCTGTCTCCTCTCCTGGAAGCCCCAGGAGAGCACATCTCTTGTATACTGCTGGGTCCCAAACTCAGGATCTTTGTACACAGAAGGTACTCGATACATGTTTGTTGGACAAGTAAGTGCTCCTAGGAGGTGGGTGCTGATATAATCCCCATTTTATAGGTAAAGAAACAGACTCTGAGAAGGAAAGTCACTTGGCCATTTAGTCCAGGACCACTTATTGAACACCTGCTGTGTACCAAGCACTGTTGTCCATGCTGGGGCACATTAGGAACGCAACTGACCAACGTCCCACGGCGGCCCTGGACTCAAACTGTGCTCTGTCTGACTGCAGGGCCCAAGCCCTTTATCTGGCTGCCCCTGAGCTCTCTGGTGGACTAACTGCCCCCCCAAGAGCCCCCTGAAATAATAAAAATCATGTTGGTGATCTCTCTTCCTTCCGGGCCACGTGAGGAAAGTGCCAGGCCCTGAGTCAGGCTCTTCACTTACGAGATTTCCCAACACCCCTGTGAAAGACAAATATTCCCACTCTACCACTTTACAGATGAGGAAAATGAGGCTCTAAGAGGTGGGGGGGGGGGTCAGCACCTGGCCAGGGTCACAGAGCAGGTGAGTGGCAGGGTCCAGACTAGAAACCAAGTCTGGCTCAAGGGCCTGCCTCTCCTCTGCTCAGCTGGAGGACCCCAGTGTCCCCGGGAATCTCAGCCGGCACCTGACCCGCCAGTGAAATCGCAAAGGACCCAGGGCCCCTCCAGAGATGAAGACGGCAATAGCCACACTATCTCAGGAGCATTTATCTGTGCTGGGCAGCACAGCCAGGGCTTCACTCACAGAGCCCCCTCCAGTTTTTACACAAGCGAGGCAAACACCGGCTCAGGCCCTCTGGTCGGTGCCGGTTGATACTCATTTAATCCTGACAACAGCCCCGTGAAGTATTTTTATTATTCCCATTGTACAGACAGGGAAATCAAGGCAAAGACAAGTGCCCAAGGTCACGTAATTAATATGTGGTTTTGCACTCAGGCAGTCCGCTCTTAACCTCAACACCCTGCTGCCTCTTAGCTTCATTTTTAGACAAAGGAGACTGAGGCTGGGAGGTCAAGTCCAAAGGCCACCACTCAGGAGGTGAGCCCAGATCCAGCGGCCTATGGCCCTCCCGTTTCCCGGATGCTGTGCTGCCTCTGATGGGGAAAATGGGGACCTCCAAGGCCTCTCCTGCACCTGTGTGGGTGAACCCGGATCACTGAAAGGGGTCCTGCATTCTCACAGCGAATTATGAATACAGGAGGGTGGGGGGCCTCTTCTCTCTAAATCTGGGATCGAAACCCATTTTACAGTAAGAATTTAATACATGGAGACGGTTAAGAACGAGTGGAGATGGGAGAGGACCCAGGGCCCCCCCAAGACAGTGAATGAAGTCCAGTGGGGATAGGCTGTCTAGTGTTTTGAGGATTGGGAGTGTGTGTGTGTGTGTAGGGGGGAGTCTAGCCTATAGGCCCATATCCTCAGGGGGGGTGTGTTCAGAGAGGGGGAGCCAGAGCTCCCACAGAGATGAGACGGGAAGAACGAGGGTGTGTGAGATTCACATTGTCAGAGCAGGTCACGGCTAGGAGTCCTGAGAGCCAATGGAAGTTGAGGATCGGGGACTAGGGGAAGGAGTCAAGGAAGGAAGGTAGAAACTCTGGGCTTGGGGGTCTGGGTGGGGAAATGAACCAGGCCCCGGAATACCTGTGTGGACGCCCCACTTGCAGAAGAGGCTACTTTCCGAAAAACCGGTGGCCCCCATGATCTGCCCGATCACGTGCACCTCAGCCATGGCCCTGAGGGAAAAATGTAATCACAGCCCTGTGAAGTTAAGTGTTCTATTATCTCCACTTGACAGATGGGGAAACTGAGGCCTACCAACTAAGGGGCGGTAGGAGGTTTCCAAGCTAGTTTCATCAAACTACTGAGGCTGCCGCCTTAACCATGAGCCTGACCGCCCCTCCAGGAGAGCCCCGGGAAAATGACGGGGGTGAGGTGAGAGGAGAGAGAGAAGCTGGCATCTCCACCCGCCTCTAAAAGAACCTCTTCCTTGGGCTCAGCGCAGCGGAAAACCCCGCCCCAAGGGCTTATGACCCCGCCCACATAAACAAAAGCTCCGCCTCTTCGCGTCGGATTCCCCCAAGCGCCAAGAAGCGCAGGCATTTTAAGTGCAGGACCGCCTTAGCCCCGCCTCTAGGCCCGCGCATGCGTTATTCCTACCTCAAAGCACCTAGCGGTTAGGTCGGGCCAAGAGACAGCGGGGATTGCAGGTCATGGGCCTGACCTGTCCCTCTCTCCGCGGATGCTGACTTCCTAGGCTTGCCTCGCGCCTCTCCCAGGACCTTCCCGGCAGCAAGACACCCGAGGTGCGGATCCCTCCGAAGCTGCGCCCGCCTCCGGGCTCCCTTGGTTGTTGCTGGGGCAACAGCAGCCTCCTCCCCTCGTCTTGCGCCCGCCCTGCGGGTCGCTAATTGGCCCTAGCAGTCTTCGGGGGCGGGGCTAATATGTGATGGACGTTTTCTCTCCCCCTCTCTCTCCATTTTGGGCAAAGCGTCTCTCCGCACACTCAAGGTTCCGCCATTTGGGGCGTGGTCGGGCGGCTGCCATCTTGAGTGTGGCTGAGGAAGTTTGCGTTGCTGCTAGATACCTTCCTCACAAAATAAGCTCCGTCCACGCTGCCTGTCTCCCCAAACGCTCTCTCAGTCAGGACCACAAATCAGAGACTTGAGCCAGGACCAAGGGGGAATCTCCCTCAAGGTCATTGCATGCATCTCCATGTCTTTATGAAGAAGATGCTTCCTCCAGAGAAACTCGAGTTGGGGAGGGGGGTTTTCCTTCCCTTTTTAGATTTCCTGTGGCTCCTCACTGACTGATAAATCCAACTTCCTTCTCAGAAATACCACCCAGTTCACTGTTAGTGCTGATTCTGAGTGAGGAAGGGGAGCGTAGGGGAAAGGGTATGAGAAATGAGGAACTGAGGCCCCTTTTTCTGCAGATAATCTGGTTCGTGAAGGCTGGACTCTGCCAGCAATTTGCACTGTGACTCGGCAGGCCTCCAAGTCTCAGTTCTCTCATCTGTGTAAGGGGTGTAAGTAAAGGGACCGAAACCGAGGCACTGACATATTCTGATTTCCTGGGCAGTGTGCCTTCTCCACCCTGGAAATCCTCTTGAACCCTAGACCCCATTCCTCTAACCCAGACCAGGAGTCCAAAGGAAGTTCATTTTTCTACTTTTCCCAAAATGAGTCCCCACCAGTTAGCATCACGAAGTCAAAATTCTAGGGAGGGGGCAACATTTGAATAGGATAGTATTAATATAAATAAAATAATTCAATAGGATTACATTTCACTAATAGATATATTTGAAAGCTACCATTCATTGAGTGTATTTTCTGTGCCGGACCCTGTAAACTGATCATTTTGATAGCATGATTTTGTTTAATCCTCAGACATCCCACAGGGTAATTAATATTAGCTTTATTTAAGATGAAAAAATTGATACAAACTCATTTGCCTTAAGTCACGTTGATTGTAGTTCTGTCTAAATCTGTCCCTAAGCCTGATGTCAATTAAGCTCTCTGCTGTCCTTCCTTTCTTGGAAAGGAAGTGTCTTTCGTTATTCAAATGCATACGGAGGGAGGTTGTGCCTGGGTGTCCTCCAAGACCCATCATTTCCTGCATCCAACCAGTCAAGCCCTGTCAGTGCTCCTTAAGTATTTTTTTTAATTGGTTTTCTCCCTACTGGTTGATATTAGTGATTAAGAAAATGGTTGCCAGGTCAACTACCTAGATTTAAATCTCAACTCTGCACCTTCTGGGTGACCTATAGCCTTGCTTTTCTTTTCTGTAATGTGAGGATGAATGATAGGCCCCATCTTGTTGGACTATTGTCAGGGCTTGATGCGTTAGTCTATGAAGCTGTTTTAAAATAAGCTCACAGTGGAGCCCTCCGGTGACTCAGTCTTGATTTCGGCTCAGGTCATGATCTCAAGGTTGTGAAAGCCAGCCCCAAGCCCAGCTCCGTGCTAAGCATGGAGCCTGCTTGGTATTCTCGCTCTCTGTCCCTCTCTCTCAAAATAAATAAATATAAAAACTTTTAAAAATAAATAAAATATGCCCACAATTATTATTATTATTAATTTTTTTTAAAGTAAGCTCTTTGCCTAACTGTGGGGCTCAAACTCGCAACCCTGAGATCAAGACTCGCATTCTCTTCAGGATGAGCCAGCCAGGCACCCCTGTCCACAAATTCTATGATGTGCCTTCTTTCTTTTTTTTAATCTTATTTTATTTTTAAAATTTATTTTTAATTGATTCATTTTTTGAGAAAGAGAGAGAATGAGCAAGCACGCGGTAGGGAGAGGGTCAGAGGGAAAGGGAGAGAGAATCCCAAGCAGGCTCCATGCCCAGGGCAGAGCCCCTCACGGGGCTTGATCCCAAGACCCTGGGGTCATGACCTAGGCCAAAGTCAAGAATTGGGCACTGAATTGACTGAGCCACCCAGGCACCCCTGATATACCTTCTTTCAATACGTGGAAACCAATTCATCTCCCCTTGAGTCTGAGCTTCACTCAACACTTCCTTCTAGCCAATAGACTATGGCAGAAGTGCTGCTGTGTGACTTCTGAGACCGGGTCATAAAAGACATTGAGGCTTCCTCCTTGCTCTTTCTCTTGGATGGCTCCTATAGGGGAGGTCAGCCACCATGTTGTGATGGCCGAGAAGCAGCCACGGGAGAGTCCCGTATGGAGAAGAACTAAGGCCTCTTGCCAACAGCCAACATCATGTGCGTGATCTATGCTGGAAGTAGATCTTCGAGCCCCAGGTAGATCTTCAGGTGACTATAGCTGTGGCCAGCATGCTGTGACTTCATGAGACACCCGGAGTCGTAACCACTCAGCTAAGCCATTGCCAGATTCGAGACCAACAGAGACTGTGTTAGATAATAAATGTTTGCTTTAAGCCACTGGGTGTTGGCGAATGATTTGTTATGCAGCAATAAGATGTGTAATGAATTTAGGACAGTGCTGGAAAATAGGAGGCACTGTAAATCTTTGCTATTATTGATAGGTCTTAGTGTTGTTACTCTTGAAATGGAATATCTTACATATCCTTTTTGGTTCTTTGATGTTTCTTCATTTTTGAGAGATGGAGAGAGACAGAGCACGAGTGGGGGAGGGGCAGAGAGAGAGAAGGAGACACAGAATCCGAAGCAGGCTCCAGGCTCTGAGCTGTCAGCACAGAGCCCGATGTGGGGCTAGAACTCACAAACCGTGAGATCATGACCTGAGCCAAAGTTGGTCACTTAACTGACTGAGCCATCAGGTGCCTGTCCTTTTTTTTTTTTTAAAGTTTGTTTATTTTGAGAGTGGGGGGAGGGGCAGAGAAAGAGGAAGAGAAGGAGAATGCCAAGCAGGTTGATGCTGTCAGCTCAGGGCCCAATGCAGGGCTCGAACTCAAGAACCCTGAGACTTGAGCCAAAATCAAGAGTGGGACACTCAACTGACTGAGCCACCCAGGTGCCCCTCTTTTTATTTTTAAATTCAAAAAATTGTGGTAAATGACACATAACACACAATTTGCCATTTTAGCCATTTTTAGGCGTACAGTTCAGTGGCATTAAGTACATGCACATCAATGTGTAGCCAATCTGTAGAACTCTTTTCATCTTGCAAAACCGAACCTCTGTATCCATTGAAAAACAACTTCTCAAGATCATGCTTTTTTTTTTTTTAATTTATTATTCATTTTGAAAGAGAGTGTGTGTGCATGCTTGCACAGGAGCAGGAAAAGGGCAGAGAGAGAGGGAGAGAGAGGATCCCAAGCAGGCTCCCCACTGTCAGCGCAGAGCGCGCAGAGCCCAACACAGGCCTCAACCCCATGAACTGTAAGATCAAGACCTGAGTCGAAATTAAGAGTCAGACGTTCAACTGACTGAGCGCCCCAGGGCTGCCGGAGGGAGGCGGAGTGGGGGATGGGCGAAGTGGGTGAAGGGGAAGGGTGAAGAGGGCTTTCAGTTGTGAAATGAATGAGTCTTCAGGCTGGAAGGTGCAGAATAAGGAACATGGTCAATGACACTGTAATGGCGCTCAATGGGGACGATGGCAGCTACACGTGGTGAGCATAGCATGAGGTACAGAGCAGTTAGGGCCCTATGTTGACACCTGAAACTAATGTAAATTGTGTGTCGACTATGGTAAAACACGCCCACAGAAACTAAAAAAATAAGAAAAGAAAAAAACCCCTAAAAACTAAACTGAAAACAAATAGGGCAGGGGCACCTGGCTGGTTCAGTTGGTTGAGCATCTGACTCTTGATTTCAGCTCAGGTCATGATCCCAGGGTCATGGGATCCAGGCCTGTTTTGGGCACTGAGCATGGGGCCTGTTTGGGATTCTCTCTGGCTCCCTCTGCCCCTCTCTCCCGCTCGCGTTCTCTCTGTCTAAAATGAAAAAAAGAGGGGCGCCTGGGTGGCTCAGTCAGTTGAATGTCCGGCTTCGGCTCAGGTCATGATCTCACGTTCATGGGTTCGAGCCCTGCGTTGGGCTCTGTGCTGACAGCTCAGAGCCTGGAGCCTGCTTCAGATTCGTGTCTCTTTCTCTCTCTGCCCCTCCCCTGCTCATGCTGTCTCTCTCTGTCTCTCAGTAAAAAATAAAAGAAAAGAAAAAGAAAAGAAAAAAAAGAAAAAAGAAATAAAAACAAAAACAACTTCCCATCAACCACCATTCTACTTTCTGTCTCTATTAATAGGACTGTCCGGGTGCCTCATAGAAGTAGAGTCCATCAACAGCTGTCCTTTTATAATGTCCTCAAGGTTAATTCATATTGTCACGCATGTCAGAATTTCTTCCTTTTAAGGTGGAATCATATATACCCCGTTTTCTTCACCCAGTTGTCTACTGATACACACTGGTGTGCTTCCGTCTTTCGGCTGTGGTGACTAACACTGCTATGAAGGGGTGCCTGGGTGGCTCAGTCGATGAAGCGTCCGACCTCGGTTCAGGTCAGGATCTCACGGTTCCTGAGTTCGAGCCCTGCGTCGGGCTCTGTGCTGACCGCTTGGAGCCTGGACCCTGCTTCGGATTCTGTGTCTCCCTTTCTCTCTGTTCTTCCCCTGCTCATGCTCTCTCTCTCTCTCAAAAATAAACATTAAAAAAATTTAAAAAAAAACCCACTGCTATGACGTGTTACAAATATCTCTTCAAGACCCTGCTTTCAGTTCTTCGGGGGTACATACCCAGGAGTAGAATTGCTGGCTCTTATGGTAATTCTATTTTTTAAGTTTTATTTTATTTTATTTTATTTTATTTTATTTTATTTTATTTTAGGAAAAGAGAGTGAGAGAGTTGGGGAGGGGCAGAGAGATTGGGAGAGAGAGAGAGAGAATCCCAAGCGTGCTCCGCACTGTCAGTGTGGAACCCAGGAACCACAAGATCATGACCTGAGCCGAAATCAAGAGTCAGTCGCTGTCAGACATGGAGGCTGCTTGGAATTCTCTCTCTTTCCCTCTCTCTCTGCTGCCTGCCCCCACTCTCAAAAAAAAAAAATAAACTGGGTGGCTCAGTGGGTTAGGCATCCGACTTCCGCTCAGGTCATGATCTCACGGTTTGTGGGTTCGAGCCCCACGTCGGGCTCTGTGCTGACAGCTCAGAGCCTGGAGCCTGCTTCAGATTCTGCGTCTCCCCCTCTCTCTCTGCCCCTCCCCTGCTCCTGCTCTGTCTCTGTCTCTCTCAAAAATAAATATAAAAATAAAAAAAAGAAAAATTAAAAAAAAATAAACTTAAAAATTCAACAGCCTAGTGGGAATTCATGTCCCCATCCCCCAAATATGTACGGAGGGGCTACTTTGTGCCAGCCACTGTTGTAGGCCCTGAGGCACAGCCGTGAACGAAAGAGATCAGATCCCCGCTCCTGGAGCGGATACCGATGTGGGAGGATTCAAACTACCAACGATAGAAATATATCGCATGTTTTGTAGTGATAAGCTGCACGAAAAAGCACCCAGGGCCAGGTTGAGGAGATGGTAACAGGTTATCTCTCCCAGATAACACAACCCTGCTCCAGGTCCCTCTCTGCCCTCCGGTGGGTCTCCCCGCCTGTCGTCTGCCAGAAACTTTGGCTGCGCCAAGCTGCACTTGCAGACACCATCTGCTCTCCCCGGGAGTGGGGCCCGTGCCAACTCCAGCGTCTGGACTCTTGGCACGGAGCCCTGGAGCCCTGGAGCCCTGGAGCCCTGCAGCGAGGGAACTCTGGCCAGCCCCACATCAGGAGGGGAATCCTCCCGTTTGACAGACCGGGACTGGTGAAAAGGAGGGCTTCTGGGTGGAGGAAGCCAGTGCAAACTGGGTGCGCTCCAGGAGGGAGAGAGGCCTGCGGGGTGAGGAGTGTCCCTTACGCAGACTGATGGGAGACGGAGGTTGATAATGATACTCAGAGACATCATCAAACACGCTCAGGGTGCCAACATTGCCAGGCTCTGGGTAAATGGTGGACGCTGGGTGTCGCACCTGATCTAAGTGCTTTATGTATGTTATCAGGCCTAAGAGGCAGGGAGCGTTTAGCCCATTTCACAGATGAAAAAATGAGGGTTCCAAGACGTGATGCCATTCTCCCGAGCGCCCAGAGCAGGTGCCCTGAAGAGCCTGGAAAGTAACTCGGGTCTGTGTGGGTCTAAACACTGACTCGAAGGAACCGCATTCCTTTTTGCCCGGCTTCTTCCTCCCTTTACCTTGGGCCAGCAAGGAATGCAGCCCTGGGTTACAGATGCCTCGGCCAAGTGAGCACACGCCTCTGACCCTCAGTCTCCTTATCTGTAGAACAGAAATAAAGCTGCCGAGAGGAGTCAATGCGAAGATGATTGTAAATCCTCTAAACCCACCGGCCAGGGGTCGGGGCTTAGTCTGCACTCAGGGAACTAGCGGCAGGCTCCCAGGCAAGGACCCAACCTGTCTGCGCCTGTTTCCTCCTGCGTACATCAGGACAGTAAATGACAGTGTCTCTTCGGTCCTTGCGAGGAATAAATGTGCATGCGTCCGTGCACAGCACTGAGAGCAGTGCACACGGTTAGCCGCTGTTGCTGTTATTATTATTGGGCAAGGAGGAGAGGGGGTGGAGGCGGGGCCGAGCCGGAAAGGCCCTGGAGAATCGGGGGCGCCCCCTCCTCCACCCCGCAGCGCTTGGGGGCCTGGGCTCGGGGGGTCAGGTCCCACTGTCCTCCGAGCCTCCCGCTGTTCCCACACACCGGGGGGCCGCAGGGTTTCCGCGCTGGGCGCTGACGTCGGCCTTCAAGGCCCCCTCCCCGGCCGCGGCGGAGGGCGGAGCCGGGAGCCCGCCGCCCCGCCCCCATCCCCGCCCCCGCGCGCTGCGGGCCAGGGGCTCGGAGAGGGGAGCCCAGAGGAACGCGCAGACCCCGCGCCCCCAGGCCCACGTCCCAGGGAGCGCGGGCCTCGCGGAGTTCCGTCACCTGCGGGCAGAGGGTCGGGGCGGGTGTCGGTGCAGGGGCCCAGGAGGCCCCAACATATGGCCGTGGGCGGTGAGTGAGGGGCACAGGTGGGCGGCACGGGCTCCTCCCCTGGGCCCTAGTGTTGGGGATAGGAGACAACCCTGGTGAGATAATCGGCTCAAGCCAGGGTTGGAGTGAGGGCGGGAGGCTTGGGGGCCCTCAGGGCGGATGGTGGGGTGGCATTATTCCTTGAGGTTGCGTGTGGATGAGGGTGGTGGGTTGGGGCTGGTAAGGGGGAGTTGTGCAAAGGTGGATTCTGGTAAAGCAGGAGGTGTCGGGGAGCCGATGGGTGTGCAGGCAATTGTGTAGGGTCGTGGATGTGGGTGTAGTAGGGGAGGGGTGCTTGGACCGGGTGTTTGGGGCAGGTGTGCAAGGGAAGTAAGTGATGGGAACAAGGGAGAGTGTCTGGGATGCATGCGTGGGAAGCCTGCGCATACGTGTGCAAATGGGGGAATCTGATGCTAGGGCGATTAGGAGTGTGCAAGGAATCATTTGGGATGAGGGTGTACGAAGGGGTGTTTAATGGGAGCCGATGTTGTTCGGGGAAAGTATGCAAGGAGCCCTTTGGGAGATGAATGCCCAGAGGTGGAGGTGGGGGTTGGGCTGGAGTGGATGAATATGTGTGGCGGGGGTCTTGGGTATTCAGTGTGCAAACCTGTAGGCGCAGGGGATGTGTAGTTCGTGGGGCAAGTAAGGGTGCAAGGCACGATTTGGAATAAGTGTGCAACAGGTATGTGGCTTTTACCTGAGGAGACAGAAACCCAGAACTGAATGTCCAGACCCCTGAGTTCTCTTCACAACTTGGCCCAGCCTCTTTTAGTCTCAGGGTCTCAGTTTTACTATCTGTAAAATGGGTCTGATGGTCAGTGAGCTAACTAGTCTCTGCTAGGAATCTCTCCAGAGTCCGGAGTCAGGGGAAGGATGGTGAGCCTTTGTTACAACTTTTTTTTTTTTCCCTTCCTCTACCTCCAGGAAACCCTTCCCGGAGCCTCTCCCCAGCCATGGACAGCCCCAGTCTTCGAGAGCTCCAACAGCCTCTGCTGGCGGCTGTGGGCTGTGGGGCCCCCATCCAGAAGCCTGCGGAGCCCCAGCTGGGGCCTCCCTTTGGAGAGACAGCCTTTGCGGAGTCCCTGAGGGGTTGGCAGTTCCTCCCACCACCTCTTCCCTCTGTGAGCGCTGGCCTTGGGGAACCAGAGCCCCCTGACCTTGAGGTAGGAGCAGCAGGCCTCAGTGGGAGCTGGGGGAGGGGGAGGTGAACTCAGGTGGCCCACACCTGGGTGGCTGGGGTATCTATCTGCCTTCAGCCTGGGGACTCACTTCCCACTGCCTGTGGGCTTCCTAGATTCCCAGTTATGGGCTTTGCTGGTCTGGTTTCTTCACCTTTTTCTCTCCAGACTTGTCACTCATCTTTTTCCCCTTGCCTTTGGTTCTGTCTTCCTTCTGATTTCTGACTCCCCTGTTCTCTGTCTATCTCTCTCTTTCTGTGCCGGCCCTGGTCTCTTCTTTTCAAATTAATGTGTTAATTTGTGTAATTTCTTATTCCTTGTACCTACTGCGAAGCTTATCTTTTATTTATTTATTTTTCCAAGACTTTATTTTAAGAAATCTCTACACCTAATGTGGGGCTCGAACTCACCGCCCCGAGACCAAGAGTCCCATGCTCTTCTGCCGGAGCCAGCCGGGTGCACCGCTTGTCTTTTTATTTCTTACACATGGTTTTCCAGTTACTATTCCAGTATAAGAAATCACCCCAGGGGGCGCCTGGGTGGCTCAGTCAGTTAACCATCCGACTTCGGCACAGGTCATGATCTCGCAGTTCGTGGGTTTGAGCCCCGGAGTCGGGCTCTGTGCTGACAGCTCAGAGCCTGGAGCCTGCTTCGGATTCTGTGTCTCCCTTTCTCTCTGCCCCACGCCTGCTCATGCTCTGTCTCTCTCAAAAATAAATAAACATTAACAATAAAAAGAAATCACCTCAAAACTTAGTTGCTTAAAACAGCAACACTCATTATGGCTCATGGTTTCCATGGGTCAGGCGTTTGGGAAGGACTTGGTTGGGTGGTTCTGCCTCAGGGTCTTTCATGAGGTTGCGGTCAGCTGGTGGCTAGGGCCGAAACAGTCCATGGCCATGGCCGAAGCAGCCGCGAGCTGGGTGGGTCTCTCTCTCTTCATCTTGGGGCTTGCGGGCTGGTTTGGGCCTCCTCACAACATGGCAGCTTCAGCATAGTCCGCGTCCTTACGGGCCTTGGGCCTCAGCGTGAGGGCGCCAGCAGGGCAGAGGTCTCACCTTTTCTGACCTATGCTTGGAAGTCACGTGGCATCACTTTCACCACATTCTACCAATTATGAGTGAGTCACAGCCTGCTCAGACTCAAGGAAAGGGGACACAGACCTCACCCCTTGGTGGGAAGAGTATCAGTCACACTGTAAGAAGAACGTGTGGGATGAGAGAGACGGCTGTGGCCATTTTTGGAAACACGGTCAGCCACATTGTGGTAGTTAGCATCACTCTGACATTACATGTGTCTGATAATTCCATTCTTTGAAAAACTTGAGGGCCTCATTATTATTGTTATTATTTTAATGTTTATTTATTTTTTAATGTTTGTTTATTTTTGAGAGAGAGAGAGAGACAGAGCACGAGTAGGGGAGGGGCGGAGAGAGGGAGACACAGAATCCGAAGCAGGCTCCAGGCTCCGAGTTGTCAGCACAGAGCCCGACGCGGGGTTCGAACCCATGAACTGTGAGATCATGACCCGAGCCGAGGTCGGACACTTAACCGACTGAGCCACCCAGGTGCCCCTGTGAGGGCCTCGTTATTCCTGCTAGTTCTCATTTATGGTTTCTTGTGTGCCTGGTTATGTTTGGAGTGTATGCTGGTCACCATGTTTGAAAATTTTTTATTTATTTTTATTTTCTATTTATTTTTAATTTTTTAATGTTTTATTTATTTTTGAGAGAGAGAGACGGCGTGAGCAGGGGAGGGTCAGAGAGAGACGGAGACACGGAATCCGAAGACAGGCTCCAGGCTCTGAGCTAGCAGTCAGCACAGAGACTGACGCGGGGCTCGAACCCACAAACCGTGAGATCATGACCTGAGCCGAAGCCGGACACTCAACCAACTGAGCCACCCAGGCGCCCCGAAAAATTTTTATTTTTACTTATTTTTAAAATTTTAACAAGGCTCCACGCCCAGTGTGGGGCTTGAACTTGCGCCCCTGAGATTAAGGGTCGCGGGCTCTACTGACTGAGCCAGCCAGGTGCCCCTGAAAAATTATTTTTAGGAGTATTATTTTGTGGCCTAGGCTGAAGGTACATACCATTCCCCAGAGAGGATTTGGTTTGCTTCTGTCAGCCACCTGGGGTCACTACCAGTTAGAGATCACTTTTAATCTAGTGCACGGTTTGATTGAAAAGCTATTTTTCTGGGATTGGCAAATGCCCGCAGGGAAAAAGAGGCCATCTCAGTTCATTTGACCCCTGCTAACTTTGATTTTCAGTTTTGGCCTTATAGGAATTGCTTAAAATCATGTAAGCTGGGGCACCTGGGTGGCTCAGTCAGTTAAGCGCCCGACTTCAGCTCAGGTCATGATCTCATGGTTTGTGAGTTCGAGCCCCGCATGGAGCCCCGCGTCGGGCTCTGTGCTGACAGCTCAGAGCCTGGAGCCTGCTTTGGATTCTGTGTCTCATTCTCTCTCTGCCCCTCCCCCACGTGTGCTCTTTCTCTGTCTCTCAAAAATAAATGTAAAAAAAAATTTTTTTTTAAATCATGAGCTATTTGATGCAAGATTTGAAAAAAAAATTTTTTTTTAAATATAGAATTTCTACTTTTCAGCAGGCAGATTTGTCCTAGTAATTTAGGCCCCCAGAGCTGTCTGTCTCTTTTTTCAAGTTTATTCATTTATTTTGAGAGAGAGAGTGCATGTGGGAGGGGCAGGGCAGGGGGGAGAGAGAATCCTGAGCCTACTGGGCACCATCAGTGCAGAGCCCGAGGTGGGGCTTGAACTCACGAACCGCGAGATCATGACCTGAGCTGAAATCAAGAGTCAGATGCTCAACTGACTGAGCCATGCAGGCGTCCCCCGAGCTGTCTCTCTTAATCTCCAACTTTTTGCCGGTGCCTGTCGCCATCTATCTCCACTGCAGGGGCGTTTGACTCAGAGTAGTAGTTGGCCCAGTGAAGTCTTTCAAATGGAACATACAACTCTGGGTGTGAATGGGGCTCTTTGGAGACAGGGTACACAGCTTCCCCTCAAAGGGATCCAGGATGGAGACATGTTACGAGCCTATCTCCTGGAATATTTCCTTCCCTCTCTTGGTGTTTCTGGGGAGGCCCTGGTATTGGTCTGTGGGGGGCTGTGGGGAGCAGAGCAGCGGGGCAGGGAAGGTCGGCGGAGATGCCCACCCAGGCCCTCTCCTACCCACAGGATGCATCATCCAGTGACAGCGACTCGGACTGGGATGGGGGCAGCCTTCTCTCCCCACTCCTCCCCCACGACCACCTTGGCTTGGCCGTCTTCTCCATGCTCTGCTGCTTCTGGCCTGTGGGCATCGCTGCCTTCTGCCTGGCCCAGAAGGTCAGTCTGTGGGTGCTGCTGGGAGGGGGCTGGATG
The DNA here is from genome assembly GCA_028646485.1 of Cryptoprocta ferox. Classification (NCBI taxonomy): domain Eukaryota; kingdom Metazoa; phylum Chordata; class Mammalia; order Carnivora; family Eupleridae; genus Cryptoprocta; species Cryptoprocta ferox. Next base: position 11,440,094 of record CM053563.1, on the reverse strand, counting down.
GAAGAGAAAAGCGCGTTCAAAACAAAACAGAGGTGCTACACGTGGGGGAAACAAAGGTGGAGAGAAGGATCTGCATAGGAGCACTGAAGGGCAAAATGAGTGTTTCAGAGTGAAAGCCCAGGGTGGTGGTGAAGACCCGGAGCTCAAATCCTAGGTCTGACGCACTCCCTTAAGATTTTGGGGCAAGCCGCTTCACCGCCCTGTGCCTCATTTTCCCCATCTGCAAAATGGGAATAATTCCTCCCTCTGGCTCATTGTGAGGCCCCAGTGAGTTAGAACAGTGGCGTAACCTACGTATAATTTTATTAGCCACCCAGTCTCCCCTGTGCCCGACCCACAGCAGCTGCTCCCTGGTCTTGGAATCTCTGAATGAGCGAGTGGGTGTGCCGGCGTGGGAGGGGCTCGGGGAAGGGTCTGGGGCCGCGGGAAGCAGGGCGGGAGGAGGAGGGGACGCGTGAGTCACCGCTGCCCAACGCCTCCACAGACCAACAAGGCTTGGGCCAAGGGGGACGTCCAGGGGGCAGGGGCTGCCTCCCGCCGCGCCTTCCTGCTGGGGGTCCTCGCCGTCGGGCTGGGCGTGTGCACGTACGCGGCCGCCCTGGTGACCCTGGCCGCCTACCTGGCCTCCCGAGAGCCGCCCTAGCTGCCCCGGCGGCCCTGGCTGTGAATCAGGGGCCGCCACCCGCCTCCGTGCTGGCCGCCGCAACGAGATTAAACTCCAGACGCTCTCGCAGCCAAACCCGTGTCTGTGTGTGTATGTAGGGACCCGCTGGCCCGGGCGTGCTCGGGGACACCTCGGAGCTGGAGAAGGGGGGGGGACCCGAGGGGCAGAGTGTTCTCTTCACGGCGCGGTGGTCCGTGAGCCTTAAAGAGCGGGGCCCGAGGGGCTTGCTCCTCCTCGGCTGCGTACCCTCGGCCCATGTGACTTCTGCAAACGGGGCTTTCTCCGCACCTGGGGAGGACGGGTCATCCCCGTCAAGGGCCGTGTCCCTCGGCTCTTTCCACGGCAAGTGGCAGAAACTCCACTCTGGCCGCTTTAAGCATCAAAAGGCAAGGCAGCTGAAGCAGAACTGGTGCCCAAGTGAAGTGAAGGGTCTGGTCTCTCAGGAGGGCCTTTTCTGTTGGCCTCATGCTGTGCAGGCTTCTGGGGGAGAAGCAGCCCCCATGGGAATCGCACAGAGACCTGGAGGGCTGGGTGGAGCCTTGAGGCCCTAGCACCCTGGCCCCCACCCAACGGACCCCAAGCACTCGGCAGGGGCACAGGGACATGGTCCCTAATAGGGCCTGAAAGATCACCAAGTAATAGCACGACAGGAGGTTTATGGCTTAGTTTTCTCACTCGGTTTAATGCCATTCCGGTGGATCTTACTGGAACACCACACTTTCCCATTTGGCGTTCTCCTGGGTCTCACCGAGCAGAGTTTCAAGCTCAGGACTTTGATGCTTCCCCTTCTTGGTTACTGGGGACGAAAAGGACACCGGCTCCAAGGGGGCAATTGTGGGAACCGTGGGAGCTAGTTCAAGCATGTGAAGCATGCGGCGGAGGGCCTGCCAGACGTATAATTTTCACTGTAAACCCCCAAATGTCAGCGCCCCACAGAATCTGGTGACCGTGTGGCCCAGCTGTGGGAGAGTTACTCCTTGTGGGATGTGCTCATGTTCTTGGCTCCTGCCCACTAAATATGGGAGTGGGGGGACACAGCGGCCAAATGGCTGCTAAAAGCCCCACCCCGTGTTTCCATACACCTGACCGACGGGCCTCTGCCACTTCTGCTTACAGGTGGAGAACCGCGGTCCGGAGCGTGCTGGGGTGTCCCGGGCTCGTCTGAACGGTGAAGGGCTCCGGGGCCGGACTCCGAGTAGAACCCCCCCTGCTCCATCACCAGTTAGCTGGTGACATCTGGCAGCTAACTGGCTTCTGAGCTTGTTCCTTCTTGTTAAGGAAGATGCCAAGACCCGCAAGGCCCTCCCACTGCGCCTGTTCCCTCCCTGACCCATCTCCTCCCTCCTCCGGCCCTGCTTGCCGGGCCCCAGCACACCAGAGCCACCCCTAATCCCGTCCTCCCTCTTCTGCAGGCCTCCTCCTGGGCTCCCCTCGGACATCTCCAGTACTCCACGAGGATGTCCCTGACCGCTGTATTGAATCTGGCCTCCCCACACCCCTCTTCCCTGCTTTTTACACAGCATTTGCCACAACAAATGACAAACACCGATTGCCTCTGCCTATCACCCCACTGCTCCTTGCACCTGGGGGTCATTCACTGCTGGGTCTCTAGTACCTAGCAGGACCCGCACACAGTGGGTGCCCCACGGGTATCTGTCAGGCTGGCGGGGTGGGCGAGGCTTGCTTGCCAGGGTGGAAATGCTTTCCTGGGGGGCAGGATGGGTCTGCGCCCCCAGGCCCGCAAGCTCGTCCGGGCACACAGGGATGGAGAGGCGAGGCCAGGGTGCTGGTTTATTTTCCACGGAGGCGGTGGGTGGCGGCGGCGGCGGCGGCGGGAGGGCGCCCTGCCCCAGCTTGCCTCAGCTCTTGGAGTAACGCCTCTGCAGCGATTCCCGGTAGAAGCGGAAGACGCGTTGCGAGGCGGCCTGGGCCGCGGCCAGGCACTGCTGGAGCTGGAGGCAGAGAGACCTGTTGGTGCCGGGGCCACCCCGCTCCCGCCCGGCCTGGCCCTGACCCCATCGGGTTCCCAGAGTCCCCAGACATCTTGCCTCCCCCTGCAGTGAAGCAGGCGGTGACACGAGTGTTTCAAGGGCCTTTCTCTCTTCCCCACTTCACGGGAAACACAGGGAAAAGACAAGGTGGGGGCTTCCGGGGGGCAGACTCGTGCGGCTCCGGGACCGTGGACCGTGGCATCGGGCATCCTGATCGAGGCCTCAGCCCGGAGCTCTAGAATTTCTGGGCCACAGGCCCTGAGACGCCAAACCACGTAGAAAGCCGTGGAATCTGGGACCCCAAATCTTAACCGCCACACGTTCCCGGATTCACGGGAGGTCCGGGTTGGCTGTGCTCTCGGAGACCAGCGCCCTGGGACTCTGGGAGTGCACGGCTCTGAGCGGGAGGGCGAGGGGCTTTCAATGCCTCGCCTCCCCATCTCAACCTGGGCTCCCTTCTCTTTTCCGCTCATTACTGGAGCGTCCTTTAAAATCCCCACAAGGGGTTCTGGGCCTACGAGGTTTGAAAACTCCTTCTACACACAAAAGGGATGCGAGGAAGGATCTGGCCTGCACCCCATCTTCCACCCTGGTACCTCAGCATCCGAGTAGAGCCCCTTGGTGGTGGACATCAGCAGCTTCTGTTCCACGCTGTCGAGGGCAAAGGTCAGGACGGCCCGGGCCTCCTAGGGACGAGGGGTAGGACACCTGGACTCTCCCCTCAGGCACAGTCTCAGCTGGTTCCAAAGAAAGCACCTGCTCCCCCCCCCCCCACAGCCAGCCCTCCCCAAGTGGATCAAGTGTAGGTGTTCTGTCCACACACCATCCCTGCTTCCCCGGGCGGTGCTCTTGGCCTTTCCCTCTGTAGAATCGCTTCCCGCGCCCGGATTCTACCCATATGGCTCCAACAGGGGCTTCTAAGCCCAGTACTCCGTCTGTAGGGGCAGCCACACGGCCACCAGTCATCACCCAGTACCTCCTGGCCCCCTGGCTACCCTCTCCAGCTCTGTGCCATGAGGGCTGGAAGTCGACACACTATTTCCCAGACTCCCCTGCCCGTCAGGTGCCCCCGGTAGTCTGGGGGGAGGCCGAAGGAGGGAGAGCTGCACCCTGTCTTCGCTCCAACAGAAGCGTGGCTTGGCAGTCCACACAGTAGCTGTGGAGGCCGGGGCGGGCTCTGGGGACATCGGCTGCCGGGGCAAAGCCAGGGTGCCCTGTGTGCGCCCAGAACCAACCGTGACAGTCTCCCCCACAGGCTTCTCGTCCCCGGGCATCGCCCTCCTTCCCGTGTGCTCCCTCGGCTCTTCCAACACTGTCCTGGCCAGTTTCCCGCAGTACATTCCCTGATACAACCCCAAGTGGCTTTGCTTTCCCGACACCATGCGACCCTCACAGTACTGGGAAAAAAACTCGGAGTATCCCGAGCCCTGGGCACTGTGAATCTGAGCCGGCGAAGCAAGCATGGACCTTCAGGGGCTGGTCACAGCCTCAGGCAACATGCTGGCCAGAGAATGGAGCCAAATGGAACCAACACGCAGAGGACAGCAGGGGCTGAGAAGCCCAAACAAGGAAATCCTTAGGGTGTCTGAGACCCTGGCTCTAGCTGGACCTCTGTTCGGAGTTTGGCACTGAAGGTTGACCCGGGTCTCGGCTGGCGTTCCAGCACTTGCCCCGATGCACAGACCAGAGCTTGCCAACTGGGACTGACGTGCTAGGAGCCAAGAGTGTCGGGGAAGCGAGGCCTGGAGGAGCGTCTGCTCACAGCCTTACACCACCCGCCCCCGCCTTCACACCTACCTTCTCCTGCTTGGCCGTGGGGTCCAGCACGAGGGTCCCCTCAGAGTCCAGAGCACAGGTGACCCCACAGAAGAGGGCCCGCATGGGCACACCTGCGTCCACCAACGCCATGCAGGCAGCGTTCAGGCAACAGGCCAGGAGCTGGGTGCCAGGGGCAGAGGTTAAGAAGCATTTCCACCGTGGGGACAGCCAGAAGAGTGTGCCCTCGCTCCATTTACCCGCCAGTGCTTGCCGCCGACTGCACGGACTCATCACAGGAAGGCAGTAAGGCTCAGTGGTTCTGGGATCGGGTAGCCCTGGGTTCCAGACCCGTCTCTGCCACCTCAGCTGCGCGACCCTGAGCAAGTGACTTACTCTCTCAGCCTCAATCGGGGGTCGGAAAGATACTCAACAGAGTTGCACTGAAGCACGTGCCAAGCATCTTCAGGGAAACTGAGGGCATGGAGGGGAGACGAGGAGGTGGCAGGGCCAGGCCCGGAGCCTGGGGATCGAGAGGCAGCCACCACCAGGTGACAGACTAGCGAGGTGACAAGGGGAGAAGGGAGGCGTGCCCAGGCCTGGAGCCAGAAGGCCAGCCCTGTCTCAAGCCTCCTCTAGTCTCTGTCCCCAGCTCCACACAGTGGGGAAGGGTCCAGCTTTAGGATCAGTTAGCCCCAGCTCTGCCTCTCCATGACTTCCCCTCTGGGCTTCAGTTCCCCCATCTGTGCAATGGGGCCTGCAACCCCCTCAATTCCCCACTTCTGGTCCTCAGCCCCAACCCCAGGGAGCCTTCTAGGCCGAGCTGCTGACCCAACTGCTCTGCCTGCTCAGGACTCCCCTGGCACTGCTCAAGGTCAGAGTGGAGGTCAATGGCACAGGCTCTGCAGGCAGTCAGACCTGGGCTTGAGTTCTGCTTCTGCTAGCTTCCAACTGTGTGAACTTGGGCTAGCGACTTCCCCTCTCTGGGCCTGTTTCCTCACATGAAACACGGGAACATAAGAATGCGCATCTGCCAGGGTCCCTGTGCTCTAGGAGCAGATGGCTTGGGCTCAAGTGCTGGTTCTGCCAATTACTAGGTAAGAGCTGACCTCGGCATGCCTTACTTTCCCTGTTTGGAACACGGGGATTATAGTGGCACCTATTTCTTGTGCTGAGAATACTGAGTGAGTTAATGCGTGTAAGGCGCTCCGAACGGTGCCTGGCACCCGGTAAGCACTCAAGCTGTGTTTGCTCTTCAACAAGTGGGTGCCTGTCAAGCACTGGGAGGCCTTCTGGTAAACAGATGGCGTGCACACGGGCATCAGCAAGGGAGGCAATTGGGGAGATTCTGGAAGACTCCCTGGAAGAGGCAGCCTGGGGGGAAGGATACAGAGCCAGCATCACTGACGACCTGTAGCACCACAGTAATGGAGGTACGGGGGTGCAGCGCTCCCAAAACCACTGCTTCACACGTGTTCCTGATCAGCTGCTCCCGGCTCTTCTCAGCGACGCCTGGGGAAACCAGGGGTGGGGTGGGGTGGGCTGGTCAGGCTCTTCCCTTCTATTTGGCTCACCTTCCTCCATACGCCCCACCCAAGCCCTCTGGGAAGGGCCTGCCTTCTCTGCCAGGGTTGGTACAGGACCCTGCAGCGATGTCGAAGGGTCCCCGGTGGGAAGGAGGCAGGGCGGCCTGACCGACGCCCACTTCCTCCCTGCCCCCTCTGGCATCCAGCAACAGAGGAAAATCCCGGCGCTCCCTCCCAGTGAACCCAGCCCCAGGAGTGGGGGCGGCGGAGAGTAAATGGGTAGAAAAACAGGTTAGGGGAAACAAGGGGAGATGGGAGCCGGGAAAGAGGCCGAAGGGAAAGAGACTAAAGTGGAGGCAGAGGGGAGAGGAGAGGGGACACTGGGGACAGCGGTGAGGAAGAAGGTGTTGATCCCGCTGGGTCCGGTTACCGGGCAGCCCGATCTTCGGCCTCAGAATCACCTCCAGGGTGGCCTTGTTGAAGATCTCTTTGCTGACCTTCACCTCGGCTGGCCCGTACACGCCGGCCAGGACTGACGTATCCCCTGGGGAGACAGCACGGGAGGCCTCACCACGTCCTGCCTTCCTCCGGGGACCCAGCGCGCAGCGCTGGAGTGTGGGCGCCGAGCCGGACAGCCAGGGGTCCCCATGCCACCCCCAGGCCAGCCCACCAAGTGCTGCCACTGATTCTTCCAGCGGATTAAACAGCGTAAAATCCGTGGAAAACACTTCCCACGCCTCCTGGCACGTGTGGGGCGCGCCACACATCTTCGCTGTTATTAACTCTAATGGGAAGTTCTTCCTGAGAGCTGACCTTCCTCCTTCGTACTTCTCAAGAAGGCTGGTCTTCTCAAGGCCTTCCAGAGCCTCCCCCAACCTGGCTCTCTTCCCTCAGGCCCGCGTCCCAAACTCTGCAGAAGTCAGGACCCCCGAGAGAGGGACGAGTACCCGGGAGTGGTCCTGAGGGGGAATGAGGGGCCAGAGAGGTTAAGACCCGGGAAATAAAAAGCCCGGCTTCTAGTCCTGCAACCTGGGCTGACTGCGCTCACTTCTCTGGGCTTCAGTTTCACCATCTGCAAGATGAAGAGACTAGACTACACCAGTGGCTTCCAAACTTTTCTCTCCGTAGCTCCCGATAAAAAAAACAGATTTTACAGCGTGACCCCAACCGCACGCAAACGTGATGTGTGTGTAAATGTAACAAGGGCCTCACAAAACAACTCTTGCCGTCACTGCTTTGATACATTCTGATGTTTTCTACTCTATTCCAGTTAATTTTACTTTATTTATACTTGTAAGATTCTAGTTCTTAAAAATGTTTATTTACTCTGAAGGCAGAGAGAGAGAGAGAGAGAGAGAGAGAGAGAGAGAATCCCAAGCAGGCTCCATGCTGTGACTGCAGAGCCTGGACACAGGACTCGATCTCAGGAACCATGAGATCGTTACTTAGGCCGAAGGGCAGGTCTCCTGGGTTGGGGAGGATTTGCTGCCGCATAACTGAGGAATCCTCTAGGCTCCAGGAGAATCTGTCCTCTAAGGGAAACTCATCCGCCCAGAATGAGATCCACACTGTGGTCTTCGTTCTTGCTGCCTGGGGACCCCATGAACCTAGGAGTCCCTCCCGCTCGCGGACATGGCTCCAGCGAGTCTCTAGATCAATTCTGTCTTCTCTGGATCCACATCCGTCTTCAACTCCTGCCCCATTTATCTGATCCGCTTCCAAGCAAAGCTCCCAAAGACCTGTCTCTACTTGTGTTCTCTTTTGCTTTTCCTCCTTGACCCCTCCACTCCACTGGAACAGTTCTTGACAGTGACCTAAGTCCAGATTGTGCCCCGCCCACAGGTCTGGGAGGACGGAGTCCTGGCTGCTCTTCTCGGCGTCTTTTTTTTTTTTTTTTTAAATTCATTTTAGGGAGACAGAGTGTGAGTGGAGGAGGGGCAGAGAGAGAGAGAGAGAGGGAGACACAGAATCCGACAGGCTCCAGGCTCTGAGCTGTCAGCTCAGAGCCTGACATGGGGCTCAAACTCACAAACGGTGAGATCATGACCTGAGCTGAAGTCAGATGCTTAACTGATTGGGCCCTCCAGGCGCCCCCCCTTCTCAGTGTCTTTTCCTGGCTCCCCACATGTTAGAAGACACAGAGTTTAGTCCTGCGACCTCTTCTCTTTCTCTTCCAGCTACACTTATTTTCTTGATTTCATCCAATCAGTGGCTTGAAAAACCATCTATAACCAGAGGGTTCCCAATCATATGTCCAGATTGTGTCTCTCTTTTGAATTCCAGACTTGTATGTCCCTCTGCCCAATCCATATTGTCCCTGTGATGTCGACCAGGCACTGTGAACTTAATGTTCCAAATTGAGCTTGTCTTTTCCCGGCACAGCTGATTTTGGGGAAAAAAAGTCAGTGTCATCCCTCTCTCCCTCTCATACCAACACCGAACCATCTGCAAATTTTGTCAGCTTTCCCTTCAGTATACACCCAGAATCTCACCACTTCCACTCCTTCCACTCTGGTCTGAGCCACCACCACCGCCCCCTCCCCCTGTACCTCTAGAGTCAACATTGCAGCCAGAGAGATTCTTTTAAAATATATTCAGATGTCACTCCTCGAAGCAAAACTTGGGAGCAACGCGCCCCCCCCCCCCCATTTGCTAGGCCTCAAATGACAGGCCGTCCCCCTTACCTCTCTCCAGCCTCCTCGGTGTTCCAGCCACACTGTCTCCTGACTAGTCCTCAAACACGCCAGGCAAGTCCTTGCCTCAGGGTCTCTGCCCTTGCTGTTCCCCACACTTGGTATGCTTTTCCTCCTGGTATCTTCAGGGTCTGCCACCCTTACCTTAGATCCTTATTCAGATGTTACCATCCTATTTAAGGCTGCAACCCTCACTGGCACACCCTATTCCCTTTCTCTGTATTTTTGTCCAGAGCATTTTCCTTAGTTCTATCTTCTGCCTGTCTCCCCGACTAAAATGTAAACCGTTAGGTTATAATACTTTTCATTGACATATTCCCAGTGCCTAGAACAGTACTTAGCACAAATACATATATGATCGACAAAGGAATGAATTAAAACAGGTTTTGTACCTGGGTAGGAAGGAGGTAACGCTCCCAGTGAAGAGACTGAAGCAATTATAGGGATGATCCTTAGGCCTATCTCCAGAGGAATACTTCCCTGGGTAAGGGAGCGGAGTCCGATTTGAGATGCACTTGGATAGGGGAAGGGGATATTTACCTGATAGGTAAGATCTGCCCCAAACTTAGCGATAGTTACTCCTCTGGAGAGATGCGTGTCCCAGTCAAAGAGATATTTACCCCGGTGGTGGGGAGGAACGGGGACATCCCTCTCAATCTGAAAAGTACTTACTCAGGTAAAAGACATGCCACGGTCCAGGCAGTAATTACGCCGGTAGTGGTCATTGCCAGCATTCATGCATAGGGGCAGGTTTGCCTCAGGCTGGGATGTAGGGACCCAGGGTGTGTAGGCTGGAGGTGGGAGACGAATCTAGTCAAGGGAGATATTTACTTTGGCGAGGAGCTTTTCTCTACTCTGGAGTATTTGGTCTTAGGAGGGAGTCTGCTCCTCTCTCATCTGAGTATTTACCAGAGTGGCGATGTCGTCTCCCTTCTGGTCGGGAGAGAGAGAGAGAGTTTATTCTGGCATATCCGGCAGTACCCACCGGGGCAAGAAGAAATACGCCAGTCCAGGAGGGACATTTACCAGCTGGTATCAGGGGAAGTGGCACTCCTTTGCACGGTGCACTGTAACCTCCTAAAACAAATACAACGTGGCGAACGTGGCCGGGGCAGTATTTACCCAGGTTAAGTTCTTACCTTGCAGGAAAGAAGCAGAGCCGTCCGGCCGGGACAACAGGTTCTGTTCACAGGCAAAGTGCCGGAGGCTGCAGCCGGGGCCTCGAGGACTGGACTCTACTCCAGGCTCAGCGCGCACCTTGGCGTTTACCCGCATCGCCCCCTCCATCGCCCCAGACCCCACGTGCAACCGCGGCTCTCACTTCCGCGCAACGGCACGCGCTTGCGTACAAGCGGCGTATTCAGTGCGCACGCGCTGATCCGGGGCGCCAGGACCCGCGCCCGCACGTGTCTCCGCGTTTACTAACAATCTGGCCCCTCCCACTCTCGCCTCACAAATCCTGGACGTCCATTGGAGATTAGAGAAGAGAGGGAGGGCCTTGGCCTGGGCTCGTCCTACCCGAGGTCCCCGGGCCCTAAAGCCCTGAGGCTCTGGTCAGGTTGCCCTCTTCTTTGCCTGTTACAGAAACAACTAAAACGAGGCGATGAAAGTACTTTTACCAAGCTAGGTTGTTTTGTCCACTCATACCCGTGTCCAAAAGGCCGAAAAACTAGTACCTTGTGGCTTCTTGGGAGGATGGGGCTAACATTTGAATCAGGCTCATAAAGGGGCAGCCCTCAGACTAGCAGAGGAGGGGGCGGATCGCTGAGGAGTTGTTAGCGAAGATGGCGGTGGCGGCGGCAGCGGCGGCGGCGAAGCTCTGGGGCTCAAGACGAGGCTTGGGCCAGGCTGGCCACCTGCTCCTGCGGCGGCTTGGTGCTCGGGGGCTGGCTAGATACGTGAGTCCCCGGTGCACTGGGAGCTTTCCCCAAGGGAGAGTAGGGATGTTATCGGCGATTTTAGGGTGTGGGGTCTGTGCAGGGCTGCCACCGAATGGAAAAGAGCTAGGAGAATACTCGGAGAGGACGCTCGGGAAGAACTTCCTCAGGGGAGGAAAAGCGAGGCAGCTCCATTGTGGGCCCTGAGGGAGGGAGACAACTTGGGCGAGAGGGAGGGGGTTCCTCATTAGTTGCCACCCATCCCCACGGGAGGCCGCTTGGAGGGGCAGGGGAGGAAGGCGAGACCTTTCCTCGCGGGCACTGGAGAGTGAAACTGCCCAAGGGAGAGACTTTTTTCTCGGTAAGGATTCCCCCCTCCGCCTTCCGAAAGGAGAAAAGACATCAGGTCCCCCATTCGCGGGCTTTTATAATACCCCGCATTTCTCTGTTCCTTTACTACTGCTCTGATTTTATAATGAATTGCGTAACAAATCCTTTTGATCCTGTGTCCCTGATTGAATGCCAGAACAGGAACCTTGTCTGTTTTGGTCACTCAACACAGGAGACGAGACGATCGATAAAAATTTACTGGATTAACGGAGGGAGAGAGGTCCAGACAGGGCACCACCTTGCCCACGTTTCTGAGTCGCCCTTGGGAAATGCCTCAGTTCTTACGAAAAGGGTTAGAGTCCCTTTGGGTTGATGCTGCTGACAGTAAGTTCACACGGCAGAGGTCTAGCTGGAAGCCCGTTTCGAGGGAGAGAGGCATTGGGCTGCGGAAGAGCCATGAACTAAAATTTCACAGATAGGAGAGTAGTGTTTCAGAAGCCGAATTCCTATCCCTGATCCCAGCTTTCCAGCTATGTGGGCTTGGCCAAAGGAGTGCTCCCCTGGCTCTCTCCAGGGGGATGCATTTCCCCCTTTCTAAAATGCTAACAGCGACCACCTTCTAGGGTTGTGGTAAAATCCAAATGTGTCAAGTGCTAAGACTTGGACCTGGTACTTGATAAGGGAAATAGGGATGTTGGTCACTGTGGAAAGTGAGGGTGGAGGGAAGGGACAGAGACTGACATTGGAGATCAGGAGAAGAAAGGAGGGGACCTTGGGAGGACCTGGATTGGTGAGGACCCTTGGAGGGAAATCTGTCAAGGTCTTGTGGGGTTGGGTCTGACCCGCTGATCCCTAATCCTTTAGGAAAGGAAGATAAAATCTGTGGGAAGACCCTGCAGATAGGAGGAGAAACCGGAGGAGGGTGAAGAGGATGGGCCGGGGGTAAGGAGAGGGGAGATAGATTGGGAAAAGGTGTCACTTGAGGTAGGTAATTGTGGAAGGGCTCCTGGAGCAGGCTGGGGGTGGGGCAGCCTCCTGCCTTTGTGCTGTTCTTTATGGCTTTTTTTTTTTCCCCATGAGCAATCAGATCTGCAGGGCTGATCTCAGTCCAAATAGTCCATTGGCTGGGAGGTGGGGCGGGCAGAAAGTAAGGAAAGGTCATTTATGGCTGATTAAATCTTCCAGGCACAGTCTCCCTGCTGCCTTTCTCTCTTGACTCCCCTCCTTTATTTTGTGGGAGTGTGATAGATGGGGAGATTTTTTTTTGAGCGGGTCTTTCAGAGTACATACCTTTTTATTTATTTATTTTTACTGAGAGAGAGAGAGAGAGAGGGCAAGCAGGAGCAGGGGAGGGGCAGAGAGGGAGAGAGAGGATCCCAAATGGGTTCCCATACTGTCAGTGTGGAGCCCAAAGCAGGGCTCGAACCCACAAACTCTGAGATCGTGACCTGAGCCGAAACCAAGAGTTGGATGCTTTTAGAGTCCCTGTTTCGTCTCCCCCACTTTTATTTCTCCCAGTTGCTTTTATTTTTCTTCTAAGAATAAAAAGGAGCCTTTTCTGAGTGGAGGGAAGGAGCAGGAGCATTTAGTTAAAGAAACATTTAGACCCGGAGCTGTCCACTGGAACATTTGGCGCTGATGACTGTGTTCTAGGTCTGTGCTGTCCGGTGCAGTAGCCACTGACGACACACGGCTACCGAGCACTCAGAATGTGATTAGTGTGGCTCAGGAACTGAAGGTTTCATTTAATTCCCACCCACCCGAATAGCCACAAGTGGTTGGTGACCGCCATCTCGGGTGGCGCGGTGTTTGCGGATCAAGATCCCAGGGATAGCGCTTTGGGGGAAGGTTGAGAGGCTGTGTTGTAGTGGGTGGATGGGTCGTGGGGGGCAGCTTGGGTCGGGAGAAAGGCTGGGGCTGCCTGACCTCATCTCTGCCTGCTTGCGTTTCCTTTCACCGTGTTCTCAACTGAACACCCTGTCGTTCAGGAGGTGTCTGCCTGATTCTCCCTCCTCTCCCCTCCCCGCAGCTGACAGCAGATGTTCTAGTGCTCAGGGAAGAGAAGAGAAACGCGACTCAGTTGTCAGGGAGTCCTGAGTTGGTTTCTCAGCCACCACCCCAGGAAGCGAGTGGGACCCTGCCCCAGTCACTTCACTTCTCGGAGCGTAGCAAGTGGGGTGACTGGAGTCCCTACTCTTGGCAGTCAGGGAGCACCTAGAGCTCGGTCTGTGTGAATGATCAGGGATGTTGTGTCTCTGACCCTGCTGTCGGGGGGCGGGGCAGCCTGCTGGGGACTCCAGTGCTCTGGTGCCCTGTGCAGTATCTCCAAGTGGCGGTGCCCAGTGTGTGTTGAGGCATGAATGGAGATGGTCGTTACTGGTCTCCTAACCGTATGGGTCCACATCCCTCTTAGCTGGTGTCTTGAGCTTCCTTGCTGGATTCTCCCCCCCCACCCCGAGATATGTTTTATTTATTTATTTTTGTTTACATCCAAGTTAGTTAGCATATGGTGCAGCAATGATTTCAAGAGTAGATTCCTTAATGCCTCTCCCCCATTCAGCCCATCCCCCCACAATCCCTGCAGTAACCTTCTGTTTGTTCTCCATATGTTTCTTATGTTTTGTCCCCCTCCCTGTTTTTATATTATTTTTGCTTCCCATCCCTTAGTTCATCTGTTTTGTATCTTAAAGTCCTTATACGAATAAAGTCATATGATATTTGTCTTTCTCTGACTAATTTCACTTAGTATAATACTCTCTAGTTCCATCCACGTAGTTGCAAATGGCAAGATTTCATTCTTTTTGATGGCCGAGTAATACTCCATTGTGTATATATATCATATATATACCACATCATTTTTATTCATTCATCCGTTGATGGACATTTGGGCTCTTTCCATACATTGGCTACTGTGATAAGCCCTGCTATAAACATTGGGGTGCATGTGCCCCTTTGAAACAGCACACCTGTATCCCTTGGATAGATACCTAGTAGTGCAATTGCTGGGTCATAGGGTAGTTCTATTTTTAATGTTTTGAGGAACCTCCCTACTGCTTGGATTTTTTTTTTCACATTAGGAAGCATTTCACGATTTACACTGTCAACTCACACCATTATTATATGTAATACAGTCACACGGCAAGGTACTGATAGTTTTCTCCTAACATGAGTGGGGAAACTGAGGTTCAGAGGGGTGAGCTCTGTTCTTGGGGTTCAGGACTCTAAAGCCCTGTTTCTCTTCATAGTACCAGGCTACCAGGAGAAGCGATTGGGCTTCCGTTTAAGTCTGGCAGCCCCTGCTCTGTCTGGTCTTGGCACGTATCCCCAGCTTCTGCCGGGGGCCCTCGGGGCTGGTGAGACGCTGGTGTGGAAGCGCCAGCCTCAGCCCCCCTGTGCCCTTCCCTCCCTGCGCCTCAGCCCCCCTGGCCCTTTTCCCCTCCTTTGGATGCAGTCCTTCCACCTGGAGGCCTTTGTAGTGAAATGGTCCTTAGATGTCTTCCCCAGAGAAGATCTCCTGACCCCCACACCAGTGTCCATCTGTAAAATGGGGCAGCAGTAGTGCTTCCCTTGGAGAGATGGGAAGGTGAAAGGAGATGGTTCCTAGGAAGCAGTTACCACATTTCCAAGCACTCAGTAAGGTCTCAAGAAATGGGGGCTAGTAAGTTTTCTCCAGGGACAGTAAATCTGGTATGGTCAGGAAAGCTGCCCTCCCTCAGGGCCTTCCACCTGCAGTGCCTCGGGGAGCGTGGTCCTGCTAGGCCCCTGGGCTTGGGGGGCCCTGGCTGTCTTCGATACAGAGGACTCGGTTAACTGGCACCATCCACAAAACCTTCCACGGCTGGACCCCACCTTTCTCTCCAGCCTCCTCAGGCAGCTGGCATCACCACTCACGGTCTCCCTGCCCTGAGAGGAGACACTTAACCCCCCTGAGCCTCAGGGCCCCCTCTGTGGTGTAGAGGTGAGGCGGCAGCGCCTGCCTCACCGGGTGCACAGAGCACGGAGGCACGAGGAAGGGCTTTGTGTGGTACCCACTCAGCTGCTGTTATTACTGCGTTACCTGCTATTAACGTGCCACAGCCTTACTGGTCCCCAGGGTCCCATGCTGCCAGGCTCTCTCCTCCGGCCTCAGCCTCGGTAGTTCCCGAGGACTGACGCCGTCCTCCCCCAGCCTCTGCCCAGCTCACCCCTGCTGGTCCAGCAGGCCTTGGCGTAACTCCCCTTCTCCAGAAAGCTTTTCCTCATGTGCCCTCTGATGCTGGTAGCAAAAGTCACTCCCTCCCTGGAGCCATAGTGGGGGCTCTACCCACCTCACCCCAGGACTGTGGTAGTAATTCTTGTCATTTCCACAAGGGGACGCAGGTTTAGGGAGATATGGTGACACTGCTGGAAAGGGAGAGAGGCCCTCATGCTACCCTGCCGTGTGGTGAACCACCTGGATTGTCACCTGTGTGTTCAGTGTTGTCACCCATCTCACTGTCTCATCTCCAGCCTTTACAGGGCCCGGCGTGGACTATTGATAGCTACCTGCTGGAAAGTAACGATCGTCAGATACACTTGTCAGCTGCTCGTAATCGCGGGGTGCTCGTTACGTGCTGGGCACTGGGCTAAACACTGCACACATCAACTCGTTTAATCCTCCCGATGACCCTTGAGGTAGTCACTCATCCCGCTGTTTATGGAGGAGGAAACAGGCTCAGGGAGCTTTAGTTACACAGCTGGGCGGCAGCAGTCTGCTCTGCGGGGAGTCTTAACCTTAGCCTTGGTGCCAGAGGGAGTGGCCGCCCCCAGTACCTGCAGGGCAGGTGGCGGGAGGGGATGTGGCCGCAAGGCCCGGTAGCCTCTGCCATTGTCAGTTACTGGCCACCAGCACAAACCTACCCCCAGGCCTGCCAAAATCTGAGGAAAAAGTGGGTGGAGTCCTTCCTTCCTCAGGCATTTTAACACCCCTCCCCTGGCTGAGCATTTCCTCCAGGCTGGCCCCTCACCCAGTCAGCGCAGTCACCCTGGGGTGGGTACTCCAGCATCTGCTGGGGCCCAGGAAGGAAGGCCCCCCTCCCCCTTACCCCACGAGGCCAAGTCCAGAGCGGGGGTGCCCGGGGCGCCCTGCTGGCAGTCCTCCAGCCTCTGGAGGCGGGCAGAGTCCTGTCCTGACAGCCCAGTCCGTTCTCAGCCTGTAACCCCGTCCTGTGCCCCCTGTGGGCCCCTCTATCTGAAGCCCTCCCATTCCGTGGTCTGTTGCTACGGTCCGGATCACGGTGCCGCCCGTCCTTCGCCCCAGCATCTCCCTGTCCTCTTCCCAAAGTGCCAGCCACTTTCTGTTCCCCATTTCCTACCTGTCAGATTTGGGGTTTTTCCCCTTTCTACCAAGCTCATAACGTGTCCCATGCCAGTGCTGAGCCCTTGGTGTGTCTCATCTCAGGAACTTCTCGCAACAGCCCAGTGCAGCCTTCTTACAGATGAGGGTCTTCGCAGGGACAATGTGTTTTGCGGAGAGCCACTCGGCGAGCTAGGATACTGGCACCCGGGTCGGTCCAAAGCCCGTCAACTTAACCGCTCATTCATCCATCCCTACCGTAATGGCCTGTTGAGCGCCTGCTGTGTAAACCAACCCAGACATGCTCCCCGCCCTCCAGGAGTTTGCGATTTGTGTGGGAAGCAGACAGTTGATCCTCTGGGTAGATGGAGAGGTGAGAGGCCCAGCCGTGGGTGCTCAGCAGGGGAAGCCTGGCCGCAAGCTTCAGCTGCCTCCCTGCGAGCGGAGGGCAAGTCTGCCGTGCTCTTGTCAGGCCTGGGCCTGCCCTGCCGTTGAGAGTGTAATTTCCTTTATTTCCTTACAACCACAAATGCAGATAAACGCTCCAGTGCTCACGCTCCCCCGCCGGATCCTCGGCTGCTTCTCCTCAGTTAGGGGAGGAGGAGTGGGGGACACACTTGGGTGCACACATGTGAGATCCAGCGCGTGGCAAACTGGGTCATTCTTGTCTGGCTCCTCTTGGAGGTGAAGCCACAATCGCTGGTGGCCACTGGAAGTGAGCTGGTGGGGGGGAACCGGGGCAGCCGTGGCCTTTGGGTTAGGAGCCCGGCCTGGGGGGTCTGAATGCCCATCCGGCCTGGGGTGGGAGCCCAGTCCTGACTTACCCATTTGTTTTAAATTTTATTTATTATGGAGACAGAGAGAAACAGAGCATGAGTGGGGGAGGGTCAGAGAGAGATGGAGACACAGAATCTGAAGCAGGCTCTAGGCTCTGAGCTGTCAGCACAGAGCCTGATGCAGGGCTCGAACCCACGAACTGTGAGACCATGACCTGAGCCGGTCGGCCGCTTAACCGACTGAGCCACCCAGGTGCCCCATGACTGACCCACTTTTAGCTCCATTGCAGGTGATTTTACCTCCCTCAGTATCTTCACTTCCTCATTCCTCAAGGGCCATGGTAGCGGGTCTCTGCCTCGGACACACGCTGAGGGCTGGTGAAACGGTGGACACAGAGCTCAGCTGGCAGCCCGCAGGTGCTTGATACAGGGGAGCAGCTGCAGCGCCAAGACCAGAGGCCAGTTCGCGGCTGCCCAGCTCCAGAGCTAAGAAATGGGGTGGGCTCTCATGCCGCCGTGCCTATAGGCTTCTCATGGGCTTTCCCAGGGCTTTCCCAGCCAGCTGAGGAGGTGGGCTGCCCCCACGGGGCTCCTCCAGCCACTCTGAACTCCTTCCAGATTCTGCAGATGACACGCCGCAAGTGACATGCAAGTGACATGCCATCCCTCACGTCTGCCTTCGGCGTGTTCTGTGCCCTCAGCCTCTGGTGCTCTTTCCCTGACTCCTAGCTGTTCTCCAGCCTTCCTGCTCTCATGCTGCTTCCTCAGAGAAGCCTAGCTCCTTTCCACTCTGCCGCGCTCAAGGCTTCTCCTGGGCGCATATGGCTCAGCCTCAGCCCTACTTGTTCAGCAGCTGTCTTCCCTGCTGGGCAGCAGTGACAGATGTGTGACTTCTCTGAGGTCCCCCAGAGCCAGCACCAGGCTCGGAACAAAGCAGGTGCTCAAATATTTGTTGAATGAGTCAGTCTGGGCCTGGAGGGCGGAGGTTAGGACTGTAGTGGAGAGGCCATTGAAGAGTGGAAGATGGGGCAGTGGGGAGGGAACATTCTAGTAAAGAGCTGAGCGCAGCCATGTGGTGGTGGAAGTGATAACCCATATTTGTCTGAGCGTTTGCCGTACTCCTTATAAGTACAAGTACTGTTTCATGTGCAGGATCTCACCTAAGCCTTACGACATTTCTGTGAGGTGGCCTCTCTTCTACAGATGAGAAAGGAGAGACTTGCAAAAGGGAAGTCATTTTCCTGTGGTTTGAACCCAGGCAGACTGACACTTCAGAGCTCACAGACTTACTCGATTCTGGGTGGCTGCCCTGCTTGTACAAGGCCAGGGAAGAGCCCATCTGGCTGACTTGAGGGTCCTGGGAGGGGGTGTGCCCACGATGGTGGTGGGAGATTGAAGGAGGGAGTATCTGGCCACACTAGGGAGGCCTTGAATGCCAGGGTGAAGAGTTTGGGCCTCTGATGTCACAGCTGCCAGTTCTTGATCTGCCTGCTACTTTATTGAGCCATTTGGTCTTCACAGCCACCCTGTGGGTTAGATATTATTTTCACCCCAGTTTTATAGATGAGGAACTGAGACATAAAGAAGTTCTAGTAACTTGCCCAAGGTCATACACCGAGAAAGTGGCAGAGCTGGGATCCGTACCCTGTGCATCAGGCCCCAGGGTCCTCTGGGGCCCCGGTGACTGGACTGCCAGGCCATAGTGGCTGCCTCCATGAGGTTGAGCCAAGGGAACCTCTGCTGCTCCTGACATGGGTCTCCCCACCCTTACCCCCCTGTCTCCCCAGCACCCCCAGAGACAGGAGCAGCAGCACTTCCCGTCCCTGGATGACAAGCCCCAGTTCCCGGGGGCCTCGGCGGAGTTTGTAGACAAGCTAGAATTCATCCAGCCCAACGTCATCTCTGGGATCCCCGTCTACCGTGTCATGGACCGGCAGGGCCAGATCATCAACCCCAGCGAGGATCCCCATGTGAGAGGCCCCCTCCTTCCCACCCTGTGCCTCCCATGCCCAGGCCCCTTATCCTTCTCCCTGGTCCCACCTGCCCCCCATCTGTCTGTGCCTCTATCCGCAGCTGCCCCAGGAGACGGTGCTCAAGTTCTACAAGAGCATGACTCTGCTCAACACCATGGACCGCATCCTCTACGAGTCCCAGCGGCAGGTGCGTGGGGACAGGCTGGGCGGGGGCTTGGAACCTGAGGTCGCCCTGCCTGTGTGTGCTCGGGCCAGAAGATAACTCCCAAGGAGGAGAGGGTGGAATGGAGATCCTTTGTCTTGGGACCCTTCAAGTTCTTTTGGTTCTCTTGGAGTTCTGGAGGGAGAGTGTGGGAAGGGTGCTGCCCCTGGGCAGAAGGATGGAGCAGACCCCTTAAAATACCTCCTGTGCACCTGGCTGGTGATGTGGCCGTGCCGAGAGAGTACAGGCAGAGAGTACCCGACAGGCCTTCTCCTTCGGAGCTCACAGTCCTGAGAAGCAGGGAGACCCTCTGTGCTTCCTGGCGTGCCTGTGTCAAATGTGCCGTGAGCCTCAGCAACATTCGGGTCAGCGGGCAGAGATCCAGTCAAAGCAGCGTTAACAAAGAGGAGGCAGTTTGTTGACTCAAATCATTTCAAGTCCGGAAGGTCCTGTTTCAGGCACAGCTGGATCCAGGGGCCTCGATGTTATCAGACCCATTTCTCTCTCCAAGTGTCTTTTCTACTCTCTTTCACCTTGGCTTCCTTCATTCTCAGGCAGCAGTCATTTGTGGAAGGTCTAGCCTCGAGGAGAGGAGGCAGAGAAAGGATCTGTGCACGGGCTCTGGAGCAGGACTGTGCAAGTCTTCATTCTGTCACTCTGTGGCTCCGCGGCCCTGGGAAAGTTGCTTCATCTCTCAGGTCTTCAGTTTTCTCGTCGGTACTTATTCATGGGGTTGGCTTAAGAATTGATGGCACATGTGACTGGCTTTCAGCCAGCACTCAGTAAATATTAGCTGTTTATCATAACCTTGTCAGCCTCACGATGATTATCCTTTCTGCTTAGCAGTGGAAAGAGAGTGTCTGCTCCCTAATGTTCCAACAAAAGTCCAGAGCTAATGCTCACTGTCCGGGCTTTGGTCACGACCCTGCCTTGAACCAGTCCCCGGCCAGGAGGACCAGGTGCCCAGCCCCAGGAACCAAGTAAAGAGAGCAGTGGAATCTGTCCTTCCCACTGCTCTGGGGTTCCTGTTGGAAAGAGGGGGAAGAATGGTGGGTGGTGGGCCCTTGAGTGCCCACTCTACCTGCTGGGTCAGGTGTAGGGGTGGGCTTGAGATCCTGCATTTGTGTCAAGCCCCCAGGCCATCCCCCTGAGGTCTAAAGCCTAAGGCCCACTGGTCTAAAGGACAGGACGGAGCAGACTCTCCCACTCACAGTGTACTGTGTGTGCGTTCTCCAAGGCAAAGTAGTAAGTACCTCTGCCCTGAAACTTGCCTAGAAACTTTCCTGGGCTCCCACAGCCCACAGGGTCAGGTCTGGCCCTTCCTGTTCCACTGTGGCCTCATCTCTCTGCTCCCCTCTCTACAGCCTTACCATCAGGCCAGGCCACCCTCCCCCACCTCAGCATGCCTGGCCCCTTCATGCCTGTGTGGGCTGCGTAAACAGGGGCTTTGGAATCCAGTGGATGTGGGTCCAATCATAGCTGTGACTTTGGGCAGGTGATTTTTCTTGTCTTTGCCTCAGTTTCTTCAGTATATTAAAAAGGGGGGATAGCAAGGTTGGGGTAGGAATTCTGTGAGGCCCAGCACATAAAGCCTCTTGCCCATTGGCTGCCACAGAGAAGGCCTCAGTAGGATCAACTCATCCGTCAAGGCTCAGCTTGTATTAGCTCGGCTTGTGTTCAGCTGTCAGCACCAGCCCTCCCCAGGCTCCTCCTGCCCCAGTCCTAACAAAAATGCAGTAGCTTAAACAGATTGGTAGGTTTTTTTCATCTTGGTTAAAGAAGTCTGAAAACAGGTGGTCTGGGGCTGCTATGACGGCACTGTGAGGTCACTGGATACCCAGCTTTGGCTTCTAGCCTCGAGGGCCCTTCATGATCCAAATAGCCGCTGGAGCTCCCTCCATCCCACATCGTTCTAGGCAGGAAGTGGAAGGAAGGTGGCAGGTCAGACATGGCGTATCCCAGCTGTCTTCCCATACCCACCTTTCTAGAACTTTGCAGACAGCCCCGCCCAGTAGCATCTGACACTGCACAGGTCGCTGTCAGCTGCAAGGAGGCCGCAGTGTGGTCTCTTCATCTGGGCAGTTGCTGCCTGTGGAATGAGATCTTGGTTAACCAACAGGAAGAGGGATGGATGCTGGGTAGGCAACCAATGACTTCTGCCACTGGCCAGGCCCTGTTTCCTGGGGTGGGAGGGCGCTCAGGCTCCTCCCCACACCACCCTTGACAGCTCTCCCAGGCCTTCAGCGCCCAGCATCTGCCCACTTGGCTCTGAGAGGTCCATTAACTTTAATTGGTTCCCCACTTAGAAGAAAGCACGATTCCTCTATTCTCCCACCACGCTAGGCAGCCAGGCCTACAGAACGCAAGAGGACTGGGCAGTGGGTGTCCCTCGGGTCCCGGCCTGAGCTCTTGCACTTTACACGTGGTCCTGGGGAGCTCGGTTCTGTCTCTGTGCCAGGGGTGCCCCAGATCTCCAGCCAGACTCTACCTTGTAACCCCAGATCTACTTGGCTTCTTGCCTGGGATGTCCCACACCAAATTCAGCCTGTCCAGGCATGACCTCGGCATCTTCCTCCCTCAGGCCATTTTTCAGTGGAGGGTGCCGCCACCCATCCATTTGCTCAAACGAGAGACCTGCATCTCATCCCTGCTCCTTTCTCCCCCTTGCCATCACTTTCTCCTGGCTTATTTACCCTAGAAATCCATTCTGCTGCTCAGCACCATGTCAGGAACCCAGACTTCCTACCTTCCTGCACCCCCATCGTGGGCGAGTTGACATTCATTCCACACTTGTTGCCTCATTTTCTCAAGAAGCTTGCCATAGGTCTTCCTCACAGCCGTGTGCAAGGCAGGAAGAAGGCCTGGCCTCAGCTCCAGTGATCTCTTTTGTCAAGAAAGCAAAAGCAGACTTCCGCTTCAGCCTCTGGCTCGATCTGTGTCCTGCGGTCACCTCTGGCTGTAGGGGACATTGGGAACCTGAATGTTTGGCTTTTCCAGGCTCAAGGATTGGGGGGCCCAGGAGAAAGGAGCTGGCCAGGGCACCGGTGTGGCCAGCCTGCAGGGTCTGCCGCTCCCTGGCACTCTGACTCTGCTTCTTAAGGCTCGCCCAGCCGCTCCTCTGCCTGCCCCCTGCCCCCTGCCCCTCCCAGGCCACCACCCCCTCTGGCCTGGCTGGCTGCACTTGGTCCTGTCTCCACCATCCGTTTCCCACATGGCAGCCAGAGAGACCTTTCTAAAATGTTGCTCCCCTAAGAAGAACTGTGCGTGTAGTTCTCAGGGTAAAGTCCAGGATGCAGGTCATTCACTATGATCCTAGGCACTGCGTCTCCCTGCTGGTCTGTCCCCACCCCTCTCACTTTCTGTCCCAGCCATTCTGGCCTCATGGCCTTTACTGCTCCCTCTGCCTAGAAACCTGCATCCACTGTCACCTTTGCTTGGCTCAGGCATTTGTCCCTGAGGCCCCTCTGTTGTGGGCCAGACACCTGCCCCAGCCTCCTGTCCCATGGCCCTGTTGCTCTGGCTTCAATAAGTCTGGCAGTTCCTCCAGGAAGGTGGGAACTCCGGCCTGTCCTGGCCCAGGAAGCGTGTGGTGATTAACGGAGTCTCCAGAGGTTGGTCAGTTATCTGGATGGTTCCCTGTCATTGCCCAGTGTAACTGAGCCCGGGCCTCTGGGCCTTCCTGCACCCCCAGGGCCGGATCTCCTTCTACATGACCAACTATGGCGAGGAGGGGACACATGTGGGGAGTGCAGCCGCGCTGGACAGCACGGACCTGGTGTTTGGCCAGTACCGGGAGGCAGGTATGTCTGCCCTGCGGAGCAGATGCGGGAGCCCCGGGCCTGTGGTCCCCATGGAGGCGAGTCAGGCCCTGTCCCTCCCGGTGGGAAGACGAGGCCCACATTAGCCCCTGTGCACTCTTCCAGCAGCAGCGTAATGCCGGGGAGGTCTCAAGAGCTGGAGGAAGAGCTTTCCTGGCAGGAACGAGCCAAGCCAGGGGCAGGAGTCTGTGGGGGTGGGCTCTCCCTGTCCGGGGGCCAGCAGTACGGTAGTGAAGAGCCCGTGCTCCCGACTGCTCCGTGCTCTGCTGGTTACCAGCTCTCAGATTTGTGGCAAGTCGCTTTCCTTCTGGGAGCCTCCGTTTTCTGGTCTCCACCACGGAGTTCATGATGGACTCCTGCACTGAGGGATCCAGGTGGCATGCAGGGAGGGCAGCCTGGCTGCAGGTGGGCACTCACAGGGACCGGGACTCTCTCGGCCTCCCCAGGCGCCATGTCGTTCAGGGAGCAGAGCCGATGGCCGGGCCTGGCAGGGCCAGCCAGGAGCCGGCCCCCTTCTGAGCCAGTGAGTGACAGGATGGAAGGATTGGAGGGACGAGGCGTGAAGCACCCTCACAGGGTGAGACCCCATGGAAGGCCCCGAGTCTGGGCCGCAGCAGGGGGTGCACGCCCGGTGGGGGAAGAGCCACACGGACCTGCACCCAGTCCTGACGAGGCAGCCACTCGCCTGTCTCAGTCCCCACCTGCAAGTGGGGAGAACGAGGATGCTCAGGACAATAGCTAACATTCACTGAGGTCCTAAAGGCCAGGGTGCTGTTCCACGCGCGGGAAGCAATGGAGGCTCGACCTTGTTTCACCTGCCCGACCCCATGGAAGGAAGGAGCCTCCCGGTGGCTGTGTTTCTTGTCTGTGCCCGGGCGGAGGAAGACTGAGAGGCTCACTCAGTCTCAGTACCCAGGCCACACTCCTAGGGAGGGGAGCAGGGGTCTCCCGGAGTCAGCCCACGTCCCTGCCGCCCAGCATTGCCCCTGTGGTGCTGCCCACGCAGGGGTGCCTGGTACAAACCAAGGGTGTGTGTGGTGTGCCGACCGTGGCACCGGGAAGGAAGGGACACTCGTGACAAGGAGCTTAGAGGCGGCATGTGTCCATCTAGAGCAGTAGCCGCCACTGGACCTGGGGTTTCCTGGTGGAGGCAGAACCACCTGGGCCCTGGGCCCAGGAATCTGTATTTGCACCATCTCTGCCTCCAGCCGGCTCCTGCCTCTGACCACGGGTTCTCTGGGGTGGCCTGTGGACCGTGGACCACGCTGTGAAGAAGCCCCCTCCACACAGCCCCCTTTTCCTGCTTCCGCAGAGCACCACCGCTTTGATCAGTTTCATGGCATGGCCACACTGGGTGTGAATTTGTCTTGTGTGTCAGAATCCCACATCCAGTTATATGAAAGGTAAAGGCTGAAGTCTCACCGAACACCCTCACTCTAGCTCTCATTTTGGGGGCGTACTTGAGAGCCGGTTGTCTGGGCAACACTTACCTGTCTGTGCGGCGGCTTCCTGTTAGCAGATACACAGACAAGCTCCCGGCGCCCTTCCTCAGGCTCCGTGCTGAAGTGTGAGTCGTGTGCTTACCAGCACTCCAGCCCGCTGGTTATGGGAGCTCTGCCTACCTCAGTTTCCTCATCTGTAAATGGGGAGAATAATCCCACTTCCCTAAAAAGGTTGTGAGGATCGATCAAGTTAATGTCTGAAAAGTGCTCCGAATAAAGGCACTTGGCACAAAATATTATATTCACATTGCAGTTATTCGGGGAAGGTCTGCACAAAACTTGACTCCCTTGGAATGTGGTCCCCAGTACGTTGTCATATGAAGAAAGGGTTCTGCGGTAAAGAAAAAGATTTGGAAATTCCTGCACCAGCTCTGCTCTGTAATGCTCAGGTTCTGGGTGCTTCCACGGAAGTCCTCTATCCCCAGGGCTGCCCCTCAGCTGTGGGTGTGACAATCATTCCACCCCAGGACCATCTCCACTGGCTCCTTTCCTCTGAGCTAGCAGGCAAGGCCCCCTTCACCCAGAGCGGCTCCATTTGGTGGTAAGGTTTTGTTGGAAGAAAGGATTTTACGGCTGTAAACGGGTTTGGAAATTGTCTCTTTATAAAGTTCAGAAGTTGTGACCTAGTGGCCCATAGTATTAAGTCGTTCATATAACAATTTCTGAAGTAATTTTATTAGTTGAAACATAAATATCAGGTAGTTTCTCCTTAAAAAGAAATAAAAGTAAGCCAGATTTTGCCTTCTTTTAAGAGCTGGGCCATCTGGCTTCCCTGAGCAGTAGTCAGATGGTCAGAACAGCAGCCTCCCTTTGGGGACAGGTATGTGCTTTCTGGTCTGCTCACTTGCCTGTCCCTGTAAGCATCCGAATCTGCCTTCCCTGCTCGATTCCAGTTCCCTGACTGTCCTTACAGGGGGCCGGGGCTTGGGCAGGAAGGACCTGCCTGCCCCCCCAGCCCGCCTGCAGGCTCACGTGGCCTCCTCCCCGCCAGGTGTGCTCATGTACCGGGACTACCCCCTGGAGCTGTTCATGGCCCAGTGCTACGGCAACGTGAGCGACCTGGGCAAGGGGCGCCAGATGCCCGTGCACTACGGCTGCAAGGAGCGCCACTTCGTCACCATCTCCTCTCCACTGGCCACGCAGATCCCGCAGGGTGAGGACTTGGCCTGGGCCCGGTACGCGCAGACCAGTGTCCTACTGCTGTGCAGGCCCTGGCCCTTCTGCAGCCCTTCTGGGCGGCCTTCCGGTTGGTGCTGGGGTCGGAGCGCTGGTCTGGGCTGCAGACTTTCCAGATACTCCCGTCTGGTTGTCTTCCAAGCCTGGTTTGGCAGGCTTGAGCTGGCATGGCCCCGCTCTTGATTCCCCAGACTTGTGCCTGTCCTGTTTGTCCGCTCAGCGACAAACCACATTGTGTGACGGGGCGGATACCAACTTCCTGGCAGAGGGTCACCCGGCAGGTAATGAGAAGAACCGGGACTCTGGCCCTGCTCTGCCTCAGTCCTCAGAGCCTGACTCCTGAAGCTTACTCTGGAAGCCCACGGTGCCTAGAGCGGTCCCAGTTGCTTTTATCAAGGGTGACAGCTTGAGATGCAGACCCCTCAGGGGCCAGGCCTGCAGCCACACAGCACAGAGACCCTGCCCTCTGGACCCTGCAGTCCAGTTGAGGGCCAGGCTGGGCTGCGCCTCTCTCTGCTCCATAGTGGCCAAGATAGACACGGTGTGTCCTTGGGGCTTAGCAGTGGGCTGCTTGGAAGGCCCACCCAGATGTGTTAGCCCCTGGTGCTCTGGGAGTGAGGAGCTTTTGTGCCTCGGGGGTGGGAAGTGGGCAGGGTGGCTCTGTGAGAGGCGGCGCAGGTGGGTAGGGTTTCTGTAAGCCTGGGGCCTGGCCCTTACCTTCCAGATGAACGACCGTTAAGCTCAGCGGTCAAATGTAGGGAGACCCTGCTATGTGGGCCCCATTCTAGGCACAGTGAGCCAGAGACAAAAACCTCAGCTGGGGCTGACAGCATGGTAGAGGAAAGGAGACAAACAATAGCGTGAAGGAGTAGCAGAAGTCTAGCAGGGGTGAGGAGTCCCGCAGGGACAAGTAAAGCCAGAGGGAGTAGGCGTGAGGGAGGAAGGCCTGGGTTGCATCAGAGGTGACATTTCAGCACAGATTGTGGTGGGGGTGGGGGGAGGGAGCCATGTGGGGTCTTGAGGCAAGTACCTGCCAGACAGCTTGCAGGGGGGTGGGGGGGCAGGTGTAAGAGAGGTGCAGGGGCTCTGGGGAGATGTGGGAGGGTGCAGATCCAGGGGAATTTGGGCCTTTGACTTTGGCCCAGAGTGGAAGAGGAGCCACAGGGGACAGGGGGCAGGGCGAGAGTCGCTGGGGTGGAATGTCAGTGTGGTTCACATTTTAACTGACCTCTGGCTGCCCCAGGGGAGCAGGTGGGGGGGGGCAGTGAGGGGGGCGCCGGGGAGGAGGCTGCTGGGAACTCGTGCAAGAGGTGACCGGGCCAGCATTCTTCGGTGAACAGGTGGGAAGGGGTCAGACTCTAGCTGTGTTTGGAAGGTGGCAGAGCTGTGGGGAGTGGCACAGCCGGGAGTCAGAGAGGAGGCTGCCCAGTGGAAGGAGAGAGCGGCCATTGGCCGAGAGGTCTGAGCCTGCTGGGGGGAGTGTGTGGCCCTGCTCCTGCTCAGCCCCCTCTTCCCCTGCAGCGGTGGGAGCGGCCTACGCGGCCAAGCGTGCCAACGCCAACAGAGTGGTCATCTGTTACTTCGGGGAGGGGGCGGCCAGCGAGGGGGATGCCCACGCCGGCTTCAACTTCGCTGCCACCCTTGAGTGCCCCGTCATCTTCTTCTGCCGGAACAACGGCTATGCCATCTCCACGCCCACCTCTGAGCAGTACCGCGGGGACGGCATCGGTATGGGCCCGGCAGGCCGCGCCCCCACCTGCCCGCATGCTCCTTTCCCTGTGGGATCTGGCACCAGGGCAGTCGCAGGGACGCTGCTCTGCTCGCTGCCCTCTCATTCCCACCCTCTCCCCACTCTGTTCGTCTGCGCCCTGGAGCCTGACCTGCCTGTGTCCCCACAGCTGCTCGAGGCCCGGGCTACGGCATCCTGTCCATCCGCGTGGATGGCAACGATGTGTTTGCTGTGTACAACGCCACCAAGGAGGCCCGGCGGCGGGCTGTGGCCGAGAACCAGCCCTTCCTCATTGAGGCCATGACCTACAGGTGCCTGCCTCCCCTGCCTGCCCCACAGCCTTGACAGCGTCAGTCCTGCACTGCTCACTGTCCCCAGAGCATGACCCCATCACCCACACTGGATCCCGGTCCTTGCCTTTATTCCTGTGCCACCCCTTCTCCCCTAGTCCGCCCCCCTCCGTCCCGACCCCACATTGCGGGGGGGGGGGGGCTTCAACCTGATCCTGGGCCCCTTCCCCCTGGCAGGATCGGGCACCACAGCACCAGTGACGACAGCTCAGCCTACCGCTCGGTGGACGAGGTCAATTACTGGGACAAGCAGGACCACCCCATCTCTCGGCTGCGGCACTACTTGCAGGGCCGAGGCTGGTGGGACGACGAGCAGGAGAAGGCCTGGAGAAAGCAGTCCCGCAAGAAGGTGGGGACCCCCCTCTGTTGGAACCCAGGCCCCGGTGTGCGTGGGGGGGTGTTCCAGGGAGGTGCCTGGGTGAAGAACCCTGGAAGGATGGAGAGGCTGGGTTTGGAGGACATGGAACTGGGAGACTTGGGGACAGCCCCAGGGATGTCTCTAAGCGTGGCCTGTGGCATCAGGCTGCCTGGGCACATGCGTTTCTGCTGTGTTCTAGCGGTGTCCTTGGGATGATTCCTGCCCTCCACGCTCTCATGTCTGAAGAGGGACAGTGGGGTGTCCCTGTCAGAATGTGATTAAGGATTAGGTGACTTAATCTGTGTGCACTGTGAGTGCCCCACCCAGGTCCAAGGGCCGCCCTCGGCCTGGGCATCTGGAGCCCAGGTGCATCATGGTGCACCCCCTCGTCTGTGCCTCGGTTTCCTCACCTCCAAGCTGCCTGCTGCCTGGTTCTGCCAAGAGGCTAAACCGATTCCTGTACTTAGTGCGGTGCCTGGCTAGGCCAGGAGGGGAGGCCGGGGCTGGGGGGCATTGATCCCGCTGTTGGATCGTCATCTCCGTTGTCCAGATGGGAAGACAGCGACTCAGAGGGGCGAACACCTCAATAGGGTCCCACAGGTGAGGGTGGGGAGACGGCTGTCTCTCTACTGTCCTGCACCCCCCGCTCGTCCCTGCAGGTGATGGAGGCCTTTGAGCAGGCAGAGCGGAAGCCGAAGCCCAACCCCAACCTGCTCTTCTCAGACGTGTACCAGGAGATGCCTACCCAGCTTCGCAAGCAGCAGGAGTCCCTGGCCCGGCACCTCCAGACCTACGGCGAGCACTACCCCCTGGACCACTTCGAGAAGTGAGGCCTGCACGCCCCAGCCCACCTCCACCCACCTCAACTCCCCCGAGGGGCAGCCCCAGTCTGGGGGGGCCCGGGGAGCTGCAGGTTGCCATCCTGCTTCCCCAGCCAGCTGCCTCTGAAATACTGGGGCCAGGGCGCCAGCCCACCATCCCCACTCCTCCAGGCTGTTACCCAGGGGGGGCTCGGTCAGCCCCCTCTTCGCCTGTTACAGTGCCTTCTCCCAGGGGCTGGGCCAGGACGCCTCCAGGACCAGAAGCCCCTCTGGGGTGGGCGTGGTGGGTCAGCCTGCGGAAGTCACTCCCTCAAAGTGAGAGGTGGTCAGCAGGTGGCCAATAAACTCTCTGTGTTTGGCTCTGTGCCACTGCTGGTCTGTTTCCTGGAGTTTGGGAGGTGGGAGGAGAGCCCAGCATGACTGGTTTGGGACCTTATTTCTCCACTCTAGATAAAGAAGGCCAGGCAGTTGAGATATCTACTTCCCCCGGAAACTTTAGCAAGCTGGAGGGTCCATTTCAGCAGCCAGGGTGGGGGTGGGGATCCTCCAGAATTTGTCTCCTGTTCTCCCCTCGATGGGACAAGACTGCTGTTCAGCAAAGTGACCAGGAGGCCAGCAGAGCCGGCCCTGCCCAGTATGGGTGGGGAGGGTGTCTAGTGTGAATGCCGGGGTGCAGCTGGGCTCTGCTCCGTCAACTGCTCCAGGGCCCCACAGGCGCAAAGACCACTCCAGGCCTCAGAGTGGGGAGTGCGTGTTTTTCAAAAACAGAAGGTAGACACAGACAGTCTGTTCCCTCCTGCTGCCCCATCTCCTAGCCCCAGAGGACCTAGGAGGGGCTCAGGCAGTCCTGGTTCTAGAATTTCCCCTTCACACCGAGGCCCAGAAGGAGAGGCCAAGGGAGAGACAGGCACCGAGGTGCAGGCCAGGTCTGGCCTGGCCTCCTGGGCTCCGCCAGGCTCAGCACTGCAGCCGAGGCTCCTGTAGCTGTTTCCAGAGCCGAACGCTGCCCTGGGGGCTGAGGGGCCGCACCAGCAGCAGGTCCCGGAGAACGCAGGGGTCAGCGGTGCGGTCTGCTGGCCAGGCTGTGAGGAATCCTTTGTGATCCCTCGGTGCCAGTCCCAGGGCCCGGAAGCAAAGGCCAGTGTAGACATCGTCGAAGGGGAAGGGGGCCACACGGGCCGCTGCCCGCAGCAGCCAGGGTGCCAGGCGCCCAGCGATGACATAGCCACCGCCGCTGGCATAGGCCGGGTAGTCCCCTTGAAAGAAGGACGGAGGCACGTAGAAGGGTCCTCTGGGCTTCCGCAGGGGTCTGGCCTGGGCAAAGACCTCCCCCAGGTAGAGGCTTTGGGCCCATCTCGGGGGCAGGGCCCGCAGGTGGTCCAGAAGGGCCCGTGTGTGCACGAAGGCGTCATCCTGAGCCTGCAGGACGAAGCTCACGCCTGGGCAGTGGTGGTGCAGCCAGGCCAGCAGCAGCAAGTCTTTGAGCGTCCGATTGAAGGGGACGTCGAGGAAGTTCCAGAGGAGCAAGTCACTGTAGCGGCGGCTCTCCCAGGCCACCAGGGAGCTGAGGTCAGGCCCCCTCTCACCCTCCGGTGAGCCCAGCAGGAAGAGCAGCCGGACTCCAGCAGCCGGGCTGCCCCACGTCTCCCTCACGGCCTGTCGCTCCGCAAAGCGGCCTGGTTCTGACTTGACAGCCAACAGAAGGTAGGGGACGTCGGTACCTGAGCAGCCGGCCACTTGGCCGCCCCCACTTCTGGGCAGCCACGGTGGGAAGCTCCGGCAGGCCGCCGACAGCAAGAAGCGGCGGAGGTTCTCAGGGTAGGAGGCGAAGTCTGGGATCTCGGCGGCGGCGGCGGCCCCCCAGGCCCGGCAGCTCCCAGCCTCAGCACTGTCCCCGCTGGGCAGGGACCCCAGCCGCCACTGCTGCTGGTTCCAGTAGGCAGAAAGCAGAGGGCCAGTCTGGCCCAGACGGGCAGAGAGGTTAGCCGGCAGGGTGGGCTCGGGGGTGGCTGGTGTGGGGCCCGGTGGGGTGCCCTGGGGTCCCCGGTAGGCCTTGCTTAGCCAAGACTCGGATGTCCACTCGATGTACACCTTGAGGCCCAGGAGCGTGAGCAGCGCTGACAGGCAGAGAAGGCACTTGGGGCAGCGCATGACCCAGCCCAGGGAAGGGGTGGCTGCGGGAGCTGCAAAGGAGCCACGGAGGCGTCTGGGGTGCAGGGATGGGCCCCAGCAGTCCCCGCCAGCCCCTGTCCCCGCTCCTCTCAGCCCCAGACGCTGAAGCCCCCCCGGCTCTTTCCCGTTCCCGGCCTTGGAATCCAATTCCCATTCGTTCTGACACCCTGCTCTTTCCCCTCAGCCCAGCCCTGTCCACTGACCTGTTCCGCCAGCAGCCCCACTCAGGGAACTGGGGACTTCGCCATTCCAGCCCCCTTTGGTCCCCTCATCAAGCGTCAGAATCCCCGGGTCAGCCCTTCCACTTCCTGGAGACCCAGCCTTCCCCACCCCAGGGAAGGGGAGCCAGTGACCTGCTCCCTCCTCTTTACCTCTGGGTCCAGCTCCCGCCTGCGCCCGGGTCCGGGGCCTCTGGTCAGGCCCTCCCTTGTCCCCTCCCTTCGGCTCTTGCCGACCTGCGGCGGTGCAGCCGTCCAAGCCCAACCCAGCCAGTCCGGAGGGGCGGGGAGGGAGGCTGCAGGGCCCCAGGGGCCGGGAGGGGCCGGGGCGGGGCCGAGGGAGGAGAGGAGGGGAGGGGCAGGGAGGGCAGGAGGCCGACCTGAGGGATGGGGCTCTGGCGTGTTGGGGCTGGTTTTCTGGTGAGACAGCGGAAAGGTTCAGGGTGGCCAAAGACAGATGGGGGACCCGGCGAGGCCAGGCAGGGAGAGCCAAGGGCCTGGGAGAGTCTGAGGGAGGGTGAGGCTGAGGGCCAGCCCTGAGCTTGGGCTGGGTTGTGCCGAGATGGCCCAGAGACAGGCAAGAGTCCCAAAGTGGCAGAGCTGGGAGGGGAGGTGGGCGGCTGGTGCCTGGCCACGGAGGCAGCGGACCGTGCTGAGGGGATGGGTGGGCCGTGCCAGAGATGGGGTGTGTTGTGGCCACCGGAGTCGGGGTGGGGGTGGGGAACGGGCCGGGTGGGTGGAGGAGGAGAGATGGGGGAGACCTCAGGGGCAGGTGGGGGAAGAGAAAGGAGAGATGGAGGGGGAGGCAAAGAGAAGAGGGCCGCAAGGAGAGAGGGAGGGGAGGGACG
The DNA here is from genome assembly GCA_028646485.1 of Cryptoprocta ferox. Lineage (NCBI taxonomy): Eukaryota > Metazoa > Chordata > Mammalia > Carnivora > Eupleridae > Cryptoprocta > Cryptoprocta ferox. The sequence continues at coordinate 11,408,001 of CM053563.1, read as the reverse complement.
TGGAGACAGGGAGTGAGGTACAGGGTGGCCAGGTGCCCCTGTGCGGGGAAGGGAGAGAGAAGTTAGAGGCAGGTGGGGGACCCCGGGGTGGGACCAAGAAGAGGGCGCCTGCGGAGAGCCAGAGCCGGGGAGAGGTGGAGAAGGGAGCCTGGGAAGAGCAGGAGGGGACCAGATGGAAAGGGAAGGGGTGGGTGAAGGGGGAGCCAAGCTAGAGGCCAGTGGAGGGCGGGGTGAGGGCACCCGCCGCGGCCTTGGAGCTGAGCTGCCTCCTCCAGCCTCCACCCCTTTGGTGCCTCGGGTCTGCCTCCCGGGGCGGGATCCATCCCTCCCCCGTCCCCCACCCCAGCCCCACCCACAGCTGCATGGTGACTCCAGGAACACTCACATCCGGCCCCCCAGGATTGGAGAGGGTGGCTGCCTGTGTTTACATCCCTGCCCTCCCGTCCCTGCCCTCCCGGGGCCTCTGCTGCTGGGGCTGCAGCACTGTCTGGGGAGGTGGGCAGACGAGGTCTCCTTAGCCCAGACCTCCTGGGACCTTGGGTGGCACCAAGGAGCCCAACCTGACCCCCATCTCTGATCAGCTCATCCTCGGCACCCTATCTGTCGGCAGCAGTCTGTCCGGAGCTGATAGCCTCCGCCTAAGTCTGAGTAATGGAGCCCGCGGGAGCTGCTGGAGGCCGCGCGCAGAGGAAGTGCCGAGCCGAGCGTTGGCACGATGAAAGCCAGAGAGGGAGCGGACAGCCAGGGGCAGGGCCCGAGCGCCCTGGAAGGGTCTTCCCAGCCGGCCTCCCCCACGCCCCACGCGGGGCTGGGAGGGGAACCTAGCTTCTCCCAGGGGTGCAGACGTCCTTCCGCCAGGGCCGACACTACTCCTTCTGGGGGTGATTGCAAATCTCAGGGTACCGTTTTGGTTGTTAACAGAATCGGAACGGGAAAGTCCATCATGGAGAGTGACTGAAGAGCTGCCTTCCTGCGGAACACAGTTTTGGGGGGAGGCTGCAGGTCAAACATGAGCAACCCAGTCCAACACCGACCTCCCTCAGCGCTGGGTTCCCCCCCCACCCAGATTACATCCGGGCGGCTCCGGCTTCTCTCTTGACTACCGGTTTCTCTCCTGACTACCGGCCGCACTGGGGTCCAAGTTCCAGTCAGCGAACCTGAGAGAGCCCTCAGAACCACCCAGCTGTGCTAGTGAGCTCATCACTTCTGGTTATGTGCCCACGGACCTGTGAACTTGGCCCATCTGTGTGATAGCCACCCTCACTGGCCTAGCACCCTTAGACCCCCGCGTCCCCCGATTTCTGACTCTATGTTTGCAAACCTTGCAATTCTTCTAGTGTGGAAAAGCTGCTCCCCTTGGGTCCCAGCGAGCATCTGCGGCTGGGAGAGCTGCGATTTGACCCTTGGTATTTGTGGGTCTGGTGGGGATAGCAGGGGTACTCGTGAGGAGTCTGAGGACAAGTAGACACCTGCTTTCAAGGTCTCTGCTCGGGTGAGGTGAGCACAGCGTTTTAGGCACAGGAAGGCTGCTGGGCTCCTCGGACGTGGGGAATGGAGGCTCGGGTGGCTTGGGAGTGCGAGATGGTCTGTTTCTTCTGGGTCCAACCAGACAACCCCATTCCAGATTTCAGGGTCCCTCGTGTACCAGTCAGCACCCATGCTTGCACATAAGAAACCTGCCAAGGCTGGGAATCCAGCCATCGTAACTTGGCACAAACTTCCAGGCTGTTTTCAGTTCTGGCCCCCCGCAGTAAGAACTTTGGGTGGGGGGCAGTCACGGAAGCTCCCCCGTTCTCAGACCCGAGCCCGTCATTGTCTGGAGCACTCAAGGGCACGCCAAAGAATGCGTCCAGCACCCATGTTTAGAATGCTCACTACGGCCACGTCGCTATGCCAGTGCTGTATCAGCGCAGACCCAGTCAGGAGAGAAGCACCACACGGTACACGGAGCAGGTGAAGTTTAATATAAAGAATTACTGACTTGAACAGCAAACAGACATAACAGGGGACTCGCTGGTAAGGTGCCTCGGCATTTACTGGAAATTCTCCTGGCGGGGTGTGGTAGAGAGTCATTGGCAGGGAGGCGTCTCCGTGGAGGCACAGCTTTTGAAGCCGCCTGGGTGGGGGTGCCAGGGGAAGCTGCTGACCGCTGGGCACTCGGAGCCCACCCCGCAGTGAGCACACCAGTCAGGAACCAGGAAGCAAAAGCCTTCCCTCCTGGAATCTCTCGGGTGCCCTCTACTGACAGATGTTTCCGTGCCACTTAGCAAAGGCAAGGACTCTCAAGGGCCCAGGTCAGTTTAGCGGGAACACGGTGGGACTTGGGGGTGCTGTGGGCATCCAGTGAGCGTAGGCCAGGGATGCTGTAGCCTGCAGGGAGCTGGGCAGTGTCACACACAGAAGAACCGTCCCCGTACCATGCCAGTAGCGCCCCTGCGTCAGCCAGGGTCCCAGCAGGAAGCAGCAGCACGCTCAAATATGGATACTGGGAGAAGAGTCGCTGGACGCAAGAGCAGAGCGCTTTACGTGCTAGTGAGCAGGTGTGGGGAAACCGCGGGGGGAGCACAGCTCCTGGGGCTGCTTACCCTCCCCCCAGGCCTGAAGAGGCAGGAGGCAACTGTTAGAACCCAGGATGCAGCCAGCCGTAGCCCCTGGGGTGGGGAAGAGGTACCCCAACCTCCTGCTCTCCCCTCTGACCTGCTCGTGCTACACCCCTCATCCCACCCTGACCCCGATGCCGAGTGAACCCGATGGACACCGCGCAGGGCCCCGCTGAGATCCAGACTGACAGTGGCGGGTCGAGGGCTAGGCAGGCAGGGGGCTGGCCGTGTACCGAGACTGCTCCTCCGGCCCCAACTTGAGGCCCTGGGCCCAGTCGGCCCCCAGGACCTCGCAGCTAGGGAGCATCTCTTCCACCAGGATCCGCGTGAGGCCCGGGTTGGACACGGCAGGGAGGTCCGAGATGTCCAGCCTGTGGAGGTTCCTGCGAGGAGGCACCGAGGGGGCAGCCGCGTCAGGATGGCCTCAGTGCGGGGGAGGGGGTGTGCCAGCCCCCACTGCAGCCCCCAGCTCCTTAGCAGCAAAGTCCTTCAGGGGCCAGAACACGCTAGAGCGGCTCAAGGACACCACACCCACCACGTTAATCCCAGACGCACACTCTAGCTCCTACTGTGTCCAACAGTGTAAATGTCACGGGGTCTTTGTTGTAACTAAAGGGAAGAAACACCAGGCGTCCTTTCCCTCTGGCACAGATGCGCCACGACTGCTCGTCTGTGCTGACGCCACACGCACTCCAGATCTGTCGTGGAGGCAGGGACTCGGGGACTGCCTGACTGCCCCCTCCCCCCTTTCCCGCACCTGCCAGGTGGGAGCCCCCACCCTGGCTTGAGCTGAGGGCTCACCGGAGGTGGTGGAGGCAGGCGAGGCCCCGTTCAGAGATTCGGGGACAGCCGGCCAGCGAGAGCTCCTGCAACGAGCTGGCCAGCGGGTGGAGGCGGCTGAGACACCAGTCATCCACGTGGGGACAGCGCTGCAGCCACAAGGACTGGAGCTCCTTCAGGGCCACTGCAGGGGGGCGGGAGAGATGGCACTGAGGGCCTTTCCGGAGCCCACCGCCAAAGGGAAAGCGCACGGCCCTGCCCATCTCCGCCGCACTCACAGAGGCTGTCCAGGCCTTGGTAGTTGATGGCACAGCCGCTGGCATCGACTGCCTCTACGGGCACCGCCTGTAACTTTGAGAAGTCCAGAGAGAAGTGGCCGCGCTGATTTGGCCGGATCCACTCCTTGCCCTGAAACCTGCAGGGGGCGGGGAGGTGGTGTCAGCAGGGCACCCACCCTCCCCAGGCCAAGAGGATGCTCCCCAGCCCTGGGCCACAACATGGTCTACGGCATCTGGTGCGCTCGCTCTACGTCAGGCCCTGGAAGTTTTCATGGGAACAAAATGAGGGGTGGATGCATAAACATCCTGTTTCAAAAAAGAAAAATAAAGGGGAGAAAAAACAGGAGGAGGAAGGGAAGGAGGAGAAAGGAAGGGGCGAAGGAAGGAAAAGAAGCCTCAACATTTACTGAGCACGTGTGCTGTGCCGGGCCCGTTCCAAGTGCTTCGGTAGCAAAATGGCTTTGAATCTTTGCAGCCAACCTTGTACGCTGGGCATAGCCACGGTCCCGTTTTACAGGTGACAGAGCAGAATGAAGCTCAGGAACAAGCCCTAAGCCCTAAAGCCAGTAGGGGCCGGAGCCCGGAGCTCACAGGGAGTCAGGAGGGCCTCAGGGCCCGCGCTCCACGGCCTCCCCCAGCCTCTCGGACACTGTGCTGTCATACCTGACCGCGCCGCCCTGCTTCAGGATGAAATAGGCGCCCGCGACATAGGGACCATATCGCTGCTTGATGTAGTTGAAGGGCCTATGGGGAGAACAGTAGCTGAGGGTGCTGCCCGGGAGGCACCGCCACCCCACCCCCCGCCTCGCCATGCCCAGTGCTGCCCAGAGCCCACGGCAGCAGGACTGGGACGTGCAGACGGACAGACTGATACAGGCTGCAAGGATTTACCGGGTACCTATTCAGTGCTAGGCACCAACACAGGTCGTGGTCCCTGCCCTGGTGAAGCTAATTTACAGAGGGAAACAGATAACCAACCAGGAAGTTAAGGGCAAACTGCAGAAAGAATCCGTTCCATGATGAAAATAACACAGAGGGACTGACTAGGAGTGCCTTGGGTCAGGGGTGGGGAAGCAGAACGCTACTTTATTAAGAAATACTTCTTGTAGGACGTGACACTTGAGCAGAGATTTGAGTGGTGGGAAGAAAAGTCGAAGGTCAAGGCAAGAGCCTGCCAGGCCAAGAGAACAGCTAGTGTAAAGGCTCAGAGGCTCAAATTAGGATGGCAGAAAAAATAGCCACGTGGACACCATGCTGGTGGGGGTGAGGGCAGTAGGGGTAGGGGTCTCAAAGCTCAGATTTTAGGCCTGGGAGTCTGGCTTTTATTCTAGTTGCAGTGGGAAACCATTTGAGGGTTTTAAGCAAACTGGTGTTTTCTATTTTAGTTCCTTCCTTCCTTCCTCCCTCCCTTCTTTGTTTTATTAAAGTTTATTTATTTTGAAAAAGAGGAAGAGAGAGAATCCCAAGCAGGCTCCACACTGTCAGTGCAAAGCCCGATGTGGGGTTTGAACTTACAGAACTGTGAGATCTTGACCTGAGCTGAAACCAAGAGTCCAATGCTTAACCAGCTGAGCCACCCAGGCGCCCCTCTACTTTTAGTTACTTAAGAGTCCTTCCTTTAGACTGGAGAGGCAAAAGGGGACCAGCTTAGGAGACTAGTGCACTAAACCTAACCATAAAACGAAGGGGCTCAGACCAGGCTAAAACAGTGAGGACCAGTAACAACTGGTCAAATTTGGGATGGTCTAGTATTTTACTGGTGGGCTGGCTGTGGAAGACACGAAGAGTCAGGGATGACTCCTTAGAATGTGGCCTGAAACACTGAGAACAGTGCTATTTCCTGGGATGGGGAAGGCTTGGGGGTGAGCAGACTTTCTTGGGGGTAAGTCAAGGGCTTGCTGTTTCCCATGTAAGTTTGAGGTGCCCATCCATCTCTTGAGGTGCCTCCAAGACATGGTGGGCAGCAGGTCACCCATGTGAGCTGGAGCCCTTGGGAAAGCTGTGGCTGGAGACGAAGATACAACTCGGCAGGGCTGGTATGGAAGCCACACAGCTGTCCGGGAGTCGCAAGGGCAGGATCTGAGTTCTCCCTGGTGAGGCCCCACCCCAGCAGCAGGGTCTTGTTGGCCAAGGGTTCTCACCGATTTTTCTGGTTCACCTTCAACGCCTGCTTTCGGAGCAGGTAGTCCCTGAGAGCCTCGACGTCATAGAAGCGGTCAGCCAGGAACTGGAGCAGCGACCTCCCCTTCTTCTGATTGCCCTCCGGTGCCAACACCCTGCTCAGCCCACGGATGCCCCTGGTACCCCCATTCCATACTTTGGCCACCAGGTGCAGGGACTGGGGAGGATTGGAAAGGAGAGGCTGAGCCTGGAGCCTCCCGTGAGAGTCAGAGACCGATACCCCTGTTCTTGGTCCATGAATTGACCCCCCCAACATTGCTTCCTGGCTCACAGATTTCTCCTTTCAGAACTTCCAAATTCTGCTTTTGGGGTCCCCCCTCCCCGCCATGTCCCCATGTTTCCCCCAAGTTCAACCCTAAATTCTCTCTTTGATTTGGCCTTTCTCGGTCATCCCAATTCTCCCCTGATCTTTCTCAAACCCTTATTTTTGTCTATTATCTGACCTCTTAATTTCCCACAAAATATCCCCTTAATTTTATCCCATTTTCCCTGGAGTCTTCCTAATTAACCCATTTTTATACCCCCAAAATATATACTTTTAAAGATTTTATTTTTAAGTGATCTCTACACCTAATGGAGGACTTGAACTCACAACCCCCAAATCAAGAGTCCCACGCTCCACCGACTGAGCCAGTCAGGCGCCCCTCCCCAAAATATAATCTTAATTTTTCTCCAAACCACCCTTAATTTACCGCTTCAATCTTCCTCCGGTCTTCTCTTAGCCTGCCCCAATTTCTCTTTCTGCTTCAACCAAATTTTCTCAGTAATTTGCCCAAATCCTTATTTTCCCTCAAAATTCCTAGGTTCCCAACGTCTCACTTTGTTTTTCCCTAAATCCATTTCTTAATTTTACTCAGGTCTTCCTAAATTCCCTCCAGGAATATCGCAAATTCTCCCCTTAATTTACCCCAGGTCCTTCCCTCGGAACTCCTAAATTCACCCTTTGTTTCCTGTCCTCCATTCCCATCATCCCTTTGCTTTTCCATAAAAATTCCTAACTCTCCAATGAGCTCTCCTCACCTGTATCCTTTGGTCTCTTAAACTAGGATCTCAAACCCCGGCTTCTCCAATCCCTCCTTAACTCTCTTCCCTTGCGGGTCCCACTCCCAGGCAAGAGCCAGCTCCACTCTCAGCGCCCGCAACCGGATCCCTCCCTATGATTGGCTGGGTGCGCCATTTTCGGAACACACTCCCTGCTTCCCCATTGGTTTCCCCCGCTAAGTTCCCGCCCCACTTTCTCCCTTAAAGCGCCTGTGCTGTCTGCGGCTCAAACCGATGCTTCCCGGCCCCCAGAGGCTGCACTGTCTGCGATCCCATCGCGAGCTTTAGCGGGAGAGACCTCCTGCTCTCTCTTGCTCCTTGCTCCCTGGGTGTTGACAGAAACCCCGAAAGCTGAGATAGCAGAGCTGACTTCAATTTGGGGGCTCTCGGAGATCCGGTCACTTACCGCCCTGGGCGCCGCCATTTTGCCAAGATACGTAACCGGAAGGGGCCGGTTTTTCTTAGTCCACCCGCTCGGTAGAGCCGGAAACTACTTTTCCTAGGGCGACGCCCCCTCTATTTTTCAACTCTCCTCTTAAAGGCGCACACACTTTTTAATCTGGTTTAGGGATTCCTCCCAGCGCCATTTCCATGGTCCTTACAGTCAGACTCTGCAGCCTTTTCCTGGGAGATAGCGGGTAGTCCTTCCTGGTAGAGTACCCTCCCTCCGACTGTACTCACAGTCCCCGTGAGCTGCTTTCTTCCTCCAGCTGTCATTACTGACTAGGAAACAAGCATTCTGTACGCCAGGATCAGGGAAGGAAAAGGTCTAGTGGGTGGTGAGGTTAGACTTCAGGGTAAGAGAGAGGAGATCTCAAGACAAGTAGTGTGATGTGTTTGCAAATTCAGTTTGGAGTTCAACGCCATCTCTCAGTGTGAAGATTCAATATGAAGTCTTGTGATAGAATTATTCATTCATTCACAGAAATTTACTGAGCACCTATGACATGCCCACACTGTTTTGGGTACTGGGGTTACCATGGTGAACAAGACAGACCAAGCCCTTATCTCAGGGACTCAACTTTCGAGGGCCAGGAGAGGACTGACAAGAAGAGAATAAGCAAGATAATTTGATAAGAGGCAAATAACAACAGGCAATATAATGGGCAGTGACTAGGGAGTCAGGGCATTAGTAAAGGCCTCTCTGAAGCAGTGATATTTAAGTGGAAGTGAAGGATAAGAAGGAAACAGCCATTCAAAGATCTCGGGGAAAGGTGTTGCAGAGGTACAGCCAGTGTAAAGGTCCAGGGGTGGGAACCAGCTGGCAGAGGGAAGTAAGAGACTAGGTTAGAGAGGCGGGCAGGAAGTGGAGTGTGCTGTATTCCATTCTCAGGGGCATGTCATGATACGATTTATTATTTTTTTCTGAATAAATACAGGTTTAATGATCCATTTCTTTGTACAGATAGCTACAGAGACTTTATAATCCCGGAATATACAACCATGCAACACAGACTAACTAGCCAATTCTTTTTTTTTTTTAATTTTTTATGTTTATTTATTATTGAGACAGAAGAAACAGAGTGGGGGATAGGCAGAGAGAGAGGGAGAAATAGAATCTGAAGCAGGCTCCAGGCTCTGAGCCCGACACGGGGCTCGAACCCACGGACTGTGAGATCACTATCGGAGCCAAAGTCAGATGCTTAACCGACTGAGCCACCCAGGCGCCCCCCCCAACTAGCCAACTCTAAACTAAACTTGGCTTCTCGGGGCACCTGGGTGGCTGTCTGTTGACCTTCCGACTTCAGCTCAGGTCATGATCTCACAGTTCCTGCGTTTAAGCCAGGCATCAGACTCTATGCTGACAGCTCAAAGCCTGGAGCCTGCTTCGGAGTCTGTGTCTCCCCCTTTCTCCGCCCGTCCCCCACCCCACTCGCACTCTCTCTCTCTCTCTCAAAAATAAATAAACATTAAATACATTTTAAAAAATAAACATTTAAAAAAATAAAATAAATAAACTTGGCTTCTTACAGCTACCCTGTACACACCGCAGTCCAAAATGACCCTAATGTCACATGAAAAGTTATCATAGGGGTACCAGAAACCTAGCTTTGTGGCCAAAAGTAAAAATGAAAAGAAAAGTAGTAATTTGGTGGTTAGTGGGAACTCTGGTGCCCCTCACTGTGCTGCTTTGCCCTTCTTAATCTTGTTCTTTCTGCCTTCCACCCACCCATGATAGCTCTCGGTAGGTTTGCATAATCCATCTGAAACTGGCTCACTCCTGTGGAGCCCACCACAGTGCTGATCTTTGCCATTGGTAGCTCTTTTTTTTAAATTTTTAATGTTTTATTTATTTTTGAGAGAGAGTGTGAGCAGGGGAAGGTCAGAGAGAAAGGGAGACACAGAATCTGAAGCAGGCTCAGGCTCTGAGCTGTCAGCACAGAGCCTGACGTGAGGCTCGAACCCACGAACCGTGAGATCATGACCTGAGCCGAAGTCGGACGCTCAACCGACTGAGCCACCCAGGCGCCCCATTGTCATCGGTAGCTTTTTCTTTTTTTTTTTTTTTAATGTTTATTTATTTTTTGTGAGAGAGAGACAGAACGTGAGCAGGGGAGGGGCAGAGAGAGGGGGAGACACAGAATCGGAAGCAGGCTCAGGCTCTGAGCTGTCAGCACAGAGCCTGACGTGAGGCTCGAACCCACGAACTGTGAAATCATGACCTGAGCTGAAGTCGGACGCTTAACCAACTGAGCCACCCAGGCGCCTCTGTCATCGGTAGCTTTTAACAGACACTTGCTGTCAGAGGGCTCACAGCCGTCCGCAGAACCTTTCCTTGGCATGGGTTTAGTTCAACCATCGTACTTCTTTAGGGTGATGAACACGCTGCCCGACAACCAGTACTTCTGGAAGAGTCTGGTCAGCTTCGTCAGGAACCGCTTGCTCTCCAGAAGCACCATGTGGGACACTGCTGGCTCCCCTGCCTCAGCACAAGGCCCAAGAAATTCCTGATTTACATTTTAAAAAGTATGTATTTATTTTATTTTGAGAGAGAGAGAGAGAGCACAGGGGAAGGGCAGAAAGAGGGAGAGAGAGAGTCCCAAGCAGGCTGCGTGCTGTCAGCACAGAGCCTGAGGCAGGGCTCTATCTCATGGACAGCCAGAGCAAGCAAGACCTGAGCTGAAATCAGGAGTCGGACGCTTAACTGACTGAGCCACCCAGGCGCCCCTGATTTACATTATTTTATTTTTTATTGTTTTTTATATATAATCTATTTGCTCTTTTTCTTAAGAAATGTTTCTTTTTTTTGAGAGAGAGAGGCAGAGTGCAAGCAGGGGAGGGGCAGTGAGAGAGGGAGACACAGAATCTAAAGCAGGCTCCAGGCTGTCAGCACAGATCCCAAGGCGGGGCTCGAACTCCGGCACTGTGAGATCATGACCTGAACCAAAGTCAGATGCTTTGCTGACTGAGCCACACAGGTGCCCCTGATTGACATTTTTTAAAAGACCATTTCTGCCGGGTGGAGAACAGACCTTAGGCAGTAAGGGTGGAAGTGGCGGCCAGCAAAGAGGCTACTGCAGAAGTCCAGGCAAGAGATGAATGGAGACAGGAGCAGGGATGGGGCAATGGAAAATGGTGAGAAGTGCCCAGATCATGAGTCTGTTTTGAAGGTTGAGGCAATAGCTCAAGAAACTAGAAGGATGGGAAAGCCAATTATGGAGACAGGGAGACTGGGAAAGTGATAGGTTTGAAAGGGCAAGTGTGGTGGGCTGACCGGTGCCCCTCCACTCCACACACACCCCTGCAAAACTCAGGCCCTGATCCCTGGAACTTGCGAACCTGTTATTTTACATGGTAAAAGGAACGCATGATTAAGTTAAGGATCTTGAGATGGGGAGATTATTCTTGATGATCAAGATGGCCGCAATACAATGACAAGGGTCCCATCCGATAGACGGGGGATCAGTCAGTAGGAGACGCGATGGCAGCTGCAAAGGGGCGATGAGCCGAGGAATGTGGAGGCTTCTGGAAGCTGGGAAAGGCTAAGAAATGGATTCTCCCCTAGAGGCTCCAGAAGGAGCCCAGCCTTGTGGACCCACTTTAGACTTCCGGCCCACAGAACTGCACCAACTGTGTGTCGGTTTAAGCCACTTTGTTACAGAGGCAGCAGGAAACGAATACAGTGGGGTAGGTCCCAACTGAGAGTTGTTTTGACCATATTCACCTCGAGATGGCTGAGACATCTAGGTGGAGACGTTGAGTAGGCGTCTGGAGCTCAGTACGGAGATCAGGCCTGGAGTCAGAGACCTGGGGGCCATTGGCGTGCAGGTGGAATTTGAACACCCTGGGCCTGAGAGAGGGACTCTAGCAGGGGGAGGCCCACACCCCAGTCTTTTCCAATGGCAGGGCCCACGCTGATAGCGATGGTATCTGTGAGCAAGTCAGGGGTCAGCAGAGCCCGCTGCTCAGTTGTGGGCCAGCAGCCTGGGCCCTGGGGCACCTCAGCTGAGGAATCGTGGCTTGGAAGCCACCCCTGGCTCCTCTGGGACACTAACTGGAAAGCCCTGGGGGGGCCCAAGTGGGGAAGACAAGGTCCAAGCCAGAGAATGAAGAGGAAGGAAGTATGGAGGCTGAGGAGGAGCAGTGGGAGGGACTCAGGAGGGGATGGGACAGATGAGGCCAGGCATCCACAGACCCCAGCACCCATGAGGGGTTAGGCCTGAGAAGGGCTCAAGAGTGGTGGGGGGGGTTTGGTGTCCACCAGAGCAGGTGTGGCTGGGCCCTTGTGAGCAGAGTTGAGGTTAGACTTTAGAAGGAAGAAAACCCCCACGAGGCTGCCAATTCTTACCAGAGAGTGGACTTTGGAATTCTGTCCCAAGCGGCCGCTCCCCCGCCACCTCCCGCCCTTTGCTCCCCCCATTTCCCCTGCCAGCTCCTCAGGGGACTGGGTCATTCGGGACCTTGTCATTTCTGCTCCTGGCTGCCACTGCTCGAAGACTATGGAGCTGTGGAGGCAACTGAGGCAGGCGGGACTGGTGCCTCCAGGACTGGGCCCACCTCCCCGGGCCCTGAGGGCCCCCCCACCAGTGAGGAGAGCTGGCCAGACCCTCTCATCCCCAGGAGTAGATGCTGCAGGTGCCAGGGAGAGTCTGTTGTGGATCTGGGAGGAGCTGGTGAGTGAGGGTTTGGAGGGGCAGGTGGGGGTGGGGACGGAGAACTCAGGTGTGAATGGGAATGAATGAAATTGCAAAGGGGCCAGAGATTGAAGGACAGAAATTAATAGACAAGGAAAAATAAAAGGAATTAAGAGACAAGAATAGAGAAAGAGAGAGAGAGAGAGAGAGGGAGAGAGACATAGCAAGATTCAAAGAGTGAGAGTCAGGAGTAGAGAGAGACTGAGACAGAGAGACTCAGAAAAAGAGAGACAGAGATAGAAAGCAGAGATTGAGAGCAACTAACAGAGACAGAGACTCAGATTAAATCTGAGACAGAGAGATGGAGACAGGCAAAGGCAGGGGCAGAGAAATAGAGACAGCCAGAAGGGGCTACGGAAAGACAGAGAGACAGACAGACAAGGGGGACAGAGAGCAGAGACAGGTAGCATGAGAGAGACACAATAAGGGAGGCACAGAAACAAAGATTCAGAGACACAGAGAGAGACAGTGAAGGAAAAGGAAATGGAGAGACAAAGACAGGGGAAGAGAGTGATCAAGAGACCCCGAGGGAGAAGCAGGATCCGGGACACAGTGAGGACCCCGCCCATGTGCTGCGGGCCTGGATTGTTAAAGAGCTTCCTTGTGATTGTATTAAAGATGGTAAAGGGCTAGGTGTAGAGCCACTTCAGGGGGGGAGAGAGAAGGGCTCAGCTCCGAACACGGTAGGGGCAAGTGGGACTTTCTAAGCAAAGCAGAGGGTGGGGGGTCAGCGGATGGAACATCTAAGTGAAACCATCCGGGAGAAGTGGGGCATCTGGCTTCACCGACTAACAGGATTCTCGATGGAGGCAGGCCAGGCAGATGAGACGTGACCTGGGCAGGGGTGGAGCGTGAGGAACCAGATCAGATACCGGGAGTGATCAGACGTGGAGGAGGGGAGATTCTTGGTAAAACTGGATTTATAAGGAAACGCACAGATAGGGCCAGAGAGGGTTTAGGAGCTTGGCTAAATTCGGTCAAGCAAAGAACCTTTGCCGGGACTCCAGCAGGTTGCGGGGGGGCGGGGGGGGCACGCTGACCCCCTGCCCTCCGGGGTGGGATGCCCATGACTCACCCTTCCCACTGGCAGTGGCGCCTCCGCCAAGTGGACATCCAGCTGCTGGGCCAGCTGTGCAGCCTGGGGCTGGAGATGGGGGCACTTCAGGAGGACCTGGTCACCTTCCTGGAAGAGGAGGAGAGCCTCGTGGAGAAAGAGGAGGAGGAGGAAGAGCCCGAGGGGAAGCAGGAGGAGGGACACCTGGGGGTCTTCTGCTCAGCCCCAGGCCACCAACTCCCCGACTTTGAGATGACGATCTGAGGCCCTGCCAAGTGCTTCCGATTGACACATGAATGAGATGCAAATTTATGCAAAGGAGGGGGGATTTGCAGGTCAAATCAACCTGCGGGTGCGGATTTGGAATCCACACCTGTTCCTTGAGCAAATACATTCTCTGAAGATGTCTGCGTGCAGATCGAAGGGCTGGCCTGGTATCTGGGGGTGCATTTGCAGACGACGTGGGAGGTTTGCAGAGAAACTAGGTGTATTTGCAGGTGGTTGCAGGGGAGACGTGGGTCTTTGCTAATAGGATGGAGATGCTCGCGCATGATCAAGGCTGTCCCGTGGCGGCCACCGGCTGTTGAGCACTTGAAACATGGCTAGTCTGAATTGAGGTGCGCTGGGCACGTGACTACAGATCGAATTTCAAAGGCTTCCTATGATACAAAGAATATTTAAGACATTTTAATAAACTAAAAATTTTGTTGAAATGCTATTTTCCATATAATGGGATAAATAAAAATATTACTAAAACTAATTTCTCCTGTGTATTTGAAAAATTTTTAATATGGTAAAATGTATATAATAAAATTTACCATTTTAGCCATTAAAGTGTTTATTTATTTATAATTTTTTAATGTTTGTTTATTTTTGAGAGAGAGGAGAGACAGCATAAGTGGGGGAGGGGCAGAAAGAGAGGGAGACACAGAATCCGAAGCAGGCTCCAGGCTCTGAGCTGTTAGCACAGAGCCTGACACAGGGCTCGAACCCACAGACTGTAAGATCATGACCTGAGCCAAAGTCGGTAGCTTAACTGAGTGAGCCACCCAGGTGCCCTGAAATGTTTATTTTTGAGAGAGAGTGTAGAGGGGCTGAGAGAAAAAGAGAGAATCTTAAGGAGGCTCTGTGTTGTCAGTGCAGAGCCCCACTCGGGGCTTGAACTCACAAACTGCGAGATCACGACTTGAGCCGATATCAAGACTTGGATGCTGAACTGATTGGGCCATCCAGTTGCCCCCATTTTAGCCATTTCTAAAAATTTTTCAAAAATGTTTATTAATTTTTTCTGAGAGAGAGAGAGAGTGTGTGAGCAGGGGAGGGGCAGAGAGAGAGGGAGACACAGAATCCAGAGCAGGCTCCAGGCTCCGAGCTGTCAGCACAGAGCCCGACGCGGGGCTCGAATTAAGGAACTGGGAGATCACGACCTGAGCCGAAGTTGGGCGCTTCATTGACTAGAGCCACTCAGGTGCCCTTCTCCAGTCTTGTTTTAGGGGGGCTGAGTTCCCTTGTCCACCCCTGTCGCACTGGCCTTGAATAAAAGCCTTCTTTGCCCCTTTGCTTTGTCGGTGAAAGTTTTACTCTGACACGGCCCGCCCGCGGTTAGCTGAGCGGCATCGGGCACACAGCGTCAATCCTTAACCACATTTTCAAATCTTCCAATTTCTTCCCTTGTTGGGCTCCATCTTCCACACCGACGTTTCCAATCCCCGCCCCCCCTGAGTTGGCGTCCAGAGGGGGAGGTGGCCTGACTCCCCAGACCTTTCAGGGGCCCCAGGTTGCCTTGTAGCTGGAGTTTGTCCCCAGGGTATGAGTGTGAGAAGCGCGTGCACTAAAGCACAGGGTTTCATAGAGACCAGGAGGGATGCGGCCCCAGCGGCCTGGCTCCAGCAGCGTTATAAAGCCCATACGTTTTCACTTCACCCGCAAGGAGCGAAATCACACACATTTTAAAAGACATTCTGTCATAAAACACAACAACTGTAGGGGGCGCCTGGGTGGCTCAGTTGGTTGAGTTAATTTCGACGCAGGTCATGATCTCAGGGTCGTGGGATGAGCCCCAAGTCGGGCTCCGCGTCGAGCGTGGAGTCTGTTTGGGATTCTCTCTCTCTCTCCCTCTTCCCTTCCCCCTGGCTCCCACGAGCCCTCTCTCTCTCTCTCTTTCTCTTTCTCTCTCTCTCTCTCAAAAATTAAAACAAAAAAACCCATCACAACTCTAGTGGACAGGCAGATCCCTGCACAGTCAGCCGCCTGTGCATCCACACTGGCATCACGGAACAAGGAAACCAGCAGGGGTGAGGTCTGACAGCAGCTGCACCTGGCTGTGGGCCCCTGGAGCAAGTGCCGACCAGGGCCCGCCTCCGTTTGGGCTCCAGGGCCTCTTCCAGGCAAGCCCTAGTTGCTGGCTGCCAGCTGCCCTCAGGAGCGGTGGGGGGGGGGGCGGTAAACGGCCTGGGGAAGGGGCCACCCCCCAGCTGGGGGCGAATCTTGGCACTCAGCTACTCTGGCTCTGGGAGAGCTGACATTCCACACGGTGGGAGCTTAGCACCTGATATCCCGAGTTTATTTAAATTGGGAATTTCCATTCAATCTGTTTTCATCCCTAAATAGGATACAGATACCCATTTGCCTGATTTTGACCTTCATATAGAGAGGAAAGTATTTCTTTTAACTTTTTATTATGAAGAACGTAACCTACAAAAAGAAAGAATAACAGTCATATAGCCATCCCAGAGAAAATCGTCATCGTTTTTTGGTCATATTTGTCATCTGTCTCTATCATTTACTAGTTTTTTTCCCCCAGAACATGAACAAATTAATTCCAGATATCATAATACTCTGCCCCAGAATACTTCCACCTGCTTCTTTTCAGAAGATGCGCATTCCCCCTAATGCCATTGGCAATACCTGACAGAATTATAATTCCCTAATATCAAATACCCCATCCATCTTCCAACTCCCCGACAAGTTTGTGGTAATTTTTAAATTTTTTTAATGTTTATTTTTGAGAGAGAGAGAGAGAGAACGCAAATGAGGGAGGGGCAGAGAGAGAGAGACAGAGGATCCAAAGTGGGCTCTGTGCTGACAGCAGAGAGCCTGATGTGGGGCTCGAACTCACGAGCCATGAGATCATGACCTGGGCCAAAGTCGGAGGCTTAACCGACCAAGCCACCCAGGTGCCCCTATCTTCTTTATTTTTTAAAAAAATTTTTAAAGATTTTATTTTTAAGTAATCTCTACACTCAACATGAGGCTCGAACTCAGGACCCCGAGATCAAGAGCTGAGTGCTCCACTGACTGAGCCAGCCAGATGCCCCTGCATACCTCCTTTAGATAGATACCCATCCATATCCTTTGCAGATTTTTAAATTGAAATATTTTTTTGTTATTGAGTTGTGCATGCTGTTTGTATATTATAGATACAATCTCCTTATCTGGTGTGTGGTTGGCAAAAATTTTCACCCATTCTGCGGGTTTTTTCACTCTCATGATGAAGTACTTTGAAGTAAAAGTTTTAACTTTTGATGAGGTCCAGTTTGCTATTTTGACTTTTGTTGCTTGTCCCCAAACGTATTTTATGCCATTTTTCTCCAGCCAGGAGATATCAATCTAGAAAGCCCTTCTTTTTCTAAAGACTTGACTGTGGGTAGGGCTCATGCTAGTGGCCTTTGGGTCTGTGTGTGTCTAGAAGATTTCTCTTGGGGCCTCTCTCTTGCCACATCTGTGGGCAGGAGGGAAAGCGTAGACTTTGGGGAGCTCATTGCAATTTAGGGGAACCCCTTTTTGTGCAGGTCGGAACATCACCTCAAATCCCATCAGAGACTGGAGCAGAGGGTCAGGCTGGCTGCAGTGGGTTGAATGGTGACCCCCCGCAAAAGATATGTCCTTGTCCCAGAGCCTATAAATGCAACCTTACTTGGAAAAAATTTCTTTGATGATAGAATTAAGTTAAGGATCTTGGGACAAAATCATCCTGGGTTAATTATGTGAGTCCTAAATCCATTGAAAAGTGTCCTTACAAGTAACAGAAGAGGAGCGCATGGGTGGCTCAATCGGTTAAGTGTCTGGCTCTTGATTTCGGCTCAGGTCATGATCTTATGGTTTGTGAGATCAAGCCCTGCATCGGGCTCTGTGCAGACAGCACAGAGCCTGCTTGGGATTCTCTCTCTGCCCCTCCTCCTGTCTCTCTTTTCTCTCTCTCAAAAAAAAAAAAAAATTAAAAAAAAGAAACAAAAGAGAAGACACATAGCAGAGAAGACCACGTGAAGACAGAGGCAGAGATTGGAGTGATTCAGCCACAAGCCAAGAAATGCCAACGACCACCAAAAGCTGGAAGAAGAAAGGAACGGAATCTCACCTAGACTCTCTGGAGGGAATGTGGGTCCTGCTGATACTTTGATTTTGGATTTCTGGCCCCCAGAACTGTTGCAGAATAAACTTCCTCTTGTTTTAAGTTACCAAGTGTGTGGTAATTTGTTATGGCAGCGATAAGAAACTAACGCAGTGTCCTCCTCCAGGGCAAGAAGACCATCCCCCCAATAGAAACGTGGAGATCCATCTTCCCAGCACTAGGTCTCTAATCCCTCAGGTCCTGTGGGGCCCTCAGGAGACACCTAATGCCATGGCTCTCACATCCCCAGCACTCCCCCCTCCACGCCCCTACTGCTGCATCCTCCATCCTATTCTTGGCCTGAGCCCATTTTGCACAGGGAAAGTCACTAACTCTATCATCCCTCCTGGATTCAGACACAGGCACCTTCTGTGCAAAGGGGCTTCCCTCACCCCCAGGCCCTGGTATCTGCTAGAAGGACAGGACTCAGGCTTTCAGGGTGAGGAGCTCCTATTGCCACCTCCAGTGGGGATAGGTTAGGGGAGGGTTTTTACAGCCTCTTTTTGAGGGTAATTACAGATTTGTACATAGTCAATGTGTTTCATTGATTCTTTTGATGCTAGAATAATCTCCAATTTGGTCATTGATTGGGCCAAGAGCAAAATACCAGGTGACATTTTCAAAAGAAAGAAAATTCTCTCATTAGGGAATAAAAGACAGTCAGGTCTCACCATTTCTGTAGGTTTTTTATAGCTAGAGTTGATGTGGAATTCATGTGGAGGATGAGCACAGCCATTTGCCCTGTGAGGCAGGGCTGGCGTCATAGGCTAGCAATCTGTGGAATCACACAGTCACTTAGAAGGGCCTGAGCTGGCTCTAATACTCTGCTTTTGGCATCTTGAGATTCCTAATGATTTTTGAACAAGGAGCCCTGCATTTTCACTTTATTTTTTTATTTTTATTTATTTATTTATTTATTTATTTATTTAGAGAGTGAGCAGAGGAGGGTCAGAGAGAGAGGGAGACACAGAATCTGAAGCAGGCTCCAGGCTCTGAGCCGTCAGCGCAGAGCCCGATGCGGGGCGCGAACCCACGAACCGTGAGATCATGACCTGAGCCGGTCGGATGCTCAACCGACTGAGCCACCCAGGCGCCCCTGCATTTTCACTTTGTATTGGGTCATGCCACTTATGTAGCTGGTTGCCCAAGGAATTGAGTGACATGAATTGATGGGCTCTTGTAAAAAGACAGGTAAGAAGCGCCAGGGGCTGCAATATGTACTCTAGCCACAAGAGGGCGGCAGCACCACAAGGTAACCTAGGGAGATGGGAAGGCCCACCAATAGTTGGCCTTTTACTTCCTTAATTTTTTTAAATGTTTATTTATTTTTGAGAGAGAGTGTGTGTGTGTGTGAGCAGGGGCAGGGGAGGGGCAGAGAGAGAGAGAGAGAGAGACAGCGCGAGAGACACAGAACTCAACATGGGCTCCAGGCTCTGAGCTGTCAGCACAGAGCCCAACATGGGGCTCGAACTCATGAACTGTGAGATCATGACCTGAGCCAAAGTCAGACGCTTAACCAACTGAGCCACCCAGGCGTCCCTAGTTTGCCTTTTTCTACTCTGTGTCTTTGTAGGTCTCTAACTGTCTCCACACATCCCCGCCTCCCGTCTCTGTAGCTCTTAGTGGGAATGTTCTCCAGCCCTGACGTACTTCAGAAATACACATTAAATTCTTTTTTTAATTTTGTTTTAGAGAGAGAGAGCATAAATGGGAGAGAGGGGCAGAGGGAGAGAGAGAATCTCTTGGACTTGGGGCTCGATCCCACAACCCTAGGATCGTGACCGGAGCTGAAATCAAGAGTCGGATGCTCAACCGACTAGCCACCCAAACGCCCCAGAGATACACATTTTTGACTTCACAATCCAAGGTGGGAAGCGGGGTGCTCACAACTATCTGGCTCAAATATGAATAGCATTAAAAAGATACAATAAAGTCTACACTAAATATTGGTCTTAGGATAGTATTACAGAGATGGGGAAGGGAAAAGTGTTTGCATCATGGTGATGGGGAAGAAAGTACCTGAGTTCCCGTTTTCCAAACCGGAAGTGAAAAATCACTAAGTAGCCTCAGAGCATGTTGAACAGGGATGATTGGAGTTCCGTCCAGGGGAGCTGGTGCTGTTCCAGAGAGATCTCCCTGGTGTGGCCCCTGATAGAGAAGCTTTCCCGGGATCACCTGAGACAGAACACACAGCAACACAGGGCTTATCACGGCAACGTCCAGTGTGGTCACCACTACAAGAAAGAACGTCCGACGGGAGGGAGCCAGCACTGTTGTGCTCACGGTGTGAACATCAGGACTAGAATAATCATTGCCTTGTTGGAGCTTCAGTGGGGCTGCCTGACAAGTTCAAGTGTCCCTGTGGCTGTAGGGCATCCACATCAAAACGGTATCCCTGCTCTGGCCAAGCCTTACAAACCTGATTAAGATTCA
The DNA here is from genome assembly GCA_028646485.1 of Cryptoprocta ferox. Lineage (NCBI taxonomy): Eukaryota > Metazoa > Chordata > Mammalia > Carnivora > Eupleridae > Cryptoprocta > Cryptoprocta ferox. The sequence goes on along the minus strand of CM053563.1, from coordinate 11,388,109 downwards.
TCCAAGAACCCCAAACTTCTTAGGTCTTTGTCCATATGACATATGACGGGGACTGACGTTTTTCTCTGTCTCTCACTTTTTTTTAGGGATTAGGGGGGTGGAATTTAAAACTCATAATCCTTGTTTGATTCATGACCCAGTAATCATCATCAGTCCATAAATGTCCTGCTGTCCTTTTTTAGAGAAGTATTACTTATTGAATATTTTACTTATCTGTTTGGAGGCAGGCTCAAGTTGTAGCTTCCAGAAATATTTCCATGTTGGAATTACAGATAGAGCTTGCTAGGGAAGGTGTTGCTACTTCCTGGAGACAAAAATTGGGAAATCAAGACTCTTTATTGGCCTCGGGCCACAGCACCCCTGCAGCCTCTCGGTAGCAACAAGATTGGAAACCACTGGCTCCATGGGCCCGAGTGGCGGGAGGCACAATGTGCATCTCACAACCTGTTCTGCTCTTCTACACCACACATGTGTGACTCTGCTGTCAGTGAGTGTGACTTGCTGTCTGTAGCTTGTCAGGCTTTCATGGGCTTTCCAAGGGGATTGGAGGAGAATGAGATAAGTCAATGTGGGCATCTCTCCTAGACCTCAGGGGGGCATCTCCACAACGGAAACCCAAGACCTTCATTCCTCCCACCTCCCAACCTGATCCTCCCCGGGTCTTCCTTTTCTTAGTCAGGGTCAAAAGCCTCCTTCAGGTGTTCAGTTCAGAAAACTTGGCATTATCCTTGATACCTCCACTCCATCACCAAACCTGGGATCTGTCCACAAAATATAAACAGAATCCAAACCACCATCCTTCCTAAGTAAGTGTATCATGATGGTCTCCTGACTGTCTCCTTGGGTACCCCTTCCCGTACATCAATCTCCCCACTGTAGGATCTCTGTTCCTCAGAGATTACTCCCTTGAAAACCCAACATCATTCTTCTTCTGTTCTAAGCCCTCCTGTTGCTCACATCTCAATCACACCAAAACCCAAAGTCCTCCCACAGCCCACGGGCCCTACGTTGATGATACTTAGAGTGATGACAGTCTTTTAGAAGACAAGAGTTTCCACCAGAAAGCCAATCAGCACTTTGGCTGAGAAAGTCTTGCCATGAAGAAAATGTCAGCTGAAAGAAACAGGGCACTTAGTGACGTGGTCCATCTACTGTGTGGCCCGAGCTCCTGAGCTCCTTGTAGACGACCCTTTGAATGGCCGTGCCCTCTCCACCCTGTTCCTGCCCTTCCTTCTCAAGCCATCCTATTCACCCATGTGTTCTGGTCACAGTGGCTTTCTGATCCTTCCCCCACACTCGAGCCAGCCCCTGCCTCCGGGCACCTACACTAGCTGTTCCCTCTCCTTGGAATAGTCTTCGTGCAGAGACTTACATGACTGCTTCCTCCCTCTCTTTAGGTCTCACTCAGATGTCACCTCAGCATGGCAGATTTCACTGACCATCTTATAGAAGAAGAGAGATCCCCTCATGACACCCTCACTCCTTCTCTTTCACCCTATTTTGTTTTCTGTTATACGACTTAGAAGATAGAAATTCAGCTTTTTTATATCTTTTCTTCCAAGTGTTTTGAGTATGGTTGGTAGTCAACACCGTCTTAGTCAGGTGCACAACATCCTGATGTGATATATGTACAAATTGTGAAATGACCTCCGCAAGAAGTAGAGTAAACGTGCACCACCTCACATAACTATAGAAAAACTATAAATTTTTCTCTTAGTAGCTTTCAAATACGCAAGATGGTATTGTTAACCGTAGTCACCATGCTGTGCATTATGTCTGCAGGACCTATTTATTCGGAGGATTTTACCTTGTGATCACCTTTCCTCCTCCCCACCACCCCTGCGTCTCAGGCAAGGTGACCTCCAACTGTTCTCCGTAAGATTCCACACGTAAGCGAGATTGTACAATATCTGACTTTCTCTGGCTGACTGCTGTCACCCAGCACAGTGCTTTCAACGTCCTTCCATGTTGTGGCAGATGGCAAGAGGTCCTTCCTGTTTATGACTGAATAATATTCCATTTTATAAGGTCCCACCTTTTCTTTATGCATTTAACGCATCTGGGCATTTGGGTTGTTTCTCTGTCTTGGCTGTTGTGAATAAGGCTGCAAACAACATGGGGGCTCATTTTTTTTTTTTGAAATAGTGATTTCACTTATTTTGGAGATACACCCAGAAGTGGAATTGTTACATCAGATGGTAGTTCTGTTTCTAATTTTTGGAGGACTCTCCATATTGTTTTCTACAGTAGTTGTGCCAGTGACGTTCAGACCAACAGTGCTTTCTTTTCCTTCACATTCTCCATATCACTTGCTCTCTCTTGTCTTTAGATACTGGCCACTCTAACTGTGGGGTGATTTTATTGGGGTTTTGATTCGGTTTCCTCATGACTAATGATGTTGAGCACCTTTTCATGAACTGTTGGCCAACTGTATGTCTCCTTTGAGAAAATGCCTATTCACCTGCTCTGCCCATATGAATAAGATCATTTGGGGGTTTGGGGATTCCTTTTTCTGTTTTTGCAACTCCATTGTATAATTTCTTTCTGTATCTTGGATATTAATCGCTTATGAGACATATGATTTGCAAATATTTTCTCCCATTTGGCAGGTCACCTTTTCATTTTGTTGATTGTTTCCTTTCTGTGCAGAAACTTTTAACTTATTTATTTTAATTTTTTTGAAGTAGGCTTCACATCCACTGCAGAGCCCAACAGGGGCTCGAATTCACGACCCAGAGACCAAGACCTGACCTGAGCTGTGATCAAGAGTTGGAAACTTTGCTGACTGAGCCACCCAGGTGCCCATGCTGTGCAGAAGTTTTTAGTTTGTTGTCGTTGAACTTGTTTATTTTTTCTTTTTTAAATGTTTATATATTTTTATTGAGAGAGAGAGAGGCAGAGAAAGAAGGAGGCTTTCCAAGCAGGCTCTGAATTGCCAGTGAGGGACATGAACTGTGAGATCATGACCTGAGCTGAAATCAAGAGTTGGATGCCTGGGGTGCCTGGGTGGCTCAGTCAGTTAAGCGCCGACTTCGGCTCAGGTCATTTACCGTGGTTTGTGGGCTCGAGCTCCATGTTGGGCTCTGTGCTGACTGCTTGGAGCCTGCTTCAGATTTTGTGTCTCCCTCTCTCTCAATCTCTCGCTCTCTGCCCCTCCCCCACTCATGCTCTATCTCTCTGTCTTTCAAAAATAAATAAACGTTAAAAATTTAAAAAAAAAAGAGTTGGACGTTTAACCAACTGAGCCACCCCGCAACCCCCCACTTGTTTATTTGTACTTTTATTGTTGATACTTTTGGTGTGAAATCAAAAAAAATCATCACCAAGTCTGATGTCAAGGAGCTGACTGCATTTTTTTCTTTTTTTCTTTTTTTTTTAAAGCTTATTTATTTATTTGAGAGAGACAGAGGCAGTACAAGTGGGAAAGGGGCAGAGAGTGGGGGAGAGAGAATCCCCAGCAGGTTCCATGCTGTGAGCACAGAGCCCCACCCAGGGCTGGAACCTACAAAACTGAGCTGAAAACAAGAGTAGGACACTTAACTGACTGAGCCACCCAGGTGCCCCTGCTTGTGTTTTTTTTCTACTGGTTTTGTGGTTTGAGGTCTTACATTCAAGCTTTTAATCCTATTTGAGTGAATATTTGTGTATGGTGCAGGTAGTGGTCCAGTTTCATTCTTCTGGATGTGGCCGTCCAGTTTTCCTATATCACTTAGTGGAGAGATGGCCCTTTCTCCACTTTATATTCTTAGCTGCTTTACCATTAATTAATTACTTGATTTCAAACAGTAACCCATTGTCCTTTTAAGACATACTTTTTCCACCATGAATTTGTTTGAGGTGAAACCTCTCATATTGAGAAACTGTAAGAAGTCAGTGTGCTCAAATTAGAGAAGCTGTAAAGCCTTTTCACAACTCAAGATGATGCAGTGCCTTCCTGTTACAGTCACATGTCAAAGAGCAGATGATATTGGAGCAGTTGCTTCAAGAGCGAGAAAGCACCATCAGGATCCGGCCCCTCCATCTTATTTGAAAGTGACAGGGCTTCTGGTTGCTGCAGGAGAGGCTGATGCTTCCTTTTGATGATGAGGCAAAAGAGCCAGAACAATGCAGGCTGTCCATCTCCAGGTAAGTCTCAGGAGAGGTGTTCCCCCTGGGTGGTTGTTCCCCTCATGCTCTCCCCTCCACGGTCTCTCCTGAGTCAGGGTCCTTCCTCTGGGACTTCAGACTCATCATGTCCCTGCATCCCTGCCCACGTGTACCTGGCAGGTGTCTTAGCCCACCAGCAGGCAGGGATGCAGGGTGTCTTAGCCCACCAGGGCTTCGTGGACCCAAGCTACAAAGACACCTAGATAAAGGGAAGGTCAGTTTAACAATCCCAGGGCTACTGAGCCCAGTGTGGGGCCCACGGCCCAGGGCTGCATGAAGGTCAAAACGTGTGGGAAGAAATCCAGTCTGTTAAGGTGATTCCCTAAGGTACATTGAATCCAGAATGACAGCAGTCCCGAGAGCATCATCTGGCTCTCTGGGGTAAGGATGGGTGATTTTTCAAAATTATTTGCTCTGGAAGTATTTCCTGTGATTTGAAGTTCTCACCTGCTCTGAGGTGGTGGGGAGGAGGGATCCCTCGATGCCCTATGCTGGGGATTGTGAATGGAAGGAAAGTCATGCTTTGAAAAATGTTTTCTTAGCTTTAACCATCTCTTACTGCCATGAGAGCCTCCTCTTTCCTGTGCTGCTGCAGGCTACATGCTTCACCTTTAGGGCGCTAATTCAGCTGAATATCTTCAGAAAAGGCAAAGGTTTTCCTAAACATAAGGGGAACTTCAACAGACACAGAGAGAACGTGAGTTAGAAGGTTCTCAACCTGCTCAACTCTGGTGTCTGCCTCCTCATCATCCCCAGTCCTCATTTTTCCTTTTTTATTTGGTAATTTAAAACATTTTTATGTTTACTTTTTTCAGTGGCTCTACACAGGGCTTGACCTCATGACCCTGAGATCAAGAATCTCATGCTCCATGTACTGAGCAAAGCTGTTGCCATATTATACTTCTCTCTTTCCTCTTTTTTCTCTTTTCTTTTGAAGGCACATCTTAGACTCCTCAGCTCTCTCAAACCTTTTGATCTGTCCTCCCCTTCCACACTGCTACCTCCTCTACCCTTCTTTCCTTACTTGCCTGGCCCTTCCCCTCCCACCTTGGCCCCTCTACTCTGGATAATCATTGGAGCTTTGAGCCTCCTTCCCATTGTGGGCTCTTGAGTGGCTCAGAGATACCATGAGCAACCATCTGGCGCAGAAATGGGCTGATGGGGAACAGGAAATGAAACTCCCCCACCAACATTTTGTACTTGTCACACCCGAGCTTCCTCTTTGAAGGCAGGAAGATCTCAAGGGCCCCTGGGTTCTTCCCCCCAATTTGTCCTTTAAAGACATTGTTAACAATTATAGAAAAAAACCACATAATGTTAAATTTACTACTATTAACCGTTAACTGGTGGATAGGTCAGCAGTGGTATATAGATTATCAGTGTTGCACAACACATCTTAACATGAGTTATTTTGTGACTGAAAATCTATACCCACAGTTCTGTGTTCCCTACTCCCTGCCCTCACTCACTCTTAGTTCCTCTTTCATTTCTATAAATTTGACTACTTTACATCTCACATAAGTGGAATCTTAGGGTATTTGAGTTTCTGTGACGTGGTTAGTTCACTTAGCAGCACGTCCAGAACAATCTTCTTGTCTAAGCCTGGACAACACCCCACTGTACATAGATGTTCCATGTTCTTCATCCACCCTCTGTCTGTGGACACATGGGCTGCTTCATCCTCTTGACTCTTGAGAATTACACAGCAATGTATGGGGATGTTTATAAATTGCTTCCAATTCCTATGGATATAAAGCCTGAGCTGAGTTTGTATAATCACATGGTAAGTCTATTTCTTGATTTGGGGGGAACTCTTTACTGTGCGCTACAGCAGATGTGCCGTTTTACATTTTGTCCAACCGTGTGCCAGCATTCCAATTTCTCCATATCCTTGCCAGCATCAGTTGTTTTATGCTTTTCGGTTTTCGGGGTCTTTTGGTTATTGTTGTTGATTGTGACCATCCTAAAGGCTGTGACATGATATCTCCTTGGTGTTCCATATGCTTTCTGTAATAGTTTCTCATCAGCTTGGTGACCATGGTATATCTTTGGAGACACATGTTTTCAAGAATTTTTGTTCTTGAAGACAAATTTGTTAATTGGGTAGTTTGTTTTCTTGTTGTTGAATTTTAGAATTTCTTTACATACTTTAGATGTTAATTCCTTAACTGATACACAATTCGCAAACAGTTTCCCAATTGTGTGGGTTCCCTTTTCACTCAGTCAATTTTTCCTCTTGGGGGCCAATAGTTAGTAAGCTTGAAATAGCCACATCTGTCTATTTGGCTTCTGTTGCCTGTGCTTTTAGTGTCATGTCCAAGACCTCATTGCCAAATCTAATGTCATGGAAGGTTTCCTCCTGTTTTTCTGTCTCAACATCATAGTGTTAGGTTTTCTGTTGAGATCAGTTATCTAATTTCATTGAATTTTTGTGTATGATAGGAATGGTTCTGTTTCTTCTTTTGTGTGCAAATATACAGTCTTCAGAAGACTTTTCATTGAAAATTCTGTCCTTTCTCCATTGGGTGGGATTGGCTCCCTGTTCCTTTGGTCTATGTGTGTGTTTCTATGCCAGGACCTCATGGTTTAATTTCCTGTAGGTCAGCAATATGTTTTGAAATTGGGATTTGTAAGCCTCCTGCTTCTCTTTTTCTGGATTGTTCTGGCTCTTTGGGGTCTGTTGAGATACCATATGAATTGAAGGATGATTTTTTTCTACTTCATGCCAAAAATGCCACTGAGATTTTAATGTGGATAGCATTGAATCTGCAGATCACTTTGGGGGGTATGGACATTTTACCAATATGAAGTCTTCTGACATATGGTTCTGTTCCTGATAAGGATGGATCTTCAAAGAAGCAGTTGCTCTGGTCCCCATTCCTTCAATCCCCCAAAATTCAACCCTCTAGAGGGTTCATTCATCTCTCACACCCTACTCAGGGACTATCTGAGCTGGCAAGAGGACAGGGTGTCCAAGACTTCAGATCTGGAGATTGTGTGAGGACATCAAATAAGCCAGACTCTTTCTCGGCGCCTTTCAAGTTTTTCTTCTCTCTGGTTTAACTATCTATTAATCCATGGGTATCTCTTATTCTGTAATTTGTCATCTCTTTTCTTCTGTCACCAACTGTGCTTCAATGGTATGGCACTAATTCGGTTCAATTTCTCTAGAAATGGCAAACATCTGCTAAGGAAACTGGGGGATTTTGGTGGGTATTTCCAGCAACATGAGAACCCCAACCTGGCTCATCTAAGACTACTCCCTTCTCATCATGCACTAATCCCTATTTATCCTTTTTTATACCTAAGATTTTCCCTTCAGCTCTCCTGAATCTTTTCATTGTCCCCCATCAACACGCCTTTATCACTAACTGGCAAACTTCTGCTTCCCTTCTGAACCCTCAACTTCCTACTCACTAGGGTGTTAAGTCTTAACCCCTTCCTTTGTCTTCCCCTTGACCCTTGGGCATTTGGGGATGAGATCATGTAAAGCAGAGCAGGGGACCTGTGTGTTAAACATGATTCAGGATTAAGAGGACACATAGTTGTTAGGGCAGGACTTTCCAGGGACGTGATGGGGGTTTAGGTGGGGGTTGACCCATCTGCTGTGGGGAGAGTAACTAGAGCCTGAAGGATGAGGTGAGGGAGCCATTCCTGTAACCTTAGGGGTCAGTGTGAGAAGTGGGGTTGGGGGTTGGTGGAAATGTGAAGATTCTTAAAGAGTCAGAGGAGCACCCTGACACTGGGGACAAAACACTCGATTCAGGGAGCCCATGTTGGAGTAGACAGTCATAAGGATGGACAAAAACCTCCAGAAGCTGGATGGAGAGCTGTTTGTATCCCTCAAGAGATATAGATATTAAGTGCACACGAAGACCTCCCAGGACACAGCAGCATGTGGGCGGGGATGGGACACTAGGTATACGGGACAGACCACAGGACATGCTAGCTGGTGGGGGTTCAGAGTCTGAAGAGTGTGGAGGGATTAGACAGCATCAGGTCCCCATAGAGGCAGTGGTTTTATTTAAGGGCATGACAGGCCTGAAAGGAAGTAAAGAATGTGAGTTTGGGGCTGTCAGACCAGGAAAGTCTGGGAATTGTAGCCTGGCAGAAGGGTGGGGACTGAATGCCCATGAATTAAAGAAAAAGCAATTACTCTGAAAAGACTTTGTTTCCTCACTCATTATGTCTTATACTATGTCTGCCTGAAGACAGTTTCCAAGATCTTCAGGTAACTTAAAATATTACCCTTCTGCTAAGTTAAGCTGATTACAGATATTCATTATATACCTAAATGATTTCCAAATGAGCTGAAACTCAGTTATGTTTATTACAAAGCATAATCACATCATTATGAATATATTGCACCTCTTAATGAACATGGCTTATTTGCCATGTTGTAGCAAAGGGATATATACATATATAAAGGTTTGGGAGAACCCTCTTCACAATGTCTGCTATCCATCTTGGTTTTGACAGTCTTTGGTTATCCACATCCAAATTATTTCTGTGAAATAGAAGTTTCTGTAGGGAAGATAGTATTCCTTCCACATGAATGAGCCTCTGGTATGAGAAATCAGGGAGCAGAGAAACAACTTTGGGAGCAAAGTATGAATTTTATGAGCACAGTTTTGTCCCGGTGTAAAATGGCATGTGTTGCAGCGTAGGATGGATGAAAGTGTAGGACGGAGCCCGAATGCACATAGAGAGTGTGGCAAAAGGTTCAGGGTCAGAGAGTTTTATTTGTCTTGGTTCTCTCAGGCTGAGATTACCTGGGTTCATGTATAAGAGCTTTTTACAAGAGCCTTTGGTGTCAAGTATTTTGATGTCCAAGTGGAATTCAGTATTTTCTTTGTTACAAAGACACAACTTTTGTTGGATGTTTGGTCTGCTTTCAATAAGAAGGTGTAAAAGGAAAAGATTCTCTCTTCTGAATAATCAGCAAACAGCCAAAGAGCCAATCAGAAGGAGCAAAGGTGTTTCTGATCATGAGAAGCAATGGAATCTTTGTACAGGGCTGGGAAGCATGAGGAGGTACAAGTGGGTTGACAGCATTTTACCATCATCACGTACCCGGGGCTGCAACAAGGTGACTTTTTAAAAGCTTTATTTTTAATATGAAGAGATGGTTAATACTGTGATAGAGCAAATAATTGTCCCCAAAGACATCATGAGTTTTATCCATGGATCCTGTGAATGTTATATTCCCTAGCAAAGACACTGCCTGTGTGATAGAGTTAAAGATCATGAAATGGGAAGATTATTCTGGAATGTCTGGGTGGTGGCTCTAATGACTCTCAAGTGTGTAGAGAGAGAAAGTGAGAGGGAGAGTGTGAAAGTGAGAGAAAGAAAGAAAGAGAGAGAGAAGGGAGATTGGCCTAGGAGGGAAAAGAGTAAATGTGAGGATAAAGCAGGGGAGAGAAGGTGGGTAGGATGGGGAACCAGGACCCAGAACGAAGGAAGTCTTCAGAAGCTACAAAGGAGAAGAAAACACCTTCCAGAGAGTCTGAGGAGGGTACACATAAGTACAGATACCTCCATTAGGACAGATGGAAGTCCATTTGGGGATTGTGGGTTCCAGGACTGTTAAAGAGTTTATAAACAGGTTGGATATTCAATGGAGATGACATTGAAGACAAAACACTCGAGTTGGGGGAGCTCCTGGTCGAGTGGGGAGTCATTAAACTGTATAAGCCAAGAGAACTGCAGACAGAGATTCAGAAGCCCTGGAGCTCAAGGTTTGTTAGAGGGAGCCCAAATGAAAGGGGAACAGAGCAGGAGGTAGAGGTGTAGGGGAGGTTAGAGTCCAGTAGGGGAGCAGAGTCCAGAGAAGCAGGAGGGGTTGTAGGGTGTAGGGATCACACAGAGGCCAGAGGCGATTGTAGGGAGGAAGGGGGTTTCTGGTCTGGTTGCCAGGCTGGGGGGAGAGGGGCAGGGCGCAGGGTTGGGGGATCCTGCTTTGGCCAGGGTTTCCCAAGGTCCAGATCAGACCAGGATGAGATGCCTTTAGCTGGCTCTCAAACCAGTTTCAGCATTGCTCAGGATTGTTCTAGAAAAGCCAAAGATCTGCTTCCTTCCCTGAGGAACCTTCAGCTCATCAACTCATTATCAAGGTCCTCCAAGAGTATTTTGTGTAACTGAAAGGCATAGGGGGACTCGTTTGCAGGTCACAAGGAGAACAGGAGATGGTCAGGAAGGGGACTGAAGCTGGGGGACTTCAGAGTGGTCAGAGCCTGGATGCAATGGAGAAAATGGGGCAGAATCTGCAGTGCCCTGGATGACTGGGGCTCCAATTGAAAGAGGAGGGGGCAATGCTCTGGGGCTCAGAGCATTTAGCAGCCAGTTTTATTTCTTCATTCATACAAGGGTCTTTCTACTAGCATGTATTTTTGAAACTCAACCAAAAAGCCCACAGAATTCCCGTGTTTGTCACCAAGGGCAGCTTGGAAGTGAAACCAGTCTCAGGATTCCCAAAGTGTGCATGAAATCACCTATATAGAGGGTTGGCTGGGAAAGGCTTTTGACCATCAGGAGTGGGGGCAGCAGCTCTCACAGCTGCCTGACAGGGTACAGAGTTTATTGGAAGACCACTGGGTGGGAGTCTCCAAAGGAACAGATAGAGCCCTAGGACAGCCCCGTCCCCTATCTGGTTGTTGATGATGGATCGGGGATCATGAAGGCCAAGTTGGAGGCTGCTATTTCCAGGCTCTGTTTGCAACGAAGAGCCTGAAGCCCTAGAGCAGTGCAGGCTCCATATCCCCAAGTCAGCTCCAGGACCTCTGGGGTTCCCCAGGGAGGGTTGTTTCACTCACACCCCTTCCCCCTCCACGGGGTCTCAACCGACCCCCGGAGGGAGGTCTGGGAACCTTCTGAGTTTCACCACCACCTCCCCACTTCAACCTGAGTCCCCTGCAACATGAGTTCTGGGGGACCTATTCTTTCCTCCCACTCAGACCTCAACATGGCTGGCTCTCCTCTGGCCAATTTTGGGTACATGCCCTGCAACTGGCCAAGGCGCCTTCAACCAGCTCCTGGTTTATACTTCTCTTACCTTGAACTTCTCCTGGGGCCATGAGACATCCCAAAGCCCCTTCGGGACCCTTAGCTCCAGAGTTTCAGCCTTGGAAATCAGCCCCCACCCCCATCCTCCCCTCAGCAAATCTCACCCAGGCTGCGGATCCCCTCTTCCTTTCCATCCCACCCCATCCCACAGAGCTCTCTTTGTCATCACTGAGATTTTTCCCTACCTCCTCCTTGGGTCGTGACCACAGACCCTAAGCCACACAGGGGAAAGGTCAGCCTAGAACTAGGCAGTAAGGCTCCAGACACTCGATTTGTTGATAATAAGTTTATTTGCTCAGTTGTGTTCAACAAAAGGAACTGAGGGTGCAAAAAGCAAAACAAATATTCAAGTATTTAGACGTTGGAACCCAGGAGACAGATTTTAGAGGAACCCGAAATATTCTCCGAGGGGGGAGGAGAAAGAGTTGATAAAGATACCCCCACCCCACCCCACCCAGCCTGTAGAAATTCTTCTGAAAGGATTCTGACTGGTGCAGATTAAACGACAAGCTTTAATATTCATAGACAGATCACTCTGGTAGTAGCTGGGTGGAGTTCCGCAAAGTAAGCTTCCTTCTGAAAATGGCGGCCGGATGTAGCCATTTGTGGTTGGCACAGATTGTTCATGTGACATCCAGATGTGGCGAACATAGGTCCAGCTTCCGCGGGGATCTTCTGGCTCCACGTTGGGTCTCCTTAACATTGGGATTCCATTTCCGTGTTTCAGTTCACAGTTGTGTTGTGAACCGGTGTTCTTTGTGAGTTCGGTATAAGGGGCCAGATGAGGACTGGTGGAGAAAGCTGAGCACACATACAAGCTCCACTGGGTGTAGATAAGCTGGGAAGTTAATATCCTTCTCTAGATGACAAGTATTTCCCCAGAGAGCTCAGATTGCATAGGTTTAAGAATAGCTAAACCACAATCACAGCTGTGGGTTCAGAAACGGTCTTCTTGTGTCGAAAGCAATACGGCGTATTTAGGAAGAACTCTCTGACATGCGGATCGTGGACACGGGAAGCAAGATTGCGCAGGACATTAGCAAAGATCTTCTTCAACAGAAAACGGCACACCATGTTTGACCAACCTGTGAAGTTGCAGTGGTTCTCCAGCAGCTCCGGGATATACATTCTTACTTTGCGTAAGACAAAGGTGGCTAAAATGTCCGCGATTAATTCCATGACGCAAAGTGTGATACTGGAAGTGACTGAATTGTTTTGGACCTAAGGAGTGTGCTCTTCTCTGTTTCCGTTCCCAAAATTTTGTCCGGCCTAAAGAACCCGCCTTTTTGTAACTACTGGCGTCATTCTCTGACGTCACACTCTGGGAGGGGCAACTCCTGGTCAATGAGGTTGTACCATGCGTCCCAGTAGCCAATACCATTGCGGCGGTATAAGAGAACTATTTCTTACAACAGAAAGCACGTTTCAGAGCGCTATCTTGCAGTCGGCACACTAGCTGAGTCACCGAGAGGCCTCAATAATTTGATTCTTGATTCTTGGTGCTGCAGATCTTCCGTAAAGAAGTAGCTCTGTTTGTATTTACAGGAACCTTGTAGTTCTCCCATGCTCCAGTGGAGCTCCCTTTCCTTGGCCCGGGGAATGTGTATGGGAGGAAATTAATGCAATGGTACATTTTCTGGCCCCTTTCAAGATTTCCTGATGGTGTGCTTATCCCAGGGACCACTGTCATCTTCCTTAACCCTGCCCCACATGCTTTGCTATACTTCCCTCGCTTCAGTCAATAGCTTCAGAAATGGCCAGGTTTTCTGAGATCCCACTGGGAATTTTAATGGCTACATGGGGCACCATGGGAATTTGCAAGCAGGCTCATCTGAAACCTCCTCCTCTGCCACCCTTCCCTGTTCCTCCTTCCCCCTGTTTTGCCCTTTGATTTCCCTTCAGCTCCCTTTGATCCTTTTAAGAAATTTTTTTATTAAAAAATTTAAATTATTTTTCTTTCTTTTTTTTTTTTTTTTTTTTGAGAGAGAGTTTCCTTGGTCACCTTTGTCCGTGATTGTGATTCTGATGATAATGACAATAGGAATATTCTAAGAACATTTTAAAGAGCTTTCTCCGGGGGTACATGGGCAGCTTAGTCGATTTTAAAGGACTTCGGTTCAAATCATGATCTCGGGTTCATGAGGTTGAGCCCTGTGTCAGGCTCTGTGCTGACAGCTTGGAACCTGGAGCCTCCTTTGGATTCTGTGTCTCCCTCTTTCTCTAACCTGCTCATGTCCGTCTCTCTCTCTCTTTCTCTCTCTCAAAAATTATTAATAAACATTAAAAAAATTTAAAGAGCTGTCTTCTATCATCCTCATAGTATATACAGGTAGCTTGATATATCCACGTAAGTACTACTTTCTTTTCACAGAGTTTCTATGAAGAGCAGAAATTACCTTAAACAGAGCCTGACTGACAGGCAGGATTTAGGGGTTTACCATGTAGCTGCCAAAGCAGTGTGTGGCTTAGGCAAGTCATCTGTCTTTCAGACTCTTTTTTGTCCTACAGGAAAATAAGATATTATAACAGAGGTTACTTTTTCTTGTCCTGTCCAGGTCTATTAGAAAACTTATGCAGAATGGCTTCACAGTAAGATCTGTACTATATGAATCCAAGGAAATGCTTATACTAACTAAACTATTTCCTTAAATCTGATCTCTGTTCTTTGGGAAAACTCTTGTCAGTACCATGTCTCATGTGCAGAGTCAACAGGCTTCTTCACTGCATCGCTAAATGTTTTTAAGACAAAAAGCTTGCTGAGTCCAAAACAGTGAAAGTAAAATGAAAAGCAACATAGGTGTTTGAGGGAGAAATCAGTGCTCGTGGTGCTGGCTTTTAGTGACATGGAGAACCAAGGCAAAAAGAAATGCAGATAAAATTAGATTTCCTTATAGCTCACAGCCCACTAACAAGTCCCTGGGACAGGCAGAGTGACTTTCCTGTAGGAACTCAGCTGCCTTTCTGTCGACATTTTGCTCAGGGCAAAAGGAAACCTCAGCTTGACATTATCCCGATCCCCCAAGATCCTGTGAGTCTACTCTAAAGATATAGAAATTCCTTTGGAAACTTCTTGTATCTTTCCTCCCCAAGGTGTATGTTAGCAATCATCCTCCAAGCATATGGCTCCCTGATATACATCCAAAGGGTCTCATGACTAAGGTTTACTAGACAGCAGTAAATGACCTTTTCCTAACAGCAGCTAGCCCCTCAAGGTCCTGGAAACCTGGCTTGCAAAATTCCTTAGAGACTTATGGTATCCCTAACTCCCTCCCGACCTGAAGGTATGTAATCAGTCACTCGTCACACCCCAAGTACAGCTCTTTTTGCCCATAGATCCTGTCCCTGTGCTTTTTTTCTTTTTAATTCAAGTTGGTTAACATACAGTATAGTCTTGGCTTCAGGAGTAGAACCCCGTGATTCATCTCTTACATATGACACTCAGTGCTCATCCCGAAAAGTGCCCTCGTTAATGCCCATCACCCATTAAACCCATTCCCCCATCACCCATTAAACCCATTCCCCCATCCGCCTTCCAGCAATCATCAGTTTGTTCTCTGTATTTAAGAGTCTCTCATGGTTTGCCTCCCTCTCTGTTTTTATCTTATTTTTCCTTTCCTTCCCATATGTTCATCTGTTGAATTTTTCAAATTCCACAGGAGTGAAATCATACGATTTCTCTCTCTGACTGACTTATTTTGCTTAGGGTAATACCCTCTAGTTCCATCCACCTTGTTGCAAATGGCAAGATTTTATTCTTTTTCATCGCTGAGTAGTATTCCACTGTGTGTGTGTGTGTGTGTGTGTGTGTGTGTGTGTGTGTATAACATTTTCTCTATCCGTTTATCAGTCGATGGACATTTGGGCCCTTTCCATAACTTGGCTATTGTTGATGGAGACTTCTATAAACATTGGGGTGCATGTGCCCCTTCAAATCATCATTTTTTATCCTTTGGATTAATTCCTAGTAGTGCAATTGCTGGGTCATAGGATAGTTCTATTTTTCATTTTTTGACAAACCTCCATACTGTTTTCCAGAGTGGCTGCAGCAATTTGCATTCCCACCAACAGTCCAAAAGGATTCCCCCTTCTCCATATCCTCGCCTACATCTGTTGTTTCTTGAGTTGTTAATTTTAGCCTTTCTGACAGGTGTGAGGTGGTATCTCATTGTGGTGATAATGAGTGATGTTGATTACCTTTTCATGTGTCTGTTAGCCATCTGGATGTCTTCTTTGGAAAAGTGTCTATTCATGTCTTCTGCCCATTTCTTCATTGGATTATTTGCTTTTCTGGGTGCTGAGTTTTGTAAATTCTTTATAGATTTTGGATCCTAATCCTTTATCTGATGTGTCATTTGCAAATATCTTCTCGCATTCTGTCAGTTGCCTTTTAGTTTTGGTGATTGTTTCCTTTGCTGTCAGAAGCTTTTTATCTTGATGAGGTCCCAATAGTTCATTTTTGCTTTTCTTTCCCTTGCCTTCAGAGATGTGTCAAGTAAGAAGTTTGGCGGAGGTCCAAGTGGTTGCTGCGTGTTTTCTCCTGCAGGATTTTGATGGTTCCTGTCTCCCATTTAGGTCTTTCATTCATTTTGAATTTATTTTTGTGTATGGTGTAAGAAAGTGGTCCAGGTTCATTCTTCTGCATACTGCTCTCCAGTTCTCCCATCGCCATTTGCTAACGAGATTCTCTTTTTTTCCATTGGTCCCCTTGCCTGCTTTGTGTAAGATTAATTGGCCATATCTTTGTGGGTCCATTTTTGGGTTCTCTATTCTATTCCATTGATCTCTGTGTCTGTTTTTGTGCCCACACCATACTATCTTTATGATTACAGCTTTGTAATACAGCTTAAGTCTGGAATTGTAATGCCTCCAACTTTGCTGTTCTTTTTCAACATTACTTTGGCTATTCAGGATCTTTCGTGGTTCCATACAAATTGTAAGATTGCTTGTTCTAGCTCTGTGAAGAATGCTGGTGTTATTTTGACAGGGATTGCACTGAATGTGTAGATTGCTCTGGGTAGTATTGACATTTAACAATATTTATTCTTCCAATCCATGAGCATGGAATGTTTTTCCATTTTTTTGTGACTTCTTCAATTGTTTTCAGAAGCTTTCTATAGTTTTCAGCATACAGATCTTTTATCTCTTTGGTTAGGCTTATTCCTAGGTGTGTTATGGTTTTTGGTGCAATAGTAAATGAGATCGATTCCTTGATTTCTCTTTCTGCTGCTTCGTTATTGGTGAATAGAAATGCAACCGATTTCTGTACATTGATTTTATATCCTGGGATTTGCTGAATTCATGCGTTAGCTTTAACAGTTTTTTGGTGGAGTCTTTTGGGTTTTCCTTGTAGAGTATCATGTCATTTGCAAAGAGTGAAAGTTTGACTTTTCCCTTGCCAATTTGGATGCCTTTTATTTCTTTTTGTTGTCTGATTGCTGAGGCTAGGACCTTCAACATTATCTTGAATAATGGTGGTGAGAATGGACATCCCTTTCATGTTCCTGATCTCAGGAGGAGGAAAGCTCTCAGTTTTTCCCCATTGAGGATGATATTAGCTGTGAGCCTTCATATATGGCTTTTATGATGTTAAGGTATGTTTCTTCTATTCCAACCTCTTCAGAGTTTTTGTTCATTATTTCCCATAATTTTATCTTTTATTTCACTGATTCTCTCCTCGACTTCTTCATTCCTACTGTCACTGTATCTAGTTTATTTTGTATCTCAGCTATAGCATTTTTAAATTTATCCTGACTAGTTCTTGCGTCTTTGATCTCTGTAGCAAGGGTTTCTCTGGTG
Organism: Cryptoprocta ferox; assembly: GCA_028646485.1. NCBI lineage: Eukaryota > Metazoa > Chordata > Mammalia > Carnivora > Eupleridae > Cryptoprocta > Cryptoprocta ferox. The sequence goes on along the minus strand of CM053563.1, from coordinate 11,371,105 downwards.
TCTTCTATGCTTTTTTCAAGCCCAGCAATGAGTCTTATGGCTGTTATTCTAAATTCTTGTTCAGATATATTGTTTATTTCTGTTTCGAGCAACTCTCTGGCTGTGATTTCTTCTTGACCATTCTTTTCGGGGAAAATTCTTCCATCTTGTCGCTTTGGCTAAGTTTCTTTCTTTTGCATGTTTTATTTTTATTATTTTCATTTCGCATGTTTTAAAAGCTTGTTATGTGTCCTACCCCTGAGAGTTCTACCATATTAAAAAGGGGTCATACCTTGTGGAGGGCCTGGAATTCCAGGATGTGTTTCTGGTGTATTCTGTGTGCACTCTGTTGTTGCGTTTTGCCTGCTCTTTCCCACTGGTCAGTTCTCTGCAGAGCTTCTCCTTGCTTTTATTGGTGAAGTGTTTGGACCTTTAACTGGGTATGCTTTGATTTGTTTGTTGAAGTAACCCTGGAAAAAAGGGAGGGGAGCCTGATCCCATAAGAAGAGAAAAGGAAAGGGGAGACAAGAAAACCAAACACACAATAAAAAAAAAAAATAAGGCTCATTCAGAGAAACAGAAAGGAAAATAAAGAAGGAAGAGAAAAGATGGAAAAAGAATTGAACCTTGACAAATCTTGGCATTTCTTTTTTTTTTTTAATTTAAATGTTTATTTATTTTCAAGAGAGAAAGAGAGAAAGCGTGAGCAGGGGAGGGTCAGACAGAGAAGGAGACACAGAATCTGAAGCAGACTCCAGGCTCTGAGCTGTCAGCACAGAGCCCAAAGCGGGGCTTGGACTCATGAACTGTGAGATCATGACCTGAGCTGAAGTCGGACACTCGACTGACTGAGCCACCCAGGTGCCCCAACCTTGGCATTTCTTGAAGGCTCATGGATTCTTGGAATGATACATGAGCTGGGGCTTGACTTTGAAATCCCCACTTGCATTAGCACAAGACAAAACGGTGAGACAGTCTTTCATGGGCTTGTGACCAGGCATTGCATTCTCTTCTTCTATAATGTAGGTCCTGTTGGGCATCTTTTTCCAAAAAAATCCACATCTCATCACAGTTAAAAACTTGCTCTGACAGGTAACACTTGGAAACCATGAGCTTCTGGAACTCAGTAGTGAACGCCTCAGCTGCCTTAGCATCCGAACTCACAGTCTCTCTGTGCCTCACCACACAATGGATGCAACTTCTCCTCTTGAAGTTACCAAACCATCCCCTGCTTGCCTTGAAAACTTCTTCATTTTTTGTTGATGTACCTGGCAGTTTACTTACCAGGGTGGTGTACAAGGTCTTTGACTTCTTGAAGATAAAGTTCTCGGTCACAGTATCACCTGCTAGGTGCTTCTCATTTATCCAAGCCAGAGCAACTTATCTACATTTTCCAAGGTGCAACCATTTGCAAGGTTGTAAAATCTTGCAATTTTGGCCACTTGCAAACCTCGTTCGTACTTCTCAATGATTTCCTTATTAACTTCCACTGTAATCATCACCTGCTTCTTACCGCCTTTCTTTTCAACCCTTTTCTGCATGGGGGCCATTGTATACACTCGCATGGATGTTGACTATGGTACAGTGTTAATGAACACTTGTCATATACTGTATTTAATTGGCAATAAAGCAGCAGAGGAAAGGGTCAATATCTGCAGGCAGCCTGACCTAGAATGAAGCAAAGCTTTCCTAAGCTTACTCTTATATGGAAAAGCAAAGGACTGCCCATAGGTGCTTTGAGATGACAATGAATACACTAGTGCCAGTTGTGGGCACCTTCCAACATTCTCAAATATCACTGATTTCTGCCCAAATCTGTGACCTGAGACTGAGCATCTGAGCATGGGAGACAATAACCCACGATCCTGCAGTGAGGGGGCGGGATTCATTGATTGATTATGGACTGGGTTTGGAGTATTGCTTGTACTTTACTGTTCTGTCTTCTGGAAAGAAGGAACCCTAGTGTTTGCTCTTAGGCTATCTAGAGCTCATTAAGCATAGAGTCAGATCTAGACACTTAAACATTATGAAGGAATCTGTACCAGATTAGAACGCTTCTTTATTTTTAAACCAATGAGTAGGTGTAAATATTGTTGATCAATTAAACACGGTGAATGGACACTCATTGTTCTGATCTTAAACCAGTGGGGCCAAGTTGACACAGTTCAAAACATTTAAGACTAATGAAAACATTAGATTTAGCCTTCCTTAGATCTATGACGCAGCAATACAAATTGTTTTTTCAGTCAACAAGGTTTAATAGATTTCTACAAAGAAACAATGAAGAAAAAGCTGAACTCTACAGTGTAATGCCAACTAGTAAAATAGAAGAAATGGTACAGTAAGCCGTTTGGTCACATACAAGATTTAATCAATGTGGACATTTTAGAAATTGGCTTCAGATCCCCGTTTTTCAGAAAAGAGGCAAAATGTTACATGAAATCAGGCACCAGCTCCTCCTCCCTTGCTGTCCTCTTTCCCCAGAGGTAATGACTTGCTATAGGAAGAGTGTTTCATTCTATGCCTGAGAATTTTAATAGCTGTTTGATCCTTTTTACATGTTTGTATTCATCAATGATATGTAATATAGCTTTTAAAAAAAATTACATAAATTAGTCATAAGCTGAATATTTTTTGTCACAGGCTTAAAAAAATCCCCAGAGTCTTTTTTTTTTACATATATCATTGTTGTTCTATGTAATCTCCTTCATTTTATTTATTTCTTATTTATTTATTTTTTAATGTTTATTTATTTTTGAGAGAGAAAGGGAGGGAGAGAGTCGGGGAAGGGCAGAGAGAAAAGGAGAAAGAGAATCTGAAGCAGGCTCCAGGCTCTGAGCTGTCAAGAGAGAGCCCGATGTGGGGCTCAAATTCACGAACTGTGAGATCATGACCTGAGCTGAAGTTAGACACTCAACTGACTAAGCCACCCAGGTGCCCCTAATCTCCTTCATTTTAAATGTTGGGTAGGATCCCACCTGAGGAATAAAGCAGAGCTCATTCCCCTACTGAAAGACAGTAAGTTGAAATCACTGTTTTGCTAGCAGAGCAAGACTTCCATATCCTGGAACATGTTTTGTTATGTACAGATTGAAGACTTTCCCTGGGGCATATATTAATACCCCAAAGTGGAGGCTCGTTTCTAGCTCTGGGGCAAGAGCATCTTTAATGAGAATGGATATTGCCAGAATACTCCGTGAGTTGTTCTACTAATTCACACATCTGCCATGAAAATAAAGAATTTTCATTGCCAGAACCTCACCCCACTCCACTATGTAATAAGTCCCTGGGGACTCTACACTCTTCACTTTGCCTGTAGGAGAACAGGTTCACTGATTACGGAGTGTGAGGAAAACCATATGCTGGTGCAGGGACAGTAATTCAGTAACTCTTGATGGGTTTCATTCCACAATAGGACTTTTGCAGGGTTTTTGGGCAGGTATGTAGTAGGTCAATGCATGGCTTTCAAAAGCCACTTGGGATACACTCTCTTGGTAGAAGATTTGAACTTATGTCTCTCAGAAATTAGAGAGCAAGCTCATCAAGAAGGGTATAGAATAGTTCAGCAATGCAAGAAGCTTGGCATGTATGTAAAATGTGATAATACTTGTTTTCAAGCACAAATGGCAACTTTATAAATATCTGCCACATATTAGGCCAAACAGCAAATTTTAGTCAATACCCAGACATGGAAGCTTCTGTAAACGCTGTGCTATGAAGGCAGAAAACTGAATAAAAGGATAAGCCGAAAACTACCATCTGCACAGAAACCTTGTGTGTGTGATGAAAGAATCATGCTCGAAGAAGAAACAATAATGGCAATTTCAAAATATGTCTGAATGACAGTAAAAATCTTTACACAGAACACCCAGGATGCAAGCCAGGTGGGCCCGTGGATGAATTTTAAATGTTAAGATGCTTAACATAGAAAAGAAGAAAAAGATGGTCATTATAGAGCTAATTATCCACCTGTAGGAATAAGAAAAAGAACAAACTCAAAGGAGAAAAAACATAAACAGGAACAAGAAACACAAATATCTGGAGATGGTTTTTCCTTTCTTTTTAAGTTTACTTATTAAGTTTTGAGTGAGAGAGGTAGCACAATTGGGGGAGGGGCAGAGAGAGAGAGAGAGAGAGAGAGAGAAGGAGGAAAAACAGAATCCGAAGCAGGCTCCAGGCTCTGAGCTGTCAGCACAGAGACCAAAGCAGGACTTGAACTCACGAACCGCAAGATTGTGACCTGAGTTGAAGTCAGACACTTAACCAACTGAGCCACCCAGGTGCCCTGGAAGTATTCTTCTCTTAAAACTTTTTATTTTGTGGAGGAGTTGTTGAGAATTATCTTTAAGTTGAAGATTTGTTAAATCTCACCCATAAAGACTTTGGGGCCTGGTACTGTTTTTTTTGATGGAGGGAAATTAGTGCCTCACATTTTACTTTTTTTTTTTTACATCCAAACATAGTTTACTCTCTGGGGGCAAGCTTAGTTTAATAATAGGAAATAGATAATATATCATATCAATAGGTAAATTTTAAGGATAGATTAAAAAATAAATTAATAAAATGTAACACCTAGTCATAATTAAAAGCAAAAAAAATTACTTAGCACATTAGGAATGAAAGAAAATTGACTTAACATGGCACAAAATCTAGGTTAAATGAACCGGCATTATATTTAATGGCGAAACACTAGGAATATTCCTCTTGAAATCAGATATTAGATAATAATATGCAATATCTAAATAATTTAAATATTTTACTGGGGGTTCTAGTCCACTGAATAAGTTCCTGGTGGAAAAGGAGTTAAATGTATACATAGAAGACGTTTCTAAGTTTTTAAAAAGTGAAATATTAGCTGATTTTGCTCAAAGTACCTAATTATCAAAGAAATGAAAAAACAGCAAGGAAAAATATATTTGTCTTTATAAAAAGTAAAGTTTTTTTTAACTTTTAAAAGTAAAAAACATGGGGAAAATGTTTTAAAACCCTCACAAAATGTATTTGTGTGTGTATGCATGTATTTGTGCATATATAACATACTTCAATAACTTTCAAAAATATAACAAATTGATAATGCCTCAATACATTGAGAGCACATATAAATATGTAATAAAAATTCTTTTTTAAAAAATTTAATTTATTTTTAAAATTTACATCCAAGTTAGTTAGCATTTAGTGCAACAATGATTTCAGGAGTAGATTCCTTAATGCCCCTTACCCACTTAGCCCATCCCCCCTCCCACAACCCCTTCCAGTAACCCTCTATTGTTTTCCATATTTAAGAGTGTCTTATGTTTTGTCCCCCTCCCTGTTTTTATATTATTTTTGCTTCCCTTCCTTTATGTTCATCTGTTTTGTATGTTAAAGTCCTCATATGGGTGAAGTCAGATGATATTTGTCCTCCTCTGAGTGACTAATTTTGCTTAGTATAATACCCTCTAGTTCCATCCATGTAGTTGCAAATGGCAAAATTTCATTCTTTTTGATTGCCGAGTAATACTCCATTGTGTATATATACACCACATATTCTTAACCAACTGAGCCACCCAGGCACCCCTTATACACCACATATTCTTTATCCAGTCATCCATTGATGGACATTTGGACTCTTTCCACGCTTTGGCTATTGTTGATAGTGCTGCTATAAACATTGGGGTGCCTGTGTCCCTTCAAAACAGAATACCTGTATCCTTTGGATAAATACCTAGTAGTGCAATTTCTGGGTTGTAGGATAGTTCTATTTTTAATTTTTTGAGGAACCTCTATACTGTTTTCCAGAGAGGCTGCACCAGTTTACATTCCCACCAGCAGTGCAAAAGAGATCCTCTTTCTCTGCATCCTTGCCGACATCTGTTGTTGCCTGAGTTGTTAATGTGAGCCATTCTGACAAGTGTAAGGTGGTATATCTTTGTGGTTTTGATTTGTATTTCCCTGATGATGAGTGATGTTGAGCATTCTTTCATGTGTCAGTTGGCCATCTGGATGTCTTCTTTGGAGAAGTGTCTATTCATGTCTTTTGCCCATTTCTTCACTGGGTTATTTGGTTTTTGGGTGTTGAGTTTGGTAAGTTCTTTATAGATTTTTGATACCAACCCTTTATCTGATATGTCATTTGCAATTATCTTCTCCCATTCTGTCGGTTGCTTTTTAGTTTTGCTGATTGTTTCCTTCACTGTGCAGAAGCTTTTTATTTTGATGAGGTCCCAATAGTTCATTTTTGTTTTTGTTTCCCTTGCCTCTGGAGACATGTTGAGTAAGAAGTTGCTGTGGCCAAGGTCAAAGAGGTTTTTGCCTGATTTCTCCTTGAGGATTTTGATGGCTTCCTGTCTCCCATTAAGGTCTTTCATCCATTTGGAGTTTATTTTTGTGTATGGTGTAAGAAAGTGGTCCAGTTTCATTTTTCTGCATGTTGCTGTCCAGTTTTCCCAGTACCACTTGCTGAAGAGATGGTCTTCCATTGGATATTCCTTCCTGCTTTGTCAAAGATTAGTTGGCCATATGTTTGTGGGTCCCTTTCTGGGTTCTCTATTCTGTTCTATTGATCTCAGTGTCTGTTTTTCTGCCATCCCGTTTTAATTTTTCATGGTTATTGCTCTATTCATATTGTGCCTTTGTTCTGAAGTGAGTTTTGGTGATTTGCGTTTATCTAGATAATTGTTCGTTTCATCCACATGTGAAAATACACTGGCCTAGCTTTTGTGGTAGTCTCTGATAAACTTTTCTTGTATCTACTTGATAAGCCTTCAAGATTTTTTAAAAATTTTATTTATTTTTGAGAGATAGCATGAGACAGAGCATGAGCAGAGAGGGGCAGAGAGAGAAGGAGACACAGAATCAGAAGCAGGCTCCAGGCTCTGAGCAAGAGTTCAGCACAGAGCCTGACGTGGGGCTCGAACCCACAAACCGTGAGATCATGACCTGAGCAGAAGTTAGGCACTTAACCGACTGAGCCACCAAGGCGCCCCAGCCTTCAAGATTTTATCAACGTATCAATTGAGCCCTTTCTCTGTGTCTCTAGCATCTGTTAAGTAGTATGTGATCACTCCCAGCCTATCTTCAGTAAGAACGCTGTTAGGTCAGCTTAGAAGGAATTACTCTGCCTCTTGTTAATTTTCCATCCACTGACTGCCCCATCCTGCTCCTTGGCTATAAATCACCACTTCTCTTGTTGATTTGGAGTTGAGTCCAATCTGTCTCCCCTACTGCAAAGCCATTGTAGCAGTGTGCCTACTGTCTGTAATGAGTGTCAGAATAGTTTTTCAATAACACATGGCTACCAGTAATTACAATATGGTCGATGAGGTGAGAAGAAAGTACATAACAGGGGCTGTGGGGTTACAATGGAATCAATTAGGGGCTTGTAAAGTTTCAGGAATTTGAAAAATATTAAGACAATAGAAGAGATGGTGTTTAGAATGAATTAAAGACTGGAGAAATGACGGGTGTAGGAAACTGAGAGAAATTAGCCCACGTTTATGGGCAGGGCATGGAAGGACCTCCTAGAACAGGTGTCCACAAGAGCTTAGCTGTCTGATAGGCATTTCAATATTTCACGTCCAAAATGAAGCCTTGAGTTTTTTCCTTTCCTTCATGTTTTTGCCTAAATTACCACCTCGGTTTCCCAGATCATAAAATGGTACCACTATCCCCTGTGTGTTGAACAAACCAAAAGCTTGAAAAGAGCAGTGCAGGCTTCTATTCTGGACGCATTTTTTAAGTGTGTTTGGGGACACACAGGGCTGGAGATGGATGACTTTCCAGCACTCTGTGGCTTGTGAGGTTTGTCCTGCGAGTTCAGATGGCTGGACTCAAGAAACTCAGTGGGGATAGTTTCAAGGAGAGCAAGGGATGTAAGAAAGTTTAAGAGTAAAGATAATTTTCATCAAAAATGAGAGTTCTGACTGAAGAACAACAGTGGATGTTCATAATCTCCAGTGTTGCGGAAATAGGAGAATTCATACACTCTTTCAGGGTTAAATGGATCAGTTGACAGGAAAATCCAAACCTTTAAACTCTGTTTCAGGTGACACAAGCTGAGCGTCATCGTCAGAAGGAAGGCAGATGACAGTCCACTTCCAATGTGACTGACTCTTTTGTCCAGATGATACTTCTGTGTGACCCAAGCCAGTGTGGTCCCCAGAAACCCATGGTGAATTCTGTATTATCTGACAGAACGTCTTACACGTGGACTCACAGACTCGGGTGGGTACCTGTAGGTCTATGGGTTAGAAATCTGAACCCAGAGAGTTTTCTGGTTTGCTGGTCACCAGAGAAACCTGAGAATATTCCTTATGTCCCAGCACTGCCCTGCCCTTTCTCTTTCTGTCAGCACAGGGCTCCCACCGTGAGCCTGAGGGTTCCTAGAACATGGTTGGTCACGGGGCTCTGAGGACGAGCAGCCATGGACACCATGAGACGGAACCTGCGTGCTGGCAGGCCTCTCCCAGATCACCTGAAACATATGTCAGTGGTTCTTGTTTGTGGTCATGTGAGGACACATGGTGTCTGAAGGGAGAAGGGAGGATGAGGCTTTCCAGTAAAGGGGTGTTTACTTCTGCCAGGACCCTGGTGGTGGTGGATTTTGATTTGTGTGTGTGTGTGTGTGTTTTCTAGTATATTCAAGCTGCGTGAGGAATAGAAACAAAAGATAAACAAGAGAAAATGTAGTTTGGATTATTTTATTCTACTCGGGCCTGTAAAGTACAGACATGCAAGTGATCCCAACCGAAACAAAGAAGAGAGAAGGATGCAAGTGGTTAATAGTGACCCGACCGGTGACTCTCTGACTTTTGAGCCGCAACATACAGGACAGTGCTGGCCACCAGCAGGGAAGCCAGGAAACAGCGTCCCAGGCTGTGGCTCAGGAAGGGGCTGCTCCAGGTGGGACCTCACTCCATTCCATGCGCTCTGTCAGTCGTCCCGCCCCCCACTCAAATCCGTCCCCACCAGGTCTGAAGACCTCTCAGCCGAGGCAAAAGCCATGAGGATCGTGTCCCACTGGCCTCTTGCGGAAGCTGGGACCCAGCTGAACCAGGGACTCCGGCCCCTCTCATCCGTCTCATCTGCACACAGAATTCAAACATTCCCTTCTGGTCTTCACGCAGGCTCAGCTTGCACGCATCTCCTTCTTTTACAGGTTTTTCCTCCACTGGCTACTGAAGCAAGAATCATGAAAGTCACTGTGGAATCTTTCTGCTCCTCCTGTCCTACATGGGAACTGTCACCAAAGCCTCCAGAGGTCCCCCACCAGCCCCAATATTTCTCATATTTCTCTACCACCTTCTTGTCCACTCCAACCACGAGTCCACACCGTCATTTCCTATGCGGACCTGGCCGGGTCTAACCAGGATTCCGAGGGGATCAGGTTCCTGTTGTTGCTGTAACAAATTACCACACCCTTAGTGGCTTTAAAACAACACAACTTGCTAATCCTGGGGCGCCTGGGTGGCTCAGTCGCTCGAGAGTCTGACTTCGTCTCACAGCATGATCTCACGGTTTGCGTGTTCAACCCCACATTGGACTCTGTGCTGACAGCTCAGAGTCTGGAGCCTGCTTTGGATTCTGTGTCTCCCTCTCTCTCTGCCCTTCACCTGCTAGTGCTCTGTCTGTCTCTCTCTCTCAAAAATAAAACTTAAAAAAATAAAAAAAAGGAAAATACTTAAAGAAACAGTTTGTTAGAGTTTTTATCTTACAGTCAGATTAGAAGCCTGACACAGATATCTCTGTAGGGATCCCCCAAGTTAATCTCCCGATTTAAAGTCCTGCCTATTAACAACCTGAATTCCCCGTTGCTATGCCCAGTCCCATGTTCACAGGAGCTGGGCAGCAGGGTGTGGACATCTTTGGGGGTCACACTATTGCCTACCATGCTCAATTTCCACCGTCTCCTCTCTCTGGGGCCTTCTCCACCCAGCAAGCACAGCCACACCATAATAACATCTGGGCCCTGAGTGTCCAGCCTACATTGCCCACTGTCCCTGGAGCCATTTCCTCCCCAATGCCTAAGTCCTGGGTTTGCTTCTGGTTACAAGTCCATTGTGCCACATCTGGCAACATGAGGTTCTTCTCCGAGGTCCCTGATTTCAGTCCAGGAACTTCACCGTGAGCAAATGTGAAGAGTACTTGAGGGTTGGGGGTTGTGGCAGGGTAAATCCTTGCATTGGTCAGGAGGTGGAAATGGTCAGCAGGAGTTCAGGCAGGCGCGTGAGTGCCCCCTAGTGGATGGTTCCTGCTGCGGGAAGGGCAAACAGGGCCCTGGACAGGACACAGGAGGGCTCGCTGGGACAAAGGGCACGTTCAGGGTCAGAAGGAGGCATATTTAGCGGTAATGAACTTATGGCTGCCTGTGGCTCACCAGCTGGAAGACTGGTTTTGCAAGGGGTGTGACCACAAATCAGAAGGACACCACTGGGTTATACTGTCAGGTCAGCTGAGGGAAATTCTGTAGACATTGGGATGCAAAAACATACATGACCACAAATCTATATGTGATGTCATTCGGCATGTCCTCTAATGTTGCCACCATCCTGAGAGGAATCTTAGCCATGAAATCCAAGTCATATCTTCATTTGGAAGAAATATCTTGTTAAGAAGAACATGATATAATAGGAATTCCTCTTTATCTTTAGAATCATATACCTTGGTATCATTCCTTAACTATGATGACCCTAAAATGGACTTAGTTCTGGGCTGGCCAGTGTTGGGGTCTGGTTCCGAGCACCTGTGGGCTGACAGCACCCTGTCCTCCAACCCTGGGCCCTTCTCTGAACCACAGGAGCCTCTGATGCTCCGTCGTTAAGGGAGGGGGCCTTTTGGATACATGTATTCTGTTTCGAAAGGGCACATGCATCCCAAGGTTTATAGGAGCACTACTGACAATAGCCAAAGTATGGCAAGAGCCCAAATGTCCACCAACAGATGAACAGATAACGAAGATGTGGTATATTGGAGTATTACTCGGCAATCAAAAAGAAATCAAAACAGAAATGGCAATCAATCTTGCCATTTGCAACTATGTGGATGGAACTAGAGGGTATTAGGCTAAGTGAAAGAAAAATATCATATGGCTTCACTCATATGAGGAATTTAAGATACAAAACAGATGAACATAAGGGAAGGGAAACAAAAATAATATAAAAACAAGGAGGGGGACAAGACATAAGAGACTCTTAAATACAGAGAATAAACTGAGGGCTGGTGGAGGGTTGTGGGTGGGGGGATGAGCTAAATAAGTGAGGAGCATTAGGGAGGTCACTCACTGGGATGAGCACTGGATGTTACACATAGGGGATGAATCACTGCAATCTACTTCTGAAATCATTATAGTACTATACGCTAACTAACTTGGATGTAAATTTGAAAATAAAATTTAAAAAGGTAAAAAACAAAAACAAAAACAAAGGGGGGCCCTTTTGGAGTCCTCACCATTCACCTGTCCACCTCTGGAGTCTGCAGGGGACGTGCGCTTGGGGGGGATGGGGAGAGGCTGGCAGGGTGGGCTATGCCTGCAGGTGAGCAGGGCGCTGCTTGGCAGGTGAGGGGTCAGAGCGGAAGATCTGCGCGTCCCCTTGTGGCTCAATCCTGACCCCCCTCCAGAGCGCTGAGCTCCTGTCCTCTGTGTACGTGCGTTGACATGGGGATTATATCTGAATTCCTACCACAGAGCACTCACCCTGCACTCAGCTCTCAGCAGCAGCAGGTTGTGCTTTCCAGAGCACAGTCCGCACCGTTTCACCCCAAGCCGCATGACGACCACAAGGTGTGGTTGGATAGGACGTGCCAGTCCGGGCATGTGAGGGTCGCTTGGAGGTGCTTTCCCATGAAACTGCCCAGATCCTATAACCCGGCTAGTCTCTTGGACCCGAAGAAGGGACACGAAGCGCAGGGTTTGGTTGGCTGGAGGCTTTTTATATAATAAGTGTGTTTCATCGATTTTTTTTTTCAAAGCTATAGAATCATCTCCAATTGGGTCATTGATTCGGCCAGAGCAAAGTAGCAGGTGAAATTTTTAAAAGAATGAAAATCGTCTCATTAGGGATTAAAAGACACTCAGGGCTTCCCATTTCAGTAAATTTTGTATGGCGTGAGTTGCTGTGGAATTCACATGGAGGATGAACAGAGGCATTTGCCGGGTAACGGCTGCGATCTGTGCAGACGACCTGCAGTGGTTGACAAGGAGCTGTGGTGCCTGGCTGGGTTAGTAGAAAGAGCCTGCGACTGTTGAACTCGGGTTTGGGAGTCTTGAGTCCCACTTTGTGTGCATAGAGTACTAGAAAAAATAAAAAAAAAAAAAAAAAAAGGAGCTTGTGCTAAGTGTCATTGTGTGCTTTTACATCTTGAAATTCTTAATAACTTTGACCAAGGAGCCCTGCATTTTCACTCTACATTGGGTCCTGCCATTTTTGTAGCTGATTGGGCCTGGAGAATTGACCATGGATTGATGGGCTGCTTTGGTAAAAAGACAGGTATGGGGCAACCAGGGGCTGCAATGCATACTGTAGGCACCAGAGGGCGGCAGTACCACAGGGTAATCTGGAGAGACGGGACATGTGCACCAGGAGTTTGGTGTTTTGTACTGTCTTTGTGTTCTCATGGGTCTCTAAGTGTCTCCACCCCTTCATCGTCTCTCCCCAGGTCACTGAAAGAATGTTCTCCAGCCCTGATGTGTTTCAGTTACATATTTTTAACTCCACAATCCAAGGTGGGGGGCCGGGTGATCATAATTATTCCGGTCAAATAGGAATAGAATCAAATAGACAAAATAACATCTACACTGATAATAGGCCTTGGGAAAATACTACAGAGACAGAGAAGAGAAGTGTTTGTGTGTCCTGGTGATGGGGAAGAAAGTACTGAGTTCCCATTTTCCAAGAGGGAAGTGAAAAATCACTAAGTAGCCTCAGACCTTGTTGAGCAGAGGTGACTGGGGCTCCATCCAGGGGAGCCGGTGCTGTTCCAGAGAGATCTCCCCGGTGTGGCCCCTGACAGAGAAGCCAGGTCTTTCCCGGGATCACCCTGAGCCAGAACACACAGCAACACGGGGCTTATCACAGCAATGTCCAGTGTGGTCACCACTACAAGAAAGAGCGTCCGATGGGAGGGAGCCAGCACTGTTTTGCTCACAGTGTGAACATCAGGACTAGAATAATTGCCTTGTTGGAGCTGCAGAGGGGCTGCCTGACAAGTTCAGGTGTCCCTGGGGCTGTAGGGCATCCACATCAAAATGATATCTCTGCTCTGATGGTTAAGTGTCTCCTTTTGAACAATGGGGCAAAAGAACCAGAACAAAGTGGGCTGCCCCTCCCCAGGTGAGCCTCAGGAGAGACGTTCCCAGTGGGTGGTTGTTCCCTCCACACCCTGTCCCCTCCATGGTCTCTCCTGAGCCAAGGTCCTTCCTCTGGGACTTCAGCTTCATCATGTCCTTGTAGCCCTGCCCACGTGTACCTGGGAGGACAGCCCCCAACAGGAAGGTGTCTCAGGCCACGAGCAGGCAGGGATGCTGGGGCTTCGTGGACCCAAGAGGCAAAGACTCCTAGATAAAGGGAAGGTCAGTTCAATAAGCCCAGGTCGGCCGAGCCCAGTATGGGTCCCTCGGCTCGGGGCTGCGTAAGCATCAGAAACTGTGGGAAGAAATCCAGTCTCTTACTGTGATTCCCAAAGTACCCTTGAATCCAGAATGATGGCTCTTAAGAGCACCATCTGGCTCTCTGGGGATGGATGGGTGATTTTCCAAGAAACAGTTGCTCTGGAAGCATTTCCTGTGACTTTGTCTTTTTTTTTTTTTTAATTTTTAATGTTTATTTATTTATTTTTGAAAGAGAGACAGAGCATGAGTCGGGGAGGAGCAGAAAGAGAGAAGGAGACACAGAATCCAAAGCAGGCTCCAGGCTCTGAGCTGTCAGCAACAGAGCCCGACACAGGGCTCGAACCCACGAACCCTTAGATCATGACCTGAGCCAAAGTTGGACACTCAACTGACCGAGCCACCCAGGCGCCCCATATTTCCTGTGACTTTGAAGCTCTCACGTGCTCTGAGGGGATTTCCATTATGCTCTATGCTGGGGCTTATGAGGGGGAGGAGTCATCAAGAGACATTTTTAGAATTTTGAGAAATGTTCTCTTAGTTTTAACCATCTTTTGACAAGAGATGAGAGACACTTCTCCTCTCTCCTGTGCTCAGCTGAATATCTTTAGAAAAGGCAGAGGTTCTCTCTCTCTCTCTCTCTCTCTCTTTCATTCTTTGTGATGCTTATCTTCTTAACACTGAGGTGTAGGTATTCTTTATGTTTTAAATGTTTCTTTATTTTTTAGAGAGAGAGATAGAGAGAGAGAGACAGAAACAGAGAGTAGGGGAAAGGCAGAGAGAGGACAGAAGTAGGCTCAGCACTGTGCTGACAGCAGCGTGCCCGAAGCGGGGCTCAAACCCATGGACCAGATCTGCAGTCAGACGCTCAACTGATTGAGCCACCAGCTGCCCCAAAGGCAAAGGTTTCCTTAAACATAAGTGGAACTCAACAGACACAGAGAGAACTTGACTTAGGAGCTTCCCAACTTGCTCATCTAAAGAGTCTGCCTCCTCCTCATCCTTAGTCGTCATTTTTCCTTGTTTTATTGGTATTTTTTTAAAGTCTTATGTTCATTTTTTTTTTTTTAAGTAAGCTCTACATCAGGCTTACCCTCATGACCCCAAGATCAAGAGTCTCATGCTTATGTACTGAGCCAGGCCATTGCCATCTTCTCCTCTCTTTCCTTTTTTATGTTGAAGGAACATCTTAGACTCTTCAGCTCTCTTGAATGTGTTGATCTGGCCCCCCCTTCCACACTGCTACCTCCTCTACCCTTTTTCCTTCCCTGTCCAGCCCTTCCCCTCCCACCTTGGCCCCTCAACTCTGGATAATCATTGGAGTTTGTGCACCTCCCCATTGTGGGCTCTTGAGGGGCTCTGAGACCCCACAAGCAACCCATCTGGGGTGGAAACGGGCTGACTGGCAACAGGAAACAAAGCTCACCACCAACCCTTTGTACTTGTCACACCCCTAGCTTTCTCTTTGAAGGCAGGATGTTTGTTCTCAAGGGCCCCAGGGTTCTTCACCACATTTTCTCCCTTAAAGAAATCTATTACAGGTTTTTCCCCAGAGACAGGAGTAGAAGGCCAGCCAGGTGGTCATAATGGCAGGGGAGAAATTAATGAAGACTCTCCAGTGGAAATGCATGAGTATTTATCCACATTTGAGAATTCCATTGGGTGTGTGGATGAGGTGCTGAAGACCATGATGTCTGTTTCTACAAATGAGTTGTTGCAGAGGCTGGACCCCCTTGAACAAGCAAAAGTCGATTTCCTTTCTGCTTACACATCCAATTCAGTGTTTAGGGTTGATTTAACAGGGAGTTCATCCTAGGAACATCCAGTAAAGCAGGAATTGGAAAGAATCAGTGTATTCATGAACTGAGTCAGGGAAATGAGAGACAAGAAAATGGCCGGCAAGCTGGACGGAGGATGCTGACTCAACGGGGTGGAAAATCCCCGTTGGGATCCAAAACTTAAAAATGCATCCAAAGTTGCCAAAAAAGGAAAAAGTATAAAAAAGAAAAAAAAAATGACCCTTGTAGTGTTGATGTCCACATATTGAAAAAGTCCATCATTTTTATGGTTTTCCACAAAATAGATGATTATGTGGCAATACAGGTTTACATGTATTATGGAAATCATATATAAAATTTACATTTTAAATTTGTAAAGCTAAATATTTTTCCCCAGAAAGACTCAGTTATCTTTATTGATTTTCCTATGCAACACTATGAAGTTTTTAACATTGTGGTATATTTTATATTTACAGTTTATTACCTATCTTGACAAGACTCTTCTTTCCCTGTGCAGGTCAATCTTGCAAGTACCATTTTATAAGCGATCATAAAATTTAAGTTAAATGTTCTTTGTAAACATTTGTCTATCTTCAATGAATAATGATTTCATGAAGTATGCCATCTGAAGTCTTAAGGTATAAATACATCTCTTTTTGTTATATAATATTAAGAATGAAATGACTTAAATGTGCATTTTTTTCCTATGTAGCCACTTCATCCTGTTTTCATGATTTGGGAAATTATTGCTTTTTTTGATATTTGAATTGTGAAATTAAGATTTTAGGGTGATATTTTCATTCTTGGCAATTTGCTTTGATGTCCCATTTAAGGTAGAATATATTCTCATTAACTTTAGAAAGGAAATGAGGTTGTATATTGATGGCTCAATTTTGGCATAATAGCCACACCCTGTCAAAAAAAGCTGTAAAACTTACATAGATGATTGTTTATTTGTCTCTTTTGTGTAATTTGCCTTTGAAATTAGGAAGACAGTTTTTAGAAATCATTCGGAACAGAAATCATTAGAAATTCGAAAGTCCTAGCACTGGGTGTTATATGGAAACCAACCTGACAATAAACTATAAAGTTAAAAACAAAAACAAAAACAAAAAAAAAAAGAAGAAGAAGAAAGTCATGAGATTTTGTTCTTATGCATTCTGCCCATAGTTCCCCTGGTCTCATTTTTTGGATTTTTTAATGACATGTTTTGGAGGCGATCTCAAGTATTTCAAAACAAATATTTCAAAACAAAATTCCTATGTTATATAATGTCACTTAAGGAGAAGAGAAATCCAGAGGAGATTATATAGTGTTTATATTCGGATTCATTTTTCTGGAATATTTGATACAGAGAATTCTATGTACTAAAAACTTTTTGAGTGTCTAAATCCTTGAATTTTAATTATATGCTCCTACTGCTTTCAGCCTCTGAAACCACATCATTATGTGTAAGAATGCCACGCAGAGTAAAGCACTTTAATTTTTGAAGAAGTTGCTAAATTTTCTGTGTGATTAATTTCCATAAAACACCTTGAATAAATGGATTTCTTGATTTAGGGTAGAAGCTGTTGAATGGATTGTGGGAAGCATGTTGAACTCATTCTAAGACACATGAAGAGGAAGTCACTGATAGATGCAGAGTCTTCTGGCTCAGATGTCAGACAATTTTTGAAGTGGAAGAACATTGGGAGTTCCTTCATTCCTTTTTCACCTTCATCTTCTGACACTTCTAGCTTTTCTGAAACAGCAATTTCTTCATGACAGAAATAAATGTTCTTATGACCAAGTAAAAAAGAAAGAAATCTATTACAAATGATAATAAAAAACATGCAACATTAAATTTACTACCATTATCCATTCACCGGTGGATAGGTCCGTGGCGGTATATAGATTCTCAGTGTTGCACAAGACATCTAGCACAAGTTCATTTTGTGACTGAAAATCTACACCCACAGCTCCGTGTTCCCTCCTCCCCACCCCGACTGAAACCACAATGCTCTCTGATTTGACACATTCGACTAGTTTACATTCCTCACGTAAGTGGAATCTTAGGGAATTTTTCTTTCCGTGACATGCTTAGATGAGTCAGTGGCGAGTCTGGAATGACCTTCTTGTTGAAGACTGGACAACACTGGATTGTGCACAGAAGCCTCTGTTCTTCCCCCACTCCTCTGTCTGTGGACATTCGGCTGCTTCCCAACTGCTCTTGGGAATTACACAGCAATGAACGAGGATGTGCCAGTGTCTCTTCCAAAGCTGCTTTCAATTCTTATGGATATAAAATCAGAAGGGAGACTGCTCCATCATACGGTAAGTCTATTAATTTCGAGGAAACTCCCACTCCGCTCTCGGGTCGGAGGGGGAAGGCTTTTGACCACCAGGAGCAGGGAGAAGCAGCTCTCACAGCTGCCTGACAGGGTGCAGAGCATTCGTGAAGACCCCTGGGTGGGGGTCTCCAAGGGAGCAGACAGACTCCTCAGGACGGCCCAGTCCCCTGTTGGGTTGTTGGTGAGGGACCTGGGATTGTGAGGGCGAGTTGGAGGCTGCTATTTCCAAGCTCTGCTTGCAGTGAAAGCCTGAAGCCCCAGAGAAGAGCGAGCTCCACTTCCCCAGGTCAGCCCCAGGACCCCCAGGTTTCCCCAGAGAGGGTTGTTTCACTCACACCCTGTCCTCCTCCACAGGGTCTCAACTGACCCGAGGGGGCGGTGTGGGAAACTTCTGAGTTTCACCACCACCACCACCACCACCCCACGAAAGAATGAGTCCACTGGAACATGAGTTCTGGGGACCCTAAATCTTCCCCAAGCTCAGACTTCAACGCAGCTGGCTCTCCTCTGGTCAAATTTGGGCAAATGCCCGGCAGCTGGTCAAGGTGCTTTCAATCAGCCCCTTGCTTGTGCTTCTCTCATCTTGAACTTCTCCTGGAGAGATGAGACATCCCCAAAGCCCTCTTGGGATGCTCACCACAGAGTTTCAGCCTTGGAAAGCACCCCCACCCCATCTCCATTCACCAATCCTCACCCAGGCTTCAGACCCTCCCTTTTCCACCCTACCCCAACCCATCGAGCTCTCCTTGTTATGCCTGAGATTTTTGGCCACAGACCCTGAGCCACACAGGAGAAAGAAGTCAGCCTAGGAGCGGGGCAGGAAGGCTTCAGACACTCCATTTGTTGATAATAAGTTTATTTGTTCGGTGTGCCAAATAAGAAAGAACCGAGGCTGCAAAGCAAAAGAAAAGGTAATTTGAAGGTTGAGGGATTGGCATCTAGAAGACACAGACTCTAGAGGACCAGAAATAGCTCTGAGTGGGGAGGAGAAAGAGTTGATAAAGGGAAAACCCGAAGCTTGGTTAAGTTTTTCTGAAAGAATTATGCTTGCTGCAGCAGCAACAACTAGCTTTACTATAGACAGGAGACTACGGCAATAGCAAAGGTGGGGTACAATGGCATAAGCTTCCTTCTGAGAAGTGCCGCAGAATGTACCATGTGTGGTTGGCACAGGCTAGGATGTCATGTTACGTCCAGAGAGGTGGACGTGCATAGGATCATCTTTTAGATTCTGTTTTAAAGATTCTTAATATTAGTGATTCAATTTCCATGTTTCAGTTAATAGTTTTGATCCGGTCTTATTTTTGAGTCTGTTAATAGTTTTGATCCGGTCTTATTTTTGAGTCTGGCATAATTTTCTAATCATAATTTTATAATTCGTTTTATAATTTCTTATTTGAAACACGGATGATGACTCATGGGAAGAGCTGAAAATACATGTATGGTCCGTTCAGTGTAGATAAGTTGGTAAAGTAATTTGCTCTCTTCCAGATGTCATATATTTCCCGTGAGCCCAGAATGCACGGGTATAACAGCAGCTAAACCATAACGTCTTCTGTCGGTTTAGAAAACATCTCTTGAAAATAATATCGTATATTTATAAATAATTTTTTGACCATCAGATCGTGTACAATGGAAACAAAATTGCTCAGGATGTAAGTAACGGTCTTCTGTAACAGAAAGTGGCACATCGTTTTTATCCAGCCCATGAATTTTTGTTGGTTCTTAAGACACGTCATGAACAAGTTTGGTATAGACATTGTTATCTTATGCACGACAAAGTTAGATATAATTTCCAGCATGAATTCCATGACCCAAGGTTTGATATTAAACATGTTTGAATTGGTATAGAGCATAGTAGGTTTGCACTTGTTTGCTTCGGGCCAGAAGACCAAAGAAAGCTGAGAGAGCAACCTTTTATACTTTCTGGAGTGAGTCATTCTCAGATGTCACACTCCCACGCACAGGAGGGAGCCAATGAGCTTGTTCCATGTGTGCCAGCAGCCATCTGGCATTGGTCTTGGCTTAAGAAAACTAGATGCCAGAAAATAAATGTTGTTTCTCTTGGCCTAGCTTGGATAGTTATTTGGGGGGATTTTTTACCAGGGGGGTTTGGTGACCATCATTACACTGATCAAAAAGTAGGATTTGGTCTTCTTTCTGTGAAAAGGACACAATTTTCTGGGAGGCTGTTCTGCTCTTAATGGGAGGTTTGAAAACATTTCCTTGATGGTCTCTGTAATCCCCCTAGAAGGCAAGGTTCTGTGTACAAGGTTCATGAACGAGACGCTCAGCCAAGGTGGAGCAGAACAGAAATGGATTCCATCACAGTGATGCAGATGGATTATGGATGGGGTTTGGAGTCTTGCTTGTGCTTTATTGTTCTGTGTTCTGGAGAATGGAAGCCCTGTCTCTTTGCTCCAGAGCTGTCTAGAACTCGGTCAACAGAGATAGTCACATCTAGATACTTCAAGGTTCTGAAGGCAATCACCAGACGAGAACACTTTTTTCGTTTTAAAGCAAGGAAAAGGTATAGAGAATTGTCGATCAGTTCAACACAGTGGATGGATGGCTGTTTTTCTTTTCTTTTAAATTAATTAATTAATATATTTATTTTTTTATATATTTTTTATAGTTTGTTGTCAAGTTGGTTTCCATATAACACCCAGTGCACTTCACCACGATGCCCTCCTCCATGTCCATCACTCCCGTTCCCATTTCCCCCTCCTCCTTCAGCCCTCAGTTTGTTTTCAGTATTCAAGAGTCTCTCATGATTTGCCTCCCTCCCCTGTCGACACAGTTGAAAACGATTCAGCCTAATGTAAACATTCGATTTAGCCTTCCTTAGATCTCTAAAGCAGAAACACAGATTATCGGGTTCTGTTTCGATATATTTTTTTCAATGTTTATTTGCTTTTGAAAGAGAGAGAGAGAGAGTGAGAGAGTGAGAGAGCCAGGGCGGGGCCGACAGAGGATGGAGGGTGCACTCTGGGCTGACAGCAGAGAGAGCGATGTGGGGCTCAAAGTCACAAACTGTGAGATCGTGACCTGAGCCCAAGTCGGACGCTTACCTACTGAGCCACCCTGGAGCCCCAGATTGTTGGGTTTTTTAAATCAATAAGCCTTTCTAGATTTGGACGAAGAAATGGTGAAGAAAAAGCTGACCTCCCCCATGCAATGCCAGCCAGTAAATGTAGACAAAATAGTGCAGTGAGCCGTTCGGTTTCCTCCAAGATTTAACAGATTTGAACATTTTAGATTTTGGTTTCAGATCTCCTTTTCCAGAAAAAAAAAAAAAAGGCAACCTCTTGCATAAAATCGGACATCAGCTCCTTCTCCCTTGCTGTCCTTTGCCAGAGGTAACGACTTGCTGGAGGGAGAGAGTCTTATCCTATGCCTGAGACTTTTTAGAGCGGTTTCACTGATCCTTTCTATATATGTTTGTATTCATCAATAATCCATAGCACAGGTTATATTTTAATTTACAGAAATGGGTCATAAACTAAGTTTTTTGCAGCCGGCTTTGAAAAACCTCTGGAGTCTTTTTTTTACATGTCTCATTGTTGTTCTAGGAATCGCCTTCATTTCCTCTGGTAGGTAGGGTCCCACCCCAGGAAGAAAGCAGAGCTTTATTCACATGCTTTTGTAGGAAAGAGTAATTCAGTAACTCTTGATGGGTTTCATTCCCAATAGAGGTTTTGCTGGAGTTTTGGGAAACATGTATGAGGTCAGTGATGTCTTTCAAAAGCCACTTGGAATCCACCCTCTTGGTAGAAGATATGAGCCAATGCCTCTCAGAAATTGGAGGGCAGCTAGTTATGGGAGGCTCATCTATCCTGAAGGTTAGAGAATATTTCAACAATCCAAGAAGCTTGGTGTATATATAGAAAACGTGGTAAAAATTTTCTTTCAAGCACATGTGGCAATTTTATGAAGAATGACGCCATAAAACAAGTGTCTACTAGAGCTTAGCTGAATAGGCATTTCAATATTTTACATCCAAAATGAAGCTCTTGAGTGTTTTTCTTTCCCTCGTGTTTTCCCTTAAATACTACCCAGTTCCCAGTATCATAAAATGGTACCACTGCCCTCTGTGTGTTGAGCACATAAAAATCTTGATAAGGAGCAGTGAGGACCTTGCATTGAGGATGCACTTGTCAAGTGTGTTTGGGGACACGCAGGGCCGGAGATGGATGCCTTTCCAGTACTCCGTGCCTTGTGAGGTTTGTCCTGCGAGTTCAGATGGCTGGACTCAGGAAACTCAGTGGGGATAGTTTCAAGGAGGGCAAGGGATGTAAGAAAGTTTAAGAGTAATGATAATTTTCATCAAAAATGAGAGTTCTGACTGAAGAACTACAGTGAATGTTCATAATCTTCAGTGTTGGGGAAATAGGAGAATTCATACATTCTTTCAGGGTTAAAATGGATCAGTTGACAGGAAAATCCAAACCTTTAAACTCTGTTTCAGGTGAGACAAGCTGAGCGTCATCGTCAGAAGGAAGGCAGATGACAGTCCACTTTCAATGTGACTGACTCTTTTGTCCAGATGATACTTCTGTGTGACCCAAGCCAGTGTGGTCCCCAGAAACCCATGGTGAATTCTGTATTATCTGACAGAACGTCTTACACGTGGACTCACAGACTCGGGTGGGTACCTGTAGGTCTATGGGTTAGAAATCTGAACCCAGAGAGTTTTCTGGTTTGCTGGTCACCAGAGAAACCTGAGAATATTCCTTATGTCCCAGCACTGCCCTGTTCTTTATGAAGTATGCTATCTGAAGACTGAAGTTATAAATACGTCTTTTTTCACTATGTCACATTAGGAATAACATGTTGGAGGGCTGGTGGTAGTGGCTCGGGAAGGTGCTCGCTCTCTGGGTCTCGCTCTCTCTGGCTCACCTCCCTGGCTCCTTTTGGTGCCCCCACCCCCATGGTCACCTGTGTGGTGGAGTGAGTGTGAGGGAAGGGAAGGGCTCTGGGGAGTGCTGTGGGGGGAGGCTTTCGGGTCCCCATGAGAACCAGGGAGGGAAGCGGAGGCTGCAAGGGACTCTGGGAAGCCAGGGACGTCGAGAGGATGCAGGAGGCGCTGAAAGATTCTGAGAAGAGGGGAAAAAAGGAAGTATGTTCTGGACTGGATCAGTTTTGTCATGTAGCCAAAACTGGAGAAATAATGACTCAGTGGTCCCAATTGAAAGGCTATTTTATTTTCAAACTGGAGAAAGTGATGGATGATTTTCAAACTTCACCTCCTGAACCAAGGGGTCACCCCGACCCTAATGTCAAATATATTCCCTTTGATGAAATGAAGGAAAGAATACCGAAAGTCATCACTGGATTTAATGGTATCCCTTTTACGAGTCAGCGATTAAGTGACCTGCTAACGGATCCAAGGTGAAACTATACAGAAACAGACAAATTTCTCAGGGGAGTAGAAAGGAATGTGATGGTGGTTAGCTGTGTATATCCTTCTTTGGAGAAAAACAATTCCAATAGTTTAAATCAAATGAATGGTGTTGTTTCCTGGAAATTCACCAAGTTATACCGAACGTTCTAACATCAAAGGGCCTGGAATGCTCAAGCCACTTAATGGACCAAAACATTTCTTTGTCAATCCCTACGACAATGAATGGCTTACCTGAGAGCGCAGAAGGCAAAGAGTCAAACTTACAGCAAAAGGAGGACAAAAATCACTGTGACGCCGCAACATCTGAATCAGAAGATTCCTCAGTGAGCCGTATAAAAGGTAAACATCCAGAGGAAGATGCTGTGGAGGCTGAGGGGCATGAGGTCAAAAGACTCCAGTTTGACAAAGAAAGTGAGGTCAGAGGGACAGCCAGCCAGACATCTTCCAGGGAAATGTCTTAGGTTATGGTAGAAGAAACAGAAGCATCGTCGCCATCTCAGGATAAAGACGATGAAAGTAGTTGTACCAGGCAGCACTGTACAGAAGAGGAAGAAGAAGAGGCCAAAGAGGAAGGAGAAGGTATTTAGAGGCCCTCTCTAAAAGGGTGGAGTAAGGAGATCCTCAAATTCTTGTACTTCATTTTTGCATGAAAGAGTTGAACGGAATGGAACTCCTTATAATGGTGCTGTTGGGTTTTCTCCCCCAGTATGTAGTTGCTGCTGAGTTTCAGGGGTAGGACTGAACTGTAGAATATGAGAATTCATGAAACGTCACTGTGGAGGTATTTTGAAAATCAATTTTAACTACAACAACATTTGCTTATTTTTAGAGTCTTTTATGACATCAAGAGAAATGATCCCGGAAAGAAAACATCAAGGAAAAGAATCTGATGATGCCTTCACTGTGAATGAAGAGACTTTGGAGGGAAATACGCAAATGGACGAATCTGACCTGACTCAAGCTGAGAAAGATTTACACTGGGAAGGTAGTGAAGATACAGGCCCTGTAACTAGAGGTTCTGATTGCCGTGAAACAGAAGAGTTCGTGGGATCCAATCCCAGTAAAACTGGAGAGATTCCGTCAGAAGTCACAGATGAACCAATGGAACAAGACTAACTATTTAGAAACATGTAGATGCAGTATTTTACATGCATTTCTTGTTTGACACTGTATAAAACTTTTACGTAATAAAGGGGACCTCTAGTTTTTACAAGAGAAGCAGGTTGTAAAACAAAGCACTTGATGGGGTAAATCCTGAAAGAGTTGTACCTGTAAGAACAGTAAATATCAGCTCCTCCGGGTCCTTCTTAACCTCTGAATTTTTCTCAGTCTGTTCAAAACAGTGGTGTATGTATAGATTTCTTCTTAGAATTAAAGATTTTCAAGTGGAAGGTAAGAATTAGAATTTTGAAAACCTTTTGGAGATCCTCACATTCAGTTTATACATATGCAAGAAGTCTTTCTGTCTTGTCTCTTTCTGAAAGCTCTAGAAGCTTTCATATTTTGGTCAAAGTTTCAACATTT
>CM053563.1:11322465-11346008 GCA_028646485.1 Cryptoprocta ferox | reverse complement strand
TCAGTCTGTTCAAAACAGTGGTGTATGTATAGATTTCTTCTTAGAATTAAAGATTTTCAAGTGGAAGGTAAGAATTAGAATTTTGAAAACCTTTTGGAGATCCTCACATTCAGTTTATACATATGCAAGAAGTCTTTCTGTCTTGTCTCTTTCTGAAAGCTCTAGAAGCTTTCATATTTTGGTCAAAGTTTCAACATTTCACACGTGAATTCTAGGGTTTCATGCTGATTTCCAGATTTTATTGTTTGTACAGTGGAACTTTGAGTCATATATACATATATTTGTATATTCTTCTAAGGGGGAGATGTTATCTTCTGTTTCTCTAAGACATGAATACAGTGGATACTTTTCCTCTTGGTAATGACTGAGTTCACCTCTTTCAGAAGACAGTTTCAGTTTCTCTTCTGAGGAATTCGAATAAAATCTGGCCTTTGTGAAACCCTGGAAATAAGTCTGAAATACCAGGTTAAACACATTCCAAGAGAGGTGTTCAAACTCAGATTCTTCTGTATACTTCTGAGGTGCCTGAGAAAAAGGCCTCATTATTGATGTGAAAATATGCTTTTTCTTGGAAACTGTGTTCAAACATTAGCTAGCTTACTATTCTGTCCGATGAATGCTGACATGAGACCATCTCAGAAGAACATGGCAGGTTCCTTGACCTTTTCTTGCTTCTCTGAACATTGCGAATATTCCACATTTCTTTCTCAATTATTCTCAGAGATGCAAATGTCAGTGGTATGAAACTGGAAGAATTAATATATTATGATAGTAACGTGCTGGGGCTAAATGGCCGAAGCTTTAGGGGTGCATAGAAACCGTCATAATTTGTATAACATTTTGAAGTGAATTAAATATTTTTGAACCTCCTTCTTTGACAGCCAGTGTTCTATTTTTCAGATTAACACAAAGCACCGTTATTACCCTAAACTCAATATTTTCAAATTCACGTATTTAAAGTCATGCAATCGGCAACTTCCCCGTCAAAATTGTTGGCTGCCAAAGTTATATGTTTCTTTAGCTGTACTTTCTGATACTTAGAATTGTAAAATTTCTGTGAAGTAGATTTTGTACACTGTAACGTGTTCACTGCCTTTATGAAGCGGTATATAATTGTGTAGTGTCTGTGTGTAAACTAAATGCTGGGGTTTCAATACGGTATTCATATAACGCAATAAATATTAATGTTATGGAAAGAAAAAGAATAAAATGATTTAAATATGCGCTTTTCCCCATGTAATTACTTCATCATGTTTTCATGATTTGGGGAATTATTACTTTTTTTGATACTTGAAGTGTGAAATTAAGACTTTAAGGTGATACTTGCATTCTTGGCAATTTGCCTCGATGTCCCATTTAAGGCAAAATATATACTCATTAACTTTAGATAGGAAATGAGGTTGTACATTGATGGCTGATGTACAACAATTTTGGCATAATAGCTACACCCTGTCAAAAAAGGCCATAAAGGTTGTATAGCTGAATGTTTACTTTTCTCTTCTGTGTAAATTTGCCTCTGACATTAGGATGACGGGTTCCCTGGGTGGCTCAGTCGGTGAAGCGTCTGACTTCGGCTCAGGTCATGATCTCACCGTTCAGGAGTTCAAGCCCCACATTGGGCTCTGTGCTGACAGCTCAGAGCCTAGAACCTGCTTCGGATTCTGTCTCTCTCTCTCTCTCTCTCTGTCTCTCTCTCTGCCCTCCCCCGCTCATGCTCTGTCTCTCTCAAAAATAAGTAAACATGAAAAAAAAAAAGGAGAGAGAGATCCTTATGCATTGTGCCCACAATTCTCTAGGTCTCATGTTTTTGGATTTTTTGATGGCATGTTTTTGAGGTGATATCAAGTACATACAAGTGTTTTGAAACAACTTCCTGTGTTCTATAAGGCCACTCATGGAGAAGAGGAATCCAAAGGAGATTATATTGTATTTATATTCAGATTGACTTTTCTGGAATATTTGATACAGAGAATTCTATGTATGAAAAACTTTTTTAACGTCCAAGTCCTTGAATTTTAATTATGTTCTCTTAAGGCTTTCAGTCTTTGAAACCACATCAGTATGTATAGGAATGCCAAGTACAGTAAAGCGCTTTAATTCTTGAAACAGAGGTTGTTAAAATTTTCTGGGTGATTAATTCTTCATGAGTAACCTTGAATACACAGATTCTTGATTTACGGTAGAAGATATTTGAAATGGTCTTAGAGTGTAATGAGTTGTGTAAAGTATGTTCAGCTCTTTCTATGACTCACGAAGAGGAAGTCACTGATAGATGCAGAGAGTCTTCTGGTCAGATGTCAGACAATTTTTAAAGTGGAAGAACATTTGTACTTATTTCATTCCTTTTTTTACTTTCATCCTCTGAAATTTCAGGCTGTTTTGAAAAGTAACTTCTTCCTGACAGAAATAAATGTTCTTTTTTCATCTTAAAAATTCCTTAATATGGTATATGTTTTCATAAATTTGAATTCACTATTTAGGTTTTCATAATTTTAAATCTTATATAATTTTCAGAAATGTCATAACCAAAATATCAGTTGAATTATATTTCGTCTCTAACAAATATTAATTATAAAAATGTTGACTTCAGGGGCGCCTGGGTAGCTCAGTCGGTTATGCATCTGACTTCAGCTCAGGTCATGATTTCGCAGTCCAGGAGTTCGAGCCCCACATCAGGCTCTGTGCTGACAGCTCAGAGCCTGGAGCCTGCTTCCAGTTCTGCGTCTGCCTCTGTCTGCCTCTTCCCCGATCGTGCTCTGTATCTCTCTCTCAAAAATAAATAAACGTTGAAAAAACATTTTTTAATACCAATGTTGACTTTAAGTTCTTGTTAGAGAACCATATTGACAGTTTGTTGACTGGTTAAAACTACTGCTGATTGAGAATTATTAGAACCAGGAGAATATTTATCTCATCTATATTAATAATGAAAATTAGTTTATTCTGAATATAAATGGCATCCAGTTTCTGGAGAGCTTATTTGTTTTGTTTTGTTTTTGTAATTCTGGATATGTCCTTAATTAGATATATGGTTTTTGATATTTTCTTTTGGTTTTTAATTTTCTTTAAATTTTTTTAATTTTAATTTTTAATTTTTTAACTTTCTTTGCTTAAAATTTTTTTAGTGTTTTATTTACTTTTGGGAGAGAGAGAGACAGCATGAGCAGGGGAGGGGCAGAGAGAGAGGGAGACACAGAATCCGAAGACAGGCTCCAGGCTCTGAGCTAGCTGTCAGCACAGAGCCCGACGCGGGGCCCAAACCCAGGAACCGCAAGATCGTGACCTGAGCCGAAGTCGGACGCTCAACCGACTGAGCCACCCAGGCGCCCCTAATTTTTTAACTTTCAAATTTAAATCCAAATTAGTTACTATATAGTGTAGAGATGATTTCAGGAATACAATGTAGTGTGATTCATCACTTACATGTAACACCCAATGCTCCTCTCAACAAGGGTCTTCCTTAAAGCCCCTCACCCATTTAGCCCATCCCCCCACCCAACACCCCACCAGCAACCCTCAGTTTCTTCTCTGTATTTAAGACGCTCTTACGGTTTGTCTCCCTCTCTCTTCTTATATCATCTTTGCTTCCCTTCCTTTATGTTCATTTGTTTGGTTCCTTAAATTCTATGTAGGAGTGAAGTTATATGATATTTGTCTTTCTCTGACTGACTTATTACACCCTTAGAATAATACATTCTAGTTCCACTCATGTTGTTGAGAATAGCAAGATTTCATTCTTTTTGATCGAGAAATTATATTCTTATGATCAAGTGTACAAAAAAGAAGAAATCTATTACAAATGATAGTAAAAAACACTCAACATTAAATTTACTACCATTATCCATTCACCGGTGGATAGGTTAGTGGCGGTATATAGATTCTCAGTGTTGCACAGGACATCTAGCACAAGTTCATTTTGTGACTGAAAATCTACACCCACAGCTCCGAGTTCCCTCCTCCCCACCCCGACTGAAACCACAATGCTCTCTGATTTGATACATTGGACTAGTTTACTTTCCTCACATCTCACATAAGTGGATTCTTAGGGAATTTTTCTTTCCCCAAGAAAGAAGATGAGTCAGCGGCGAGTCCAGAATGACCTTCTTGTTGAAGACTGCTCAACACTGGAATGTTCACAGAAGCCTCTGTTCTTCCCCTACTTTTCTGTCTGTGGACATTCAGCTGCTTCTACCTCCTGACTCTTGGTAATTACACAGCAATGAACGAGGATGTGCAAGTGTCTCTTCCAAAGCTGTTTTCAATTCTTATGGATATAAAATCAGAAGGGAGACTGCTCCATCATACGGTAAGTCTATTAATTTTGAGGAAACTCCCACTCCACTCTCGGTTGGGGGGGTGGGAAGGCTTTTGACCACCAGGAGCAGGGAGAAGCAGCTCTCACAGCTGCCTGACAGGGTGCAGAGCATACGTGAAGACCACTGGGTGGGGGTCTCCAAGGGAACAGACAGACTCCTCAGGACGGTCCAGTCCCCTGTCCAGTTGTTGGTGAGGGACCTGGGATCGTGTGGGCCAGGTTGGAGGCTGCTATTTCCAAGCTCTGCTTTCAGTGAGGAGCCTGACCCCTAGAGAAGTGAGGGCTCCACTTTCACAGGTCAGCCCCAGGACCCCCGGGTTTCCCCAGAGAGGGTTGTTTTGCTCAAACCCTTTCCACCTCCATGGGATCTCTCCTGTCCCAAGGGGGGGGTGGGGGTCTGAGACCTTCTGAATTTTACCACCACCACCACCCCACCTGAGAATGAGTCCCCTGGAACATGAATTCTGGGGACCTGAAATCTTCCCCCAGCTCAGCCCCAAATGCCACTGGCTTTCCTCTGGCCAAATTTCGGTACATGCCTTCCAACTGGCCAAGGTGCCTACGACCAGCCCCTTGTTTGTACTTGTGTCACCTTAAACTTCTCCTGGGGAGATGAGACCTCCCCAGAGACCCCTTGAGACACTTACCCCAGAGTTTCAGCCTTGGAAACCACCCTCGATTCCCATCTCCATTCAGCAAATCTCTCCCAGGCTGCGGACCCACCCTTCCCACCACACCCCACCGCATCCCATGAAGCTGTCTTGGTCATCATTAAGGTATTTCCCTACCTCCTTCTGGGTCCTGACCACAGACCCTGAGCCACATGGGAGAAAGAAATCAGCCTAGAACTGGGCAGTAAAGGTCTAGACCCTCCATTTGTTGATACTAAGTTTATTTGCTCAGTTCCATAATTTATTTCCATTCCAAGAAAGAATGAAAGCTTCAAAGCAAAAGAAAAGTTTATTTGAAGTTTTTAGACGTTGGAATCCAGGGGACACAGATTCAAGAGGAACCTGAAATGTGCTCTGAGGGAGCAGGAGAAAGAGTTGATACAGGCAAAGCCCCAGGCTTGTACAAGGTCTTCTGAAAGAATTATGATGGCTGCAGCATAAACGACTAGCTTTCCTAGATAGGTGTAGATAGATGACTATGGTAGTAGCTGGGTGGAGCTCAGGAACTAAGCTTCCTTCTGAGAAGTGCGGCAGAATATAGCCCTTTATGGCTGGCACAGGCTAGAAGGTCATGTGGCATCCCGATGTGGGTGGTCTTTTTACAGAAGTTTCGGTCTCGGGATCTGTGTTAAGGATTCTTAACATTAGTGATTCAATGTTAATCTTTCAGTTGACTGTTGTGAGCCAGTCTTCTCTGTGAGTCTGGCCTAAGGGGCCAGATGATGACTCAAGGAGAGAGCTGAGCACACTTACGGCCTCCACGGGTGTAGATAAGCTACTAAAACAATTTGTTCTCCTCCTGATGACAAGTATTTCCCCAGAGAGCCCGAAGTGCACAGGCATGACAGCAGCTAAAGCACAACCACTGATGTGGGTTCAATAAACTTCTTGTTGTGTCGAAAATCATATGGTATAGTTTTAAAGAATTCTCCAATAATCAGACTGTGTGAAATGCAAGCAAGTTTTCTCAGGAGGTAAATAAGGGTCTTCTTCAACAGAAACTGGCACAACTCTTTTAACAAATCCATGAACATCCATTGTTTCTCCATAAATGTCCTGAGCCACTCTGAGATACACATCTTTATCATAAGCAGGATAAGGGTAGCTACAGCTTCTGTGATTAGTTTCATGGCCCAAGGTCTGCTACTAAACATGATTAAATTGGTACAGAACACAATAAGTGTGCCCTTCTCCACTTCAGTCCACAAAGACTGTAGACAGCTTAGAGAGCCCACCTTTTATAGTTACTGGAGTGACTCTGATGTCACGTTTGTAGCAGGCAGTTGTTTAAAATGTTCTAACAGGCATTTTCAGTTGTCTGGCATGAACAAAGTAGATTTACAGAAATAGAATTTTGTTTCTCCTGGGCGTAGCTGACCTAGATAGAAGGGTAGGTTACGTCAGGTTTTGTTTTTTTAAAAGGGGATTTTGGTGACCGATATTACACTGCTAGAAAAGTACAAATCAGGCTCTCTTTCTGGACAGAAGTCAAAATTTTCCTGGATGACTGACCCGATCTTAATAGGAGTTTGAGAATATTTCCTTTACTTTTTTAAAAAATATATTTTGTACTAACAATACTATGTAGTATGATTTTTATACCTTTTTCCACCAAAACCAATCTTTTGTATTGTACATTCATATACAGCAATATTTGCTCTTAACATTTCTTTAAGGCCAAGAGATTCTTACATTTTGTAACTCTTAAGACTACATCAGAATAAACATATTAAAACTTTACCAACAATATCTATATCTATACGTAGATATAGTTCTAGATGTTTGATCACTTACAACATTTACCCAAGCAATACCACCCAAGGTTTACCATTATTTGTTTCACAGGGCTTCCCAAATAACATACCAAATACAAAGGTTCAACTGGTCAAAAGTATTTCATTTACAACTTAAATACTGACAATTTTGTTACAATCTTACAAAGTTTTAAATAGGTTTACAGATCATTACAAATCTTAATTATTTATTTATTTAACCAAGGGGGCAAGAAGAGACTCTAAAGGAAAATGTGTAGGGTTATATAGTTGTTAGCAAAACTTAGCCCCTTTTAACATTGAGAAGTTCTGACTAAGTAATATAAAGCATTAGTTTTCTAGGCATATATAAGAGAAAAAAGAGAAAAGATCCTTTTTTTTCCATTTCATTTATGTATTTGTTTATTTATTATTTTTTTAAATGGCCAGTATTCTCTCTTTTTTAAATGTTTTTATTCATTTTGAGAGAGGAGTTGTCTACAAGCCTGTCTGCATATATTTTCTGAGAGCACCATGCCTGTATGAACAGCAAATGAATAACATAAGTCAGCTTGAGCAAATGGAGAGGTCTGTTAGCTGGAAAAAAATGAATCTTTTTCTCATGTAGTCCTTCTTACAATGAACATGATAGAAAGGTATAAAAAATAGCATAGGCAATTTCATTGTAAAAGGCCACGTGTACACACAAATATATATAGTGCGACTGCTAAGAAATAAAATGCAATTTTATCAGCAAAAAGTGCTACCACTGCTCCTAGCTAAAATCATCTCCTCTTCCAAATACAAGGAAAAAACCTTCAATTGTCAGGAAAATGACCGCATTGCCTGCCAACACAAGGCCACAGGCCCCTCATTTGATCCATAGTCCTCTAAGGCATAAGAAATTAAGCCCAATAGCCCTGCTGAAGGATAACGTCAAAAGAGCTTTTTTCTTACATTTATTTATTTTTGAGAGACAGAGAGACACAGAGCACGAATGGGGAGGGGCAGAGAGAGAGAAGGAGACATAAAATCTGAAGCAGGCTCCAGGCTCTGAGGAAGCTGTCAGCACACAGCCCGACAGCACACAGCCCAACATCCACGAACCGTGAGATCATGACCTGAGCCGAAGTCAGATGCTCAATCGACCAAGCCACCCAGGGGCCCCAAGAGCTTTAACCCCCGTTATGTCCTATGTCTGACAAGCTGGGGCCCTGGCCCTTCCCTGGCCAGGTTGCCACTGGAGACCCAGCTCAGGGCCGAATCTCTGTTCCCGGGCTCACTCCTCCACACAGAGCCCCGCCCCTGCTGGTCTGGTTTTGAATTTTTAATTTACAGAAAGAAGTCTTAAGCTAAGTAATTTTTTTGTAGCAGGCAAAAAACAAAACAAAACAAAACAAAACAACCTGAAGTCTTTTTTACATAGATCATTGTTGTTAAATGTCAATCTCCTTCGTTTTAACTGCTGGGTAGGATCCCACCTGAGGAGTAAAGCAGAGCTCATTCCCCTACTGAAAGGCATTAAGTTGAAATCACTGTTTTGCTAGCACAGCAACACTTCCGTATCCTGGAGCATGTTTTCTTATGCACAGGCCGAAGACTTTCCCTGGGGAATATATTAACACCCCAAAGTGGATGCTGGTTGCTGGCTCTGGGGCAAGGGCATCTTTAACAGAAATAGATGTTGCCAAAATACTCCTCTGACTGGTTCTACTAATTCACACATCTGCTGTGAAAATGAAGAATTTTAATTGGCCAGAGCCTCCCCCCACTCCGTTATTGTAATAAGTCCCTGGGAACTCCACATTCTTCACCTTGCCTGTAGAGAACTTCACTGACTGCGGAGTGTGAGGAAAACCACATGCTGCTGTAGGAGCAGTAGTTCAGTACCTCTTGATGGGTTTCATTCCACAATAGAATTTTTTCAGGCTTTTTGGGCAGGTATGTAGTAGGTAAATGCATGGCTTTAAAAAGCCACTTGGAATCCATTCTCTTGGTGGAAGATTTGAGCCTCTGTCTTTCAGTAATTAGAGAGCAAGCTAATCAGAGGAAGCTAACATATCAGGAAGGATAGAAAATATTTGAGCAATGCAAGAAGCTTGATGTTTTGTAAAATGTGGTAATACTTGTTTTCAAGCACACATGGCAACTTTATGAAGCTTTGCCACATGGTAGGCCAAACAGCAAATTTCAGTCAAGACAAAGACATGGAAGGCTCGGTAAACACTGTGGAATGAAGGCAGACAACTGAATGAAAACATAAGCCAGAAAACCACCACCTGAATGGAAACTATGGGTTTGAAAAAATTCCTGCCTGAACAGAAACTATAAATGGCAGTTTCAAAATATGTGTTACCTAACAGTAAAAATACTTTACCTAGAACACACAGGATGCAACCCAGGGAGGTTGTAGCAAATTTTAAATGTTAAGATGCTTAACATCGGAAGAAGAAAAAAGAAGAAACGCATGAGTAGCTATATTAACCAACAAAGAACTTGAGTTACTACTTTGAAATATTTGAACTATTTTGAGGTACTATTCTGAGGTACTATTTTGATGATTTTTCAAATGACTTTTAAACATTTGTGACTTTATTCTAATCTTATGCATACTTTTAAAAAAATAGTGAAAGAGAGAACACATCGCCAGCTCTTCCTATGCGGCTAGAATAAACTTGACCCTCAAACCAGAAAAAATACAGAAAGGAAAACAACAGGTCAAAGGCAGCATATGCAAACATCCTAGAGGAATAGGAAACATAATCCAGCAATGAATGAAAAAGATAATCTGTATAAAATATGAAGAGTAGTGCAGGAATACAGTTAGTTAAACAGTAGAAAATTGGTGTAATTCACAGTATAAATGGTTTAAAAAAGGAAAACTATGTGATTTTTTTTGAAAGATGCATGAAAAAAGAATCTCAACCTAAAGTGTCCACTACCTAAAATTCAGCCTACATTAATGGTAAAACCTCAGTAAAATCGAAATAAAAAGGAACTTTCTTGGGAAGCATCTTGGGCATGGAAGTGTTCAGCTGTCTCCGAGCAATGTATGTCAGGACTTACTCATTAGACTGGCAGCAGAGGGAAGTACAGTGGGAAGAGATGTGTGTGGCTGTGTTCCTATTTACATTCTAGGGATAACCGCTAATGTGTGTGCATCTCTTTGGCTGTACTATGGGAATACATTAAGTGATTCAGTGGAAACCTACCTCCTTGCTAATATTTGAATAGTATAGATATAGACTAGATAACGAATTATTTTGGAAGCATTATACTTTGTGTACTCTCTTACTTTACGTCTCATTTTTAATTGAACAATAAAAGAATGCAATATTTTAATTGTAACTCTGCCAATATCCTTATCTAGAGGCCTGCTGCCATTTTGTCACCAAGAAAGGCAGGATTACATTTTTGTTCTTTCAGCTGGTGTTGGATAGTGTATTCTTGGTTATCAAAATACTCATAGTTTGGGGACTTTGAAATGGTAAATATTCATGGTGTGTAAAAAGCATGATACATAACTGTCCGATCATCTTGTTGATTTGGAGTTGAGTCCAATCTGTCTCCCCTACTGCAAACCCACTGTAGCAGTCAGCCTCAATAAAGTGTGTCTCACCGTCTGTAATGAGTGTCAGATAGAACAGGTTTTCATTAACACAGGGAAACGAGTAATTACAATATGATTAATGAGGCCGAGATGAAAGTACATAACAAGGGCTGTGAGGGTTACCAGGGAATCAGTTAGAAGCTTGTAAAGTTTCAAGAATTTGGAAGACATTAAGACAAGTGATGGGATGGTGTTTAGAATGAAACAAAAGACTAGGGAAATAACAGGTGGGGGAGAGTGAGAGAAATTAGCCCACCTTTATGGGCAGGGCAAGTAAGGACCCCATAAAACAAGTGTCTATAAGAGCTTTGCTGTCTGATGGGTATTTCAGTATTTTATGTCCAAAATGAAGCTCTTGGGTTTTTCTCTTCCCTTAATGTTTTCCCCTAAAATACTAACTCAGTTTCCCAGATCATAAAAGCGTACCACAATCCCCTCTGTGTTGAACAAGCCAAAAGTTTGATAAGGAGCAGTGAGGACCTTGCATAGTGGACGCACTTTTCAAGTGTGTTTGGGGACACAGAGGGCTGGGGATAGAGGCCTTTCCAGCCCTCCGTGGCCTGTGAGGTTTGTCCTGGGAGTTCTGATGGCTGGACTCAGGAAACCCGTCAGTGCATAGTTTCAAGGAGAGCTGAGGCTGTAAAAAAGTGTTAGAGTAATGATAATTTTCATCTAGAATGAGAGTTCTGGTTGAAGAAATACAGTGGATATTCCTCATAGTCACCAGTGGTGGGGCAAATAGGACAATTCATACACTCTTTCAGTGTTAAAATGGATTAGTTGACAGGAAAATCCAAACCTTTAAACTTTGTTTCAGGTGAGACAAGTGGAGCATCATCGTCAGAAAGAAGGCAGCTGACAGTCCACTTCCAACGTGACTCTTTTCTCCAGATGATACTTCCGTGTGACCCAAGCCAGTGTGGTCCCCAGAAACCCATGGTGAATTCCATATTATCTCACAGAACGTCTTACACGTGGACTCACAGACTCGGGTGGGTACCTGTAGGTCTGTGTTAGAAATCTGAACCCAGAGAGTTTTTTGGTTTGCTGGTCACCAGAAAAACCTGAGGATGTTTCTAGGTCCCAGAACTGCCCTGTTCCCTTTCTCTTTCTGTCAGCACAGGGCTCCCACCGTGAGCCTGAGGGTTCCTAGTACACGGTTGGTCATGGGGCTCTGAGGATGAGCAGCGTCGGCACCTGCGTGCTGGCAGGTGCACAGTCTCAACCTCTCACAGATCACCTGGGACGTATGTCAGTAGTTTGTATTCTTGTTCATGGTCATGTGAGGACACCTGGTATCTGAGGGTAGAAGGGAGGATGAGACTTTCCAGTAATGAGGTGTTTGCTTCTGCCAGTACCCTGGTGATGGTGGATTTTAATTTGTGTTTGTTTTCTGTTTTTTTTTTGTTTTTGTTTTTTAGTATATTCAAGCATGAGGATAAACAAAAACAAAACAAAACAAAAAGATAATCAGGAGAAAATGTAGTTTGGATTATTTTATTTTACTCGGGCCCGTAAAGTACAGACATACAAAAATTATCAATTGAACAGAGGACACAAAGAAAACAGAAGGATGCAAGTGGTTAATAGTGACCCGACTGGTGACTCTCTGACTCTTTAGCTGCAACGTACAGGACAGTGCTGGCCACCACCAGGGCAGCCAGGAAACAGCGTCCCAGGCTGTGGCTCAGGAAGGGGCTGTTGCAGTTGGGACCTCACTCCAGTCCATGTGCTCTGTCAGCTGTCCCACTGCCCAATCAACTCGATTCCCACCTAGTCTGGAGACCTCCCAGCCCAGGCGAATACCGTGAGGATCATGTCCCGCTGGACGGACTGCACCCCCCACTCCTCTCTGGCCTCTCGCAGAAGCTGGGACCCAGCTGAACCAGTGCCCCGGGCCCTCCTTAACTGCAGGCATAATTCAAACATTCACTTCTGGTGTTCATACAATCTCAACCTGCACACATTTCCTTCTATTACAGGTCTTTCCCTCCACTGGCTGCTGAAGCAAGAATAATGAGAGTCTCTGTTGAATTTTTCTGCTCCTCCCGGCCCCACGTGGAAACTGTCACCAAAGCCACCATAGGTACCCCACCTGCCCCAATATTCCTCATGTTTCTCTACCACCTTCTTGTCCACTCTGACCATGAGAGTCCACATTGTCATTTCCTACATGGACCTGGCCTACTCTTCCAAGGGGATCAAGTTCCTACTGTTGCTGTAACAAATTACCACATACTTAGTGGCTTAAAACAACACAATTTGTTAATCTTAATGCTTTTTATTTTTATTTACTTACTTAAAGAGAGAGAGAGAGAGGAAGGGGCAGAGACAGAGAGAGAATCTCAGGCAAGCCCCACATTGTCAGCACAGAGCCCGACATGGGGCTTGAACCACCAACCGGAAGATCATGACCTGAGCCAAAACCAACAGCCGGACACTTAACTGACTGAGCCACCCGGGTGCCCCAATCTTCGTGTTTTTATTTGACTGTTAGGTTAGAAGCCTGACTCAGATATCTCCATAGGGATCCCCCAATATAATCTCCCTATTTAAAGACCAGCCTAGTCACAACCTGAATTCCCCATTGCTATGCCCAGTCCCATGTTCACAGGCGCTGGGGACCAGGATGTGAATATCTTGGGATGTCACACTTCTGCCTACCACACTCAGTTTCCACCGTCTCCTCTCTCTGAGGCCTTCTGCAGCCGGCAAGTGCAGCCACACCACTTTAAATGAGTCTGAATAACTGGTCATACACACAACACACACATACACACCCTCAGGGAACCTACAGGATCCTGGACAACTCCAGGCAGGCAGCAGCAGCAGAACAGAGGAAACAACCCACACGATGTCTGTGGGGCAGGTGTGTCTGAGGTTGGGGACCTGCAGGGAGGCGGGAGGGCACGATGGAGCTGGGCACTGGTGCCCAGGGAGGAAGCAGGACTATGCCCAACAGAGAACTCATCTCTCTGTAGCAGCTGTGAGCAGAGGTCCCCTGGGCCAGGCTGCCAGTGTCTTGGCCTCAATACCTAATGTGCACTAGGCTGTGGAATTTGCCATCTGTGCCCCAAATGGGTGGGATTGGGTTGACAGCGATATCCAAGGGAAACTTAATTCCAAACTCAAAGCCTGTGCCTTGAAAATAAGAAAACACCCATGTATTCCTTATTAAATCCCCAGGGCAACACTACCCACATTTAAATTAGCAGCAAGTTGGGGCACCTGGGCTCAGTCAGTTAAGAGTCTGACTTCAGCTCAGGTCGTGATCTTGGGGTTTGTGAGTTTGAGCCCCGTGCCGGGCTCTGTCTTGACAGCTTGGAACAGCTCGGAGCTTGGAGCGTGAAGCCTGCTTTGGATTCTGTGTCTCCCTCTCTCTCTGCCCCTCCCCAGCTCGTGCCCTGTGTGTCTCTCTCTCAATCAAAATAAATAAACATTAAAATAAATAAATAAATAGGGTGCCTGGGTGGCTAGCTTACGTGTCTGACTTCAGCTCAGGTCATAATCTCATGGTTTGGGAGTTCGAGTCCCTCATCGGGCTCTGTGCTGACAGCTCAGAACCTGGAGCCTGCTTCGGATTTGGTGTCTCCCTCTCTCTCTGTCCCTCCCCTGCTCATGCTCTGTCTGTCTGTCTGTCTCTCTTCTCTCTCAAGAATAAACATTAAAAATTTTTAATAAATAAATAAAACATAAATTAGCAGGAAGTTCAGTCATTTTGCTGGTCACTCGCCCACAGGTGGACTTGCAGGCATCCAGAGTGGCTGACAAGCACCTGCATCCTCTCGTTCGCTCAGCACCTGCCATGTGCTGGCAGATGGTTGATAATCATGACAGAGAGTCTGGTCGCATATCCTCAGACTGGTGGGGACAGAGGTGGCGATAACCACTCTGAGGACCTGGGGGTCAGAAAGCTGGGCACACAGTGCTGCCCCGGTGTGATAGGGACTAAGAGCTGATGTAGGACTGGGCTGGGGAACAGAATTGAGGTCCTTACCTGGAAGCACTAAACTGGGAAGTGACCATAGTTTGCAGGGAAAGGCTGGATTCTCAAGAGGAAAACCTCTCAGGAATTGGAATGGACTCAGCGACCGGAGCTAAGTGAGCTGTGTACCACGTGTGAGCCCATCATCTAACAACTCCTACCTCCAAAAATGATGGTCTCTCCTCATTCCAGAGCCCAGACTCACCTGTGCTCCTCGCTGCCCAGCCTGAAGAGGCACTGGGGTCTCATTCCTGCATTGCTGGGAGGGGGAAGTCGATTTCCCCACAGACAGCCCAGGAATGGTGTCCTGCAGAACCAGGCCAGGCAAGCCCTCACTCTCCCAACAACCCGGAGCCTGATCTGGTCTTCACGGTGGAGCCTGGACACCACCTGCTCCCTCAGGCCCTGAGAGATCCTGTGCTAGGAAGAATGCCACTTCTCTCCTGATTCTTCCAACTAAGAAGGTGCTTGAAATACCCAGGAGGACCTGTGTCCCACTTGGAAAACCCAGTCTGGAATGTTCCACAGAAGGCCCATCAAGGCTGATGTGCACAGATTCTAAGTGACAGGGCCTTTAGGGATAGAGGCTCACAGCCATTTTCCCCAGGGCCCACATGTGGTGCTGGCACATCTGGGCCCTGAGTATCCAGTCTACAAGGCCCACTGTCCCTGGCACCATCCCTTCTCCAATGACTTGGGCCTGGGTTGTTTCTGGTTATGAGTCCATGTGCCACACTCTCCAAAGTGAGGTTCTTCTCTGGGGACCCTGTTTACAGTCCCAAGAACATCACATTGAGCAAATCTAAAGATTATTTGAGGGTTGGGGGTTGTGGCAGTGTAAATCCTTGCATTGGTCAGGAGGTGGAAATAGTCAGCAGTGCAGGCAGGTGCGTGAGTGCCCCCTAGTGGATGGTTCCTTCAGCTGGAAGAGCGAATGGCCCTGGACAGGACACAGGAGGGCTCAGCTTGGACAAAGGGCACATTCAGGGTCAGAAGGAGGCATATTCAGTGGTGATGAACTTATGGCTCTTTGTGGCTCAGCAGCTGGAAGACTGGTTTTTGCCAAGGGCGTAACCACAAATCAGGACACCCCGGGGTTATACTGTCAGCTTGGCTGAGGGAAATTCTGCAGCCATTGGGATGCAAAAACATACATGACCACATTGATATGTAATGTCATTAGACATGTCCTCTGATGTTCTGACCATCCTGAGAGGCATCTTAGCCATGAATGCAAAGTTATACTATGGAATTGGAAGAAATATTAAGAAGAAAATTATATCATAGGAGCTTCTCTCAGAATCATACAGCTCGGTATCATCCCTTAAGGATGAATCTACACCCCGCCCCAAAATGGACTTCGTGGGGACTGACTGGTCTGTGTTGGGGTCTCATTCTCAGCACCTGTGGGCTGACACCCTGCTCTCTAACCTTTTGTGCCCCTCTCTGAATCACAAGAGTTTCTGATGCTTTGTCATTAAGGAGAGAGTTCCTTTTAGCGTCCTCAGCATTCATCTGTCCACCTCTGCACTCTGCAGGCTGAGGCGGCCAGACTATCCCTGCACAGGCTTGGGCCGCTGATTGGCAGGTGTGGTGGGGAGAGCCAGGCTCCCCCTTGTGGCTGAATCCCAACCACCACCAGAGCCCTGAGCTCCTGGTCTCTGGCCACGTCCAAGGACATCACGAAGTTCAGGAAACTGAATCCATCCCAGAAAGCAAGAACCCGGCACTCGGCTCTCACAGGCAGTTCCTTGGAGCTCCAGAGCATAGCTCGCACCAGTTCTGCCCTGATCCCCTGACGACCCGCCAAGATGTGGCCAGATGGGACACGCCAGTCCCGGCACCTTGGCTCAGAAGTGCTTTCCCATGAGGCTGCCCGATCCTATAACGGGGTGCTTCTCTCTAAAACGAAGAAGATTACATGAGGCGCAGGGTTTGGTCGGCCGGAGGCACCCGAGAGGGCCCAGATCTCTGCGCTAGGGAGGCTGTGCTGAGGCAGTAGGAGGATGGAAGACAAG
Organism: Cryptoprocta ferox; assembly: GCA_028646485.1. Classification (NCBI taxonomy): domain Eukaryota; kingdom Metazoa; phylum Chordata; class Mammalia; order Carnivora; family Eupleridae; genus Cryptoprocta; species Cryptoprocta ferox. The sequence goes on along the minus strand of CM053563.1, from coordinate 11,329,658 downwards.
GTTTGTCAAGGTACCATCCGGGAGAGCAGCATGCAGAGCCAGTGCGCAATCCATCCTGACTAGGTCCCTTGTGAGAAATGGGGCAGTCCTGTCCTTATGCCCAGTGCATACTCTGAACATACACTACTTCAGCGACCGTGTCTTGGAGGATGGAGACGGCAGCCAAGCCAGATACCTAGGCATCCCCATCTGCGCCGGATAACAGATGCTCAATAAACATGTGTGAAATGGATAAAAGAAACCACACCATAAAGCATGTCACCCCCATGTGACACCTGGGGGTCAGAACCTGTTCCCTGTAGACACAGGGGCACTGGTATCTGCATGGGAGGAGGCCACCAAGTACCCGAGGCTGCTGTCCTAGGGACAAGCCTTCACTCCTCAGAGATTCAGGAGGGAGGACAGAGACCTCCCTCACCATTCAGACACCATTCACTTGCAGAAAACAGACATCCTCCACTCCATCTCTACCTTGTGAGCCACTTCACCTCTCCCCGGAGATCCTGGACAGCCTGTGTCCTTCCTCTTCTTTCAGAGATCTGACCTGGCACAACTCTAGATCTCGACTCCAGGTGGAGTTACCACTAGGGAAAGTTAGAGCCCCACTCTGACCTCAAAGGAAGTCAGGATGTGACTCCTCATCCCTAGGGTCTCTAATCTGTGGGGATATATGGCTATGCTCTGCTGAAGACATCTTACCACCCCAAGGAGTCCTGAGGAATGAGAGGAACTTCTTGTGCAGGATGGGACGGGAGAACCCAGGATCGGAATTTACTTCCATCTCAGAGCTCAGAGGGGCTGAGGTTCCCACAAAGGGCCCCCTTCCCTAGCAGAGGAACCCTTGAGACTCCCTGGATGAGTCACCAGGTGGAGCATTTCTAGCTTCTGAGCCCTTGGGGAGCCTAGAGCAAAGACAGGGACACAGATGACTTGAACGCAACAGGCCCCAGTGCTGTGATGGGGGAAACAGGGCATTCTGAGGGGTTTTCTCCCCAAAGCCCCAAGAGACCCTTCACTGGCCCTTCCTTTGGAACTTTGGGAACAGAGAGCACCACCAGAGGCAACACATCCCCCTGGATGGACAGTTCTCCTGAGATTGGATCAGGAATCTTCTGGACAACAACTGTCCTCTCCCTGAGCTTACCCTGCACTGGGATGGACTCAGGCAGCCTGGGACCCACCAGGACCAGGACCCGGGGCGACCAGCCCCTCAGCCTGGAGGTCAAAGCCCACCTCTGCCCAGGGCTCAGCGCCCACATATCCTTTGGAGCCTGGTCAGCATCCCTACTGCAGCCCCTGGCATCGCCTCCAGGGGGCAACATTGGGATACGAAGGCAACACACGGGGAATTAACACATGAAGTTGGTCTTAGCTAAGGAGGTGGAAAAGAAGCCTGCCTTCTATCCCTTGTTCCAACGACACTTATGGGGTCCCTACCATATGCCTGTTCTGTCCTGTCAGCTCCTTCCTGAGGCCTCTAAGGATTCTGTTGTCAAGTGTCCCTGTGCAGCTCCCCACTCTCTGCCTCGTTGTCACCCATGGGTAAGGCCAGTGACTACAGGACAGTCAGCCAGGCAGAGGACAGGGGCTTCCCAAGATGGTCAGAAGGCTGAACGATATTCTACTGTGCTTGTCCATTAATTCATTGATGGCATTTGGGTTGTTTCCACATTTTGGCTATTGTGAATAACGCTCTTTGAACATGAGTGTACACATATTTCTTTCAGTTCCTGCTTTCACTTCTTTTGTGTATACACCCAGAAGTGGAATTACTGGATCATGTGGTATTTTTATGTAAAGGGTTTTTTTGGGGTTTTTTGGTTTGTTTTTGTTTTTTTGGTAAATCACAATACCATTTTCCATAGTGGCTACACTATTTTACTGTCCTGTCAAAAACACACCAGGCTCCAATTTCTCCACATCCTCTCCAGCATTTGTTGCTTTCTGGGCCTTTTTGAAAATAGTCATTCTAATTGGTGTGAGGGAGTAGCTTATTGTATTAAAATTTTTTTAAAGTTTATTCATTTATTTTGAGAGAGAGAGAGAGAGAGAGAGCATGAGCAGGTGAGGGGCAGAGAAGGAGGTAGAGAGAGAATCCCATGCAGGCTCCCCACTGTGAGCACAGAGCCCAGTGTGGGGCTTGAATTCACGAACTGCGAGTTCATGACCTGAGCCGAAACCAAGAGTCAGACGCTTAACGGACTGAGCCAAACAGGTGCCCCTCATTGTAGTTTTGATTTGTATCTCCCTAATGACTGGTGATGTGGAGCTGCTTTTTATGTGGTTATTGGCCATCTGCATATCTTCTTTGGAGACATGTCTATTTCAGAGCTTTGCCCATTTTTAAATCTGGTTTAAATTGGATTTTGTTGTTGTTGAGTTGTAGGAGTTCTTTGTATATTTCTGGTCATTAACTCCTTATCTGATATATGATTTGAAAGTTATTTCCTCTCATTCTGTTACTGGTGGAAGATTCTGTGCAGTGAGAATGGAGATCTCGGTTCTTGGTTCCCCACAAAAGGTTTATGTGAGGACCCAGCTCGAATAAATGCAGCCAGAAGCAAAGCAGCAAGCACAAAGCAGTTAATTAAGGACAATACACTCTCAAGATGGGAGAGTAGGCAGGCCCAGAGTTAGCAACTGCCCAAGGCTTAAGGATGTCCCTTTATGTTTGCCTTAGGTTGTGGGTCATAGCTAGGGTGGTCTCCCACTGAGGTGGTTTCCAATTATCTAAGGTACACCTCCTACAGGTTGGAGGAGGAGTTTTTGACTCTACAAGGTTCTTGCTGAAACTGTCATGGCTGTCTTCCCCCATGATGGGGGGGGGGGTGCAATGTAAATATATTATAACAAAGTTACAGGTTATTGTAGGACACAAGCTAGAAAGGAGAACACGTGCTCTGCACCTGCTGTTCCTGGTCTCATAGCCCAGGAAGGTAGGAAACCATGAAACCACTGTTTACCACTATCCTTGCCTCCAGCTCATATCCAGTTACTGCCTACTCTATCAATTCCATAGGTTGCCTTTCACTCTGTTGATTGTGTCCCTTGATGAATAGGTTTTTTTTTTTATGTTGGTCAAGTCCGGTATATGTTTTTTTCTTCTTTTTTGCCTGTGTTCTTAGTGTTCTATTCAAGAAATCACTGCCAAATCCAATGTCATGAAGATATCTCCTTATATTTTCTTTTAAGAGTCTTATAGTTTCAGGTCTTGCCTTTAGCATTTATCCATTTTGAGTTAATTTTTTGCAGGTGGTGTAAGGCAGTGATCCATTTTCATTCTTTTGCATCTGGATATCCAGTTTTCCAACACCATTTGTTGACAAGATGGTCCTTTCTCCATTAAATGGTCTTGGCACCCTTGTCTAAAGTCCTTTGATCAGATAATTGGGGCTTTTTTTCCTGGGCTCTCTATTGTATTCCATGGTGCCTATATGTCTGTCTTTATGCCATACTATTTTGATTCCTTTAGCTCCATAGTAAGTTTTGAAATCAGGAAGCATGAGACCTCCAATTTTGCTCTTTTTTGAAGACTGTTTTAACTATTTGAGATTCCATATGAATATTAGGATGGATTTTTCTATTTATGCAAAAAAGTCACTGGCATTTTCATAGGGATTGTGTCAAATACATATACAGTTTGTGGTAACATTGACATCTTAATATTAAGCCTTTCAATATATGAACATGGATATCTTTCCATTTATTGGCGTCTTCTTTAATTTCTTTCTGAACATCTGATGGTTTTCAGTGTATACATCTTTCACCTCTTTGGTTAAGTTTATTTCTAAGTATTTGATTCTTTTTGATGCTATTATAAATGGAATAAACTCTATGCCCTCTCTCCACACCATTGTCACCTCAGTATCCCAAGAAGCCTGGGGACAGAATCTGGGTCCATCGAATACACAGGATCAAAGAAAGGGGAGAGGGAGGTTGAAGGAAAGGGGCTCCATGGGGTCCATCTAGGTCCTAGAGGTTTTCCCTCTCAAAGGCATGCCCTGGGGACACTGTCCAAGAGGAGGTGACTTTGCTCTGCCTGTCCTGCTCACACCACTCTCTACATCCTTCTCCAGCCTGGCATGGCTGGACCCCTGTATGACTTAAGTTTGGAGGAGCCGAGTCCCTTGGATATGTGTCTTATCTCCAGGACTGGGAAAGGGGGCCTGAGGCTCTGGTTCTACCAAGTGTTAACACTGGGTTGTCATGGCTACTGCTACATGTTCATCTGCCAAAGGTCCATCCTAATCACCCTTCGAGACCCTGGGGACCCAGGGCATACAGGGACAGCGCACCCTGGGTAGAGTCTGTGCCCAGGAAGCTGATTTTCTGTGCACGGGAGACTGGGCCACACTGCTCTCCTTGGGTATTTTAAATATTTGACATTTGGGTAAAAATATACTTCTGGCGAAACTTATGGGATCCAGGGGTTTCTGAGTGGCTCAGTTGGTTAAGCGTCTGATTCTTGGATTCAGCTCAGGTCATGATCTCACAGTTTCATGAGTTCGAGCCCCATATCAGGCTCAGCACTGACAGTGCAGAACCTGCTTGGGATTCACTCTCTCCCCTCTCTCTCTGCCCCTCCCCTGCTTGCACTCTCTTTCTCTTTCAAAATAAATAAACTTAAAAAAAATTTTAATTTATGGCATCCAGCTGAAGTGCTGTTTCCAAGGGAATTCATTACCTTAAATGCTGATACTAGAGAAGGTTGATTTAAAATGAGCTAATCATCCAACTTAACAAGTTGGAGAAAAACAAAGGGACGAAGAAAAGCGATCATAAACTTAAGAGGAAAAAATAATAAACTAGAAGACAAATACAGAATCAAGATCCACACATCCTAAAATTCTTTTCTTGAAAGGGCTCATACATTTTTAACGCCTCTGGAAAACGTCATCAGCAAAACAGAGGAAGTACAAATAAGCTATGTTAGTGTGGGAACAAGTGGACCTAACTAAAGCTGGGGCAGAGATCGAAAGTTCTAAATAATCTTTGTGGCAATAAAGCTTACAATTCAGAAAAAATTGACAACATTCCTAGAAAATTAGAGATAACATAAACTAACTCAGCAAGAAATAGAAAATCTGATCTGTAGTATAACTATAAAGGAAACTTAGTTATAGTTAAAATGTTTTTCACACACATACACACTTGTGCACACACACATATATGTGCCACATTTGTGCACACTCAATAAACACAAATGGCTGTAAAATGAATATGAATATCTGTATGGTGAAAAAAATAAGAACCTAGACCCTAATTCACCCCATACCATCTTCTGGAAATGGATTAAATTTTATCAAAGTTACAATTTTTGGTCTTCAAAAGACACCCTATTCTCTCTCCCTCTGTCTTTCATACATATACAAGTTACGTGTGTGTGTGTGTGTGTGTGTGTGTGTGTATGATGAAGAAGCCATGTCCAAAGTGCATTATAAAATCCTACAAAAGCAATAAGAAAAAGGCTGATAAATCCAATTTTTTAAAGATGGCTAATAACTCTCTAAGAAACACTGAATAGTATGAACATGTGAAAATGGCCAACAAGCATATAAAAAGGTGCATTATGAAATAGCATGTCAGTCACATGAGAAAAGCTGAAATTAAAAGGACTGACAATATCAGCAGTTGAAACATCTGAACATATAAACATTACTGATGAGGACAAAGATTTGTTCAGGGGCGCCTGGGTGGCTCAGTCAGTTGAGGGTCTGACTCTTGATTTCGGCTCAGGTCATGATTTCACGGTTTGTGAGATTGGGCCCTGCGTTGGGCTCTGTGGTGACAGTACGGAGTCTGCTTGGGATTCTTTCTCCCTCCCTCCTTACCCCTCCCTCTCTCTCTACCTCTCTCTCTCAAAATAAATAAACATTTTTTAAATTTATAGTTTATTGTCAAGTTGGTTTCCATATAACACCCAGTGCTCATCCCAATAAGGGCCCTCCTCCATGCCCATCACCCCCTTCCCCTCTCCCCCACTCCCATCAGCCCTCAGTTTGTTTTCAGTATTCAAGAGTCTCTCATGATTTGCCTCCCTCCCTCTCCCTAACTCTTTTTCCCCCATTCCCCTCCCCATGGTCCTCTGTTAGGTTTCTCCTGTTAGACTATGAGTGAAAACATATGGTATCTGTCCTTCTCCGCCTGACTTATTTCGCTTAGCATGACACCCTCGAGGTCCATCCACGTTGCTACGAATGGCCAGATTTCATTCTTTCTCATTGCCATGTAGTATTCCATTGTATAGATGAACCACATCTTCTTGATCCATTCATCAGTTGATGGACATTTAGGCTCTTTCCGTGATTTGGCTATTGTTGAAAATGCCGCTACGAACATTGGGGTACATGTGCCCCTGTGCATCAGCACTTCTGTATCCCTTGGGTAAATCCCCAGCAGTGCTATTGCTGGGTCATAGGGGAGTTCTACTGATAGTTTTTGAGGAACCTCCACACTTAAACATTTTTAAAAAAGATTTGTTCAATTTGGCAGGAGAATCTAAAATTTCCATGTACTTCAGAAGATGCTCCAGCAAATACAATGGTATCTATACCCAAGGAAATGAGTTAGACACACCACAACACATATGCATAAGGATATTCATACCAGTATTATTCAGAAGGGCCAAAAAGTTGAAAAATCCAAATGTCCAACAGTACAACAGGCAAATGTTGTGGTGTATTCAAACAAAAGAGTATTAAGCAACATGAAAAAGGAATGAATTAGGACTGCCCTGAATCTCTCAACACAGACTTGAAGGAAAGTAGCCAAATGCAGAAGGGAACATAATGATTCTACTTGTAAAAAGTTCCCAAAGAGAATGTAAACTGGTACAGCCTCTCTGGAAAACAGTGTGGAGGTTCCTCAAAAAACTATCAATAAAAGTCCCCTATGACCCAGCAATAGCACTGCTGGGGATTTACCCAAGGGATACAGAAGTGCTGATGCATAGGGGCACATGTACCCCCATGTTCGTAGTGGCACTTTCAACAACAGCCAAATCATGGAAAGAGCCTAAATGTCCATCAACTGATGAATGGATTAGGAAGATGTGGTTCATCTATACAATGGAATACTACATGGCCATGAGAAAGAATGAAATCTGGCCATTCGTAGCAAAGTGGATGGACCTCGAGGGTGTCATGCTAAGCGAAATAAGTCAGGTGGAGAAGGACAGATACCATATGTTTGCA
>CM053563.1:11254840-11321965 GCA_028646485.1 Cryptoprocta ferox | reverse complement strand
CCAGCCATCCACACAGGAGCTCTTTATCCCCAACATCACTGTGAATGATAGTGGATCCTATACCTGCCTCGTCTATAACCCTGGCACTGGCCTCAATAAGACCACAGTCAAGACTATCACAGTCTCTGGTAAGTGGATTCCTGGAGCATCTGCACTGAGCACTGTGGTGGAGGTCTGTCTGGTGTTCAGAAAAGAGCCTAGAGGAAGTTATTTTGCATTTCTTGTGACACAGATCTGTCCCTGAACTCTCCCATCACATGTCTGCAGATGCTCCCTCCCCTTGCTCTCTGATTTCTCATGGCAGATCCTGAGTCCAGCCTGGTATGTGGGAATAGGGTTCTCTCAGCCCCATATAGTGGAGGGGGCTTACAGAGGGAGAAGGAAGTTTCCTTTTGCTACTGGCTCGTCCTATGACTGACTCTGTTCTGATGTCATCTGTGGTGGGACAGGAGAAGGTACATGAGAAGCCTATCTTCAATATGGCCAAATTGTGCCACCAATTGTTCCAGAGCCTCCCTCAGGTGAGGCTGCAGGGAAATGGGAAAGAGCAAGCCCTGGTGCAGACCCCTCTGGGCTATGTCTGTATAACACAGTGTGACACTAGCACATATGATACACCAAAGGAGAACGGTGAATAATGGTGTATAATGAAAAGTAGGAGGATTCCCTCATGAAGTCCCTTCATGGGACAGAAGGAACAGTGCAAAAGTATATATTTATACATACAGCTAAGAGTACCAGCCTTTTGTTAAAATGTAACCACTACTCTAAACGTTTCCTCCCTGTAATATTCAATCCACAGGCCAGGAAGTAAAAGTCTTGTTCAGATTGAGAAATTCTTTAGGTTGGAACTTTTCTAGGTCCTAAGCTCATAAAGACTGGCTGGGCTGTTCTCATTTTCTAATAAATTATTTAACAAAAGGGAAATGTCTTCCCTTTCTATGTAAAGCTCCCATACTAAAGAGGGTGCCTGATCTTTTCAAAACACTCTAGGAAAGAGTCACATAAAAGCCATTGGGTAAAAAATTCCACCTGATGATGAGGATGCTGGACACATGGGCTAAGAGGTGTGTGGTGCTGATACTATAGAGATGTCCAGGCTGACCAGACAGATGACTGAGGGCCAGAGGGGTACAGCCCCCTCCTTATAGATTGACACCTGAACAAAGACACTCATCCTTCTACAGACTTCAGCACCTTTACAGAGCTCAGTGGGGCAGTCAGAGTGGCCGAGATCTCAGAGGAAGGAGCGTGGTCCCAAGCCCCCTCTCATTCTGTCACCTCCTCTGTTTCTCCACAGAGCCAGTGACCCAGCCCTCTCTCAACATCAGCAACACCACAGTCGCAGAACATAAGGACTCTGTGGTCCTGACCTGCTCTACAAATACCACGGGGGTCTCCATCCAGTGGTTCTTCAATGCCAAGAGTCTAAAGCTCACGGAGAGGATGAAGCTGTCCCAGGAGAACAGCACCCTCACCATAGACCCTGTCAGGAGGGAAGATGCCGGGACTTATCAGTGTGAGGTCTCCAACCAAGTCAGTTCGAGAAAAAGTGACCCTGTCAGGCTGAATGTGGAATGTAAGTGACACCTTGCCCCGCCTTACATCTTCTTGGGAAGATTCCCCACCAATGATGTGCAAAATGGATAGAAGTCACAGGGGGCAGAATAGCAACCAAGAGACCATTTCAGTAAACAGAATGGCAAAGTGGTTAAGAGCTAAGTGTCTGAATCAAATATACTTAGTTTCTTATCCTGGGTCTGGCATTTACTCTGTGACCTTGTACAAGATTCTTTTTTCCCTCTGTTACCATTTTTTTGTGGCAAAACATACATAAGGTTTACCATTTTAAGCATACAGTTCAGTGGCATTAGAACATTCATATTGTTGTGCAACCATTACCACTATCCATTTCCAAAACTGTTTCATCTTACCATGTGAAAACTGTTCTCATTAAACAATAACATCCCATGCTCAACCTTAACCCCAGTAACCACTATATCCTACTTTCTGTCTCCATGAATGTGACATTCTAAGTACCTTGTATAAGTGTAATCATAACAATACTTGTTTTTTGTATGTCTGGCTTTTTTCACTTAGCATAATCTTCAGGGTTTATGTGTGTTAATAGCATATATCAGAATTTCTTTTCTTCTTTAAGGCTGAATAATATTCCCTTGTATGTATGCATCACATTTTGTCTATGATTTATCTGCCTATGAACTTCTGCATTTTCCCCACCTTTTGGCTGTTATAAATAATGCTGCTATGAATATGGGTATACAAATATTGTTTAAATCCCTGCTTTCAGCTCTTTGGTGTATATACCCAGAAGTGGAGTTGCTGCATCAAATGGTAATTCCTTGTTCAATTTTTTTGATGAACTGCTGTACCATTTTCCACAGTGACTGCAGCATTTCACAAAGAATGCAAAGAAGTTCCAATTTCTCCACACCTTGCCAACACTTGTTTTCTGGGTTTTTGTTTTGTTGTTTTGTTTTGTTAAATAATAGCCATCCAATTGGGCATGAGGTGGTATCTCACTGTGGTTTTGATATGTACTTCCCTGATGATGAGTGATGTTCAATGTCTTTTCATGTGCCTGTTGGCCATCTGGGTGTCTTCTTTGGAGAAATGTCTGTTCAAGTCCTCTGCCCATTTTTAAAATATTTATTTATTTTTGGGGAGAGTGCAAGTTGGGGAGGGATAGAGAGGGGGACAGAGAATCTGAAGGAGGCTCTGCGCTGACAGGCTGACAGCAGTGAGCCTGATGTGGGGCCCGAATTCATGAACCATGAGATCATGGTTGAGCCGAAGTCGGACGCTCAACCGACTGAGCCCCTCAGGTGCCCCATCCTCTGCCCATTTTTTGAGTAGGTTTTTTGTTGTTGTTGAGCAACAGCAACAAAAAAAACCCTCTATTATGGATATTAACCCCTTACGGACTATATGATTTGTAAATATTTTCCCCCACTCAGAGGGTTGTCTTTTCACTTTGTTGATAGTGTCCTTTGATGCATAAAAGTTTTTCATTTTAATTGAAGTCCAGTTCACCTATTTTTTTTCTTTTGTTGCCTGCGCTTTTAGTGTCATATCCAAGATGTCATTGACAAATCCAAAGTCATGAAGTTTTCACCTGTGTTGTCTTCTAAGAGTTTTTATAGTTCTACCTCTTACATTTAGGTTTGAGTTAATTTTTCATATATGATATTAAGTTAGGGTTCAATTCTTTTGCATGGACATCTAGTTTTCCCAACACCCATTTGCTAAAAAGACTGTCTTTTCCATTGAATGGTCTTGGCACCCCTGTCAAAAATTCTGTGATCGTGTATGTAAGGGTTTACCTCTAAAATTTCTATTCTATATTATTAGTCTATTTGTTTGCCTTTATGCTAGTACCACACTGTTTTTTATTACTGTAGCTTTGTAAGCTTTGTAGTAACTTTTGAAAACTTTTGAAAATATGACTCCTCCAACTTTGTTCTTTCTCAAGATTGTTTTGGATATTTGGGATCCTTTGAAATTCCATATGAATTTTAGGATAGATTTTTCTATTTCTGCAAAAAAAATGTCATTGGGATTTTTGATCAGGATTTCATTGAATCTGCAGATCACTTTGGGTAGTATTGTCATCTTAACAATATTAAGTTTTCCAATCCATGAACATGGAATGTCTTTCCATTTATTTATGTCTCTAATTTCTTTCAGCAATGTTTTATAGTTTTTCAGTGTATGAGTCTCTCACCTCCTTGGTTAAATTAATTCCTAAGTATTTTATTCTTTTTGATGCTGTGGTAAATAGAATTATCTTAATATCCTTTTTGGATTATTAATTGTTAGTGTATAGAGATACAACTGATTTTTGTGTGTTGATTTAGTATCTTGCTGATTTTATTAGTTATAACAGCTTTTGTTGTGGAATCTTTAGTGTTTTCTATGTTCATGTCCTCTGTGAATGGACACATTTTATTTCTTTTCTTGCCTAGATATTGCTCTGGCTAGAACTTCCAAAGCTATTTTGGATAAAGGTGACAAAAGCAGGCATCCCTATCTTGTTCCTAATCTTAGAGGAAAAACATCTTACTCAATGTCTTTCCCCATTGAGTAAGATGTTGGCTGTGGGTTTTTCATACATGGCTGTTATCATATTGAGGCAGTTTCCTTCTATTCCTAGTTTGAGGGTTTTTATCATGAAAAGATGTCATCTTTTGTTGAATGCTTTTACTGATTCAATCTCCTTACTAGTTATAGATCTATTCATATCTCTATTTCTTCATGATTGTATCTTGGTTGGTTTTGTGTTTCTAGGAATTTGTCCATTTCATCCAGGTTATCTAATTTGTTGGCATACAATTATTCATAGTACGCTTATAATATTTATTATTTTATAATATTTATTATTTCTATAAAATTGACAGTAATTTCCCTCACTTTTCTCCCCCCAACTTCCAATTCTGATTTTAGTAATTTTAATCTTCTTTTTTTAAGTCAATCTAGTTAAACATTTGTCAATTTTGTTCATCTTTTTTGAAGAATCAATTTTTGGTTTCATAGATTTTCTCTATTGTTTTTCTATTCACTATTTTAGTTTCCTCACTCTAATCCTTATTATTCCCTTCCTTCTGCTAGCTTTAGTTTGTTTTCCTTTTTCCAGTTCTTACATTGTAAAGTTAGGTTATTAATTTGAGGTCTTGTTTTTTTAATGTAAGTATTTGCAATTACAGATTTCTTGCACAAGATTCTTAATTTCTCTGAGCCTCATATTCCTCAACTGAAAGTTGTAATAAGAGTACTTGTTTCCTGGTATTGTTTTAAAGATTTAATGTAACAATCAATTAAACCCTTAGCAAAATGCTATACACAGAGGAAATGTTCCGAGGTGTTAGCTGCCATTATTACTACTATTATCATTAGTTTCTATGAAGTCAGATAGTCCTAGAGTCAAATCCCAGATCCACCTTTTACTGGCCGTATGACTTTGGGTAAATTATTCACTACTCTCAGCCTCAGTGCTTTTATCTATAAAATGGAAATAATGTCTATCTGAAAGCGTTATTATATGAATCAAATGAGGCATATGTAAAATATTTACCACAGAGCCATAATAAGTACCCCATAAGAGTAGCTAACACTTATATCAGCCTTCAATTGACTGGTAAGGACAACAGAAATAAAAAAGAAGAAACAGATGTGAACAGTACTATACATGGGTATGGAAAGCATTATGCAAAAAAGCCATTAGGATATAGTTACTGACTGAACATGGGAAAGGAAAAAAAGGAGTTGAGTGCGAAGTTTCAAGCCTATTATTATGTTAGTTTTTATCTCCTGAGATGCAGCTAAAGTGGGATTACTTATTTATTTATATTTGTTGGAAAAAGTCTTTACTTATTTATTGGGAAAAAAATGCCTTTGAGGGAAAGTAAGCAGGAATGAGAGGAGCCTGGAAGATGCCTCAGACCATAGTGCAGTTCTGACAGAAGGAAGTTCTAGACTGAAATACAGTGTTCTACAAGGACATCTGCAAGACTGATGGAGGGAGGGGCCCTTGAGCTCAAGTTACCCATCAGAGGACAACTGTTTCTCACAGAACTGGGCTTATCTCATATCCCTGCTGAGAGTCTGTGGGAAGTGTGGTCTCTGTGCAAAGGAGACGGTGAATTCGGAATGCACTATCCAGGCTTTCCCTCAAGTCCTTACCACAAGAGACCTGAGAGGCACACATTCACGGCTGCCACAATTGGAACACGGAAAAACATGCGACCATGAAAAGGTGGGAAGTTATACAAAAATAGCAATCAGCCTTTCTCACATTTCCAAAGCCTTTACAAATATCTGAGTGCAGAAAGGCCAGAAGGGAATTGAGACAAGTCTGATCACCAGCCTAGAAATATAGTGAGAGAAAAAACAAAAATGACAAATGAAGTCAGCTGATCACCTCACAGCAAACTTCCCACAGAAAATGTATTCCTTGAAGGAACGAGTAGAGACCACTATGTGTTAAGAGTTGTCCCATAGGGGACCCCCACTGTCAAATAATGTCACCCTCATTCATTCTTATTTCTTTTTTCCCTGACAGATGATCTCACACAACAAAGTTCTGGCCTCTCCGCTGGGGCTATTGCCGGCATCGTGATCGGAGTCCTGGCCGGGGTCGCTCTGATAGCAGCCCTGCTGTACTTTCTGTACATCAGAAAGTCTGGCGGGTATGACAGCCTTTCCTCTTGTTCTGCTTTCTCCAAGGCTAACCGCCATTCTCGGGATGGCGAGGAAGGAAGTCTCCTTCCCTCTGTCTCTGGGCTTGGATCTGCTCCTCCTCCTTTTAAAACCCCTGCTTCTGGGCATTAATTCCTGTGGATCTCTTCTCCATGCTTCCTGCACCCCACTCTCTCTTGGACATGGTGATTCCCATCCCCATCTGGTTTAGAGGGCGCAGATCCCATTACACTTCTGTCTCCCAGTCAGGGAAGCCAAGGCCCAAGAAGGAAACAAATGAGAAAATGAAAGGAGGAGCAGGAGAACGTGAGTCACGTGCTCTTGACAGCAATAGGAGGGAAGGATAGGACAGGAGGAGAACCTAAGAAAAGGTAAAAACAATCAAAGGCCTCTTTGGGCAATAAGTGAAGTGAGACAGAAAACAGCATCTGCCTACCAAAGGGGAAAGGTGTCAGGGTAAGGCAGGCTCAGATGCAGTTGATAAAGAAGGGACCTAAATGTGGACATCCAACAAACCAGACAGGAGTAAAGCCTAGAGGAGATTGTGGGTAGAGCGAAGAAAGGGACCCTCAGAGGAAAGGTAGTCTAATCCAGATATAAATGAACACTGAGGAGCCCCAAGGAATTACCTGCTGACGATGTCCTTCCTAATTCAAGGAGCAAAGATCCTATGCTTGGGAATAGCAGTCACACTGTCTGATATTTATTTAGGACAAGTGACCTGCGTGATCTCACAGAGCACAAACCCTCAGCCTCCAACCACAGTAAGTAAAGCCACTCACCCAGTGAGACCTGACGTGTTCCACCACGTGCCCTGCCCCGTCACTGAATCCTAGATTCCTGAGCTATTCAGTACCTTCTGAATTTTTAGAAGGGATTTCCATTTCCCTTAGGTTGGCATAGGTCCTCATATCCTTCTAGCGACAAAAGATTCCCCCGAGACACAGTCCTGGGAGAAACGTTCACTTTGCCTGAGCCAGGCAGGCCTGAGTAAGATGGACATGTTTCCAGGCGCCATTTCCTCACCCATACTCCTCCCCCTCCTGCCTCTATGATGGATGTGGGCATTCTCCTTTGGTGAGACTCTCCCTGTCTTGTGGTGCTCTGGGTACTGTGGGCCTCAACGTCCCTCCTTGCCACTGAAGCTTGTTGCTGAGAAATACATCTGGGCAAAAATCAAGGCCTTGTCAACTGGAAGAAATGTTCAGAAGTAGACTGAGGTCTCCTGGGCTCTACTCTTGCCCCTCCTCTGGTACTAATGCCCTGGGTCTGGACCACAGACTCTGAGGAAAGTGAATTCCTCAAGCCATCATAGGCTACCTCCTTACTCCACCCTGTCCCCACCTGCCACCTCCTTCAGCTAGGAATCACGAGAGCTTAGGAACCCCCCCCCACATCCCCACCTTCCAACCCCTGTTCCAAGGCCATAAATCAGCTTTGCATTTTCATGGATTGGTAACTCTTCTTTTGCTTCCCCAGGTCAGGACCACTCTGACAATGTGCCTGACAAGGTAAGCAGAGCCAGTTTCACTGGCTCATTTTCTCATGGAAATATCTCTGTGTAGAATAGGTTATTTTTTGTAACGTTTATTTATTTTTAAGAAAAGAGAGAGCGCATGCACACACACACACGTGCACTTGCCCGTACAAGTAAGGAAGGAGCAAAGACAGAGGCAGAGAGAGAGAAACCTAAACAGGCTCCTCGCTGTCAGCGTAGAGCCTGACGAACCCATGAGGTGACATCATGACTTGAGCCAAAATCAAGAGTGGGACACTTAACCGACTGAGCCACCCAGGTGCCCCTAGAATGGGTTATTCTTGAAGACACAAATGTGAGATCAAGTTTGGGTCAGAATTCCTCAAAACGGTAGCAAAGAAAGGAGTCCTGGTTAATTACTCCCTTGAGTCTACCTCATTGCCAGAATGTGGACTTTGGAATAAACCCCATCCTGTGTTTAAATCCTGGCTGCAACTCTCAGTAGCTCTATGGCCTTGGACAAGTAACTTAAGCTCTTTGAGCCTTGGCTTTGTCGTCTGTAAAATGGGCATGCTGCCTATTTCAAAGAGAAGTTGAAGGAATTAAATGAGATGACAAATGGAAAGCACCCAGCACAATGCCCAGCATAAGGCACTAGGCCGTTCTCCCTCCTCTCCCTTCACTGACCTGCTCTTACCGACAAAGTACTGACCTGGTCTGAGGTCTTGGTTCCTTTACTTTAGAATAATTTTACCAAATTTTTCTCATCTTAACCTTTCAGTAGAATATACATATGTATCAAAAGGTGCGTAAATCATAAATGCATTTTAACAACGTATAAATTTTCATGAGTTGAACACAAACAGCACCCAGATCAAGAAACAAGTCATCCCTACCCTCCCCAAAAAACCCTCCAGTTCCAGACTTCTTCCAGAGAGTAACCGCTATCCTGACTTCCAATGTACTAGGTTACTTTTGGCTGTTTATGCTCTTACATAATGAAAAACACAGTATATCCTGTATGTGTCTAGCTTCTTTCATTCAAAATTGTTTTGTGAGATTCATCCATATCCTTTTATGCATTTGTAGCTTGTCTGTTCTCTTTGCTGTATCATCGCATCTCACTATAAATACTATAATCTATCTCTTCTAATGATCACTCAACAGGATGTTAGCAAGCAGAGTAATAATGGGTAATAAAAGCCCTTCTCCAAAGCTAAAGGTTTCAACGTGGTGATAGCACGTGGTGCTGAATCACACCACACAAGGTGAAGGCCTGGCCCATGACACTGATTTAACTGACCACACTGTTCATGCCTTTCAGACTGATGAAGTTGCATATTCTTCCCTGAACTTCAATGCCCAGGCACCAAAGAAATCAGCGTCAGCCTCCCCATCCCCAATAGCCACAGAAACAGTTTATTCAGAAGTCCAAAAGAAGTAATGCATCCTGTCCTGCTCTCTGTGCTGCGGATTCCCTCCAAGCTTCTCATCCCCCTCACTAGGAGGCCCTTTTCCCCTAAGGAAAAGGGGGAAGAAGCCTCTTTCCCCACTGCACTCCCTACCTGAGGCACCTCCAGGCTGCCTGGTTACAGCCCCTCCCTTCAGTGTCAATAGACGAGAAGGTACATCCGGGATTCCTAGGAAACCCAACCTTCCTAGTCATTGAAATTTGGCAAAGCAGACCTTGGGAGGTTGCCAGAGCCTCCACCCCTCCCACGTTTTCCTGACCTAACCCTGTTTTAAACTTATTTATTCAGGGCACAGTCATTCCTTCCCACCCCTGTCCTGTCCTATTGGAGTCTGACTTGAATTTGCCATAACCTTGTGAATTATGTCCTGATTCACTGAAATGCATGTGCCAGAAAAGAAGAGAGAGAAGAAGTAAAAGTAAAAGCTTCTATCTCCCCAAAGCCCAGTGTGAACCCACCATACACGAGCAAACAAATATATAACCAATGCTGAACTGGGTCAGAGTTGTCTACCAGGGACTAAACACCTTGCTGCTTAACTAGAATGCTACCTAAGCCATTTGGCAAGCCTGTTTTTAGAGAACCCACTGGAAGTAATTAGGAAAATTATTCCACAGGCGATTCCTAATGAAAATGCCCCAAAAATGCACATATGTTTCATAACTTTACGGGCTTTATTCAAGAAAATATTCACAGAAGGAGGGCTTACAGCTTCAGGGAATATTCAGCTCTTAACAGAGACTATCAGCTGGGAATTTGGGAAAAGAGTCAGAGGAGCTACCCTTCAGAGATTATTTAAATAATTGTTAAAGAATGCACAATGTGGCATATTGGGTTTTTCCCCCTTTTCTCTGAGACATTCCACCATTTTAGTTTTTGCATCTGCTTGTTTATGTGAAAGGGGCTATTTTTACTTAGCTTATCTATGTAAGCCAATCTGACTGCCTTAGGGGAAAGAATCCACCAAACCCCCTCCCACCCCCCACAAGTCCCCTTGGCCAGGAGTTCCTCAAGGCATTTATGTCTGGGCTCCAAATGGAAAAGAAGAAGCAGCAGTTTGCCTCTTTTGTGGCTAGATATGGGTCTAACTCAGTTCCCCAGCATCTCAGGCCAGACTTCAACCACCATTCCATTCCACGGGAGTTTCTGCTGTATGTGGTGTCTGCCTCACTCACTTCCTCAGGAGACCCAGCCTCTGCTAAGGTGCTTTTGGTCCTTGACAAGTGGGGATGCCCTGAAGGGAACACACTCAAGCCCCTGTTAGCATTGTTTACACCCTGGAAAGCTGCACTTGGGGCTGTGAGAGGTTAAGACAGGGGAGGGTTATAACTGAGCCGAGGCTTCTTGAACAGCCTCTGAAATGTTTTCTCCTGTGGGGTCTGTGAGTCTGAGTCCCAGTGTGCAGAACAGAAAAGAAGAGCAGGAGGAGAAGCAATGCACTTCCCACCCAGCCCCCCTCTAAGCAGATGGGAGTCTCTTTGGGGCTGTTGGGAAAAGGCTTTTATTTTTTATTGATTACTTGATGTCATGCTGTGTCTAAGAGGCCCCTGAAAGAGGGCTAGTTGGGAATTCTCTGTACTCAGGTACCTCTTTCAAGGGTTTTCTAACTCTCACACAGTCTGTATATACTTACCCTCATCTATGCTACTCTGTGTTATTTAATTTTGCCTGGCTAGGGCCACTTCTGAATTATTTGTAAAATTTGCTCTATATTTATAATAAAAATTATAAATTAGACACAAACATACTGCCTCACAGTTGATACTACTTGAAACAATATCTTCTTTACAGGTGGAAGAAAGAGAAATTGCTGAACTGGGAGTCAGAGCAAGCCCAAGTCTATAGATATTTGATCTAGTGATCAGAAAATTAGCTCAAGTCATTTGCATGCCTGCTAACAAAGTGAGTCTATCTAGAAACAACAGGCCATAGCATCAACCTTCTTGAAGAAACTGCCTATTTTCTTCGGAGTAAGAAGATGACTTCATGAGTCAAAGATCTCCGGCCTCTTTATTAGGGAAAGGAACACTTCCTGCACAGATGTCTCCAGCGAATCAGAAGCAGCTGAATACAACTTTCACTCAGAGCTTCCACAGGCCCAGGAACCCAGACACCTCCAGAGTCCCTAGTTCTTTCTTTCTGCCCCCTTGGGAGGTCAGAACTCTCCTAACCTGAATGCCCTTCATTTACTAATCCCACTACGTGTTAGCCTATTATCTTATTTCCTTCACTTCCAAGCCGTGGAAGTGTGTGCGGCATTCCCCTTTCCTCATCATCTGGTTTCTCCTGGCCCCTCTGCACCCAAGATCTCCAGAGGCAGCATGAAGACAGTGTCCATTCTTGGCCAACTTTTCACTGTCCTCATGTTGTTCACTTCTACAACGTCTAAGACACACTTTTCTACAACGTCTAAGACATCACAGACAACTTTTCCTTCTTGGGCATTCTCCTCCTTCCACCCCCCACCTGTGTGTTGCACCCCCATACCAGATCTAGTAGCAGGATGCTGACTCCACCTCCACACCACCCTCTTCCACAGCCTTAAGGACCTCTCCAAAGATGGCTCCTGCATCTGTCTCTCTAGCCCCTACTGTTTCCCAGAACTTATGACATTCACATCCAAACATCTTCTGAAATTCCCCCTCATTTAAACTGGGTCTCCCCCTCCCAACCCCTCAGTTCATTCACTTCTCTCCGTGCCACCCCTATTTCCTCAGACCTTGCTCTTTTATTTACCAGATTCCATACATCATCAAAACCTGATGATTCTTTAACACCTCTCCATACCTTGTTCTCTCCATTCCCGTGACCCTAAACAACCCAGGCCCTCGACAACCTGTGGAAGTATAGCCTGACTTCTTGTCTCCAGTCTCTCTACTGAAATCTTCCTTGCTCGATATTTTTGCCTCATGACCTTCCTCATGACCTTCCTTCTCCTGTTCAAGAATCTTTTTTTTTTTTTAAACTTTATAGTTTAACACCCAGTGCTCTTCCCCACAAGTGACCTCCACCAAGACCATCACCCCCCTTTACCTTTTCCCCTTCCCCTCCCCCCCCTCAGTTTGTTTTCAGGATTCAAGAGTCTCTTGTGTTTTGTCTCCCTCCCTCTCCCTAACTCTTTTTCCTCCTTCCCCTCCCCATTGTCCTCTGTTGGGTTTCTCCTGTTAGACCTATGAGTGCGAACATATGGTATCTGTCCTTCTCCGCCTGACTTATTTCGCTGAGCATGACACCCTCGAGGTCCATCCACTTTGCTACAAATCCTGTTCAAGAATCTACAGTGGCCTACCCTAACCTATCAGATAAGTCTGAATTTCTTTCTCTTTACTAATATTTTTTTACTTTCTTTACCACAACTCTAGTATAACCCCTCCATTCCAGTTTAGATCTGTCTCCTTACCTGACCCTGCTCCTCTACCCCATATATACATGTCATTCTTAGTCCCAATGATAGGCCTAAAAACAAACACCAAACAGGGCAGTGTTCTGTCTCATCTCACAGGGGAGTTACCCACACTTGTCATCACAGCTCTGAGCCTGGGGAAGATGGGGACCCTGAGACTCAAGATACAATCTGCCTGTGACTGCAATCTTTTTCTGATGACCAATTCATGTGTTCATGAAATGCAGATTGAGCACCTGCTATGCTATTACTGTCAGTGTTATACTCCATGAAAGACACAGAAATGAGAAAGGCAAGGGCCCTACCCCTAGGAACATAAAGCCTAAGACAGGAGATAAGCCATGAAAAAGTATTATGATATAAAAATAAAAAGGAATAAATTCCACATGAGAAAACAGAAAGAAATCCAGTGGAAAATGTGGCTGTAATTAGAATGACTGGGAAATTTAAAAAAAACAATTGGTATTCAGGCCCCACCCACAGACTTCATTATCATGGGAACCCTGGCTCTGGTAATTGTTTAAAGCATCCCAAATATTTTTTTTAAATGTGTATTTATTTATTTTGTGTGAGAGAGAGAGAGAGAGAGAGAGAGAGAGTAAGCAGGGGAGGGGCAGAGAAAGAGTGAGAGAGAGAATCCCAAGCACTGTCAGCGCAGAGCCTGACACAGGGCTTGATCTCACGAACCACGAGATCATGACCTAAGCTGAATTCAAGAGTTGGATGCTTGGGGCGCCTGGGTGGCTCAGCTGGTTAAGCGTCCAACTTCGGTTCAGGTCACGATCTCACAGTTCGTGGGTTCGGAACCCCGCGTCGGGCTCTGTGCTGACAGCTAGGAGCCTGGAGCCTGCTTCTGATTCTGTGTCTCCCTCTCTCTCTGCCCTTCCCCCACTCGTGCTCTCTTTCTGTCTCAAAAATAAACAAACATAAAAAAAAAAAAAAAAGAGTTGGATGCTTAACCAACTGAGCCACCGAGGCATCCCAAAAGCTCCCCAGATACTTTTAATGTGTAGCCAGGATGAAGAACCTCTGTTATCACAGGTAGGACTTGAACCTAGAAGCAGTAGTTTTCAACTAGGAATATGAATCAGAATTACCTAGGGAACTTTTCCAACATACATATTAAGCCCATAAACTATCCCTGAGAAAGCTGGCAGAGTGTGTCTTCAGTGAGACCTGGGCTATCTGGAAAAACTCCATGTATATTCCATGTTAGGAAACTCTGACCTAAAACGTAGGTAAAATTGAAAAGCTGGGGAGTTGGGAGAGTATTCCATGTGATGGGCATACAATGAATAATTTATTCTGCAAGGCATAGAGAAGTACTAAAAAAAAATTATCAGCAAATAAGTAAACCTTAAAAGACTCCTGATGGCAACTGTTGCACGGATGGGAAACAACTGGCATTATTCTTCACACCTGGTGGTGGAAATATAAAATGACGCAACCACTCAGGAGAAGAGTCTGGCATTTCCTTATAAAGTTAAATATACTCATATAGTCCAGGAATCCCACTTTAGGTATCTACTCAAGGGAAATGAAAATAGATGTCCATACATAGAGTTATACACGAGTGTTTATAATAGTATTATTCATAATTGCCAAAAAAGTGGAAACAACACAAATATCCCTCCATATGTGAATGAATAAACAGATTGTGATATATCCATACGAGGGAATACTAATCAGCAATAGAAACGGCACAAACTACTGCTAAAATGAGATAGATGAATCTCCAAAACATTATGCTATGCAAAAGAAGCTAGACACAAAGGAACACGTATTACATGATGCCATTTAAATGAAGGTCAAGACCAGGCGATAATAATGATGTTAGGATTCACCATAGGGGGTGGAATTAACTGCAAAGGTGCACAAGGGAGCTTTCTGGGCTGACAGACATGTTCAACATCTCAATTCAGATGGTGATGACATGGATGCATATATTTACCAAAAATCAAACTGTACACTTAATATCTGTATGCACTTCAATCTATTTCAATTTTATCTCAAATCCTAAAAATTAAGTGAAAGAGCAGCCAATGCTATCCATCAGGTGCAGAACCTACCACTGTACCATGTGAACTCTGTTCATCCTCTTGAGGAGCTCCTTCAGGATCCCTGTTCTGAAGAAATAGCAAAAAAGCCAAATGTGGTGTGTCCAAACTCAAAGTGAATTAACAAGAGACTAAGAACAAAAAACAGACAAGAAAGTCTGGCCCATTTCCTTCTATAGCCTGGGAATGTCTGAGTGACAGATATACTCATTGTCCTCACAACTTTAGTAACGTTCACAAGCACTGATAGCAGGAAGCATCTGTGTTAGCCCCTAACGAAGGGGACCAGAAACCAAAAGCCATCCCAAGAAACCAACCAACTATGGCAGCAAGGTTACACAAATTCTACTAGGACATTTTATAGATTTCTGATGAGTCATCATTCAGTAAACATTTATTGAGGATTTACTATATGTCAAGCACTAAGCCAGGTGCTAATGAGAACATGGAGATTAAAAACTAAAGCCCGGGGTGCCTGAGTGGCTCAGTTGGTTGGGTGTCCGACCTCGGTTCAGGTCATGATCTCGCAGTTCGTGGGTTCAAGCCCTGCATCGGGCTCTGTGCTGACAGCTCAGAGCCTGGAGCCTGCTTCAGATTCTGTGTCTCCTTCGGTCTCTTTCCATCTCCCATTCATGTTTCTGTCTCTCTCTGTCTCTCTCTGTCTCTCTCTCTCTCTGTCTCTGTCTCTCTCTCTCTCTCTCTCTCTGTCTCTCTCTCAAAAATAAATAAACATTAAAGAAATTTTTTAAAAACTAAAGCCCTTATTTGGATTTTTAATCAAATAGCTCTGATTTTTAAAAAGAGTGGGGAGGGGAGTGGGCAAAGGAAAAAATAAAGGAATGAAAAAGTTAGAAGGAAAGAGAAGGGAAGAGAGAGAGAAAATTAGGAGATAATTGTAGAAATTTGAGCAGTGAATATTTTATGATACTGAAGAAGTACTCACTTTTAGTGCGATAGTGGTTATGCTTCTTGTAAAGATACCTTATATTTTAGTAATACAAGTGGAATCTTAATTAAATTATTTGATGTCTGAAATTTGCTTCAAAATATGCCAGTTTGAGGAGGGGAGTGTAGATGAAACAATACTGGCCATGAAATAATTGCTGGAGCTGCACAATGAGTATATATAGATGCATTTTATTATTAGCTTTACTTATGCAACTATTTGAAATTTTCCATTAAAAAAGTCCCTGTTTTCCAGAAGCTTATAACACAAGGAATCAGATATTCCAACAAATACACTACTATGTAGTTTAACAAAATTTGACAGAGTGCTAGTCAAGCTCCACGGACAGTGACTGCCCCTCCTCCCCGGGATAGGCAACAGAAGTCAGAGAAGATGTCAAAGGAGCGCCATCCCCTTGACCAGAGTCTTTTAGAAAAAGTATTACAGGCAAAAGGGCAAACAAGTGGTACAAAAGGCATGCAAACGTGAAGCAGCAGAATTCCCGTGTACTCTCTGGATGACTTACCAGGGACCATGTTACTTAGGAGCACATATTCTGGAGCCAGACCACCTACCCTGGAGGTCCTGGTCCTGAGGGCCTACTCTGAGACATCAGTCAAGCTACTTGTAATGTTCTGTGCCTCAGACTCTTTACCCATAAAACAGGGATTATAACAATACATACTTCACAGGACTATTGTCAGGAGTCAATGAGTTAGTACATGTGTAAAATGCCTAGAAGACAGTAGGCAAACAATAAATGTTAGCTGCAAGATATAAAATTAATATACAGAAATCTGTTGCATTTCATTATAATAATAACAAAGTGCCAAACTATTAACTATAACAAATAGTTATAACAAAGTATAAACTATTAAAATGTTTATACTATTCAAAGCAATCTACAGATTCAATGCAATCCTTATCAAAATACCAAATAGTATTTTCCATAGAACTAGAATACATAATCCTAAAATGTGTATGGAAACACAAAATACCCAAATAGCCAGAGCAATCTTGAGAAAAAAAAAAAAAAAAGCTGGAAGTATCACGATCCCAGATTTCAAACAATACTACAAATCTACAGTAATCAAAACAATATGCTACATGCACAAAAACAGATGCATAGATCAATGGGACATAATAAAGAACCCAGAAATAAACCCATGTTTATATGGTCAATTAATCTACAACAAAGGAGACAAAAATATACAAGGGGACAGTCTCTTCAATAAATGGTGCTGGGAAAACCAGACAGCTACATACAAAAGAATGAAACTGGACCACTTTCTTACACCATACACAAAAAACTCAAAATGGATTAAAGACCTAAACTTAAGACCTGAAACCCTAAAACTCCTAAAAGAAAACATAGCCAGTAATCTGTTGGATATTGGCCTTAGCAATATTCTTCTGGATCTGTCTCCTGAGGCAAGGGAAACAAAAGCAAAAATAAACTATGAGGACTACATCAAACTTTTTGTACAGCAAAGGAAACCATCAACAAAATGAAAAAGCAATCAACTGAATGGGAGAATATATTTGCAAATGATATATCTGATAAGGAGGTAATATCCAAAGTATATAAAGAACTCATACAACTCAACACCAAAAAAACAAAAGCAAAAACAAAAAAACCAAATAACCCAATTAAAAAATAGGCAGAGGAGGGGTGCCTGGCGGGCTCAGTCAGTGGAACATGCGACTCTTTTTTTTTTTTTATGTTTATTCATTTTTTTGAGAGACAGAGACAGAGCATGAGTGGGGGAGAGGCAGAGAGAGACACACACACACACACAGAATCTGAAGCACACTCCAGGCTCCGAACTATCAGCACAGAACCAGATGCGGAACTTGAACCCACGGACTGTGAGATCTTGACTTGAGACGAAATCGGACGCTTAACTGACCGAGCCACCCAGGCACCCCTGGAACATGTGACTCTTGACCTCGGGGTCATGAGTTTCACAAGCCCCATGTTGGGTGTAGAATTTACTTAATAAAAGAAAATAAAAAATAAAATGGGTAGAGGACTTGATAGGCATTTTCCAAAGATGACATACATATGGCCAAGAATCACAGGAAAAGATGTTCAACATCACTAATCAGGAAAATGCAAATCAAAACCACCATGAGTTATCCCCTCACACCAGCCAGAATGGCAAGTATCAAAAAGACAAGAAATAACAAGCGATGGCAAGGATGTGGAAAAAATGGAACCCTTGTGTAGTGTTGGTGGGAATGTAGACTGGTGCCGTCCCTATGGAAAACACTATGGAGAT
Source organism: Cryptoprocta ferox (assembly GCA_028646485.1). Taxonomy (NCBI): domain Eukaryota; kingdom Metazoa; phylum Chordata; class Mammalia; order Carnivora; family Eupleridae; genus Cryptoprocta; species Cryptoprocta ferox. The sequence goes on along the minus strand of CM053563.1, from coordinate 11,304,112 downwards.
TGCTCAAAAAATTAAAAATAGAAACACTATATGACCCAGCAATTATGTTTCTGAGTGTTTACCTGAAGAAAACAAAACATCAATTCAAAAAGATATATGAACCCTTATGTTTATTGTAGCATTATTTACAAGAGGCAAGTTACGAAAGCAAACCAAGTGTTCACTGATAAATGAATGGATAAAGAAAATGTGATGTGTACACACACACACACACACACACACACACACACACACACTGGGATATTATTCAGCCATAAAAAAAGAATGAAACCTTGCCAGCATAGATGGACCTAGAGGGTATTAACGCTAAGTGAAATAAGTTGGACAGAAAAAGACAAATACCATAGGATTTCACTTATATGTGGAATCTAAACAAACAAAACAGAAATAGACTCATCAATACAGAAAACAAAATAGTGGTTGCCAGCCAGGGTAGGGGTGCGGGTGGGTGGATGGGTGAAATAGGTGGAAGTAAATTAAGAAGTACAAACTTCCCGTTATAAAATAAAGTCACAGGGATGAAAAGCACAGCATAGGAAATACAGTAAATAATATTGTAATCACTTTGTATGGTGACAGATGGTAACTACACTTGTAAGTGGACATTTCCTAATGTTTTTAACTGTCAAGTTGCTATGTTGTACACCTGAAACTAATTTAATATTGCATGTCAACTATACTTCAATTTATAAAAATGTTACTGCTAGTAATGGTAGCAGTATTCCAGCCCACAATACCACACATTTTGAAAATCTCATCTAATTTGTACTTGTTATTTATCTTCTTTTTGTTAGACTGTATGCTTGTAAAGTAGGGACTGTATCTTATTTATCTCTATATCCCCAGAACCTACCCTGAGGCAATGCCCATAATAGCCACTAATTAAGCAAGTCTCCTTTCAGGCACTAGGGAAGGGACCATCAAAAGCCTCTGCCTAGACTCCCTCATTCCCCTATGGATAATATCCTCAATTCCTAGAATTCTTTGGCTTCCTTTAGCTCCCTTCCTTGTTTCCACCTCTCCCTTTCTCTGCTCCAGGGATGTTCATTCCCTAATGGTGCTCTCTTGTCTCTTCCCTGGCAGGTGTTCCAATGCTTCCTTTCTCTCTCTCCCCACAGCTATATTATCTAATCAGCCTCTGCATCACTTATACTGCAATTAATAAAAGGGTGAAGGGAGGCTGTATTTCTTGATCATTGGTCTCATACCTATTCATGAGAAGGAGAATCCTCTGGAAAAGAGAAAAGCAGGTAAGATGGTAACCAGAACAGAAAGCCTTCAAACATAGCTCTATCATTAAGGGAATCCTATAGATATATTTGTACAATCAACCAAAATCTCACTGGGGTTTGGGGAGGTTCAGAAACTCCTGGGGAGAAGATGAAGGCATGATGGGCAGGAAGCTCAGCTATATGTTAATTTTTGTTTTACAAATTTCAGGGTTTATTTTACCCCCGCTAATAAACATCTTCATTTTCTCCTCGGAGGAGAAACTCAAGGAGGAAGAGAATATGAAAATCCTCTGAACTGAGAAGATACAAGATCACAGTAGCTATAGACTCTAAAGATTAAGTAAGAAGAAGGTCAGATGCAGGCTTTTCTCGAATCACGGCTCTGTACAAAGTGCCCTCTACCCTGAGCAGCACTATGGGGCTGGAACATGATCCTCATCTCTCCACGAGGGGAATTGCTGGTAGAATATTAACTACTCAGGATGGGAAGGAAATGGAGCTCTCTGAAGTACCTCTCCTTACTCATTCTCCCTCTGAGAGGCAAACAATTCAAGGCCATATTCCCAGCCCTAGTATTTTATGGTGTTTTTTTTTTTTTTTTTCTGTAAAAAGGCTGAGGAGGGGATCACAAAGCAGAAATGGGACACTGGAGAAATCACATGAAAAAGAGCATCTTAAGCATGCTTTGTTTAAAGGTCAAAGTCTTGTGAAGCATGCCAATCTCTCTTCACTGCCTCTCTGTGTCAATGAGCCTTGCCCTATTTGAACCCAGAACTCCTCTTGTTGGGGGGACTAGAGCAAGAAAGGAAAGGGGGAACTGGGAATAAATACAAGCAAATAAATACAAGCAGAGTGGGAGGCCCTTGCAATACTAGGTGTGATTATTAAGGAAAATGAAACTAGTCTTCTTGTAGGGCTCAGACTGGTTTTGAAAGCAATTCTACATAATAAATAACCAAAATAGTGTAAGTAACAACAGAAGTTTTGGAATAAATGTATAGCCACTCAGGACAACTACTTTTTTCCTTCTCCAGGACAACTACTTTAAGGTGCCCGTATCTATCTGGACATTATACACTTATAAAAGGAATCCTAAAACTCACATGAGTCTCATGACTTTATTGTCTTAAATAGGACCAAGGAACAGTTTGACATGACCAGGAGGCTGAGGAAAAAGGAAAGAGCAGGGAGAAGACAGGAGTATATACAGTGGCAGAGATGATGGAGATGAACAAAGAAGAGCCAGAGACAGATGACATACAAAGGGAACAGTAAGTTCCTATCATAAATACAAAGATGGAAGCAGTGATCTAATTATGCCTAAAATCAGTTCCTAGGCCAGTTTCCCCAGGTGAAGCTTTCCTGGCTGACTCCATCAGCCAGCCCTGTGTGGTCCAGAGGTACGAAGGAGTGGGAGTAGAAATGGGCAGAAACAGACAATAACTTCTCCCACTTCTGTTTAAACCCAAGAAGAGCTTTATTCTCCTACACAGGAAAATTGGCTTTGTACATTCGTTGGTGACTTTACATTAAATAGAGAAATTTGATTAATGTCAATTCTTCAATGAGTCAGCTGTAAAACTTGCCTGTCAGTAAATTAACAAATTAAAGAACAAGAGTTATTAGTGCTTCATGTGTTTGTGAGCTCATTCTGCAAAGCAACCTTTGTTCTTAAGAATCATAAGTCCTGGGGTGACTGGATGACTCAGTCAGTAGAACATTAGACTCTTCATATCAGGGTTGTGAGTTCAAGCCCCATGTTGGGGGTAGCCAAGAAGGAGAAGAAGGAGAAGGAGGAGGATGAGGAGAAAAAGGAGGTGAAGGAGGAGAAGAGGAAAGAGAGGAGGAGGAGGAGAAGGAGGAGGACAAGGAGGAGGAGGAGGAGGAGGAGGAGGAGGAGGAGAAGAAGAAGAAGAAGAAGAAGAAGAAGAAGAACCATAGTACTCCATTTGACCCAGCAATTCCACTCCCATATATATACCCAAAAGAAAGAAAAACTATGTCCACATAAGAGCTTGTACACACATGTTCATAAACAGCATTATTCACACTAGCTAAAAGGTACAAACAACCCAAATATCCATCAACTGATGGATGGATAAACAAAATGGGGAATGCAATGGAGTATCATTTGGCAATAAAATATTGATACATTGTATAATATGGATAAATCTTAAAAACATCATGCTAAGTGAAAGAAGCCAGGCACAAATACCACAGATTGCATGATTTTATTTATATGAAATATCCTGAATAGTCAAACTCATAGAGACAAAAAGGAGATTAGTGGTTTCCAGTGGATGGAGAGAGGAGATGGGGATGAGCAGCAATTGTTAATGGGTATAAGGTTTGTTGCTGGCGTGATGAAAATGTTCAAAATTGATTGTGGTGATGGTTGTTATACAATTCTGTGAACTTACTAAAAATCATTGAATTATATAGTTAAAAAATTTAATGTTTATTTTTGAGAGAGACAGAGACAGAGCATGAGCAGGGGAGGGGCAGAAAGAGAGGGAGACACAGACTCCGAAGCTGCCTCTAGGCTCTGAGCTGTCAGCACCGAGCCCAATGTGGGACTTGAACTAGTGAACCGTGAGATCATGACCTGAGCCGAGGTCAGACGCTTAACCGATTGAGCCAACCAGGTGCCCTGAATTATATACTTTAAATGGATGAATTGTTGGTATATGAATTATATCTCAATAAAGCTGTTATTTGAAAAGAAACCTAAAGGTCTGGAATAGGATTGCATGAGCTGGCTGGAGTCTAGGTTTAGCTACACTATCCCATAAGCCCATTACGACCCACAGCCAGCCAGTAACACTGCAAAAATTCAAAATTTTGCTTTAATTAAAACAAAACAAAACAGGGGTGCCTGGGTGGCTCAGTCAGTAGAGCGTGTGACTCTTAATCTTGGGGTCATGTCTTCAAGCCCCACGTTGAGCATGGAGCCTACTTAAAAATATAATAAACAAACAAACAAAACAGAAACTTACATCAAGGCCTTGGACTTTATTTGTGCTCTCTCCCTACCAGCTCTATACGACTCATGCAATTGATTTAATAAGAAACATGTCCAAAGTAACTATAGAAATCCTTCACTGATATCACAAATATTTATTGCACATCTATTATGTGAAAGGTACTATTCTAGGGCCTGGGAGTTTAACACATCATCCCTGCCTACAAGATGCTTACCATACATTCACTAGTTTCAAGACAGCATGGTAAGTGCTACAAAAGGGGTAAGTGCTGGGGACTTCAGAGGCATAATATTAACACCGGATCAGCATGTTAGTGTAGTGGATTACAGAAGTAAGGTAAAAACCAAAGCCTGAAAGCTAACTAAAACTGATGTGAAAATAAAGAGGCATGACAGGAGTGTTCTGGGCAGACAGAGTAAGTACAAAGGCCCAGACTCACAGAAAGCAGGAAATTTCAGGAATTAAAGTTGTTTGGTGTGGCTGGGGCATAATGTGCAAGAACTAGGGTAGGATGGAGGGCAGGACTGGGACAGAGGAAGCTGAAGAATACTGAGGTCTTTTCAATTTGTAATGTGACAAAAAACCGGGGAGATTTGCTGAAGAGATCAAAGTGCAGCCTGAGGGCTGCTTTAGAGAAGGATGGAAGGACTTTAATAATGGAAAAGGATATGATCAGAACTCTGTTTGGTAAGGCCACTCCAGCTGCACTGTGGACAGCAAATGGGAGGAGGCGCGGAATTAATCAGGCTGGAGCAAGGAAGGGAGTCAGAGAGAAGATGTAGCAGGGATCTAGAAAAGATGATGGTGGCCTGAGTTAGTAACGTGAATCAGGTTGGAGAAGAGGGGACAGGTTAGAGAGTTATGTAGGAGGTGGCATTGTCATTACCCAAGACTGACCAGATGAGGGAAGAAGGAGAATGGTGGCAGGTTTGTGGCACAGATCACTATGGGCTACCAGCCCACATATATTATTATTATAAGAAGTATAATAGTAACTATTATTATTTTTAAAGAACCAGGTTTGGAGCTTTTGGAGGTAAGGTAAGTTCAGTATGGGACATGTTGCACATTCAAAAGCAGATACCCGACAGACTATAGAGACATACAACTCAAGAGTGATGGATTATAACTGAAGTCACAGAGAGGAGGGCACAGGCCAGGTCAGAACTCTAGAGACCAGTGACATTTATGGGATGACCAGATCAGAGGAGGTGGCAAAGAGAACTGAAGAAGGATGGTCAGATTGGTGAGGAACCACAGAGTGAAGGCCGTGGCAGCAGTGTGAGTGAAGCAGTGGCATGTGCTCTGTGACATTAGGTAAAACAAAGGTGAGAAGTACAAGGGGGCAGGGGGGATCAACTCTCAAATGCTGAGGAGTGGATGGGAGATAAGCAAATGGAGATACTGGCTAAAAACAAGTCCTCTTTTTTTTGATTTTTAAAAAATGTTTACTTATTTTTGAGACAGAGCGTGGCCGGGGGTGGGGGTGGGGGGGAGCTGAGAGAGAGGGAAACACAGAATCCAAATCAGGCTCCAGGCTTTGAGCTGTCAGCACAGAGCTCGACACGGGGCTCAGGCTCATGAACTGTGAGATTATGATGTAAGCCGAAGTCGGACTCTCAACCAACTGAGCCACTTAGGCACTCCCAAAACAAGTCCTTTTTTTTAAGTAAGCTCCATGCCTAGTGTGGAGCCCAAACTGGGGCTTGAACTCAATGGCCCTGAGATCAAGACCTGAAGTTGAGATCAAGAGTCGAACAGTTAAACAACTGAGCCACCCAGACACCCCTAAAAATGACTCTTTTAAGAAGTTTGTCTATACAAAGGAAGACAATCATAGAGTGGAAGTCGGCAAGAGGAATAGAGTTCAAAAAAGGATTTTTTTAAATGTAAGAAAGACCTAAATATATTTAAATATGGAAATAGATGCAAGGAGTTTATAGTTTCATATTATAATCATGATCTTTCCCCTATATCCTCCACTTCCTTCTCACAGGAAATCCACAGGGAAGATCCGTCTTACAATATGCTAGGTGCTAAGTATTTTAAGCCAGAGCAGTTTCAATGCAGATGTGACTAACAACATCCTTGCAAACAGAGTGCCTCTAATGCCTCCCCTGACATCTGCTCCCCCGCCAGCTCTTTATTTATAGCCACACATAATATAAAACTTCTGATTTTCTCATCATCTTTAAAACAGTCTATATTCTTCTAAAATTTGTTAATGTTTATTTATTTTTGAGAGGGAGAGAGACAAAGTGCAAGCAGGGGAGGGGCAGAGAGAGAGAGGGAGACACAGAATCCCAAGCAGGCTCCAGGCTCTGCACTGCCATCACAGAGCCCAACGTGGGGCTCAAATCCACGAGCCGTGAGATCATGACCTGAGACCAAGTTGGACGCCCAACTAGCTGAACCCAGGCTCCCCAGTCTATATTCTTCTAAAATGGTCCTTTCAAAACCATAAATATTTGCTAACTTACAAAGATCCATCGGAGACATGCACACGGTTACCCTCTCCCTGTTTTCTTGTGTCAGCAGCAGAATCTCCACCGCTATTTCCGTAGGAGTACTTATTTGTTATTGTTTTGGGAGAAGCTGTGGTTTCAGAAATGGAAAAGAGAAGAATCTGTCAAAGCAGCAAGGGCATAGGAGGTGCCTACCCTCCAACTGAAGGTCAAGAGGGCTGTCCTGCCTGCCCACTAGGCAATTACTCAAAATGTCATCCCCACTCTGCCTATAAACCTCACCCCACTTTATTAAACTACTTGATATTTCATCCAATTCATTTAAAAAATAATTCTGAGAAGGTTAGAGAGCTTTCAGCTATACATGAATCACCTGAATAGCGGGCTGATTTTCCCCCACCCCTGACCTCAGACCTATGACACTGAGTCGGGGCTTTGATGGGGTGGGGTTGGGAAGAGGACTCAAAAGCAAGGAAAACTTGGGCCTTAAGGGAAGGACAGGTGACCGCTGGTCAGGTACTACAGTGGAGGGCTGATGGAAGCATCCAAGTCCTATGAGCCTGAAATCTTGGAAAAGGGAGAGGAGTTTAGATGAGAAGCATTTGGGATATGAAAAGGCATCAAAGGGTAAGCATCATTTTAAAAGCCTGCCTCATGTTAATCCAATTCCAGAAAAGGTAGATCAAACTCTTTTCCTTTCTCTAGAATATTCCTAAAATCCAGGACCTAAGTGTATTAGTCAGGATTCTCCAGAAAAACAGAACCAGTACGATGGATATATATCTAGATATAGAGGTTAGATAGACAGACAGAAGGACAGATTGATATAAAGAAAGAGATTTATAAGGAATTAGCTCACTTGATTAAAGAGGCTGGCAAGTCCCAAGATGTGTGGGGTAAGTCAGCAAGCCAGAGACCAGGGGAGCCAATAATGTAGTTCTAATCCAAAGGCCAGCAGGCTCCAGACTCAGGAAGAGCCAGTGTTTCAGTTCAAGTCTGAAGGCAGGAAAAAGCTGATGTCCCAGGCAGTCAGGAAGAATTCTCTCTTACTTAGAGGAGGGTCAACCTTTTTGTTCTATTCAAGCCATCAACTGATTGGATGAGGTCTACCCACATTAGGGAAGAAAATTTGCTTTACTCAGTCACCAATTTAAATGTTAAGCTCATAGGGGCACCTGGGTGGCTCAGTTGGTTAAGGGTCCCACTTGGGCTCAGGTTGTAATCTTTCAGTTCATGGGTTCAAGCCCCACATCAGGCACTGTGGTGATGGCTCAGAGCCTAGAGCCTGCTTCAGACTCTGTGTTTCCCTCTCTCTCTCTGCTCTTCCCCCACTTGTTCTCGCTCTCTCTCTCTCTCTCTCTCTCTCTCTCTCTCAAAAATAAATAAATATTTTTAAAAATTAAAAAAATAAAATAAATGTTAATCTCATATAAAAACTTCCTTACAAAAACACCCAGAGTAATGTTTGACCAAATATCTGGGCACCCCATGGCCCAATCAAGTTGACACATAAAACTAACCATCACACTAAGTTTGTAATACAGTTCTGTCACATGGTTCAGTCAACATTTGAAAGGCCCTGTGCTATGAAATACAAATAGCTAAGTCAGATCCCTTCCTCCTAGTGGCAATAAGATTGATATCCCATATATAATTCTAGTAATGGCATTAAACACCATGAAGAGCATAGGAAGAGACTATTTCTTCCATAGGCTTTCAGGGAAAGAGTATAGCATTTCAGCAGGGAACTGAAGGATGATGATAATGGCATAAAGGAGGAAGGCATTCCTAATGAAGAAAAGAAACAAAAAGACAAATAATCAGGAAAACATGATGAGTCATCTAGTTTAACTGCATTTTTAAATTTTTTTTACATTTATTTATTTTTTGAGAGATAGAATGAGACAGAGCATGGGTGGGGAGGGTCAGAGAGAGAAGGAGACACAGAATCCGAAGCAGGCTCCAGGCTCCGAGCAAGCATTCAGCACAGAGCCCGACGCAGGGCTCAAACCCACCAACCTCGAGATCGTGACCTGAGCCGAAGTCGGACGCTTAACCAACTGAGCCACTCAGGCGCCCCTTAACTGCATTTTAAAGTATATGAGGAGAAACCAAAGCAATCTATATAATGGTAGGTGGTAAAGGGAACCCAGAGCTTCCCAATCTCCCCAGTAGGACTTTCTAAGAACCAGCAACCTTTGGCCAGAATCTTTCTGAATTGTTTCAGTTCAGCTTTTAAATACTTCTGGGAAGTAACTTACTTCCCATTCTGCTAACTCCTTCCATCTCCTCGAGTTCCTCTCCTCCAGTTTTCAGTATGCCCCATTACTCATTAGGCTACAGATTTAAAAGTCTTTTTAAAGGCTCAGTCGGTTAAGCATCCCGATTCTTGGCTTTGGCTCAGGTCATGATCTCACGGTTCGTGAGTTTGAGCCCCACATTGGACTCTGCACTGATGGCACAGAGCCTGCTTGGGATTCTCTCTCTCCCTCTCGCTGCCCCTCTCCCACTAGTGCTCACCCCCCACCCTTTCTTTAAATAAATAAATAAACTTTAAAAAATCTAAAAGGATTTTGAGAAAGAATCAGCACCTAATCCACATTTATTAACCTGTTTCATGAAATATATTTCAGGCCCAAAACAATGAATTTCAAATTCATGGAACAAATATCTACCATCACCTACTATATGTGTCATGCCCTGTGATAAGTCCTGGGGATATAAAAATATGTTTCCTGCCCTAAAGTAACTGTCTGCTTAAATGTTTTTATTTTTGAGAGAGAAAGAGACAGAATGTGAGCAGGGGAGGAGCAGAGAGGGAGGCATAGAATCCAAAGCAGGCTCCAGGCTTTGAGCTGTCAGCACAGAGCCCAACGTGGGCTCAAACTTGTGAAACATAAGATTATGACCTGGGCTGAGGTCAGATGCTGAACCAACTGAGCCACCCAAGCACCCCTCTCACTGTCCACTTTAGAACAAAGACTCATCAGAAGATGGAGAATATCTTTGGAGACATCTTGAGTAAGGACATGCAAAAGGTATCTTCAAAGTCAGTTCTAATCCAGAAAGCAATTTTGCCTGGTTTGTGACCACAGGAATAAAGGTACCCACCTTACTTTCAAATCAGTGCTCAGTAGCTGTTAGCACAAGTTACAGTGGTGGAGCCAACCAATGCACACTGAGCACCTCCAAGTGTCAGGCATCGTATTAGGCTTGTGAGATACAAAGAGGAGTAAGAAGTATTTCTGAAGTGCTTCCTGTTAACCAGGTGTTATGGCAGGTACTGGAGACATGGTCCCTCAAGATGGAAAGGAGTATCCTACAGAAGCAGGAAGCAACAATCACCTAGCTTACCTATCCTGTTCGCTGAATTTCCCTGGCTCATCTTCCTCCAACACTTTGATTCAACTTGTTCTCCACTTTGATAGTCAAAGTGATCTCCCTAAAATACAAATCTGATCATGTCAATGCCCGTACCATTACCTTGAGGATAAAATCCAAACTTCTTTACCTAGTATGCCAGGCTCTTCATAAGGTTTCCTACTTATTTCTAACCACTGTCCCTCTGTACTCCCTGTTACAATATACTCAACCACTTCTAGTTCCCTAAATATATAGGTACCCCTCACACCACTGACTTACTAACTTTGTACATGCTATTCCCTCTGAGTGGGAGGCTCTTTCCTCAATTTTTATTCCTCCTTTAGAATGTGCTCTTGAAAAAAGAAAAAGGAAAAAAAGCCTCGTCTGACTGGTCTCAACACCTCCACCCTAATCCCAGATGAATTATGAGACCCTCCTCTGTGTTCCCATAATACTCCATCTGTCCCTCAGTCATGACATTTGTCATCCTGCTCTGTAATTGTCTGTTTATTTGACTATCACACAAGACCATGAGCTCTTTAAGGACCACTAAAACCCTTAGATTTTATTCCCATTGTATGCCCAATATAATGCTTAGTATCTAGTTGTCATTCAGGAAACTAAATACTTCTTAAGAGGTTGAATGAGTGAATGAATAAAAATATCAAGCATTTACTGGAATCTGTGTGTGAGACACATGGAAAAACCTCCAATTTAATGAATATTTATTGGGTACCTATAATGTCAGTAGTTTCTTGACATGTACTTTAATAAAAGTCAGAAACAAAGACACAATTTCTAACCCTAAGTTACTTTCAGAGGAGTGAGAAAAGTTAAATATGTACTCAGATAAAGAATAGGGCATAATAACAGTGCAATCATGCTACTAAAGTTATCAAAAGGGCAATGGATGGCCATGGCCACCAACACATTGTTTTCCAAAATTGTTCTTACAACCACCCTAGTTATACTGGCTAGGTAATAATGAACCTTTTCTACTTAGTTCAACCAAGATTGACTAATTTTTCAGAGGAACTAACAATAGGAACAAAGAAAGAAAAAACACAAAAGAATTTTTTTTAAAGACAGACATTTTCAGTCAAGGATAGCCAGGGTCTAACCAGGGAATTCTCAGTGGATACCACCTGCTGACGTCTGAACTTCCTTGGACATCAGATCCAACTCCTCAGGCCCCTAACTGGCTCACCAAGGATTTGGCCTGGCTTAGTTTTCACTCCCTTTCAGGAAACCTTGAGTGGTGCTTGCTGTGTGTAAGCTGGCAAGTCCAGATCCCTGGGGAAGGAGCCCTTCCTTTCCCTTTCTGCCCCTTCAGGCTCCTCTCCTGAACTTTAGCCTGGCCTGAGCTTAAAGGTGGCCACCTCCTTTGCCCTACCTAGAAATCACTTTAATTTTGAGACCCTGGAATTTCTTCTGAAATTCTGCCTGAAACTCACCTTTCTCTGTCTTTTTATTTATTTATTTATTTATTTTGAGAGAGACAGAGAGACAGCGTGAATTGGGGAGGGGCAGAGAGAGGGAGCGAGAAGAATCCCAGATTCTCAGCGCTGAGCCAGACATGGGGCTTGTAAGATAATGACCTGAACCTAAATCAAGAGTCAGATGCTTAACCAAGTGAGCCACCCTGGCGTCCCTCTGTCTTTTTTTAAAATCCCGGCTAGAATATCTGCCTTAGCCTGACCTTTGTCAAGGACAGTTCTACCCTTTAGGGTATCCAACTGGTTTCCTCTCCTTCCGCTGAACTTACGCTACTTGGCCTCATCTATTTTCCCGGAATGCCCCTCCGCCTTCCTCCCAACATTTGCACGTTTGCATAGTTCACTTGTTCAGGAAGCCTTCCCTGAGCAGCTTAGTCCACAGGGCAGCTCCCCTACATCTGAACTCCAAAAGCTCTGTTTGCTACACTCGGTGCCCTGTGTTTCATTACATGCAGTCCCAACTCTGATTTATATGTTTACCTGTCTTATTACCTCTGACCACACCCAGACTGTAACCTCCTTAAAGGAAGGAATTGTATTTTATAGTTCCCCCCTCCCCCAATTGCACCTACCCACGACTGAGAACAGTTACTGAGCACCTACCGTACATAAGTTGCCGTCCTGGTGCTTTATGTATGTTATTTCACTTGATCCTCCCAATTTTCTCACAAATGAGAAAACTGAGGGTCAGAGAACATGAATAAAAGGCCAAGGCCACACAACTAAAAAGTGGCAGAGTCATGAAGGGAATCCAGGTCCCTCAGCCGCCAAAGCCTGTTGGCCTCCAAACCCAACTGGCACCTCACGAAGAGTAGGCGTACCGGAACTGCTCGCTGCTGACCAAGCTGTTTCCAGGGCCAGGCAGAGAGCCAAGGTACACAACCCAAGGCACCAGAGCCAGCTTGATACCTCCCTCCTCCAAAGCCCACATCTAGGTCTCCCGGGGTCCCTGCAGGGTCTCCCTGGTTTCCTGGCACTAACATTCCACCCTGTGCCAATACAGGCAGTAGCCCCAGTCCGTTACACAGGTGACTTTATGGAAGCCCTGACCAAATGCGAAAGACATCAGGAAATGAAAAGTCATAGGCCCCTCCCTATAGCCACCCAGTTTCACCGCTTGTGTTTTCTTTTTGGGGCCTGTCAGGCAACTTTGGGATTGCAGGAGCAAGACTTTTGCCAATAAGTCCTGTCTAAAACAGATAGGTTGGGGGGTGCCTGGATGTGTTCACTTGGTTAAGAGTCCAACTCTTTTTTTTTTAATTTTTTATGTTTATTTTATTATTGAGACAGAGAGAAACAGAGCATGAGTAGGGGAGGGGCAGAAAGAGAGGGAGATACAGAATCCGAAGACAGGCTCCAGGCTCTGAGCTGTCAGTACAGAGCCTGACGCAGGGCTCGAACCCACGAATAGTGAGATCATGACCTGAGCCGAAGTTGGACACTTAACCAACTGAGCCACCCAGGCGCCCCAAGAGTCCAACTCTTGAGTCTCTCTCTGCCCCACCCTGTCTCGCTCGCTCCTGCCTGTGTACACTCTCTCAAAATAAACGTACATACATACAACACGATACATACATACATACATATAGGTTTGAAGAAGCCCTGAAACTGTGTAAACCCCAGGTCAGCAGGAAGTCCTGTCTCTCCTGCTATGGAAGAGCAGGCCACACCTTCCACATGCCCACATGGAAGCAGGCTTCTCCACTCTGGTGAAGTACCATTTACTGAGTGTCTATTATGTGCCAAGCACCATACCCAGTGCTTCAAATGTTTATCTCAATGAATTTTTTTTAAAACATGGATTTCTTGGGGCACCTGGGTGGCTCGGTTGGTTAAGCATCTGACTTCAGGTCATGATCTTGCAGTTCTTAAGTTCAACCCCGTGTCGGGCTCTGCACTGATGGCTGACAGCTCAGAGCCTGAAGGCTGCTTCAGATTCTGTATCTCCCTCTCTTTCTCTGCCTTTCCCCTGCTTGTGAGCGTGCTCTCTCTCTCAAAAATAAATAAGTAAACGTTTTTAAAAATATGGATTTCTTACCTTTTTAATTTTTTTATTTTTTAGAGAGCGAGAGAGAGCATGTGCGTACACACGAGTCGGGGGTGGGCAGAGAGAGAGAGAGAGAGAGAGAGAGAGAATCCCAAGCAGGCTCCATGCTCAGCACAGAGCCCAATGTGGGGCTCGATCCCACAATCTTGGGATCATGACCTGAGCCAAAATCAAGAGTCAGATGCTCAACCAACTGAGTCACCCAGGTGCCCCAATCTCAAATGAATTCTTATTAACATTCTGTGAATACGAGGTCTAGTGCCGTAGTTAGGGACACAAACTCTGGGGTCAAACTGCAAGTTCAGAATTCCAGCTCCACCACTTACACATTGCATGGACTTGGTCCTGCTATGTCATGCCTCAATTTCCGCATCTGAAAAATGACAACTACACTAGCACTTAATTCCTAGAAATGTATGAAGATTCACTGAATTAATAAGTGGAAGATGCTCAGTACATTTTACTGTTATAATAACTATGATGTAGTCATCATCTCCTTTTGACAGGTGTAGCAACTGAGTGTTAAGAGAGCATAAGTCACTTGCCAAGGTACATAGTTGGTAAAGAACAAAGCATGAACTTAAATCCAGGTCTGGTCTATCTGACTCCAAAGGCACATGGACATCTAAGAAATCCCAGTGCTTAAAGCCTCTCTAACAGGGAGTATGAAAGAGTTACACAAGGACCCAGGCTAGAACTAAGTTCCCAGGGTCAACCTGTGGAAGTAGAAAGTTGCAGGGCCCAGAAGCAACCCCAAGAATGTAGGGTCTGAAAATATTTCACTCACCCTTTTCCTCACTCAAGGTAGGGGTATAACTGGATCAGTCCTCCAGTAATTTTACACAAATGACCTCAGGCTGAAATGAATATGAAAGGCAGTATTGAAGAGGAAAAAGTCACAAGAGGACATCACAAACCCTTAGCAAAATGGTTTTTCCAGGGAGGGGGAAAATCCTACCCAAGTTCATTTGGTGCCTCACTAGGGTAGAGGGGATCTGAACTTAGTATGAGAACCTCAGAAAAAGTTTTGGCACCAATCAGTCCAAGCATTTTTGTGCCCCCTTCTCTCTACCCCACCCTTTCCTACTGCTAACCTCCTGGTCTGAATGGAGTGAAGTAATAGTACTTCCCTAAAGATAATTCTGCAGGACCTCAAATTGCCCTTCCTTCTCACTGATGATGTTCTCAGGAGCTAACAAATTTTGTTTCCAGGGCCCCAAGGAACAGACACTCATGTCTGGGAATGCTTGACGGCATGCTCCCGCGTCATGAGGAGCTGAAAGACCAGGTGAGGAACAATCAGAGCTGCCATCCCCACCACGTTACCTATCACAGCATTTCCAAAGGAGCCATTTCCTACCTCCCATGGTCACTGTGTCCTGAAAAGTAGTCAGACACTGCAAGGAGCTAGGCTCCTGCTTCTTTCCTGCATCAGCCATTTCTAGCATCTACCTCACTTGTCTGGTTCTGAGAGCTCTCAAAACCTGCCTAGTAAGAGAGTCAGATACTGAGGGAACTGGGCCCAGAGAGCTTTGTCCAAGAAAAGACCAACTATTAATAATTCGGGACAGGGAGTGAATTTCATTTATCCTTGAAAATTCAGCACCTGACAGTTGGTAGTTAGGTGACAGTAAAAGTGAAATTAAATTGTTTTAAAGGTTAGAAAGCCTAAATATTGGTTAGAAACAAGCTCCAAACCTGACCTGTTTCCTGTTTGTCAACCTGTCTCTAATTGTCCCACAACAGGATAATACCTCTGTCATAGAAGCTCTCCGATCCTCTGGATCCTGCTCACAAATCCAAGGGTGGTGATAGCTAAATAGTCAATATCCAATTTCTGAGAACTGACCTTGATTGCTCAGAAGGGACTGATGTTTCATTCTCCACTTCCTCACACCCTCACACATTACACACCCAAGAATGAAACAAAGTGAATTTCAGACCAGATTAAAGAAATTTCTAACATCTTTTTAATCGGTGCTCTGACAACATGTTACCAGCACATCGCATTAAAAAAGCAGAAACAGAGAGCAAACCAGCTCATGAATCACTTCCTCTCAGCAACAACCACTTTGACCCCACACTCCCATCCGCATGCACACACCAGGCGCTTGTAACATGTACGTGCACATCCCCAGCACCTACTCTAAACTAAATGGCAGCGACACACAAGCCATTAGCATGCCACACACGATTCATGTAAGTGTGCCATGGGCCCCCAGGCAATATTAAGAATATAACCCCACCCACCCTTCACCGCAGAGGAGTGCTGGGAGCTAGAGCATGCACATGTGTCTCTGTGCCCTGTGTGTTCTGTCAGGTTCTGCAGGGAAAGAGGAAAACATGAAGCAGGGACCCTGATAGCTATGAAAAGAATTTCCTGCTATTTGTTTCAGGGAACCACAAGCAGAAAAGAGCCAGGAAAGTTATCCAAACAATCATAGCCCACTCCGGAAACTGAATGTGATGCTCAGGGGAAAGTTGTGGAAGAGGTGGGAGTACAGGAAGGAAAGTCATATCAAGCCAAAACATTCTGTGCAATGGCAAGGAGCCCCCCAATTAGGCCCTCCTTCCCTGCCAAGGGGCAGGGGGACTCCTGACTCCAAAGACTGTCCTCACCACACCCACAGTGGACATCTTTGGGCTACTGAAATAAACACAGAGCTGTGCAAGAAGAGGCACAAATAGAATTCTCAACCTGCTTATTTGGGGGAAGGCAGGCACATGAGACAGAAGAAGCATTCAGGGCTCTGCCACACCCACCCCTGCCTCCCAGGTGCTAATCACAGTATCAGACTTTGAGGACAGGAAGGAACATAAAAGATGATCTCAGCCAAATTCAACTGCATATAAGAAAACCCAAGTCCAGGGTAGGCAAGTGACTTTCTCAAGGTGCACTCAGCTCACATAGAACAAGCTCTTCTTACTCCTAGGCTCTCCCCTACCTCTGGATCTCCCTGAGGCCACAGTGTGGGAATATCCCCCCAAAGTGAACTGTATGAAACTCCCTTGTCCTTTTCCTCACTCAAGGTAGGGGTATAACTGGATCAGTCCTCCAAACTCACTAGTGGATGAGAGGAAGAATGGTATTTCCTCCTGTTTATCTCCACTGCCTGGCTTGGAGCCCTTAGGAGATCAATCCTCCATTTCAGAAAAGCCCACTGCTGTGAGTGACAGGGTCTCCACCCCACATCCCATGCTGCAGCCCCACTGTCTGCACTCTCACAGGGTGAAGCAGCTAAGCTTCATGGAAAGCTCTACCCCCCAGTGCAACTGCCCCTTTCAGAGCACAGCCCCCACAGGGCCCTGAACCCTCCTTTGTTCCCCTCCCCCCCCCATTTTCACTCCAGGGGACAGACAAGAGAAGTGAAACCACCCTGAGGGGAGAGAAGCAAATGAAGGGTAAAAGGAAAATGTGAATAAAGGAAGCTGCTTCAAAATGTCTCCCTATCATAAATGTCAGCGTGATTTCATCCATTCTCGGGATGGAATGTACCCTTCCAACAGCCCAGAGAAAGAAAGGAAGTTTAGGCTACATTGTTGATTCACAGGGAGATGACACCCAAACTGTGGGTGACTAAAGAACCCAAGATTCCATTGCCTTCCAGAATCCAGCCCTCACTCAGTAGTCTCCACTATCACTGAGAAATTCTGCTTTCACCAAAAAATCGCTAAAACTGATCCATGAATTCAGAAAAGTCGCAGGATATAAAATCAATGCACAGAAACCAATTGCATTCCTATACACCAATAATGAAGCAACAGAAAGAGAAATCAAGGAATCGACACCATTTACTATTGCAGCAAAAACCATAAAATACCTAGGAATAAACATAACCAAAGAGGTAAAAAATCTATACACTGAAAACTATAGAAGCTTATAAAAGAAATTGAAGAAGACACACAAAAAATGGAAAAATATTCCATGCTCCTGGATTGGAAGAACAAGCATTGTTAAAATGTCAATACTACCCAAAGCAATCTACATATTCAATGCAATCCCTATCAAAATAACACCAGAATTCTTCACAGAACTAGAACAAACAATCCTAAAATGTGTATGGAACCTGAAAAGACCCCAAATAGCCAAAGCAATCTTGAAAAAAAAACCAAAGCTGGAGACACCACAATCCTGGACTTCAAGACATATTACAAAGCTGTAATCATAAAGACAGTACGGTACTGGCACAAAAACAGACACTCAGATCAGTGGAACAGAATAGAGAACCCAGAAATGGACCCACAAACGTATGGCCAACTAATCTTTGACAAAGCAGGAAAGAATATCCAATGGAATAAAGACAGTCTCTTCAGCAAGTGGTGCTGGGAAAACGGGACAGTGACATGCAGAAAAATGAACCTGGACCACTTTCTTACACCATACACAAAAATAAAGTCAAAACAGATGAAAGACCTAAATGTAAGACAGGAAACCATTAAAATCCTAGAGGAAAAAGATGGCAAAAACCTCTTTGACCTTGGCCGCAACAACTTCTTACACATCTCCAGAGGCAAGGGAAACAAAAGCAAAAATAAACTATTGGGACCTCATCAAAATAAAAACCTTCTGCACAGCGAAGGAAACAATCAGCTAAACTAAGAGGCAACTGACAGAATGGGAGAAGATATTTGCAAATGACATATCAGACATAGTATCCAAAATCTATAAAGAACTTACCAAACTCAACACCCAAAAAATGAATAATCGAATGAAGAAATGGGCAAAAGACATGAATAGACACTTCTCCAAAGAAGACATCCAGATGGCAAATAGACACGTGGAGAAATGCTCAACATCACTCATCATCAGGGAAATACAAATCAAAACCACAATGAGATACAACCTCACACCTGTCAGAATGGCTGACATTAACAACTCAGGCAACAACAGATGTTGGCGAGGATGCAGAGAAAGAGGATCTCTTGCACTGCTGGTGGAAATGCAAACTAGTACAGCCACTCTGGAAAACAGAATGGAGGTTCCTCAAAAAATTAAAAATAGAACTACCTTACCACCCAGCAACTGCACTACTAGGTATTTACCCAAGGGGTATAAGTGTGCTGTTTGGAAGGGGCACATGCACCCCAATGTTTACAGCAGAGCTATCGACAATAGCCAAAGTATGGGTAGCGTCCAAATGTCCATTGATGGATGAACGGATAAAGATGTGATATATATATATATATATATGTGTATATACATACACATATATATATATATATAATAGAGTATTACTCTGCAATCAAAAAGAATGAAATCTTGCCATTTGCACCTACATGGATGGAACTAGAGGGTATTATCCTAAGCGAAATTAGCCAGAGAAAGACAAATATCATATGACTTCACTCATATGAGAAATTTAAGATACTAAACAGACCATCGTAAGGGAAGGGAAGCAAAAATAATATAAGAACAGGGAGGGGGACAAAACATAAGAAGACTCAAGTATAGAGAACAAACAGAGGGTTGCTGGAGGGGTTGTGGGAGTGGGGGTGGGCTAAATGGGTAAGGGGCATTAAATAATCTATTCCTGAAATCATTGTTGTACTATATGCTAACTAACTTGGATGTAAATTAAACAATAAATAAATTAATTTTTTTAATTTTTAAAAAGGTAAGAAGAGGGGTGCCTGGGTAGCTCAGTTGGTTAAGCGTCCGACTTCGTCTCATGTCATGATCTCGAGTTCGTGGGCTCGAGCCCTGCATCAGGCTCTGTGCTGACAGTTAGCTCAGAGACTGGAGCCTGTCTTCGGATTCTGTGTCTCCTTCTCTCTCTCTGCCCCTCCCCTGCTCATGCTCTGTCTCTCTGTCTCAAAAATAAATAAACATTAAAAAAATATTTTTTTAAAAAAAGTAAAAAGAAATTCTGCTTTCAGTTGATTCAGGGTGAGACCTACAGATTCTCAGTTTTTAACAAACATCCCAGATAATTCTGATACAGATGGTCAAGGACCATCTAAGAGAAGTCCTACCTCCTCACTGCCCCACCTGACACTGAATGGCTTAAAGCACCTGTTGTGAAGTCTCCAGGGCCTGGCTTCCAACAGGCTCTAGTACATGAGCTGCAAAGCCCTGAACAGATGACTGCACTTGAGTCCCCTGCATCTGTAAAATGGGGCTTATGAAAGTACCCACTGCATCTGCTGTTGTGGTTATCTAGCTATTTAAAGTGCTTAGCACACTGCCTGGTAGGTAGTACACACACAATATTTGTTGGGTATGAGTTTTGTTCTACTAGTCATCATTGGTACCATAATTAGTAAGCACACCATATTTGTTGGCTATTAGTATTTTATATTGCAATATGTACACACTAAACTCGTTTCTCCCAAGAAATGGACAGATCAAGTGACTTCTCAGCTATAGGGTTTCTAGAGCTAGCAGAAATTAGCTTAATCCTAAATTACCTCTTCCCTATGCCCTGCTAGTCTCAACAACCCCCTTCTGCCTCTGGACACTGGGCTCTCAACGAAAGTTTAAATTAAAAAAAAATTAAGCTTATTTATTTATTTGGAGAAAGACAGAGCATGAGTGGAGGAGGGTAGAGAGAGAGAGGGAGACAGAGAATCCCAATCTGCGCTGTCAACACAGAAGCCCAATGCAGGGCTCGAACCCGTGAACCATGAGATCTGAGCTGAAATCAAGAGTCAGATGTTTAACCGACTGAGCCACCCGGTACCCCAAAAGTTTGAAGGTACCTTGTGCTTTTTATGTTTTATAATGATGCTAAGTTCTTTGTGGGGTATGTTCTGATTGCCTGCTCTTCCCTATTAACTTTTCCAAAGCCCTTCCTTGCCTTCCCCCTCTTTCCACCTTTCCCCCCTCATCAACTTAAAGCCCCCATCTTCCAGAAGACTTATAGGCAGTTAATGTGACCCCCAGGCTAAGAATATCTGCCTGGAAGAAACCCTGGAAAATCACTCTGATTAACAGAAAAGGTTGATGGAGAGTAGAGCTCAAGCCATGCCCTTGTGCAGAGGAGAACAGGGCTAAGCTGAGGGACAAGCTCTGGGCACACTCCCTCTTCTCAATCGCTGCCTCCACCACTTCCTTGCCCCGTCCTGGCCTCCTCCTACAGCTTCTTCCCACTGTCCAGACAGTGTTTCCACCTGGACCATCCACAGACATCTCACCCAAACATACCCCAAACTGCATTTAGCATCTCAGTCCCAAACTAGCCTATCCCTCATCCTCATCCCTAATGGCACCTGATCCACCCAAGAGCCCAAACCAGATGCAGCTCCAAGTAATCTTCAGCACCCTCACCAACCACCACCCCCTTGGTCATTCACCAAGGCCTGCCAGTTCTTCATATGGCTCTCCCGCCCCTGCTCTCCCAGCTCAGATCTCAGACTCCAGGGCGGACTCCCAGTGGCTGCAACAAACCACCTGCCAGAGCACGTCTCCTGAAATACAATTCTGACCAGGTCACTTCCCACTGAAATCCTCTGACTGTTCCCCACTCACAGGAGTTCAAACTCCTTAGGCTGGGTGTCAAGACTTTCACAATTTGGGAGGGCTCTACCCCTCCTGCTACCAAAGACAGACCCCCAAATAAGATGAGGCCAAAAATACCCACCACTCCACTCTAACCAAAGAGGCCAGCCACCCAGGGAACATGATATCTAGGGGTCAGTTGCCTCTCACACAGACATCAGCTAAATTTATTTTTATCTGATGGTGGATCCTTGGGCCCTGAAGGAACGATACAGACTTCAACAAGGAAGAAGGAAGATATATATGGCCAGGACATTCAAACAGCAGGGCCTAAGCTCTTTTAGCAAAGCGCCTCATTGTGCAGCCAGCAAAGCTAAGAACTAGAGAAACAAATCTACTAACTCAAGGTCAGAGATTTAGCCACCACCACCAGAGCCCAAGTCCCTCCCGGCCCACAATTCTGCTTCTTTGCCAAGAGGCCTAAAAGACTCTCCCAAGCACAACTGTGTGGGATTCCCACAACCTGCCCTTTTTTCTGGACGTAACTCAGGACCCTCTACCACACTATACAAGTCTGCAGATTCCCAGGTGACTTGGACAGAACAGAAACAGGAAGGCTACAGCTTTGGCACCAGTTCAGAGTGGAACTCCTAGGGCCAAACACAACGGGCCTTTGACTATCCGGGGGGAAAAAAGGCCCATTGTCTTGTTGGGTGGAACCAAACCATAACAGGAGCAAGGAAACCAGTTTTGTGCCCAGAGATGGGGACTTGACCCTCAAACATCTGGGTGGGGAGAGGGAAGGGAGAAGAAAACAGAGGCAATTGCAACAGTTCTTACTCACTCCTGGTTTTGTTTGTTTGTTTGTTTTCCCTCACATAGAGCTCTGCATGGCCTCTGAGTCCCCCAGGATCTACGGAGACCAGGAAAAGGCATGGCTCCCTAGTGGGTGAAGGAATCAAAATGATATTTAGATGGCTCCATTATGAGACTGTTAGCAGAAAAAGGAACCACTCTACCATTTCCCTAATTGCTGGTGAAACAAAAAACAAAAAACAAAAACTCAGAGCTACACATCCACCCCCTCAACAAAGAAAACAAACCCTTCCTGCAAAATACAGGGGACATATCGGGGCAGGGAGCCCCTCCCCACCTCAGTACAGCAAGAAACAGGAGGAGGGAAAGAGCAGAAAAGCCTGAGCTTTAAACAACAAATATTTCATGAGTACATTCTCCCCATACACCAAGTCCAAAGCTACTTGATACGATTCCTAGTGGCCAGATTGTCAGTTTGCCCCATAAGGGGTCTCTGACCATATTCCTTGATGCCTAGAGATTCGTTCCTTTGGGTCTGACTCACTGAGATGATGGACCATTTAGATTGAAGTACAAAGTCTCATGCTTACCCGCAACACAAAGTTCACTGTTTCTAGGCCAGGAGGGTTGGGGGGAGGAGCATCTACTGTTTCTCCCTTCCTACCCTTGCACCTGCTGTTCCTTTGCCTGTAACACCCTTCCTTCTCCTGCCCATCCCCTCAGCAAACTCAAATGGTGTGCTCTCTCACAAACCTTGAAGGGGCTCCCACAGGCAGATGAATGCTTCCCTCTTTGTGCTCCCACAGCACATTGAACTTAGCTCTATTTGTAATATCCTGGAATAATGATATTTAATGTTTTTATTTTTGAAAACTAAGTATGAAAAAGAAAATCATTTCCCATCTGTAATTTAGACTTATCATTGCTTAACATTTCAGCATATTTCTTCCGGTCTCTTCTTCCAGGTGACAGACTGTAACTTTCCAGAATGCAAAGACCAAATACTTTCTTTTTCCAGCTCTTACAGTTCTGGAGATCAGAAGTCCAAAATGGGTCTCACTGGGATAAAATCCAGGGGTTGGCGGGTTGGTATTTCTTCTGGACGTTCAAGAGGAAGATCTGCTTCTCCACCTCATCCCATTTCTAGGGGCCACCCGCATTCTCGGGTCATACCCCACCACCACCACCACCACCCTCAGCCCTCAAAGCCAACGAAGGCAGGTGGACTTGCTCACATCCTTGCTGCAGGGCCCTAACACTGGCTCTCCTGCTTCCTTCTCTCACTGACAAGGACCTGTGACTGCTCATGGCCCACCAGGATAACCCGGGAAACTCTTGCCATCTCAAGAGCTTCATCACATCTGCAAAGTCCCTTTGGCCAAATTAAGTAACCCCCACAGTTTCCAGGTGTTTGGATGTGGACTTGGCAGAGGCCATTACTCTGCATACCACACATACCTTCTCTGAAGTCTACAATAGAAATCTGCTTTGCCTTCCTTCTCTTTCACTTTTCTTCTGACACACCGGCAAGAGCCCAAGCTTTCAGGTGAAACATACCAGTCTGTCGTTAACTGGCTGGATGACCTTGGACCAGTCACTTCACCACCCTTACCCTCTTTTTTCTCATCCGTAGCACAAGGATACTCACAGCGCATTAGGAAAAAACAGTGAAATTGTAAGTTAAACAGTGTCTGGAATGTGATGAGCCCACTGTAACCATCCCTTCCATCCTTGCCTTCACCATCCCACTGTCTCCTCCTTTGTCTCCTTTCTCATCATTTAGCAAAGAAGGCCATACTACCCACTTCTTGTGATTCTGCTTCAGTGCTTCTTGGTATCTGATGATGGGGTTTTGAGGTGATGGTGGGGTTCAGAACTGATGGCCAAGAAAGAATTCTTGAAGACGTCTTTGGTGCAAAAAGGTGATTTTATTAAAGCACGAAGACAGGACCAATGGGCAGGAAGAGCTACACTGGGGTTGTAGAGAGTGACAGCTTATATACTGTGGAGTTTGGGGGGAGGTAAAGTCAAGAGGAAGTTTCTTAAAGGGATTTCCATATGCTAACGAGGATTTACAAATTATTGGAGGCCTAGCTATTGTCAAGCTAAGGTTGTTTTTCCCTCTAGCAAAGCATTATCATTAAGATCTAGGGAGTCCCCGATTAGGCTATTGGTGAGGTCTTTGTAAACTGATGGAGACTATCAGTTTAACCATTTGTTTTTTGTCCTTTCCCTTGTTCTTGGGCAGCCAGGAGTGCCTGAGGAATATCACACATATCTCACCTTGGTGGAGGGTTGGGGGAGGTGGTTGGGCTAGCTTGTGCTTGGCCCTCAGTTTACCTTATGGTCCTTCATCATCTGATATCTACTCAAGGAAGCCACTGTATTTATGGTTCCTCATCATGTGATATCTACTCAAGGACAGGTCTGGGCTTTTTAAAAGTCCTTATAGGGGCACCTGGGTGGTTCAGTCGGTTAAACATCTGACTTCGGCTCAGGTTATAATTTCATGGCTTGTGGGTTCGAGCCCCATGTCGGGCTCTATGCTGACAGCTCAGAGCCTGGGGCCTACTTCGGATTCTGTGTCTCCCTCTCTCTCTGCCCCTCCCCCCCACTTGTGCTCTGTGTCTCTCTGTCTCTCTGTCTCTCTCTCTCTCTCAAAAATAAACATTAAAAAATTATTTAAAAGTCCTTTTATGCTCACATAAAACTTATATAGAATTCCTCATAACTTCCACGACAGTCCCAATTCTCCCCTGTTAATCTATACATTCATTTCCTTAGTTCATCCTTCTGCAGCCTTTCTCCTTACTCCTTCTAAATAAGGATAGTGCAGAGACAGGAGGGAGGCCCGGCCATAGCAGGGAATTCCTCTGGCAGGATGAATGCTGTTTGCAAGATGTCCCCTAAAGCCCCCTTCTAGGCTCAGCTTACAGCAAGACCACTAAACTCTAGGATGCATTCCCAGACCCCGAGGGACAGTAACTATGACAGAAGCCACATACCCTCTAGGGATCCTGCCATCAGATTAAGACATTTTTCAGAATGTTGTTCATGAGTTATTTCGACCCAACACTTCCACTCCCGGAAGTTGACTTTCCCCTATCATTTTCATCTCCATCTGGCCTTCTAGGACAGTGGCTAAAAAGTGCCTCCCCACCTAGGTGACCAGGGTGGCACCTTTGCTTAATCCCATAATTGTAATGGCTCATACCCACTCAGCACTCATCCTGAGGGCTATTACGTAGCCACAGGCTTCACAAAAAAATTCCATGAGTGTTATCATCTCTGTTTTAACAGATTTTTAAAAAACTGAGATGGAGAAATTAAGTTAAGTAATTTACCCAACATCCCACAACTCATATTTTACCCTCATCTCCCTCCAAAATAATGTTAATAATTTATCTGGGAAGAGAACATCTGAATATTTCGAGGTCTCCTGAATGAATCTACCTTTCAGAATGATTTTTGCTCCCTCCCCCATTTGCAGGACTCAACAGTCAGTATTTTGTTTTCCATCTTGCCCTTCACTTATGCTGGTGTTCCCTCATGCCACCCTCGCAATGCACATCCCATAAAAGCTTGCTTTTATGAATCTCAATCTCTTTGGGGAAGAAACAGAGTCAGGTTCCTGGTCCTCATGAAAAGTCATTCTTACTGAATTGTCAACCATTTGCACAGCTTTTCTCTGGCCACAAAAGAGGTGCAATAGGGAAAGAAGATGTAATGAGAAGCAGGAGACTGGGAGAGCTCTTGGAATGGTCATAAAGGGGAGGGGATTCCAAATGCAGAAACAGTCATAAAACACACCCAGAGTTTGTGGCCTTGAACAATGGCAGCCCCACCTGTCTCTTTCCATGCCTGTTGGCATCTGACTTCCTTCTCAGCCTGCCCCTCCTGGGCTTGTCTCAGACCAGTACTAGAGACCTGGGACTGGGGCCAAACCAGAGCACCCAGCACTGGGCTGTGTGGGTGGAGAGGGCAGAGAAGGATGGAAAGCATTCACCAAACAGGGGACCTGACTCACCTTTGTATACAGCACTTGGACACGGAATGGATTAGTAAGGGCTGCTTGACAGGACTGGAGGTTTAAGGAATTTAGTAAAGAGTCATACTTGCTTACTGCTGTCTGACTGAGAGCAAAGGGGAGGGTGTGGGAGGCATCACAGCAATCTCCCATTTAGAAACCCATTGTCCCTCCCTTCTCCCTTGGTTGGGTTACATTCCTCTATCCAAAGGTCACTTGTTCACTGAGTTGGGTTCCAGGAAAAACAAATCTCAGTTGAATCTTAAAGAACCAAGCACTCAATTCAGCTCAGGAGTATCTATCATCTTAGTGATGACCAGATGCAAATATGTTTTAAAAGCCAAGCAGAAACTTTTGACTAGAGCCTTTGCACTCACTATCCCTTTGAGGAATGCTGAGCTACATACCAAGGGAGGAAGGAACCTGGGGACTTTTATGTTTACACCTCATCCAATACTCAGAATCGCCCTTTGAAGTAAGTGCTATTATCCCTATTTTGCAAATGAGAAACCAAAACTGCAAGAAGTCAATTAACTTGTCTCCTCTCCAAGAACTGGCAAAAAATGGAACCAAAACTCAGACTTACATATTTCTGAACCTCATGTTTTCACTCCATACCATCCTACCTCTAGAATTCAAAGAAAGGAAAGATGACTGCTTCTAGCAGAGATACTCACAATGGGCTTCAGTGAAGAGACAGGGTCTGAGATGGGCTTTAGGACTGAATGGTAATTCAGGAGGCTGAGCGGCAAGGCCAGGGCACTATAGGAATAAGGGAAAAAATAAGGATAAATTCAGATACAAGAAAGTAAACTGCAGGTTGAGCAAAGCAGCAGATGGGGACTCTGAATGGCAGCCTAAGGAATCTGAATTTACCCTACAGATGACAGGAGTAACTGGGAAGCTTTAAGAAAGTCAACAACATCACAAAATAGCATTGCCAGAAAGAGGATTCTGGTAGGCAAGACGGGAGGCAAGATGACTTAGGGATGTGGTTCTCAACTCTGGCAACTCATTACTTCCCTGGAAGCTTTCTTTGTTTGCCTTTCTTTCTTTAACTTTTCATTTTAACATACTTTCAGACCTTCAAAACTGTTCCAAAAACAAAGTTCCCACATACCCTTCACTCAACTTCCCCAAATACAAATGTCGTAGATAAGCATAGTACAATTACTAAAATCAACAAATTATCATTGATATAATAAAATTAACTGATCTACAGATCTTGTTCAAATTCCATCAGCTTTTCCACTAAGGCCCTTTTTCTGGACTAGGAACTAATCTAGGATCAAACATTGTATTTGGCAGTTTTTTTCTCCTTAGTCTCCTTTAATTTGGGCCACTTCCTGAGATTTTCTTTTGTCTTCATTAACTTAACATTTTTAAGAGCATTGGCCAATTATTCTGTAAAGTGACCCTCAGTTTGGGCTTCTCTAATATAGCCTCATGATTAAATTTAGGCTGTGCACTTTTGGCGAGAACACCACAGAAGCAGTTACATGGCTTCTCAGTCCATCATATCAGGTGCCCGTGGTATTGACATCTCTCCCATTCCTGGTGACCCTAACATTGAACATTTGGCTAAGGTTTCTCTGTAAAATAACTTCTTTTACTTGGAAGATTTTTAAAACTACAAATGTCTGAGCCACACCACAGACCAATCAAATCAGACTCTCTGGGGATAAGTCATAGACATTGGTAGGTTTTAAATGCCCTTCAGGTGATTCTAACCAGTATCCACAGCTGGAAACCACCAATTTAAACAATGAAGATAAAAATACTGGAAATCAGTAAGGAAGCCATTCCTCAGGCTTCTCTTGTTAAAAGAACAGCCAGTTCCAGGCACAGATAAATATATTTGGACTTTGGCATGGACCCATGGTAGGAGAAAGCAAAGGCCAAAAAATCCCCTGATTGAGAAAGTGATGGGTGAGTAGACTGCTCTCTAATAAAAAAAAAAAAAAAAAAAGAGGCAGGGAGCGCGTGAGTGGCTCAGCTGGTTGAGCGTCCAGTTCTTGGTTTCAGCTCAGGTCATGATCTCACAGTTCATGGGATGGAGCCCCACATTGGGCTCTGTCTATACTGACAGTGTGGGGCCTGCTTAGGATTCTCTCTCTCTCCCTCTCTCTCTCTCTCTGCCCCTCCCCTGCACTTCTCTCAAAAATAAATAAGTACACATTAAAAAAAAAAAAAGTCAGGATGCTAAGGCAAGTGCCCAGCCCTTTATATGTGCCCTATAAAGGCACCATATAATTTCACTGTCATGAACCTGACATGAGCTCCTAATTGCCACTGAGGGAGGAAATTATAAATCATGTAATATAATTACACAACCACACATGCAAAGATGAGCACATCTGGGTACAGTTGAATGGATTATTCATAGAATCTAAGTGAGAGGTACATGATCTCCCTTAAACAACCTTGCCCTCCCCACTTGGCCTTTGTCCTTAATCTCTTCTGAAGTAAGTAAGGACTCTGTTGTAAATTTCATGAAATAGGAAAGTGTACAAATCTCCTGTCACCAGGCTGTTGAAGCAATGGTATTGTGCTCAACTTCCTTAGCGTTATTATCTTGAGGTTTCCATAAAGGGATTTCATCAACCCCTCCCTTGGAGGGGCCATCTGATAACATGCAAAGAGAAACACAAATTTAACCCAAATCCAGAATGAGGAAGGACCCTGATGAGAACTATCCCTAAAGTATTCACAAACTACCAGGATCTTATGAGAACTATCCCTAAAGTATTCACAAACTACCAGGATCTGGTGCTGCTGGTGCAGGAGGAGCTGCTGCTAGGCAATAAGTGACAGAAGACAGAGTACCTCTAACACTGAGGGAGCACTACAAAAAGATTTAACTCAATTATCCTTCAACTATTACAAAGCCAGGTATCCCTCAAGTCTCTCTAAGGGGTCTCACTGAGAGGCTGGGACATACTTAAATGCTAATACTTCAGTGAAATAATTTATAGAAGGGTGAGACCAACTAGGTCAGGAATGGCTGGGAAAGGTTTCACAAAAGAGGCAGGATTCAGGGTAGGCCTCTGAATGGTCAAGTCTTAGGAAACAGAGACAGGAAGAAATGCAAGCACGGGAAACCAGGTGTTGGGTACTACTGTAGATGCTAATTTTGAGGGGGCTTTCTGGAAGGAGAGCAGGTTTGCATGATATTTTATTTATCCCTCCCAACTTCCTACCATTTATTTCAGAGGATGCTGAGCCTCAGAAAGGTAAAGTAACTTGCCAATGTTGGTGGTGGATCTGGGATTAGCAAGCAGGTATGTCTAACTCTAAAGCCCATGCCAATACCACCACCACTGAGAGAAGACTGAACATGGTATGTTTTGGGAACAGGAAGGAGCAAGGAGAACTATGGTGGGAAAATAAGATTAAGAAATAGGGAAGTTAGGTAAGCTTGCTAAGATGAGACCATATGTTGTACAGCCATGAAAACTAGACAAGAGATATTTTAACTTGATCTTGTAGTTACACAAGAGCCACTAACGATTTTAAGAGCAATCCTAAGCGATGCCTTGAGCAAAGACTGAAGGGAATAGTGGCGAAAATGGGGGTTCTGGGTTCCTACACCAAAGAGATGTCACTAATAACAGCAAAGAGGACTGTGAGATACAGGAGAGTGAGAACTGAACTAAGTGTCAGAAGCTTGGGTTTAAATCCAAAAAAATTACGCGCTAAAGTCATGCCTTCATTAGGCAAGCCACACACTCTCTCTGGACTTCAGTTTCTTCTCAACCAGAAATCAGGTGAAGTGAAAACTAATCCCTTAAATGACTCCTAAAGCTTTGATACTCAAAGTGTGGTACACCAACCTGTAGCAATGGCATCATCCGTATCAGAAATGCGGAAATCTCAAAAAGAAACAGAGAGAGAGAGAGGAAGAAAGAAAGAGAGAGAGAAAGGAACGGAGGATGGAAGGAAGGAACGGAGGAAGGAAGGAAGGAAGGAAGGAAGGAAGGAAGGAAGGAGAGAGAAATCTCAGGCCCCACCAGAGGAATTAGACCTGTATTTCAACAAGGTGATCTGTAAGCAAATTAAAGTTTGAGACAATTCTCTAAAGTGTGTTCAATTCTAAACTGCAATGGTTTCTATCACTTGACAGGAAAAAAATTATCTATTTATTTTATTTGTGTGCAATTCATTTTTTCACTTATTTTTTCCTAATCCTAACACTGCTGCCACTCCCCACACACACACTTGCCCGAGTTTGAGAGTTGTTAGGAAACACCAGTGGGGCAGCGCTGCCATCTCATGGCCATGACCAGTAAATGCACTTAGTCTTACTTTTCTTGCCAGGGAAGGGGGTGGGGGCGTTGGCAGAGGGTGAAGTCCAAGTCACAGATTAGATAAGAGAATCACAACCACCCACAATGACTGGAAGGAGCTATCAGAAAGACAGGCTGCATCACACAGTAATGTCGCATTTCAAAGGGTAGTTTTAATAATACCTAATAAAATGTGGTATTAGTGGGGAAACTGGCTTTGAAGCCAAGCTCTGCCCTTGTAACCTTAAAAAAAAAATCATCACTATGACACATTTTCAGACATCCAGTCCCTGCCTGAATTCTGCCAATAAACTTGTAATTTTCCAAGGAAATTTACTTTGCTGTGACAGCTCTTTCTCATCCTGAGCCAAATGTGTCTGATGCACACTCACCAATCTGAATCCTATTCTCTGTAGGCACTGAAATACATCTAATACCTTTCACACAACAGACCTTTCCCAAATGACAATTCTGAAGCCCCTACACTCTCCTGTCCCTTTCCAATGGGCAAGCGAAGTGTGTCTAGCACAATGGAAACTCCATATTCTAACCAGAGTGTTAGAAACTCAGAGTGTACTAACCAGAACAGCCAAGCCACAGGACCACCCACTTCATTCTGGGCACTAGACCTGTGTTAGAAAGCCACCTACTACATCAGTTGACTTGATGACACTGGTTTTTCCTACTTGTGTGGCTGCTCAGTCACCCCACACCTCTGTTGTCGAATACTTTTTATTCAGTTTTATTTTTTAAGAAATATTTATTAGAGCCTGCTATGCACCATCCACTAGAGACACAAAGATGACCCAGACCTGGTCCCTGCCCTCACTGAGCTCTGAGTTATGGAGGCAACCCAATTCAAAGCCATATCATCGGGGTGCCTGGGTGACTCAGTCGGTTGAGCGTCTGACTTGGTTTCGGCTCAGGTAATGATCCCAGGGCTGTGGGGCTGAGCCCCATGTTGGGCTCCATGCTGAGCATGGAGATAGCCTGAGATTCTCTCTCTCTCTACCTCTGTGCTTCTCCCCTTCTCTCTCTCTCCAAATAACAATAATAATAATAATAATAAATAATAAAATCTGAGCACCTGGGTGCCCGGTCAGTTAAGCATCCAACTCTTGACTTCAACTCAGGTCAGGATCTCACTGTTTGTGAGATCGAGCCCCTCATAGGGCTCTATGCTGATAGTGTGGAGCCTGCTTGGGATTCTCTCTCTCCCTCTCTCTGCCCCTCTCCCACTTGCATACACTCTCACTCTCTTAAAATAAATAAAATAAACATTTAAATAATAATAATAATGATAAAATAAAAAATAAAAATCTGGATGTTAAAAAAAAAACAGACCACAATTCAGCAGGAAATATCTCAACAGAGGTTAACACAGACTTTTGGGGGGCATCTCAGTAACCCCCTGTGAAAATCTTCCACTCTTGAGTTCTGGGTTTAGTTTTCCTCATTTCAAAGTCAAAGTGAAAGAAAAATTGTAATAATCGAAATGTCCCAGATGGTTCCAGATGGTCATGGTTGGGCCAGACATTTCCTTCTGGTTAATCCAAGGCATCTGTGGGCTCCTTCTAAATGTCAGCTCTCTCCTATTAGAGTTCACCACAGCTGCATATGTGGAAACTGGCAGCTGCACACGGAGAGAAATTCAAGCAGGTGGGGAAATTTGAGTGTTATTCATGTGGCTCTGTGGCTAACTGACTACGTGATATTGCACAAATCATATAACTTCCCTGTGCCTTAATTTTCTCTCTGAACTGGAGCAGTTGGGTTAGCTCCCCGTGGGTCTCTATGTCTAGTGAGAGTCCCACAGAGACAGTTTTATACTTTCTTCTCGATAGCCAGCACCTAGCAAACACTGAGCACACATTAGGGGCTCAAATGTCTACTGAATATATGTATGAATAGATGATTATTAGAACAGTATGAATCATGGAATCGATCAACAAATGATTCTGAATGTCTACTAAGTAAACTGTGGAGTACGGAAAACAAATAGTCGCAGAATGGTATTTTCTCCCCACTTTCCCCTTACCTTCTTCCTGAAAGGGAAGATTTCTAAGGCAGAGACACTGTGGTAACACAAATAATGTTCTTGAGATGTGCTCTAAGTAGTTGTCAAAATGAATAAGAAAAAGTCTGTTTGTCTTGGGTGTGTTTTATATCAATGTACCTGAGGGACCCAAAGCCCCTTCTCGTGGTGCATAGGACCTGACACCAGACCTCAAGTCCTTGGAGGGGAAAACCAGATAGAGGGAGAGCAGGACTGAGGGGACCTGGAGGAAGGGCTGAAGAGGAGCTCACTGATCCCGCAGCAGCCTGAGAGTGGACTGGTGGACAACTCAATGGGCAAAGGAAAGCACCCCCACAAGGTCCCTTGTAGTATGTGACCATTCACAAGTGAAATTTTCTTTCTAGTAATGGACTGCACTTTCACATGCTTCCTAAGATGCCAGGCTTAGTTAAAGTATTACAAGAATATCACTTAATTCAACAAACATTGATAGAGCACTCCCAAAGTGTCAGGCCCTGCATAAGTTCTAGAACACAAAAATGAACACAACAACCCCTCCCCTCAAAGATCCCTGTCCAATTAGGTCCATGCTCCTACTCTGCACTGCCCTCCTCTTGGCCCTCCACCAATCTAAATGCCAGCCCACCTGTGAGAACCCCCCCCAAGCTCCACCTGCCCAGAGTCCCCGAGTGACTCTGAGCCCCCAGTGAACTATTGCCACTTCTTAAATTTGGTTACACTTCCACCTCTAGGTTTTATGAATATATGTCATCTCGCTAGTTAGATTTGAGCATCCTGAGGACAGAGACCACTGTTAGAATTTTCCAGAGAGAGGCGCCTGGGTGACTCAGTCAGTTAAGCATCCAGCTCTCAATTTCGGCTCAGGTCACAATCTCATCCTTCTCCAGCTCCTCGCTGGACATGAAGTCTGCTTAAGATTCTCTCTCTCCTTCTCCCTCTGCCCCTTCCCCAGCCATGGGTGCGCTTGTTCTCTCTCTCAAAAAAACTTTTTTCCAGGGAAACCACATCAGTGGTTTGTATCT
The DNA here is from genome assembly GCA_028646485.1 of Cryptoprocta ferox. Classification (NCBI taxonomy): domain Eukaryota; kingdom Metazoa; phylum Chordata; class Mammalia; order Carnivora; family Eupleridae; genus Cryptoprocta; species Cryptoprocta ferox. Next base: position 11,270,898 of record CM053563.1, on the reverse strand, counting down.
GACCAAGCTCAGACCAAGCCCAAGCCTTCAACTGGAAGACAACGCCTGTTGTGCCTGGCTCCATGCAGGTGCTTTATAAACTTTGTAGTAGTAAAAGTCTACAATCTACTCTCCAACATGTCAATAAGCAGTGATAATATGAAAATTGATAGGGTAATGACCATACAGAAATCAAAAAAGGTTTGACTCATGCCTTGCCTCTTCCCTCCACTTAGGTAAAACAAAGTCACGCCTTTCTCCCTCCTGCCTGGAGGCTGCCAGAGAGGACTTCCTTGTTAATCTTCCCCGCAGCCCTCACAAATACCACTAGGCATTCAAGCCCAGCCTCTGCTCTTTCTTTGAGCACATTTCCTAAAGTCTCTGAAATGAGTCAAGTTTAGTAAGTGCTGATGTTCCGTAACCCTTAGTGGTTACTCTAAGTAGTATTACTTTCTTCCCTCCTTGGGCTGTTTCCAAATAAGCTCTGGAATCAAGAACCCCAAGAGCCTGGGCAAACACCCTTTAAGGGCTCCTTCCCCTCCTGTGGTTCCCGTTTCTCAAACCCTCTTGGACTTGAAGCCCCAGGGGATCTTCCATCAACACAGTTCCCTGTACTTCAAGCTGCAGCAACTAAGCCACAGCCACCTTCCTGATGAATATCAAGGAGGCCCAGTTTGACCTGCTGCTTTTGAGCAGCAGTGTTTTGAGCAGGGGAGACACAGCATCTCCTCTAGTCCTCTCTGCTTCCTTCCTTACTTCTGTGGCCACAGAATCGGGAGGGAATTGTAAACACAGTAAAGATGGACAACTTCTGGAGCAACAACAATACTGCTGCACATACTGTGCCAAGGCCGGGGGTCCAGGGGACAGAGGGGAAATAGACCATGTCATCCTCTTTTCTTGCAACCTTTAGTATTCGTTGAGGTAGAAAGCATTTCTGGGGCGCCTAGGTGGATCAGTCGGTTGAGTGTCTGGGTTCAGCTCAGGTCATGATCTTGTGGTTTGTGGGTTCGAGCCCCGCGTCAGGCTCTGTGCTGACAGCTAGCTCAGAGCCTGGAGCCTGTCTTCAGATTCTGTGTCTCCCTCTCTCTCTCTGACCCTCCCCTGCTCACGCTGTCTCTCTCTCTTTCTCAAAAATAAATAAAACATTTAAAAAAAAGTTTTAAATAAAATAAAAAAAAAAAAGAAAGAAAGCATTGCCGAAAGATACAAGGAAATCCAAAGAGCAAAAAGACTTGGGGAAGAAATCATAACATACTGGGGGGTAAGGAGGCGGGAAGGAGGAGGGAAGGGAACCAGTATTGTGGCCAAGTTATCAGTCACCTTCCTGTGTTCTTAAGAATGCTTCATTTCTTTTGTTTGCCCAGTTTTTCCTCCCAGATTCCTGTAAACCTGTTACCTAACAAGATCAGCGTCACTTAGGTGTTCTCGCCCTCTAATGGGAACACTGGCCAGGGATTAAAGCCCAGACCGCCATCCCAAGAAGTCGGGGGGAGCCTCCAACTGGAAACCTTCCACACTCTCTTCAGGCGACCTTACAGCAGCACCAACAATCGCAATGAGAATTCTAATCTCTTCCCTCCTTCTGTTGCTGCCACTAATGCTGATGCCTACGGTCTCTAGCAGCCCAAATCCAGGTAATAAGATTAATTTTCTATAAAGGGGAAATGGGGGGGTGAGAAAACGTGGCCAGGTAATAAGATTAATTTTCTATAAAGGGGAAATGGGGGGGGTGAGAAAACGTGGCCAAAAAAACCCAAAACAAAATATGCATTAAAATGTAGCCCCTTCCAGCCATAGGGATTTGGGGCAAGTTAGCCTCCTCATCTACAAAAAGGAGAAAACTATACTTACATCCAAAGAGTGTTGCCAGAGAGAAATGAGAGAGTGAATATCAAAATGTCTGACATTGTAGCTAGTGAAATATATATATATATATATATATATATATATATATATATATATATATATTTTGGCTCAATAAAGATTTGTTCCCTGGGTGGCTTAGTCAGTTAAGCATCTGACTTGAGCTCAGGTCAGGTCATGATCTCACAGCTAGTGACTCTGAGCCCTGCAACAGACTCTGTGCTGACAGCTCAGAGCCTGGAGCCTGGAGCCTGCTTTGGATTCTGTGTCTCCTCTCTCTCTCCCCCTCCCCCACTTTTGCGCTCTCTCTCTCTCTCTCTCTCTCTCTCTCCCTCTCTCAAAAGTTAAAAAAAAAATTAAAAGATTTGCTCCCTTACCTTCTCCCTCTAATCCCTTTCCAGAAGAGCCAGTCTTGGTGACAGTGGTGTTTGTGGAAGATGAGATTCTATTGCATCCTTGCTTGTATTCTTTATAGTGCATCAGTCATGCCAGCAACAATTTTAAATGCTATTTAATGATAAAGTAATAAACTAGAAAAATCATATTACCAGATAGCATTCATATTGGAAGTTTTAGCCATACTAAGCTCATCTCTTGGGAAGCAGGACTTAGGTTAAGGGCTCCAAATCAGCTCCAGCTTTCACTACATCTCAAGTGGCCTAGCTCTTAGCAGAACAAGCGTGCAGAAGAAACCTCATCCCATATATGTTTTTACTCGAGAGAACCACCTCCCCAAGGGCTACTTTGAGATAAGATAGCTTTACTGAATATTTATCATCAACTTGGTCCTTAAAATCAGAAGTTCACCTCAGTTCACCCCAATTTCAAGCTTTCCCTCCCTTGTAGAGAGAGCTCTCTGGAAGTTCTGGGCCCCATAGCATTAGGGTCTAGACCACCAGTCTGGAAGGGAAGGCTTTTCCATCATTGCAATAGACACCAAGGCTAGAGTCTTCAGTCTCAATTCAAAGCTCTAACCACAACCTGCCTTTCCAATCCACCCCTCCACTCACTAACAAGTGCTCTATGCTCCACCTAACCTAGACTGTTGGCTGTTCCCTGAACAGGTCTTATGCCTTCCTACTAGTTTGACTTTGCTCATACTCGCAGCTCAGAATCCACCTCCTCCTCACAGCCTCCCTAATTCCTCTCAAGACCAGATGTGAACCCTCTGTCCTGTGAACGTTCTTAGCCCAAAATTGACTCTCTCTTTGCACCTGTCACATTCTGTCTTATACGGAAGGTGTCGGTGTGCCTTTCCTAACTTCACCCCCTGCCCTTCTAGACTGTAACCTCCTTGGTGGCACAATCTGGTATATTGTCTCCATATCTGTCACACTATCCAGCACAGTATTTAGTAAATATTTGCTAAGTGAAAGAATAAAATGCTCACGGGCACCTAGCTGGCTCAGTCAGAGGAGTATGCAACTCTTGATCTCAAGGTTGTAGGCTTAAGCCCCACATTGGGTATAGAGATTACTTAAACAAATAAGATCTAAAAACAAAAAAAGAATAACATGCTCCAGTTTCTAAGTTCAAAATGTTCCCCTTTAAAGACTCTATGCCTGGATTTGATAGCAGCTCTGTTGACATTTGGGGCCGGACAGTGCTTTTAGGGCAGGGTGTTATTTTGTGTTGCAGGGTGTAGGGTGCTATTCTGTGCATTGTAAGATGCTTGGTAACATCTGTATGGCCTCCCAACTAGATGACACTAACAGCCTCTTCACCTCTGTCCCCAGTTAAGACAGCCAGAGTTAACTCCAGACATTGCAGAATGTCCCCTGGAGGGGAAAACCACTCCCTAGCTGAGAACCACTGTTCTATAGCAATAGTTCTCAACCTGGCTATACGCTTAGACTTACCTGGACCTGTAGACTCAGCCTTGAAGCCCAGGGAACCTAGATCCAAATCCTGGCTCCACCACTTATTTTGAACCCTGGACAAGCTGCTTCACTTTTTGAAGCCTGTTTTATCATCTTAAAACGAGTGAAATGTCACTTATAACATATCGTTATTGTGAATTTATCTATAACATGTACCTAGCAAGGATTCAATAAATGGACTGAGTAAAATTCCTACAGTAGCTCCTAAAGCACAATGGCAATGAACTTGGGGAAAGCTCGCTATGCCACCAGGTGGCGCTATTACAGACACATCCCCCTCAAATTCATGTATCCCAGCCAAGCAGTTTTCCCGAGCCCAAGTCTGGCTAGAGAAAACGACACCTCCCACCTTCCCCTCGCCAAAAAAATTCTCAAAATAAAATCTGATCTTACTTTATCTCTTAAAATAACTACATACATGTACAGTGTGTTTTTCACAGAGAGGGAAGAGAACAGATAAGAATATATGAAAATGTTAGGAAACAAATCACTTATAATAATAGATTAATTACTTATAAGCATTAACTATAAAATTACATACAATAATAGCCAAAATGTATTAAGCAATCCTATGTGGCAAGTAATTAAGCACTTCACACACATTACCTCATTGGTCCTCACAGAAATCTAATGTATTTTTTAATTAGCTTTTCATTTTTCAGACTTAAGAAAAATGCTATAAAAATAATCAGAGTTCCAATATATGCTTCATCAAGTTTTTTTTTCAAATAACATCTCAATCACCATAATATGATCATCAAAACCAGGAAATAAGCATTAATATAATACTATTAATTAATGTACTAATATTTAGATTTTGCTAATCATCCAATTAATGTCTCTTTTTGGTCCAGAATCCAATCCAGGATGCTACACTAAATAAAGTTATCACATCTCCTTGATTTCCCCCAAACTACAGTAGTTTCTCAGCCTTCCTTGTCTTTCATGATTTTGACAGTATGAAGAGTACTGGTCAGTTATTTTGTAGAAAGTCCTTCAAGTTGGGTTTGTTTGACGTTTCTTCTTTTTTTTTTTTTTTTTTTTGAGAGAGAGAGAGAAAGACAGTGTGAGCAGGGAAGGGTCAGAGAGAGAGGGAGACACAGAATCTGAAGCAGGCTCCAGGCTCTGAGCTAGCTGTCAGCACAGAACCGGACACGGGGCTCGAACCCACGAACCGTGAGATCATGACCTGAGCCGAAATCGGGACGCTTAACCGACTGAGCCACCCAGGCGCCCCTGATGTTTCTTCTTGATTAAATTCAGATTATGCATTTCTGGCAAGAATATCACAGAAGTAATGTGTACCTTCTCCATGCATCACATTAGACGACCCATGATACTGATAATTCCCAACTACTGATGTTAATTTTGAACCCTTGCTTAAAGTGGTGTCCACCAGGTTTCTCTAAAGTTACTCTGTTTCTCATTGTAATTAATAAGTCTCTTTGCCCATTAATTTTTTAAAATCCATTGATGATTCCCACCTTCAACAAGTGTTACTGTGGTATTAATCAAATGGTGATTTCCTATTGCCATCATTCCTTCCACATTTATTGACTGGAATTCTACTATAAGAAAAAGCTGCTCCGGGGGCTTGGGTGGCTCAGTCAGTTGAGCGTCCAACTCTTGGTTTGGGGTCAGGCCACGATCTCATGGTACATGGGGATCAAGCCCCACATCGGACTCTGTACTGATAGTGCAGTCTGCTTGGGATTCTCTCTCTCTCTCTCTTTCTCAAAATAAATAAGCTTTTTTTAAAAAGCTGTTCCTTCTCTCCCATTTATTTACTGAATTTTTAATTTGTTTGTTAATGTTTATTTATTTTTGAGAAAGAGACTTGGGGAGGGGGAGAGAGGGAGACAGAGGATCCCAAGAGGGCTCTGTGCTGACAGCAGAGACCCCAATGCGAGGCTCGAACTCACTAACCATGAGATCATGACCTGAGCCAAAGTCAGAGGCTTAACCGACTGAGCCACCCAGGCACCCCTTGAATTATTTATTTATATGAATAAAGGTTCATGAACATTTATAGATTATAATCCATTACTATCATTATTTATGATGTTGGTCATATCATCTCAAAATTGACCATTGAGACCTCCTTCAAGTAGCCTTCTGTGTCTTTCTGACATATCATTTTTTAGCAGTTATGGACTTTCTGATACCACAAGATGTTCCAGGCTTACCTTGTACTTTCCTGGCCCACCTTGCAATCAGCCATTTCTCCAAGAGCCCTGGTTCCTTTCATTGAAGAATGGTACTCACAAACCATGGGCACTACGGTATTGTCCATGGCTACTAGGTGCAAGTGCTTCTAGGCCCTCTAGTGGACAAAGCTAGGAAACAGATGCATGTGTACACACACTAATGGACTAGTATTAACCCCGTTTTACAAATTAGGTAAATGAGACATAGGAGTTAGGCAACTTGTCCAAAATCATAAAGCTAATATGTAGTGGAACTGGGAAGTCAAAATAATGACAGACCTACCACAAGTCCTAACGAGTATAAGTAACTTTTCACATACAGTTCAGCAGAAAACAACAAACCTAACATTCTAGCATAGACACTCTCTTTGGGACTGAGTGATAGAAGTCCGCAATAATAACCACCATAAGAATTGTCATATACTGAACACCTACTTGGGCACTGGGCATCGGGCACCCCTAGTAGCTCATTTACTCCTAACTGTAAGGTGGATACTACTATCCTCATTTTACAAACCAGAGGACCAAAGATCAAAGAAGCCGAGTTAAGTGACGAAGAAAGTTATTGATCCCAGGTCATGTAACATTCATGCTTATTCAACTATATCAGTATTTTCCAAAGTTGATTTTAGGTAGGACATAAATTAGCTTTCACTTTAATAGTTATATGCTTATGTTAATGCATGTTAGAAAAAAATCTACATGTGTACCAAACCATAATCTCACAGATAATATTGCATAGGATGAGGCTGTTTTGTAAATTAAATGTATTTCAAGAAAACAAATGAAGTAAATAATAGTAGAGGTGGTACAACCTACAGTAAAAATTATAAAGGTGATCCAGAAACATCTGAGGTTTGGGAGACATAATACTATAGAAACACCATGGAATTAGGATTCTAAAGGCTGCAGAAAGAACAACAGACTAAGAAACTTGCACCTGGGTTTTAGCTTCAGATGTGTCACCATTACCTTTGTGAACTTGGGCATTTCATTTGCTCTCTCTGGGCCTCAGTTTCCTCATCTGAAGAAAAAAAAAGCAGACAGTGATTTAGTTAATTCATGCAACCCTTTTAAAAGCAACTTAGTAATAATATCAGGAAATATAAAGCTGTTCTTAACTTTTCACCCAGTAATTCCACTTTGGGAAATCTTGCCCAAGATGAAGATGAATATGAAGAGGCCATCGGGACCTATCTAACATTTGGAAAACAGTTACAAATAGAAAGTAATTGTCAATAACAAAAAATAAACAATCTGAATATTCAGCAATGGACAAACAGTTAAATAATTTGGAGCACATACATTTGTTGGGAATGTTAAGCAGTCATTAAAAATGTCTATTATGGGGGCGCCTGGCTGGCTCAGTCAGTAAAGCATGTGACTCTTGATCTCAGGGTCATGAGTTTGAGCCTCACATTGGGTGTAGAGATTACTTTTTTAAAAAGTTAATAAAAATGTTCATGATGAAGATGACATAGCAACATGCTTATAAGGTGAACTAAAAAACCGTGTTCACATACTATGGTTATCACTGTAAAAAGAAAATCGTATGTTGGAAACACGCCAAAATACAACCAGATGGTAAGAGTAAAGATTTCTTTATTTGTACTTTCCAAATCGTCTCTAATATAGGTACATTACATTTAGAATGGAAAAACTTCTCAATAAAGGGATTCAACTAAATAATCTCCAAGATTCCTTCTGGCTCTAATATTCTGTGGCTTTCCTCTGGAACTACAAATAGAGGTCATATGAGAGTAAAATATTAGAAAAGTTTAGATGGCAGGGGCTATGTTTGCCTGTTTAAATTATTTTAATAGCATTCAAAACAGCACATGAGAACATTTGGAAACTAGCACTTGGGGAAATGATGCAACACCTTCCATCTGTGTGGCAGAAAGGGCACAAGTCTGGGAAAGAGACCTGGATTGAACCAGATGATCTCGGAGGGCCTTCTCCAGGCAACTTGTTCACTCACTCATTAAACACTTACCAAGTGCCTACCATGTTCAGCTGTATGTAGCTGAATGACTACTGAGCCATTGGTTCAGAGTCTAGTGTGGAAGAAAGATTTTTAGTTTGCTAGGGCAACCATAACAAAATGGCACAGAATGGGTGGCTTAAACAACAGAAATTAATTTCCTCACAGTTCTGGAGGCTGGAAGTCCAAGATCAAAGTGTCAACAAATTTAGTTTCTTCTGAGGCCTTTCTCCTTGCTCACAGATGGCCACCTTCTTGCCATACCCTCACATGATCTTTCCTCTGTGCACATACATCTTTGGTGTCTCTTTGCCCAAATCTCTTCTTCTTATAAGGACTCCAGATGGACTGAATTAAGACCCACCATAACGACCTCATTTTAACTCAATCCTCTCTAAAGGCTCTATCTTCAAATACAGTCATTATGAGGTACTGGGGGTTAGGGCTTCAACATGAATTGAGGGAGAAGGGGGAGAAGGGACACAATTCAGTCCACGACAGATTTCAAACAACAAACTATATGTATAACTGTGCATTAAGAGAGCTGGATTCAGATACATGTGAACCATGTGAACCATGTGAAGGCATAATTAAATCTTACAGGAAATATCAGAAACTACTATACAGACGAGCATCATCTGGCCCCAGTTCTAGCTCCAGAATCTCAAGTCTATAATCCATCATCCTTGATAGTCATAAAAATATTTTAGGTATCAAAAATTGGGAATAAGACAGCATCAGGTGATAAGACAGACCTGACTAGAGGCCAAAAGAGGAATGGATTTGTTACAGAGGCACAAAGGTAAATACCATCCTCTTATAGTTAAACTGGGATTATGGATTCAAAAACAGGGAACTTGAAGGTCAGGTGGAGATCCTGACTAGTCTATGGAATAATATGCTCTTTGCTCTCATTCCTTAAGTCATGAGAATTTTAATGTGTGTTGGGGTGGGCAGTATTGTCAGTTGTTAATTAACGCCCACTTTTTGTCCTTTTTTCCATTCAGAAGCCATTCTTTTTCCACCTACCTCCAGCTAAGCTTTTCTCTATGCCAGATTTTAAACCTCAATTCCTTATCCATTTAAAATAGACTTCTCTCCAAGTACCCTAGATCCCTGACTAAAAAGGAAAGGAAAAATTGCGCTAGGTAGCACAATGCTGGGGGACCATTTCTGTTGGCCCCTTCCATTTCCAGTGCCTGGAAATGACCAGTTCCCTTCCACCAGGGGTCGCCAGAGGCCATCGGGACCAACGCCAGGCTCCTAGGAGGTGGCTCCTCGAAGGCGGCCAAGAATGTGAGTGCAAAGGTCAGTATCCACAATAGCAGTACACAATCACAATCCGTCTCTCCCCTGAGTCCCCCTGATGCCAATGCAGATGTCTTCTAGGATGACTTTCACCCACTGCCCTCTCCACCGGCCCACCGCACGCAGCACCAACTCTTGTCTTCTTCCTGAGTCTCAGACAAGAGCTGGACCCCCAAGGTCCAGGGGGAACTGGCTATATCTCTGGCTGCCACTTCCCCCTTACACTTTTCCCCAAGAACCCAGGGCTGCCTTCCAAAAACTTCCTGGCTCTTGTTTTTGACCTTGTTTTATTCCTAAAATCAAAGAAAGAAATCAGAGAGGCAAAATGCTTGGCCAAGGCAGACACCTAGATCTTTTCTTCACTTTTTTGGCCTCCTTAAGGATATCCTGATGCCTCCTCCAAACGTGCCACCAAATTCTTGCCAATATAGGTGAGGCAAAACAACTCAGAAATCCTGGTGTTCACATAACTGGGTATCTCCACTGCTCCATGTTGACCCTTTTCCCTGCCCCCACTGCAGTATGACAAACTGGAAAGCAAGGAAGATGGCAAGTAAAGCCGTGCCCTATTCCCTACTCTCAAACACATTAATCTTCCCGTCTAAGCAGCAACCATGTTATTTCAGACTGGTTCCTGAGAGCTCCTAAAAGAAAACTCATGACAGTGTCCGAGCTGCCAAAGAAGCAGTGTCCCTGTGACCATTTCAAGGGCAGTGTGAAGAAAACCAGTAAGTTTCAAAAGAATGACCTTCCTTAAACCAGAGTCACTCTGTGGAATCAACTAGGGCTAAAGCAGGGGTTGAAAATAGACAAGAGAAGTGAAATGAAGACCAAGATAATCACACCTCTCAGCCCTTTCTTCTCAGTGTCAACTCATGGGGAAATAGGAAGAGGAAGGAAAGCAGGATACAATTTTCCTAATACTAGAAAGGTTCAACCAAGTTCTTAGATTTTGGAAGCCCACTGCTTATCAAAGTGGAGGGAGATGGGGCTACTAGAGACCTGGTCATTGATCACTGATCTCTGAAGATGACAGCAGTGTCAGTGTCAAATAGAACTTGATTCCTCCCTTGAGCAGTTTTTAAATATCATGTAAAAGGTAAATTGGCAAATTAAACTGATTAATATCATGATATTATCAAGAATGAGATAAATCAGGATCCTTATAACTGCTGGTAGAAGTAAAATACAACTTGGTAGTACCTACCAAAAATTTAAATGTGTGTATCTTTTAACCAAGCAATGTCACTTCAAGAAATCTCCAGCATAGAATACTAGCATGAATCCTCAAAGATATACAGACAAGAATATTAATTAGAGCAGTGTTTGTATTGACAAATTGATATAAAAATATTCATCAAAAGCAAATTGGGAAATTCAGTAATTGTCAAAAATAATGAGGTAAATCGTTATGTGTTGATCAGAAAGATATTCACAATATACAAAATGAAAAAGAGATACTGAGATATTCCCTATTTCACATGCTTCACAAAAATAAATTTTAAGTACATTAAAGATCTAAATTTGAAAGACAAATTTATAATGTAATATGATAGAATATATTCATTATCTTGGGGTATGAAGAATTTCTGTAAACAAGATACAAAAAAGGATAAACCATAAAAGAAAAGATTAATAAATCAGATTTCATTGAAATTAAAAAATTTGGTCATCAAAAGAATGAAATGACAATCTAAAAGTAGATGGTATATGCAGCATATAAAACTGACAAAGGGATAAATATTCAGAATATATAAAGAATTCAGACAGCAAGGAAAAGAAGTCAGGCAACACTACAAATAGGCAAAAGACTTGAATAGGCATTTCAGAGACAGGGAAATCTGATAATTGGAAAAATGCAAATTAAAACCAAACAGATACCACTGTACATCATCAGATTGGCAAAAATAAGTTTAAATTCCTACAATACCAAATATTGGCAAAGAGTAGGACAGAGACACTCTCATATCCTGCTAACGGGAGTAATTAATTGGTAAATCACTTTGAAAAAGTGCTGGCAGTTATCTACTAAAGTTTAAGTTATTTGACCAAGAAATTCCACTCCTAGGTATATGCTCAAAAGGAATGTATTCTTGTATACACCAGGATATATGTACAAGAATTTCATAGCAGCATTGCTCATAACTACTCCAAACCAAAAACTGACCAATGGGGTATCTGGGTAGCTCAGTTGGTTAAGCTTCTGACCCTTGATCTCAGCTCCGATCTCAAGGTTTTGAGTTCAACCCTGCATTGGGCTCCACACTAGGTGTGAAGCCTACTTAAAAAAAAAAAAAAGAAAGAAAGAAACTGACCAATGAATAAATGGTGGTATATTTGAATATCATATATCAGTGAAAATGAACACCTAACAACGTAAATGAATCTTACAAATATAACATTGAGTTAAAAAAACAAGACAAGAAAATAGCTATAGTATTATTTCATATATATAAATTTCAAAAATAGACAAAATTAGGGGCGCCTGGGTAGGTCAGTTGGTTCAGTGTCTGACTTCGGCTCAGGTCATGATGTCATGGTTCGTGGGTTCGAGCCCCACGTCAGGCTCTGTGCTGACAGCTCAGAGCCTGGAGCCTTCTTGGGATTCTGTTTCCCACTCTTTCTGCCCCTACCCCTCTTGTGTGTGCACGCACACTCTCTTTCTCTCTCTCTTTCTCTCTCTCTCTCTCTCTCTCTCTCTCTCAAAAATAAATAAACATTTTAAAAATTTTAGAAAAAAAATCAAAAATTTTTAATGTTTTTAACGTTAGTCTATTTTAACCCTAGGGCACCAAAGGCACCACAGGAAGCCAAAGAAGCACTCCAGAGCCTGCCAGCAATTTCTCAAACGATGTCAGCTAGAAAGCTTTGCTCTGCCTTTATAGGAGCCCTGAGGGCCCACTCTCCCAATGAAATAGTCTCAGTCCAGAAGGCAGTGAGTGCACCTAACTGTTCTTCTCCCACTTGCAGCTCTCCCTCCCTGTCCCCACTCCAGTGTTCTCACAAAGCATTTTCCCCAAGGTTACTGCTCCCTCTAGTGCCCTCTTCTCTTGTTAGTCTTTTCCTGTGCCCTATCTCCCCACCTCTACTCCCACCCCAACCCATTCCCTGGGCTTAACCTTAATTACCTGAAAGAAACCTGGAAACCCCAATTTCTTAGTTGGTCCCAAATGATCCTAAATATAACCAGGCAAGCAGCAAACAGAAGCCAATAAATATTTTTAAATGCAATAAGTCAAATCATTTCTTTGAAATGGGGTCTGGCAGCTCATTCAATCCCGCATTTTAGCCTGTTTAGTGCAAACTCTACCCAGATTCTACACACACTTCTCCCCACCACCAGCCTCACTCTCCTCTCCACTGCCCAACTTTTTATTCTTTAATTCATTCAACAAACCTTTTTGGGGTAAGAGCTAGGTGGGGTCAAGAAAGCAGGTATAGCGGGGCACCTGGGTGGCTCTGTCAGCTAAGGATCCAACTCTTAGTTTTGGCTCAGGTCTTGATCTCATGGTTCGTGAGTTCAAGCCCCATGTCAGGCTCTGTGCTGACAGTGTGAAGCCTTCTTGGGATTCTGTGTCTCCCTCTCTCTCTGCCCCTCCCCCACTCGCTCTCTAGCTCCCTCTCAAGTATAAATAAACATTTTTTAAAAAGGCAGGTAGAGCAATAAATCAGACATGAGCTTACTAAAGATAATAGATTAAAAAACAAGAAAAACAACAACCCTTGCACAGTTTCCCAGCACATAGAATGCCTTTAGTATTAATGATTATTCTTATCATCATCATTAGCATTAATGGTCAGTGCACCCTGTGAGTTTCCAGTCTAGAACATAAGACATATATGCATAGCCAGAGTTCAAGGCTAGAGACATGGTGTGGAGGATGTCAAATGCCATTGAAAAGGGCTTCAAGCTGTAAAAATGGGAGGATGTCGTTTTTTTTTAACATGGGAATGAAATGATCAGAGCAGTAACATAAGGATTTTAAACTGGCAGCCATTTTAAAGAATGAAAAAAGAAGAAAAGATTATTTCAACAGTATAAGGGCCTCCCCTATGACCCTTTCCTGAAACATCAGAAGTGAAAGGGAAAAGAATAAAAGAAACACTCATCCAGAATCTGGCTTCTGTCATCCCAGTTAAAACAAAGGACTAAGTTGGGATACCTGCCTTAAGAGAAAAAAAAATTTTTTTTAACTGAGTGGTAAGTGGGGCGGGGTCCTATTTATGACACAAGAGGGCAAGCCCCTCCCCTCCGGTAGGAGAGTGCTGGGCACACAGCCTCCCCGTTCCTAATCCCACCTCCCACAGCAGGAAGTACAGAAGTGCATCACTTGGCACGGGAGTGGAGGTCAGCAGTGCCACTTGCCAACCGCCTTAAAAAGGAAGACCAGGGATGCCAAGATGAAGGAGTGGAATCCAAAGGGAGGTGCCACCATGAGGAATCAATGAGGAATCTGTGACAAAAGAAGCCTGGGGGGCCCAAAAGGATGAAACCTGGGAAATCAACATCTCCCGAGAGGGAAATAACAACAGCAGAGCCAGGTTCTAAGTCAGGATCTAGTCCTGACTGGGAACCTAAGCCACCCCAGACACCTATCACCCAGCCAGAGCCCGAGCCAGAAGCGACAGACACCGCCCAGCCAGAATCTAAGACTCATCAGGAACCCGGTACTGAACAGGACCCTGCTCCACAGCAAAGACCCCTCACTCAGCGGGAGTCCCTTGCCCAACATGAGGCTGAAGCACAGCAGGAACCTGGTGTCCAACAGAATTCGGCTTTGCAGCAGGAACTTCTTGCCCCACAGGAGCCTGTACCACAGCAGTCACCTTCCATTCACGGGGTGCCCTTCACTCAACAGCAAGCTGCCTCACAGCAGGGACCTGGGCCACGGAAAGATTCTGAAACTCAACAGGAGGCAGAATTGAGAGACGCACACAGAGCCGAGCCAGGACCTGCTCTAGTAGACCAACCTCCACAGCAACAAGAAGCTGGATCAACACCTCCAGCCCAGCCTACCCCTGGGCCCCAAAATGAACCACCGGCCCACACTGAGTCTACATCCCAAGAGACACCCGAACAGTCAGACCCTACAGACCAGCAGACAGCTCCAGCCCAGGGAGCCAGATCCCCAAAGAGATCTTCAACCGACTGGGGATTTCTATCAAAACTGCACCAACTACCCACCCAGCAACCAGCCTCAGAATGGAGGACATTTTTTGACTGGGTTCCAGACTCTGACTTAGAATCAGATTTGGGGACCCCAGTACAGAGCAATCTACCAGCCAAAAGATACCGCACAGTGGCCCAGGGAATGAAGCTGACCTTCAAGGGGAAGCATGAAGTAGCATCAGGATATGGTGGGAAATCGGCACACAAGAAAACCACCAGCCAGAACCCCAGACACTACAGGGAAGCAGGTGAGTTTGAGGTCCGAGGAACGGGAGCCTCCCAGGGATGGTCAAGAGTAACTAAGGGCCGCCAGTATGTCGGGTTGGCTCAGGGGATCCCTCAACTTCCCTCCAAAGATCAAGAGCCCTCCCACCCCCCATAGACGAGGAAGCTTAGGCGTGGAGGTGCAAAGACCCTTGCAGGAGGCAGAGCAGATAGAAGTGGCAAAGCCAGGCTGTGACTTCTTCCCCTGCACTAGGCTACCTCCCCGTGTAGGATTTGGGAGGAAATTAGACAGAAGCGGGACAGGGCTCTGGGCTAGGGGCCAGGAAACGGAGAAGCTGCCTCCCTGCCAGTGTTCATCCATCGGTCCCAAACTCACAGCTCCGAGGCCCCCGCCACGCCATGCTGCACGTGGACTCTTACCCCCGTGGCCTTTCCACACCCGCTGGGGGGAAAGTCCCGGCCTCCGCCATCTTTGAGCTCTCCAGCTCGGCCACGGGCGGGCGGGAAGACACCCGCTCCTCTGCAGGGCCGCCCCCCTCACCCCGGGAGCCCGCGTCCAGCCAGGCTCGATGGCCTGGGGGATTATGCGCTCAGGAAGGGTGCCGTGGGAGAGGGGCTGCGGGGTCTGCCGACATCCCGGGCAAGGCTGAGGCTGGACGAAGGGAGAGCTGCGTGGAGCAGTATCGGAGGCGGCTGGGCCCCGGGCTCCGCCGGCCGCCAGCAGCGCCCAGGCCTCTGACGCAGGCAGTGGTTCCCCTCGGGGCGCAGGCTCCGGCTCCACGGCGCTCAGGCCCCCATCCGGTCAGGCCGAAGGGGGCACGCGAGTCCCATACAAGGAGTGAGGGGCTACTTATTGAAGCAGCCGGAGGGGAAGCCGTGCAGGCCCAATCCAGAAGCCGGGGGGCTCCCGTGAGGGCCAAGTAGTCCGAAGGGCCAGCAATGGTGGCCTCAAGCCCAGAGGTCTGTCTTCTGGAAAGGCCGGGCTGTCTCTCTGAGGGCCGAGAAGAGGTGTCTCTCAGGGTCAGGGCTGGTCTTGTGCTCTAGGAGGGAGGGGAGGAGGAGCAGGATGGAAAGGGAGGGGCTGAGGACTGCTTTTTTTGTCGCTGAGAATGAAGAGCTGTTTCTCTAGGCTCCAGAACCCTGTCTCGGGGGAGGCCTCCACACACAAGACAAGGCGGCTTCTCCTGGCGCACCCCATAGGCAGTTGACTGTGTGCGCATGCCCGAGCCTCGAGCCTCTTCTGTTTCCCGCCTTTTCCCAGGCACATGCGGGGCACTCTACAGCCGCTCGCGGCGGGCCGGTCAGCGGCTTCCGGCTAATGCGCAGGCGCCGAGCATTTTCCTTCTCCCGCCCTTCTGTTCTCTGGGAGAGGGAGAAGGCAGAGAAAAGAACCCCGAGAAAAAGAGCAATAGGAGACGGGGGGGGGGGGGGGGGGGGCC
>CM053563.1:11089817-11254340 GCA_028646485.1 Cryptoprocta ferox | reverse complement strand
CCCCCCCCCCCCCCCCGCCGTCTTGTCTTGGCTGCCCAGCTCCTCTCTCAGACCCGTTCTCCCCACTTGGCTGTCTTTCTGCCTCAAGATCTCTGGCCCTTTCTGTCTGTGAACATCTCCTGTCTGTCTTTTGCTACCCAAGAACTGGTCCCCATCTGCCTGGCCTCATCTCTGTCCTCCCTGACTTTCAGGGAAGCCCTGCATCATCTTACTCCCAGCCCTCTACGGCTCCACCCACAGCTGGAATAAATCCAAATTCTTCAAGCCCTACGTGAGCCCCCTTTGCTTCTTTGACCTCAGCCACTGCCCCTCTTCTGGGTCACTCTGCTCCAGTGACACATGTTATCCCCGCCAAGCACAGGCAGCCTCAGAGCCTTTGCACTTGCTGTGTCGTCTGCAGGGAACAGCCTTCCCTCGCTTCCTCTGGATCCCTCCTCAAGTGCCCTCCTAGATCTGAGTAGTCTGACCCCTAATCATCACTCCATGTCCCCTCCACCTACTGTCCTTTCAAAGCATTAAAGTCATTAAGCATAACTAAACATCATATAACATATGCCTTTATTTGCTTACTGTTGGCCTTCCCTTTGACATCGCTCCGTGAAGACACCTAGAGCAGTGCCGGGCACGCAGTAGGAGCTCACTAAATGCGTGTTGAATGACCACGTCTCCCCGCAAACCGCATCTCTGCCCCTCACTCCTGCCTGCCTCCGGTCCCTCCTGGGCAGCGGGTGACACGGCAGCATCTCTCCACAGTTCACGCCCGCCATCCGGCCATTCCTGCAGACCATCTCCATCGGGCTGGTGTCCTTCGGGGAGCACTATAAGCGCAACGAAACAGGCCTTGGTGAGTCCTGGCCGGACCCTGCCTGCAGCCTCGCCTCCCTCCCTGTACCTCCTCCTTCCACTTCTACCCCCTAACGGCCCCCTTCCCGCCAGGCTCCCTGACACCCCTCCCAACCCCTAGGTGTGACGGCCAGCTCCCTCTTCACCAGCGGCCGCTTTGCCATTGACCCAGAGCTGCGCGGGGCTGAGTTTGAGCGGATCATACAGAACCTAGATGTGCACTTCTGGAAAGCCTTCTGGAATATCACTGAGATAGAGGTGCTATCGGTGAGCACCTGTTACAAGATGGGCACCCTGGGGCCCAGAGACCCATCCCAGGCCACATCAGGCCTCTGCAGGGCTCTAAGCCTGGGGACATCATGTGATGTGATGGAAAGGATGGGATGAGGGTGGGGATTAGAGGGGGGACTGTGAGAGAAACCCCTGCAAGCAGCTTCTCCTCAGTGCCCCTCCTGTTTCCTCCCACTAGTCTCTAGCGAACATGACGTCCACCACCGTGAGGGTAAGCCGCCTGCTCAGTCTGCCACCAGAGGCCTTTGAAATGCCGCTGACTGCTGACCCCAAGCTCACGGTCACCATCTCACCCCCGCTGGCGCACACGGGCCCGGGGCCGGTCCTTGTCAGGCTCATCTCCTATGACCTGCGTGAAGGACAGGTAGGAGAGACAGAGCCAAGGAGCACAGGCAGCCCCCTCCCCAGATGCTCTCCCACCTTTCGCTGCTTACACCTGCCCCCGCATCCTGTTTCTCTGAGCACATCCCCTCAGTGGGGTGAGGCCCAGGTGGGCCGCCCAGCCTCACCCACATCCTGCTCCCTCACCCTCCAGGACAGCGAGGAGCTCAGCAGCCTGGTGAAGTCCGAGGGTCCCCGGAGCCTGGAGCTGCGGCCACGCCCCCAGCAGGCACCCCGTTCACAGTCCCTGGTGGTGCACATCCATGGCGGCGGCTTCGTGGCCCAGACCTCGAAATCCCACGAGCCCTACCTCAAGAGCTGGGCCCAGGAGCTGGGCACCCCCATCCTCTCCATCGACTACTCCCTGGCCCCTGAGGCCCCCTTTCCCCGGGCCCTGGAGGAGTGCTTCTATGCTTACTGCTGGGCTGTCAAGCACTGCGCCCTCCTCGGTGAGCCCCAGCCCCTCACTGCACCCACCCCCACCCCCGTCCCTGCTCCTGCCCCAGCCTGCTGCAGCCCCCACCCCAGACTACGTGGGGAGTGGGCCATGGATTTGCCCCGGCCTCAGTCTTGCACCCCCCTGCCTCTCCTCTCCCACCTCCTACCACCCTCCTCCTACTCCTGCTACCTGTCCATTCTCTTCCTGCCCCACTGCTCCCCAGTCCTTCCATCTTAACCACTTCCTCCTTCTGCTTCCTGCTCCTCACCTCCAGCCCTGACACCTCACCCCACCCCCACTTCTCCATCCCCTCTGATCTAATCTTTTCTCCTGCTGTTTCTGCACCCCCCTGTCCTGCGCTGCCAGCCTCCTGGCCCACGCTCCAGCCCATTCTTCCACTCCTCGACCTCCTCCTTCTGACATCTTCAGAGGCCCCGGGCAGGGTGGGGCCATGCCACAGGGCACAGGGATGTGGCTCTTTTGTGAGGTCAGCTGAACCCTGCCCTTCCATCCCCAGGCCTCAGCTGCATCCCCTCCCAACCTCCTGAAATGGGCCTTTGGTCTCCCCTTTTCCACCATCTGGCCTCCTTTCTTCTGACCTCCTGCCTCTCAAGCTGCACACAACTTCCCGATCTCCACATCTCAGTCCACCTGATCCCCTGACCACTATCCCCCAAATCCGTGCCTCAGTTTACCAATCTCTAAAATTGCAGTTGGCTAGACCTTGGGGTTGGGGCCCCCATACCCCACCTCTGACAGTCCTGGCTTCTGGCTCAGAGCTTGAGCTCCTCCCTGCCAGGCTGACCAAGCCCCCTCCAACCCAGGCTCAACAGGGGAGCGGATATGCCTCGCAGGGGACAGCGCAGGCGGGAACCTCTGCTTTTCCGTGTCCCTGAGGGCAGCAGCCTACGGGGTGCGGGTGCCAGATGGCATCATGGCAGCTTACCCAGCCACAATGCTACAATCTACCGCCTCTCCCTCCCGCCTTCTGAGCCTCATGGACCCCCTGCTGCCCCTCAGCGTGCTCACCAAATGTGTCAGTGCCTATGCTGGTAAGGCCACCATCCACAGAACTGGGGGTCTGGGGGGCTGCTTGGATCCTGCAGGGACAGGGCTGAAGAGAGGAGTCCCTACTGAAGCCATCAGATATTCTTGGGACCTTGGGGGCAGAGTTGCCTGAAGTTCCAGGTGTTGAGACTGGGCCTCAGCCCCCCACATGTACTCCACAGGTGGAGAGACAGAGGACCACTCTGACCCAGACCAGAAGGCGCTGGGCATGATGGGGCTGGTGCGGCGGGACACAGCCCTGCTCTTCCGAGACCTCCGCCTGGGTGCCTCCTCGTGGCTCCACTCCTTCCTGGACCTGGGTGGGCACAAGTCCCACACGAACTCAGTGGCCATGGCAGGTGAGTAAAGCACCTCCCCTCACACACCAGAAGTCCTGGGGGAGGAAAGGGGCCGTGTCCTGGGGTGCTCAGAGAAGCAGAGATCACCTTCTGGCTCTAACCCCCTATTTATCCCTGGCAACCACCACAAAGCCTTGATTTTCCATGACGGCCCACATCCTAGAATTTCCAGGACTTCTGGTCCACCAGGTCATCTCAGAACCCCGGGAACCGTAGCATTTAGCTTTCCAAACAGCCCGTCGCAGAAAGGAACCCTGGGAAATAACTCAGAAGGCCTGCCACATGTGCTGATTTTCGATCCCGAGACTGCCACTCGACTCGCTTGGGCCTTGAGGTGGGAATCAGCCCTCCTAGATTCTTTTCAGACTCTTGACAGAGACACATGGGAGTGATACCCCACTCCAGGGGCTGGCCTAGGAGCCTGGGGTGGGGGGATCAGGAGATTCCCAGCCTGAGTGCGTGGCAGGATCCTCAGGCAGCCAAAACTCACTTCCATCCAGGGATCTATTTTTTCCCCACCATTTTTTTAAAAAACATTTTAATAATTTTAAAGTACAGCCAACTCAATTTATTTTCTATCTCCAGCAAACCAGCAGTATTTTCTGAATAACTGAGAGTGCAGACTCGAAAGTAGATCCCATTCCTATTCAGAAAAGTATTCCAATTTAACTGTTTAAATTTTAGGATATTCAAAGGGATGCAAATAAATACAAAAAGCAAAGAGATCTGGGACCACTGAACCCTGAGGCTTTCCTGGTAGGGTAAAGATGACAAGTGCAGCCCCTAGAGGGACAAGCACCAGCCCAGGACAGTGCTGTCGCCGGAGCTCGCTGCTTGCTGGGTGACCGGGGCAAGGTCCTATCTGTGAGCCTTGCTTTGCTCCTCTGTGAAATGAGACACAAGAGTGCCTGCCTCATGAGGTTGTTGTCAGGACTTCGCGCACCTGTTGGTGCCAAGCACCCAGCCCACACCTGACACACAGCAGGTGCTCCTAGAAGAGGCCAGCGCCCCTGACAGGCTGTGCCCTGTGACTCTGGTCAGTAGTTCTGTTCCAGTGACCCAGGGGGGACAGAGCCCTTATGCAGTCATTCTTATATCATCTTGCATTGTGCCTTCATGGATTTATAAAGACAAAAAATAAAATAAAATAAAAACCTGAAATATGCAGGGTCCCGGCCCTAGGGGCAAGCAGCATGGATGTGCTGAGATTAACAGAGCTGAGGCCAAGGTGGGGCATACCATGTGGGCCGAAATGCACCTCCGTATCATCTGGGCCCTCGCTAGCCTGGCCACTCAAAAGGAAAGGATAAAACTAAAGACCATGAAGGAAATGTGGGGAGCAGATCTACACAGCCATGGGTGTGGGGTCCCTGGGAACTGAATAGCTCCCATGACTCTCTTTAGCTCCTTGTGAACACAGCCTCCTTTGAAGCCATGTGGGCCTGCCCACTATATTTTGATCTGTTCACAGCCATGTTGAGTGGCCCTAACGAGTTGGCTGGGCCTCCCACTGGGGTCAGGGAGGTGGCTGGAACAAGGCACCAGGCCTAGTAATAAAACATTATGATATAGCAGGACCTCCCAGGGGGGAGCAGTACCTCATCCCACTGAGTCCTTACCGCCTCCTAGGAGGTCAGGACTATTTTTGCTCTTTTTTTTTTTTTAAGTTTATTTATTTTGAGAGAGAGAGAGAGAGAGAGAGAGAAGGAGGGAGGGAAAGAGAGAGAAGGAAGAGAGAGAATCCGATCTGCTATCAGGGCAGAGCCCCACATAGGCCTCGATCTCACCAACTGTGTGATCATGACCTGAGCCGAAACCAGGAATCAGTCGCTTAACCAACTGAGCCACGAAGGCGCCCTACAGGCGAGGACTGTTTTTATTGCCTCTTTGTACAGAAGAGGAAACTGAGGCTCCCAGAGGTAAACTGGCTTGCATTTTAACCTTCCCAGGCACCACACACACCTCCACCTCCATAACCACTGACTCCTTCCACCTCCCCCTTGGAGTTGCAGCCTGGGGCGCCTGGGGCTCCCCACCCATCCCCAAGGGGGGAGCCTGGGGGAACACTAGGCTTCCCTGGTCCTAGGATGCAGCTCCTCCTCCAGAGACCGCTGCCCTTCCCATGACCTTCCCTACCAGCCACTCACCCACGTAGCCCACAGAGCCAGGCTGATGCTTGTGGCCCCCGCTGGCCACCTGATCCTTCTCCTCTTGCAGAGCCGATGCGGCGCAGTGTGTCCGAGGCAGCACTGGCCCAGCCTGAGGGCCCGCTGGGCACGGACTCCCTCAAGAGCCTGACACTGCATGACCTGAGCCTAAAGGGCAGCTCTGACACATCGGGCACCCCTGAGCTGTCCCTGTCTGCAGAGACACTGGGCCCCTCCACGCCCTCCAACGTCAACTTCTTAGCTGGCCCTGAAGATGCACCCGAAGGCACTAAAGCACCGCATGAGTTGAGCGCCAAGGACAGGAGCCTGGGCGTGCACGCCACCTTCCCTGAGGGTTTCCACCCCAGGCGCTCCAGCCAGGGCCCCACTCGGATGCCCATCTACTCCTCGCCCATCGTCAAGAACCCCTTCATGTCGCCGCTGCTGGCACCTGACAGCATGCTACAGAGCCTGCCACCCGTGCACATTGTGGTGAGCGCCAGATAAGGACTGGGCGCCCGGCGGGGAGCCGGCGGTGGCGCGGGCGGGTGCAGGAGCACTTGGGGGGATGAGAGCCCCGGGAGGCGGGAGGCGAGTGGGAGACAGGGGCAGGTGGGCACAGGTGCACCTGAGGAAGACAGCCCCGGGAGCAGCGGCGCGGGAAAAGGTAGGCTGCCTGACAGCCGGAGGGAGAGGTGTGCCACCAGGAGGGCATGCCTGACAACAGGAGGGCAGAAGGGGAGTCCAGGCTGCCATTTCCTCTCGCGATCTTGTGGAGCACCTAGGCGCAAGGGGGTAAGGGGAACAAGGTGGTGGGTCTCTAGGGGAAGGGAGGAGCTGGGCAGAAAGCTCATTCGCCCACTCCCCGCCTCCTGCCCCCTCCCCCGTGCCCCACAGGCGTGCGCGCTGGACCCCATGCTGGACGACTCGGTCATGTTCGCGCGGCGGCTGCGCGGCCTGGGCAAGCCCGTGACCCTGTGCGTGGTGGAGGACCTGCCGCACGGCTTCCTGAGCCTGGCGCCGCTGTGCCGGGAAACGCGACAGGCCACGGCGCAGTGCGTGGAGCGCATCCGGCTCATCCTCACCCAGCCAGCCGCGCCCGCCGTGCCACCGGTCTGAGCCCGCGCCGCCGCGGGAAGATGGGGCTGCGGGGGGGGGGGGGGCGACACTAAAGGCCTCTTGTTCCCATCTGAGCCGGCCTCCGTGGTGAATGCGGTGAAAGCGCCCCGGGTTAGGCGGCGGGGACCCCTACGAGGGGCTTCTGGCCCATCCGGCCCTCCCCCGGGCGGGGCGGGAGGGGCAGGCTGTGCCTTAAGGTTGGGGGACGGCTCCCGGGGGGTGGGGCGGGGGGCCGCAAGCTGAGACCCTGGCCTGGGGGGGGCTAGCCTGGGGGGGGCGGAGGACATACACAAACCAGTCTCCGTGGACAGCTGGAGCTGCACTCCTTCATTGCCTTCTACTGCTGCTGTGACCGCCACAGGGCGGGAGCCTGGCCCTACCTGGCCAGTCGGTTTGGTTTTGTTCCTTTGTAAATAAAGTGTATTTAATTAGTTTGGCCTCTTGCAAATAGAGTCGGCTGTCGCCCACCAGGGGGCAACATCAGACGCTGCTGCTGGGAACCGAGAAACCTGGCAGTAGAAAGCTGGGTACCCAACTTCTGGGTCCTGAAGAAGGGCCTGG
Source organism: Cryptoprocta ferox (assembly GCA_028646485.1). Lineage (NCBI taxonomy): Eukaryota > Metazoa > Chordata > Mammalia > Carnivora > Eupleridae > Cryptoprocta > Cryptoprocta ferox. Next base: position 11,247,153 of record CM053563.1, on the reverse strand, counting down.
ATTCTTGGGTGCAGAGGGACTGGCCTTTACAAGCACAGACCCACCTCGCCTTCAGACTTAATCCAGGTGGTGTGCCAGAGGGCTCTGGGTTCTCAGCGACTCCCCTTTTTACAAACCCAACACCCACCAGGAAAAGAAAACCCAAACTCCCTAGAGAACTGCAGCAAATAGAGCAGGAAACCGGAAACAAACTAGTCCTCCCAAATACTGGAAGTCCAAACCCTGCTCAGCTATGACAGTCACTCAGTCCCTCAACTAAGACCCTGAGGCCTTGCCCTTTTGAAGGCCCTAGATCTGGAGCAGAGATGATTGCTATCCAGGGCCTGCCCTCAAAGGACTCATGGAGGGTAAGCAGAGAGACCCAGACACAGGCTGCCACAGTCCACACAGGCTCCATCTGTGGTAGACAAGGAGGGCTTCAGAGAGGAGGTGATCTGAGCCTAACGTTAAAGGAGGAGCACAAGTTTGCTATGCAGAAGAAACATGCGAAGTTGCGAGAGCCAAGGGGCAGTTACCAAAGCCTCTGCCTGGCCAGAAGGTCAGGTGCAAAGTGGGGAGTGGCCTGAGGGGCCCGGGGTCGTCAGCAAGAGCAGATCTTGAAGGGCCTGGAGTGCAATCTGGACTGTAACTAGAGGGCAGTAGAAGCCACAGGAGGGCTTTGAGCAGGGGAGGGGCAGGATCAGCTGAGGCACTGGAAGAGAAAGAGCCTGCTGGGACATTAGGGGATGGACTGAAAAGGACAAGACTGGAACCCTGGAGGCAGAGGATGCTGAGGACAAGGAAGACAAGGCCTGAGCTGGGGCAGAGGCCATGAGGGTAGGGAGTAGGAGGAAGACCCATAACTCAGGCTGAATGTAGAACAGATGTTACAGGAGAGCAAGGGGACAAAGATGGCACTTGGGCCTAGCCAGGGAGCAGGTGGACAGTGAAACTGTGTCTTTACTGGGAAGAGACTCGGGTATGTACAAGGGGAGTGGGGGGTGGGTACTGAGAGCTGTTTTGCACATGGAGAGATCAAAGGTCTTTGTGAGACAATCCAGGGGTACATCCAGGAGGCGGCAGGAGACCAAGATGGGTGCTCACGCTGGCTGGAGCCGAGGGCCTAGAAACTTTCCAGGAAGGGTGGACAGGTGGGATGAGCAGAGGGCCAGGACAGAGAGAGCCCTGAGGACCATGGTCCCCAGTAAAGGAGTAGGCAGTAAAAGGTGAGTCCTGGAGGGTTCCAAGGAGCAGCCAGAGAGGAAAGAAGCTAACCAGGAAACAGGATGTAGAGCGAAGGGGATTTCGGAAGGGAGGGAGTGGTCTGAGTCAGATGAGGATGGAAATGTTGTCATCATGGCTCAGCAGGGAGAAGGGTCCTTGGTGACCTTGTCCAGAGCAAGGCTGTGGGATGCAAGGCCATGGGATGTGGGCAGCCAGATATGGGAGGGCTGAGCAGGGAGTGGAAGGTAAGAGATTTAGCCAGTGGGTACCATAAGTCTTCAGCTGTAAAAGGGATGAGAAATAATTCAAGAGAGCTTGATGTCGTTGTGTGTGTGTGTGTGTGTGTGTGTGTGTGTGTGTGTTTAGAGATGATAGAATATGTTTTTAATGCTACCAGGGAAGGAAGGAAGGAAGAGAGGGAGAGACTAAAAATGCAGAAGCACAAAAAAAAAAAGTTTCCTAAGGGGATGGAGACAGGGGGACCCTCACTTCAGAGGCCCTCATTCACCCCATAAGTGACTTCTGAGCTGGGCTAGGATGGGGGAGGGAGCCACAGCCCAGAATTCTCCCTGAAAGTCCCATTCCCCCTATTGAGCTCAGAGGACCCCTTGTTCATCTCTCCCAAAACAGTCTTCCACCCACCAGCGGCCCGTTTCCTGTCCCCGTGTCAGGAATGGCTCCATCATCGCCCTGTACCCCAGGCCAGAACTCTGGGTCTTGTTCTGGACACCCCCTTGTCCCCTAGTCCATCAAGCCCCATAGTCTGTTGTTCCCGCCTCCTGAGTCTTGGGCCCCATGCCCTCGGCCTCTGGCCTAATCCAGACTTCATCCTCTCCTGCCCGGGCTCCTGCCCCAAGCCACCCTGTGGGCTACCCACTTCCAGTCACATTGCTCCATTTCTGGCTCCAGCTCTGAGCAGGTCTTGCCCTGCTCTAAACCCTTCCTTGGCTCCCCTCTACCACCCCACCCCAGGACGAAGTCCAAGCTGCTAAGCTAGCCTTCTTCACCCACTTCCAGTCTTACAGTTACCCCACCACCACATGGACCTGACAGGCTTTCTTCTTGGACACCTACACATAGTAATACGCCTGCATGCCTCCCTTTCTTTGCTGGTGCCGAAACACCCTCCCACGTGCTCTTCACCTTTGCCTGACACTTCCTGCTCCTCCAAGATCCAGTGCTAATGTCCCCTCCTCTGGAAACCTCTTCCGGATCCAGCAAAGCCAAAAAAGACGCCTGGACTCCTCCACCTCTGGCACACCCTGCCCATCAACGTGTCTGTCCTCCCATCTGGCGGGGTATCCTCGAGGGCAGGGCCTAGGTCTGACTCATCTTGGTCACCACCACCGCCCAGCATAAGGTCTGGCACACTGGAAACCTCAGGAAATGTTTAAGTAATAGGTGGCTGAGTGTGTGATGAGCGAGTGAGTGAGTGAGTGGCAATAGGAGGAAACTGGAGATCAGTGGGAGAATGAGGGCAGGAAAGACACACGGATGCGTGTGCAGGTCGGGTAGGAGCAGATGCGAATCAGGTTTAGGGCGAGAGGAATGGAACGGAGGGATGAATGGGGCTGTGCATCCCGGACTCAGTTTCTCCAACAAGGCAAAATGCACGGTAGCCCCAGCTAAGCCGCCCCTTCCGCCTCGAACCCCACCAAGCCTCACCGTTTCCCTCCCGAACTATGTCCAGAACCCCAATACTGGGCGTGCTGGAAAGGGCTTACCGACTGGACCCGCCGAACCTGTTTGCCTCAAGAGCAGTTCCAGCCTCTGCGGCGCGCCGCGGGAATCCCTCCCCGCAGGTGCTCTTCCTATTGGCAGACTGGCAGAGACCCACGGAGACTGGCGTCTTCCAGAGCCTATCGCTGTGCGATTGGGCTGTGGGCCCCGCCTACCACGGAACGTGCCCTGAGTGGCCCAGGGAGGTAGGAGGCGGAGCGTCTGCTGGTTGGACGATGATGATTGACGTCAAGGAGAGCTTATCACGGCTAGCGTCCTTCAAGTCAGACCCGCCTCGGGGGGAAAAAACGCAAAGGGGCGGTAGCTGAGGGCGTGGTGGATTGCAAAAGGTCCCAGAATGGGGTTTCTGGCCACGCCTGTGGGATCTGAGGGAGGTAGGACTGAGGAACCTGGACTTCTGAATGGTTGATCCTGAGGGAGGAGGGAGCTGGGAACCTGAAAGGTCGGGGTGTAGGGACGCGTACTCCCAAGATTCACCGGCCTGCCCAGGGATGACAGATTTGGGGTTCAGGATCTTAGGTAGCTGTCTATGGGATTGGAGCCAGGCCTTGTCCCCAGGCAAGGGTTGTGGGTCTAGAGGTAGGGCTTAGAATAAAGATGAAGAGGAGGAGTCTTAGGGGAAGCTCTGGCCTCAATATGCCCTTCCCACATCCCCTAAAAGGGAAGCCAGGGTGGGAGGAGACACATGGAGACAAGGAGAAAAACATAGACACCAAGCGAGATTAAAATATTGAAAACAATAATTATAATAGAGCTCTCTTGTATGGGCTTCCCTGTGACCCCGGTTTTATGCAAAACATTTTATATAATTATCTCATGTCTTTCTCATTACAGTTCTAAAAGATCAGATTATTATGACTATAATCCCCATTTTACAAGTGAGAAAATTGATGCCCAGTGAGGAGGAATCAAGATGCAGATGTAAAGAAACAGGAGGGACACAAAACACAGATGGAGATTAACAGACAAAGAGATAAAAGGCCCAGAGAGATTACAAAAGGTAGACAGCAAACAACGGAGAGGGGCTAAGAGCAAGGACTCCTGGGGTGGAGGTGAGGGGGCTGGGGCCTAGGACTCCTAGGTTCTAGGAGTGGAAGGACCAAGGACTGGGACTTTTGGGTATTTCCTCTCCTGATTCCAAAATACCAGACTTGGCTAACTCTTCTCACTGTGGGCGTTGGGCCCAGTGGGGTCGAAAATAGTGATTAGGAGGGGGCAGGTGTGTCATTATCCTATTAGGAGATGATAAGAAAATGATTCATGAGGGTGCCCCCAGTCTGGGAGGGGACTTTCCCCTCATGGCCTCTGTTCTTTCATCTGGACAGATTAGGCCTCAGGAAGGACAGGGGAGGGGCAGGGTCCTCTAGGTCCCTCTCCGTCACTGCGTCTCCATCACTCAGAACTGTCACTAAGCCCACCGTGGACACAGATGGGCCACCCTGGGGCCAACAGCTTTCCTGGCAGGCCTTCATCTCTCCGCATCTCTCTGCTTTCCCCCAGACCTTGAACCAATGCCCACCAGAGGTCTTGGCACATTGCAGGAGCTCAGCAAATGCCCCTCGAATTGATGGACAAACATCTCTCTGTGCAGCTCTTCCTCTGTCCCCATCCTGGCCGTCTCTCTCTCTCCCCATCGTGTTTCTCAGCCTCTCCCTGGCCTCACCCATCTCCTCCCACCTTCCCTTTCACACAGGCATTTCTTCGGAGGCCACTGAGCACCCCCCCCCATCCCCAGTAAGAAAAAACTGAGGCTCATTTTGGGAGGAATCACCCTCCCAGGGCCACCTGTGGGACATGTGGAAGAGGGATTCTCAAGACCCCAAATACACACACAGACACACTCCTGGCACCTCAGAGTCAGAAATGCAAGATCACACCAAACATGTGCCCTCAATACCAGCTTAGTGTGATCTTCATTTGCACCCACACAACCAGAGAATCACAGGCACCACGCAGTTACCTGCAAACACAAAACATAAACAGAAGCACAGCATCAATCGCCTTATTGACAACACACGCAGAAATATCCTATTTCACATTGCAAAACAGACACCACCACCCCCCGGGTTTGCAGTTAGACGCCCAGCCACAGAGAGGCCACTCGCTCAGTCCCCACCAGGACCACGAGCAGATGCAGATGAGTGGTTTCGTTTCCTACTCCAGGGACTCCAGTATCCCCAGCGACTAGAACAGCACCTCACCATTATCACCAGCATAAACACAAAATGTTTCCTGTGTGCCAGGCACAAGTCTAAGCACCTCGCATGAATTAACTCGTCCAGTCCTCTCAACCACCTTATTTGCAACAGCTCATTTTGCAGATGGACAAATGGAGGTCCGGGGAAGCTTCGTGATTTGCTGAAGGCAGGAAGAGGCTGTCAGAATTTGAACTCGGATTTTCTGGCTCTGGAATCCATCACGCAAGGCTCCTATTCAATAAAGAATTCCTGCCTCATGACAACTGACCACACCTGAATGAGGAGGAGAGTGGGTAGAGTCACAGAAGGACAATATAGACACACACATAGAAAAGACCCCCTCACGTGTCATCCCCCAGAACACACTGAGACATCCTCACAACCCCCAACGCCACACAACACCCAGGGAGAGAGGCACACGCCACACGCAGAGACACGCCACACCCAAACCCAGACACCGTGTCCCACCCTGAACTCCGCTGAGTCCCTCCCGTTCTGCTCTCAGCCCCCTGGGCCGGCCCTCGAGGAAGCAGCAGGCTTAGGATGGGAAGAGGGGGCAACCTCACTTGTCCGCTCTGCCTGACCGGTTCCACCAGAGCCATGGATGGCAGGCACCACCCGCCTTAGGAAATCCACATTGGGCAACTGGACCCAGACCTGACCGGGTCGCTTGGATGCTGGAGAGAAAGGGGCTGGGAGCCTGGACTCCTGGGTTCTGAGGGAATAGGGGCTGGATGCCAGGGATCCTGGGTTCTGGAAAAAGAGGGGACTTGGATTCCTCTCCCCTATCTTTGAAGGCAGGATTCCAGATTTAGCAGATAACAATACAGGACACCCAGTTCAATGTGAATTTCAGATGAACAACAAATACCTTTTCTAGTATAAGTATATCCCAAATATTGCATGGAACATACTTACGCTAAAAAATGTTGTTGTTGTTGTTGTTGTTTACCTGAAATTCAAATTTAACTGGGTGTCCTATATTTTATCTGGTGACCCCATTGAGGGGATGGATGGCAGGTCCCTGGAGACTGCCATGGTCTCTTGTCAGCCCCCAGGCCTCTATTCTTCCTGCTCCCGACCTCCTCCTCACCCCTAAACAGGCCACCTCACAACTTCCCCACCTGATTTCTTCATCTTAGTGACTTGCTACCTAATTGCAGCCCCCAGGCTGTGTCAGAGTGGAGAGAGGAAACTTGAGGACGACTCAGGTTGTCATCCTGGGAGACCTGGGGTCCTCAGAGATGACTGACCCTGAATCACCTGCAGCCCGCGGTCTGGACAGCTGGGGGATGGGGGCTGCCTCCTTGGGGAGTCCTGGAGATAGAGAGGGACGTGGAGAGTGGAGATGGGAGGCAGAGACCCCGGGATGAGGGCAAGAGACCCAAGCTTGGGGAAACAAAGACTCAGAGATGGGGAGACAGAGAACCGGAGAAACTTGGAAACGGATTTGCAGAGATAAGGAAAGAGAGATTCAGAGCTGGCGAAACAAAGATGCAGAGTTGGGGGCACAAGGACATTAGACCAGAAGTGGAGAGATGTTCCCCAGACATTCAGGCTCCTGGACCAAGTGATGGACACGTACCAGCAAAATGCTGAGTGCCGCCTATAAGTCTGGGGACAAGACAGCAAGCTATCTGGGTGGTGCCGGGAAACCAAGGCCTAGGTCCTGGCATGTCGAATCAGGAGGTGAGGGAAAAGCTGGGATCCCAGGCAGACAGGGTGATCCACCTGCCATCACTCCATACCTATTTCCAGTGGGGTGACACCACCACCTTCTCTGCAGGTGACACCCCAATTTTCCAGTGCCTCCTACATTTTTGGGGTGACACCCCTGCTCGAAACCCCACCCGGCTCTAATGCTCCTTCCCTCACTGAGTCACTTCCAACCCCGCCAGGCCTGTTGGGGGCTGACTTTGGTGACTCAGGCCTCCAGGCCCCTCGCTCTTTCATCCCTCAGGAGCCTAGCAGCCAAAAATGCCAGGACCCCTGCACACCGCTGCAGCCTAGCCTAACCCAAGAGTCTGCACCCCCAGCCCTTCTCCCTCAGACCCAGAAACTGAGCCCCTCTCCGTCCTCTGTTAGGGGACCACCAGATGAAGACCCTCCCCCCCCCCCCGCACCTGCTCTGTTAGTTACCCCAGTGTCCTGGGTCACATCCACCTCCTTCTGGAACCACAGTTTCTCAGTTCCCAGCCTCCTCCCTTCCCATTTGAAGGCGGGGTGAGTTGTGTTTATTTACTTTAGTTTCAGCATGAGTCACCCCCAAAACACACTGCTCCCCCCATGCGCCCAGTGGCCCCGAATGGGGGGACAATGCCCCCTCCAGGAAAGTGGGAACCTCACTGAGGGGGACAGGAGGAGGAGCCCCCACTGCACTCTCCCGCATCCCCATCCCCTCCTCCACCTCCCTGCCCCTCCACCCCTCCACCTCTGTGCTTCCTCTCTGAATCTGACTCCCCTTTGCCTGTTTCTCCCCAGATCTTTGTCCTTCTCTGTCTCCGCATCTCTTTCTCCATCTCTCTATGTCTTTATCTCTCATCATCTCTCTGAATCTCCTTCTCTCTCCCATCTAGGCCTCCCCTTCTGTCTCTGTGTCCCCCACTCCCTCCGTCTCTCTGTCTTCCCTGTCAGTGGGTCTCTGTGCTGTGGCCCCATGCACCTCTCCTCTGCCTTCTCTCCCCCACCCTCTGTCTGCTCTCCCTCTCGGCCTGCTCCCCTTTCTGTCTCCCCTCCCAGCACCCCTGGCCCCCTTCCTGATTTCCTAGGTCCCACAAGAGCTGGAGGAGAAAGTGGGGGGATGGGGGGGATGGAGAGGAAGGGAAGGGGAAGTTCCTAGGGGGGTGGGGGAAGAGGGTCAGCCAGACCGGCTTGGCTCCCTGGGCACCTCTGTCAGAGCCCCGCCCAGGGCCACATGGCCCGCCCCAATATAAGCAGCTCCCGACCTGAGACTGAGAACTCGGTGCGCCCAGGTCACCCACATCTGTCTGGATCATCACCATCACTGTTCTGCAGGTACGAGCATCTGCCACAGCCCTCTGCTCTGTTCTCCCTCCCGGCTCCACTGACATCTCTGTCTCCTTGCGTATCTCTGACCGTCTCTGTGGACATTGCTGTCTTTCTCCATGCCCTTGGTGTCCACCTTCTCAACCTGAGTGGCGCCAGGTTGAATTTGGAAGCCCTGGGGCCCAGCACCCTTTCTACTAACCCCCTTGGACTGGGCCATCAGATGTGGGGTTTTTCTCTTCACTTCTCTGAGCCTCAGCATTCGTCTGTGAAATGGGCTTGCAGAGAAGTCAAAGCCTCGGGCAGGTGTGAGTGTTACTGGCAGCCTCTCGATGGGCACCTGGCTCTGATCTCTTTCTCTCCCTGTCTCTGTTTCTTGATATCTCTCTCCAGCTCTGGTATGAGGAAGGTCCTCTGGGGTCTGTCGGGCAGCTGTACAGAGATGGGCGAGTTTCTCGCCCCTACCCCATACATCCCTACTCCATTTCTCCTAGCTGGCAGGCTGACTTGGCCTCTTTCTCCCCAGCTCCCTTCCCCCTGAGAACCCAGCCCCCAGTGCCCCTACTCCGTGCCCGCCCCTACCCCAGTATCCAGTGTCCCTTGGACAGATTCGGCCACTGTCACCAGCGCTACCTCTGCCGCCCCCAACGCCACCTGCCCAGGGCCAGCAAGATGCAGTTTGAGATGCACGACAACGTGAAAGGCAAAGGTGGGATCACTGGATGAACCAGCAACCCTTCCAGTCCCCGGAACCTGGCAGCTTCCCTCCCCCGGGCACCCTGGCTTCGAAGACAGATGGCGCCTGATTGCACCCCAGAGGCCCCTGGAAATGCAGGAACCCAGCACCCCAGGCCCAGACGTGGAGGAGGCAACAGCACGTCTTGGCCCCACCCAGATGTGGCACCCACCCTTCCCCAGACGTGCATGAGTTCCCCACCCACAGCTCAACCAGATGTGCAAGAGGCAGTGGCAATGGGGACAGACTGGGGTGTCAGGGCACAAATGTGGCAGAAAGGAAGGGCGAGGTGCAGTGGTGTCCCCTCCGCGGGCGGCCTGGTGGCCCCGCCCAGACTGCCCGGCAGAGGAAGGGGCTCCGGGGGCAGGGATGTGGGATGCGGGAGCGGCGGGCAGGCTGCCCGCTGACCCTGGCCCCGCTACCTTCGCAGCCATGTCCTACCCAGTGACCAGTCAGCCCCAGTGTGCCAGCAGCTGCTACCAGACCCAGCTCAGTGACTGGCACACCGGACTCACGGACTGCTGCAACGACATGCCCGTCTGTGAGTGCCTGCGGCTCCCCCCAGGAGAGGGGGAAGTTCTCCTCCAACCCCTTCCCAGGCCCTACTAACCCCAGTCCCGCTCCCTTCCCTGGACCCTGAATTCCCACCCTCTAACCCTCACCCCTTCCTCCCACCTCGGACACCCCCTAGGATCCTGACCTCACCCCTTCCAGCTTCCCCTCGGACCCTCAACCCCTTACACCCTCAACTTTCCTCGTTGTGGCCCCAGCTCCCTCTCCAAACCCTATCTCTCAACCTCTAAACCACCCCCGCTGGGGCCCCTAATTCCCTCTGGGACCCTCGATTTGGCGCCACGGACCATCAGCCTCGCCTCTCCCCGACGCGGAGGCGGCCGGGGCGCCCCGTGGGCCCCGCTCTGACCGCCCCGCGCCCGCCGCAGGTCTGTGCGGCACTTTCGCGCCTCTGTGCCTCGCCTGCCGCATCTCTGACGACTTCGGGGAGTGCTGCTGCGCGCCCTACCTGCCCGGAGGCCTGCACTCCCTGCGCACCGGCATGCGCGAGCGCTACCGCATCCAGGTGCGTGCGGGGGGCGCGCAGCCGGGGGCTGGGGACGGGCCTCCTGGGACCCCCGGCGGGGCGCCTAACCTCTCTCTCCCACCCTCTAGGGCTCTGTCGGACACGACTGGGCGGCCCTCACCTTTTGTTTGCCCTGCGCCCTCTGTCAGATGGCGCGGGAATTGAAGATCCGGGAGTAAGGAAGCCCCCCGCCCCCATCCCTCCTCCTTTTCCACCTGTCACGCTCGGCCTCCTCTGCCCCGTCCGGGGAGCGCGCGCCCCTCCGCCCCAGCCCGCTCCCAGAAACACGCCCACAATAAAACCCTGAAAACCAACTCCGCCTACATTATGTGTGTCCCAGGGAAGGAATCTGGGTGGAGAAGATTTGGTGAGGGGTGTGGGGACACGGGGAAGATGCCTAGGTGTGGAAGGAGGAGTTCCAGAGTCAGATCCTTGCCTCCCTCCCCACCACCTGCTGTGTCTGACGTTGGCCAGTCTTACCTCTCTCAACCAGGGAGTCCTCATTAACAAAGTGAAACCACTAACCCCCTGAGCTGCCTAACTGAAGTTTTGGGCGGATCCTGAAAATAAGCAAAAGCAGAAAAAGCTGCCTTGGTAGAGGTAAGACGCTCAAAGAAAAAAATTAGGAGAGTCCTGCCACCCCCCTCCCTGCCTCCAAGTCAATACTTAGGGACTCTTGGCCTATATACAATTCTAACATAACAGATTTGGGAGTTGGGGCGGGGAGGGGGTAGTTGTCTCCAAAGCAGAGAACTGCCAGGTTTAAGGCTCTCTGGAGCTGAATATCATCCTTAAAGATCATCTAGTTCTCTTTACTGCGAAAGCAACTAGCAGATTAGAAAATCTGGCCTCAAAATTGGGCAGACCTAGGATGCAGTCTTGATTCTTGCCACTTCCTAGCCGTGTTATCGTAGTGAATTAATAAACCTCTCTGAGCCTGTTTCCTCTGAGGACAATCCCTAGTATGTCATATGGCTACTGTGAGCGCAAGAGATGGAACAGATGGAAAGACCAAAGAGTGAGCTTAACAAGCTTGTTAATATTATTAAGATGTATAATAATATTATACTATCCTAGTAGTAAAATGTCATTCACATTCTTTGCGGTTGCGCTCTCTCTCCCTTTCCATCTGTGTATCCAACCACCAAGTGACATCTTCACTTGGAATATCTAATGGGCGTCGCAAATTTAAAACCTAACTCCTGATTCCCTGCCCCCAACCTGCTCCTCCCAGTCTCCCCCTCTCAGGAAATAGCAAACCCCGGCCGCCTTCAGCGGCTCGGTGGCTTTCTCACCCAGTGGCCCATCTGTCAGCACTCTGTTGCTTCTACTTTCAGGATACATCCAGAACCCTACTTGTCCCCACTCTGCTGCTGCTCTCACTTTGTTCCAGCCACCCTCCTCCTCAGCCTAAACAAATGCAGTGGTTCCTCACTGGGCTCCCTACCCTAACCCCACCTCTTTAGTTTCCTCCCACAGAGAAGCCCTGTGAACACCTGAGTTAGGTCACATGCTTCCTGTGCTCAGAACCTTCTCACGGCTCCTCAGCCACAGAGTTAAAGCCAGAGTCCTCACCGTGGCCCGAGGACCTGCACGATGCGCCTCCAGCTTTCTCTGTGACCTTGTCTCCTCCTTAGTCCCTCCAGCTCCTACCACATGAGTCTTTTGGTTGGTTCTCTCAAATGTTAGTCATGCTCCCACCCCAGGGCCTTTGCTCCCGCAACTTGGAATTCTCTTCCCTCAGATGCCCCTATGGCTCATTCCATCCCTTCTGCTCACATGTCATCTCATGAGCAAGGCCTTCTCTTCCACCTTATATTACATAGCAAGGACCAACCCCTCTTCCGCTCCTTCACCGCCTTGTTTTTCTGGTCATATTTCAATGTACCATATCATTTACATATTTATTTTCTGGCTCCCTGCTGGTTTGTCAGCTCCATGAGGGCAGGGACCTCTTTCACTGCTGTGTCCCCAGTGCCTCAGACAGCATGGAGCCCCTTGGAGGTGGAGATAGTGAGTGATCACAGGTGGAAGGCATTGACGCAGAAAAAGGACATGATTTTAGAGGTAATGGTGGGGAGCAATGCAGAGTCAGACACGCTTGCATCCAAATCTGGGCTCCCCTGTTAATCTGCCTTGAGTTCTTAGGCAAGGGACTTAGTTTCCAAATCTGCAAAATGAGGGAACAAAACTGTACCTCCCAGCATTGATGTCGGGAAGATTAAAAGACTCAGGCGAAGCACCCAGCACACTACCTGGAGTGCTGTTGGCCCTTGGTGAAATTTCTCCCCTTTTTCTGAAGTCCCTAGGGCACTGATGGCCGTACACAGACTAGAATCAAGACCTCCCAGGCTGTCTCTCATACTCCCTGAGCCTCTTGCATTCAGGTACGTGGACACCAGGGCAAGGAGGTAACGTGGAGGGAGGAGGAACGCGTGCCTCATGCTATGGGGCATTTGTGTAGGGGCATCCACACTGTATAGACAGCAGTTGGAGAGGCTGGCTCTGCGCCCCCCAGAGAAAGGGTCCAGGCACAATGCAAACGCTCTGCTCAGGAAGGCATAGTCACAGGGTGATGGCGGGGAAGACACCTTACCAAAGGTCTGATCATAATGCAGATGAGTCTTGAAGAACCACCTTAGCTCCTGCCTGGTCATGCAGGGTGAACTCTCTCCTGGCCTTGGACTCCCTTAGGCAGCATGTCCTGCTTCTGGTTAGCATCCGGGTGGGAAATTGTGCCTTATCCCCAGCAGAAACCTGCCATCTTGAAGACACCTACCTGCCTCTAGTGGCCACTCTGTGCTGGGAGAGCTCTTGGCGAGGCGGGCTAGGAACCCACACCGTCTCCCCTGTGCTTTCTCCCTTGTCTCCTCCTTCTCCCCTTATTCCTGGCCGTTCCCTCCTCAGGAGGCGAGAGGGCCGGGTGGTCAGGCATGTGGACTTGAGAGTCACACGGCCTGGGTTCAAATTCATTCAACGGCTAAATGACACCTATGAACTTTTCTCACCTGCAGAACGGGGATCACATGCTTACCTACCGCATAGGGTTGCTGGGCTGTAACAGGGCAAGCAAACTGCCTAGCACGGGTACTCAGGAAATACAAGTTCACAGTCACGTCTTGGAGGTTAGGTAGTACCAACGGCTGACCAAGGCAAAACTCATGTGGGCAGAGTAATCCTTGAAAATCCCTTAAATTGCGCATAAATCTGAAAACACTATGATTTTCATGGACCACAGTGAAGACCCAACCCTGCCTCCGCCCCCCGATTCCTCTCCCCCTCCCAAGCTAAGTGCACCTCCCTACCGTGCGTGTCTTTGGCTAAACATCAGACGAAGCCGCAGGCATGCGCCCATGGGCGGGCTGAAGAGGAAAACACGTTGTTTACCACTCTCAGCCAGAGTCCCACGCTGCTCGAGGCCGACCGAGGGCACACTTCCACCTCCTGCACCACTGCTCTTGCTTGCCCTGGGGGACTGGAAGATGAAGGCTCTCGTGCTGCATCCGGTTTGGGCCATGGAGGGTTCTCAGATTAGAGAAAACTCAATCACGTTAGGGCATTTTGGTCTCCGTGCTGCCTCAACTCTCTCCTACGTCAGAGGCCAGACTAAAACCCAAGCAGTCTGTTTTCCCTCCTGAGATGAACTGGGGTCTCCCTGCGACAGGGATCCGAGGAAGAGCCAGCGGCCTCAGTGCTCTCAGCTCCCCGAGGTCCGAGGTCCGTTCCTTCTGGGGAAGGCAGGCTTCTAGAGCAGCCCCATCCCACCCCTGCTCAGGAGGGGCAGGGAGGAGCCAGGCCCAGGCCATGCGGCTTGGAGGGGGCGCCAAGGTAAGGGCACAGATTCGATTTATCCACGCTTGGAGGTTGTTCAGAGAACCAAGACACCCCATCTCCTGCAGGCAGACAGATGCTCAGACACCGGCCTTCCCCACACTCTTTTATTTGCTGCTTCAAACGCTCCTCCCTCTTTCAGACAGCCCCGACAGCACACAGGCCCTCTTAGACTGAGGCCCCCCGGCAGAGGGGAGGAGACAGAGCCCAGCTCCTCAAGGTCCAAAAGTACAGCTGGGGGATGGAGTCTTCCAAAAGGAGTCCCAAGTTCAAGATGGCTAGGATGGGGCCGGGAGGTTCCTCAAGGGGAAGAGGAGCTCAGAAGTCCAACGTGGTGGCGAGTGGGGGAGCAGCCCCTAGAGGGAACCCACAAGTGTTCAAGGCAGCACTGTCTGGGAAGAGAGATGTGCAGAGGACCCCACCATTTCCATCTCCAACCCCCAGCGCCCTGGGGCAGCAGCTCAGGCTGTGTCTCCTTGGACTCCTGCTGTGTCGAGTGACCCTGGTCCTGGGTCAGTAACACCATCTGAGCTTTGTCTGTCCAGCCTATGGGTGACAGCTGGCCCCTGGACTGCCTCACTGTCCCACCTCTGATCGGCTGCGTCCCTCGCCAATATAGCCAAGTCCCTGTGCTCCGCTCCTTCCGCTGAAATACAGCAGTCTGTTTCCCTGGCTGGACCTGACTGAAGAGATGCCTCAAGAAAGCATCTTAGAGTCGGAGACTGGACTCCTGATCTTCCCCACAAGCCCCTGGCTGCCCCATCATGATAAACCACCCCAGTATCCGCCCGTAGTTCAGGGCTGCGAAGTTGGGGTCATCCTGGACTCCCCCCTCCCTGATCCCAACATCCACGCCATTGTCACCTCCTCCCACATACATCCTGCACCTGTCCCTGACCCACACCCCCACCACCACCCTCATCCCAATCATCGGCTTTTGTCCCTTGTCGCCTCTCTCGCCCCCTCCGACCCATCCTCCACACCAGAGCTGAGTGACCTCCCGAACAGGTACATCGGATCCTGTCATCCTCCCTCATGAAACTGTCCCACGGCTTCCCGCCTGAGAATAAAATTCAAAACCCTACCGGCCCCAGGTGATCCCATCCCTGTCTCCCAACTCATCTCTTCCCACTTGGTCTGGGTCATGCTGGCCACCTTTCTGACCAGGCTGGTCCCCACCTCAGGGCCTTGTCCCCACTCCTTCTGCCTGAGACCCACTTCCCGAAGCTCTCCCCACCGCCGGTTCCTTCTCAGTCTTTAGGCCTAGCTTCTCGGAATGCCAACCGACTCTGGCGTGAAATCCGTCACAGCCACATCCTATTGATCCCTCATGGCCCTTCTCCCTTGTCTGTGTGTGTGCACGTGTGCATGTGCGTGCAAACACTGGTGCACACTGATTGTCTCACTCCACTAGAACCTAAGTCCCACTAGATCAGGGAACTCGTCTGTCTCAGTTCCCGCTTTGCCCGGTGACTTCAACAGTGCCTGGCATACAGTTAACTTATTCAATAAATAATTGTTGAATGCAGAACGTCGAATGCCCTGTCTGGGGAGCCCCGGGGAAAGGGAGCCAGAGGTCTCTGAGGACACAGTGTCCAGGGACCCCCAGGTGGAGGAGCCCCGAGTCCAGGGTGGAGTCACCAGGGCACTCAGCCTCTGTGGCTGAGGACCCCACCGCGGGTCAGAGGGACATGCTGGTGAGATTGTCCTGGCTCAACAGTCCCTTCCGGCCCGCACCAGCCCCATGCCCACTGCCCCCAGCACCCCCGCCGCCCCCACAGTATTCATGCAGCCTGTGCCGCAGCGTGACAAGGGCCGACCCTAGGCAGGCGCCGTTGGGTGCTTGGGGTCCTCCAGGCAGCTGGAGCAGCAGAGTGGCCACACCGGCCATGCCATCTTCGGTGGGTTCAAGGGTGATGGGCCCGGCTCGCAGGCTGGCAGTGGTGGCAGGGACGGCAGGCGGGCAGCAGCCTCCTCCCATGGGGCCCCAGGGCCCCCCAGCCCCTGTCAGCAGCAGGGGTGCCAAGAAGGGTTCCGAACGGCGGAAGGTGGGTGGGGGGAGCCCAGCCGGCTTCCAGGCAGGGGCCGGGGTGGCAGGGTCAGGCGGGAAGCAGACAGTGACCTTGGCAAAGGGGCGACTGGCCATCTTGGTCATCTCTTGCAGATGCCGGCGCTGTTCCTGCCGCTGGTCCAGGGCCTGCTTGGCCTTCCAGAGGAGCACGCAGAGTGAGAGGAAGAGAAAGAAGCAGGAGAAGAAGACGGAGAAGAAGACAAACAGGTCGATGTGGGCCTGGTCCTGCCGGAAGAAGAGCAGGCCCTGCGAGTCAGCCGAGCCGTTGGCGCCGGGCCCGCTCGGGTCCCCCACGCCCAGCAGGAGTAGGTAAAAGCGGCTGGACTTGAGGGCGTGATGCTCGTGCGGGTAGGTGATGACCAGCCGGTCCCGCACGCCACGAACCACGAGCACCGCCGATGGCTCCGTCACGGTCACGTAGGTGATCAGGCCCCGTGGCCACACCTCCCGCACCCTCGGCTCCGCCGGGGCGCCTGGCCCACTCCCGGCCCCCGGTCCTCCTGGATCCCCGGCCCCCCGGGATCCACCGTCGGCAGGGGGTGGGGGAGGGGGTGGCGGTGGAGGTGGCTGGATATGCACAGTGTGGACGCCTGTGTCAGGGGCCACGCGGACCACGAAGGTGTCATAGGAGGTGGAGACATAGAGGTCCACAGCCCCGAACGTCACATCCAGCGTCAGGCGGATGTCCACGTTGGTAAACTTGGGCTGCACGCCAAAGAGGACAGTGCGGCCAGGGCCCAGAGCCCGGCGCTTGGGCTCGTGGAAGCAGTTGGTCTGGGATGTGGGGTCCAGGCAGCACTCCTGCTCCACGGAGATGAGGCGGTAGCACTGCTGGCCGCCCAGTGGGCTCCCGTGGAAGGACTCCCGGCACTTGGCGCACTGCGGGCAAGGGGGGGGTGGTGGGGGCAGCAATCAGGGCTGAGCTCAGAGCCGGGCCACCCTACACGCCGCACTGACGTTCTGTACCGACTGGTGAGCGACCACTGCCCCGGGCTCCCTCAGTCCCCAGCAGCTTCCTTGTGACCGCTCCCCCTGCCCCCACACCTCCCTGACAGTGTGGAGGCCACAGGGACCCTACACTCCAGCACTGCTGTCCCTGGTGTCCCCTCCAGGGACCACAGCACCCTGATGTGGAGGCCTCTGGAACTCTGAGGCACAGCGATGACAATGGCCAGCTCTGTTGAACCTGGCTCTACCTCCTCACTCCCTGTGTGGCCTCAGACTAATGACTTGACCTCGCTGAACTTGAGATCCTTCCTCTGTACACAGGTAGCAAACAGGGCTCGCTCCTGGGACTGCCGAAGCCACAGGCACAGCACAGGGTGGGGCCAGCCTCACCCGCCAGCCTTGCCATTTCTGGACTGCGTTAGGTACGTCCTACCTCAGGGCCTTTGCACTGGCTGATCTTCTGCCTGGCTGACTCTCTACTCGCCCACAATCCCCATTATCTGCCTGTCCTGACTTCCATCAGGTCTTTTCTCAAGTGTCACCGTCTCATGGAGGCCTTCCCTCCACTGCAACACTCGCCCTCCTTTCTCCTTCCTGTTCATCGCTAACATACGGTGCATCCGACTTGTTCATTTGTTTGTCGCTGGACTCCTGGACGGGAACGTAAATTTCCCACGGACAGAACCTTTTGCCCATTTTGTTCCCCACTGCGTCCTAACGCCTCACACACTGCCTGGCACACTCCTACCGACTGCCAGGTACTGAGTAAATGTATGTTGAATGAATGAGTGGACCTCTGGGGGTGTGGGGCCCTTGGCTTATCCGCAACTCGCTTCTCCAGCCGCACCTGGTACTTGTAGCAGTCTCGGCGGTCACTGGGCGAGCTGCCCTGGCACGTGCCCGTCTCTGTATTGTTCTGACACGGGCAGCCCGTCCCGTCCTGCTCATTACATGTATCTGCGTGGCCATTGCACTGGCACCTGAGAAAGGGGAAGAAGACAGGGGTCAGGAAGTTCCCCTGACCTACCAGGATCCAGGCGGGCTGCATATGTGAGTTCTGATCTGAGCAACAGGTCAGAAGAGGGAACTGAGGCTCACAAATGGTCAAGCCATTTGCCCAAGGCCACGGAGCCAGTAAGTGGCAAGGTCAGGATTTGAAGCCAGGTTGGAATGACTTCAGAGTCTACTGACCACTCAGGAGGAAGGGCTGGAACGGGAGGCTGTGCTGAGGCCTCACCCCTCGGCAGCTCTCTCTGCCTGCCGGTCTCCACTGCGTGTCAGCACCGGCCTCTGAGGCTGGGGTCTCCCACCTGAGTCTGGCTCATCGCCCCCAACTCTGCCTCAGCCTGGGGCCTCCCTGGGGATGCTGTCTGCTCCTGACCGGGGGCAGAGAGCTGGGGAGGGGAGTCTGGCTCCCAGAGCTGTTCCCAGTGAGCAGAGCAAGGGTCCCCGGCCCCCCTTCTTCTCACTTGGTGCATTTCCCATCCAGGAGGAAGTAGCCGTGCAGGCAGCTCTCGCATTTGTCCCCATAGCTGTTATTCTGACAGTTCACACACACGGCCTCGTCTTCACTAGGCCCCTCTGTCACCCAGTTTTCAATCTGACCAAGGAAACACAGAATGATCACAAAAAGGCACGGACCATCCCCTTCCTCCCCAAGACCGGGCCCAGAAGCCCTGGACCCCAGGCTTTTTACCTCCTCTGGATCCAGCGGGTACTTCTCTGGCTCCTTCCTGGCCATTTCGAGCTCCTTCCTGGAGACGCAGACGTGGCTGTTGCCACGACAGAAGGCGTGGCAGGGCCGGCAGGTCCCGCCCCCCACAGCTGAGCCCACGAACAGGGGGAGGCACTGCTCGCAGTGGCTGCCCTGGAACCAGGGACAGGGGGTGTCAGAGGAGGTGATCAGTTGGGGAGTGGGGCTGGGGCACTCTGAGAGCACCATGGGGGCGCAGCAGGGGCTCAGGCACTCGGTTTGGGCAATCCCAGCCTTTCTGCAATTTGGCCCTGTGCCTTCACCTGCACGCCTCCCGTGATGCAGTGGAGGGTGGCTGTGTCCACGTCCCTTCAGCCCACAGTGGGGAGCTCAGAAAGCCCTTCCCTACACCTTCCTAAATCCTCCTGCACGTGACCAGCCTCGCCAGCCCAGCACTGATGCCGGGGTACCCCCCTCGACACGGCGTCCCCAGAGTCTCCTCACACCTCCCTGGGTTAGGGCTGGGCCTCCTCCTCCCTGGACCTGGCTAATCAGGGCTCGGGACACGGCTCCAGATGCCTGAGCTCAGGCCGAAGGCAGAGAGGGCTCTATCCCGGGGAGGAGGGTCTGAGGCCCTGGACGGCCCACCTTGGTGTGGTTGCGGCAGAGCAGGCAATGGTCGCGGGCGCCCACACCCGCACACTCGCTGTGGCGGTTGCAGCGACACTCCGTGGAGCAGTTGCGACCAACGAAGCCGAAGTGGCAGCGGCAGTGGTCGGGCTCCACGCACGAGCCGTTCACGCAGCCCTGGGCGCACACGGGGCGGCACAGCCCGGTCACGCTGCAGGGGTGGGGGGACGGAGGGTCAGGGCGGGGCAGGGGGCCTCGTGGCTCCGGCCGGCCCAACACCCTTACACGGCCCTCGACCACTTGCCCGTGCCTGGTCTGTTCCATGGTCCCCGTCCACGGTCCAGCCCGCCACCCTCTTCCCAGGGTGCCCCGTTTAACTCACCAACCCCGCCCCTCCACGACTGAGCCCTCACCTTCACCGCGTCCTGGGTGAGTCCCACCACCTGACCTCTGGTCCCTGCCTCGCCCTCTGCTGCCCCCACCCCAAAGGTACCTGGGCCGCTGCCCTCGCCCCCTCACTTGTCCATGGTGTAGCCCGCCTTGCAGCTGCACTCGTAACCGTGTGGCCGGTCATGGCAGTTCTGCGTCTCGTTGCAGTCGTGGTGCCCGTTTGCACACTCGTCCTCAGGGGGGCAGGACAGGAAGGCCCAGGAGGCCCCAGCTCGCCCGCATGTCAGGCCTGGCCCGGGGATACAGAGCTTCACCTGGGTGCCACCCTGCCCCTGAGCCCCACCCCTGAGACAGCCCCCAGCGCCCCCCATGTTCTCCGTGCCAGACGCCCAGCCAAGGGTCAGTCCCCTCACTCCACCCCCTAACCCATCTCACCATCTCGGGGACCGCTGAGTCCACCCTCCAGGCAGTGGCCGCCCCCATCCTGGCCCCCCCAGGCACACCAGCCACAGTGGGGGCGCCGCAGGCACAGGGCACACTGGGTCGCCTGAGCACAGCCCAGGGAGCAGCTCTCGGGTCCCCGGAGCAGCCGCCCACAGCCTCCGGCCATACATCGCAGGGGCAGGTAGGAGGGGCTCAGACACTGTACGGGGGGGGGGGGGGGGGGAATGAGAAATGAGGTTGGGGGTGAGAAAGAGGACCAAACACATCCTGGGCATCTTCCCAAACGACACCCTGTCCTCAGAGCTCTCGCTCCTCTCTGGCCACAGCTGATGGACCAAAGTGGACACCAGCTGGGGTCATCACATTCCCCCTGTCAAGCATTTGTAACTAGGAGTCCACACTGGAAGTAGTCAGGCTAGGGGGCATCCATGAAACTAGAAGATTCTGGAGACTGGGGCTGGCGGGGCCATTTGAATGAGCAAATCACAGCAAATGAACAGACCAGAGGAGCAGGAAAACAGAGCAGATGCAGAGGGAAGCATTGATTGAGGACCACACAGCCAAAGCCGGGGGCGGGCAGCTTTCCAGGCTCCGTCTCCAATAAGGCCTCGCTGCATTTTCCACCCTGGGCTCCAAGAGGTACCACTGTGTTGGCGTGACTGGCAGTGTCAGTCTACCCACCCGGCTTGGTGGACATGGCTGTTTCTTACAACCAGAGGAAGGCAACAATCCCAGGTGGAGACGGAAACTAGTGACAGGAGGCAGGGAGTTGCAAGCCACTGTCAGTTAGAAAAACTCTAGACCCAGATGCTGGGGCAAGAGGGTCCCCCCGTCCTAGGCGGGGAAGCGGAGTCTGCGGTCAGAGCTGTGCAGTAGTTCATATGCCATCACGTATCACGTCCTGGGACCCAGACAAGGTCAGACTCTTGGTGTATAGGAGTATTTTATCTACTGCTCGGGCCTTGAGTAAAGTATGAGAAGACAGAGCTTAGTCCGGGCTGTCTGACAGCACTTAGCAATCCTGAAATAGACACCCTGATTGTTGTGGCCGGAGCTCTGAGCCCACCAGGGGCTACCGCCAGCAATGAGCTGGGCCTTACCGAACTGCCGGAGCTAGGATTCCAGATCTAAATTTAGTGCACCCCTTGGCAGATGGTGGGGCAATCTCGGGGGTGGTGGGAGGGGATGACCAAGTCCCACGTCTGCCCAGCGTTCTTTGCGGTAACCTCCCTAATGGCGGTATTCAATGCTGCCCAACACCATAAACTGCATTTCCTGCATTCCTGGAAGAGATGCAGGGATGTAAGTTCCAAGAGCAGGATTCCAGCTCGTGATGACATAGGCCCACGGCCCAGCACAGTGCCTAGCACGAGAAAGGCGCTCAGTAAAGAACGTGATGAAGAGAAGCCAGGGCAGAGAGCACTCTTGCCCGTAGGCTCTGAAGCCAAAGTCATTCGAGAGCACAACGCCCGGTGGTTAAAATACAGCTGCCCTTGAACCAAATCATAACGGGTCTGGTCTGTACATCTGTTACGGGTCTGGTCTGTACATCTGTTATGTCTGATCCGCGCCGTGCTGGTTTTTAAAAGCCTAAGCCAACACTTTCAAGCCAGGAGATTTCACAGAAATCCGAAGATCTGGTGGAAGTGCTCTCGCATCCATGTGTGACCGCCTGTGCTGGAGTCTCCCGCCCCACAGCCTCCTCCCACCTCCCACCCAGCCACCCCCTCACTCCCTGAGCAGCACAGAGGGGCTGGGGGAGCACCAAGTGCCTGGCAACGGGCCCTCTGGTGTTCCCTTCCAGTCCCTGGGGTCCCCACAAAGACAGATGATGAGAACCTCAATAATACTTGGGAAAAGCTTGTATCACTAGAAGGCCCCCAGGCTTGGGGATGAGGCATCTGTGTGTTAGAGACACACACTGCAGGGTCACACGGAGGACACCCACCCCACTGTGGGTGTGCCCCACATAGGGGAGGCTGGGAATCCTTCTAGTGGGCAGAACCTGAAGCGTTATGGAGTTTTTACCGAATGGCAAGCATGGCCCTGTGTTCTAAATGCACTCTTCCAAGTAATTTATACACCCTGACTGTGGGATGCTGTGATATAACACAAGAATATATCCTCCCTGTGTCGGGGTCCTTCCTGAATGCTGGACTGTCTTTTGTCATTCATAAGAAGCTGATTTCACACCCGAGGTTATGCTAAAGAAGAAGGGAGTCACCAGAGAGACCAAGAGGTGGGAGGGGTGGGGGGGTGGACTTAAGTTCTATAAAAACTCAACAAAGAGGAGATTCAGAAAGCTTCCCTGTTGCAAGCATGGTGTGCCCGGCCACCCCATACCTTGCCATGTTCGTCTCTTCCACTTGGCTCTGAATTATAGCCTTAAAAACATTTTTTTAAGTTTATTTATCTATTTTTTTGAGAGAGAGATCAAGAGCGAGCGGGGGAGGGATGGGGGGGGTGGAGACAGAGAATCCCAAACAAGCTCCTTACTGTCAGCGAAGAGCCAGACATGGGGCTCAAACCCACAAACCGCGAGATCATGACCTGAGCCAAAACGAAGAGTTGGACACTTAACTGACTGAAACACCCACCCAGGCGCCCTGAGTTGTAGCCTTTAGAGTAAACTGGTATTCACAAGTAACTGTTTCTTCTTGAGCCATTCTAGCAAATTTTCGAACCCGCAGAGGGGGTGGTAGAACCCCTGAATTATGGCTGGCTGGTCAGAAGTATGGGTGGTCTGAAGTCTTGAGTGGCCTCGGAAAGGGGGGCACCTTGTGGGACTGAGCCCTTTAACTTTGTAGGATCTGACTCCAACTCTAGGTAGATGGTGTCAGGAGTGAACTGAGCTGTGAGACACCCAGTTGGTGTCTGGAGAATTGGAGAATGGGCTGTTGGTGTTAGAATACACCCCAGTGGGTCTGCTGTCAGCAATTCTATTTTACTGAAGATTCATGTAGGCTCATGGGTTGGGAGATGGTGAGTAGCCACATGTGGATTGGCTGTTCCACAATAAAGGTGAATGAGAAGTGGCCATCACTGGGAACGAGAGACCCAGAACTCCGGCCCAATGACACTGCTTCTGGATGTGACCTCCAGTGGTGAATCTTTCTTGTCTCCCCCTGGGGTGGGGGTGGGGCTTAAAGGACTTGTGTTTGCCACTGTGATGACCAAAGAGGCATCTCTGGAGCGGACTCCATGAGAAAGCCATGAGCTGTTCAAGGGGTGGACTGTCATCGGCAAGTAAATGACTGCCTAGACCACGCCCACAAAGAATCACCTCCCCAGCCCACAGCCAAAATGAAGGGTAGGTCTGAACTGCCGTGTTGGAACCGTGTGCTCCTAGCCCGCTCTGGCCACGTCTCACTGGACCCAGGCTGGACATCTCACTTGTGAGCTGAGCCAAAGTGTCCCCTTGAGAATGCAAGCTAACCAATGAGCACAGAGATAACTGTTATCTCAAGAATTAGAAAGTCACATAGACTAAAGGCCAAGGGCTGCCATTTGAGGCCGTGTGTGTTGATGATCAAGCCAAGAGAAACGAGGGGATAGAGGCGAACAGAGAAGAGCTGAGGCCCTGCGGCCCGAGGAGGATGGAGCAGCACTTCCTACCCCAATTCGTTATAATAAAACCAGCTCTAGGAGGTTTCTGTTTCTTACAACCAAAGTTCCAAAAGCAGAGAGAAACAGATGGAACAAGGAAGTGCAGAAGTTTGGGAGGGAGAGGCCCGATGGAATCAGGAGTCAGGGGAAGGACGGGGAGGGGCATGAACCCAGGTGGGGAGTCTGGAAGGTTGCATGGCAGTGTCTTAGCAGACACGACAGGAAGACTCACAAGGCCAGGAGGGAAGAAAGAGGTGCTGGTAGGAGAGAAGAGAAAGTAGCAGGGCAGGAAAAGTGCCACAGGGGGACCAGAGCTTGGAAACAGAGGAGAAAGCAGGGCAGAGGAAGAGGTGCAGGGCAGGGAGGCGCCCCCTCCCCACCCCCCTGCCCTGTCCACCGACACCGAGCCAGCGCAGTACCTGTTGGAGGCTGCTGCTCCAGACACAGTGCTGCCAGCCCCCGTCCGCACCCTTGGAGTCCAGGCAGGAGGTGCAGTTGGGCAGGAGGTGACAGGGGGTGGGGCAGGGTAGGGGGGGCGATGACTCCACCGGCATCGGGGACACGTTCAGCAGAGAGTGGCTGAAGCAGGTCCAGTCATAGGTGGGCTGCACCGAGAGGATGCGGCGGGTCTCCCCTGGGGTTAGGGGCACAGGAATCAGAACCTGGGGCCTCCCTCCCCTCCCCTGCTCTCCCCCTCCCTTCCTTGGCCACAGGGGTCCAGGCCCCCACACGCTCCTCCAGGGGTCCGAAGGGGCCTCACCTGTCCTCTTGAACTGCCTGGTCCACATGCACTTGCCCTCCCGGGTGCACTGCTCACAGTCGGCAGCCCCGCACACAGCCTCGGAGCAGTTCCCGGCCCAGAAGACCTCGCGCTGGTTGATCCGACAGTCATTCTCTGAGGTGCAGGACCCATTCCGCCCGATGCAGGCGCCCTCGGGGCAGTTGGTACACCACTTACAGCGGGGGGCAGACGCCTGGTGGGGGAACACGGGCTCGGTGGGGTCCTCAGGGTCTCCTGGCACCCCTCCTGACCTGGCTCTTCCCACCCAATCCCAGCTGAAGTTTCGGAGACACCCCCCCCCCCCAAGCCCCCACGCAATTCACCTCTCCATCTCCGGGCTGCAGGGTCCGGGGATGGCGGGCCAAGCACTCACTGCAGGTCCGGAGACGTCGACATTCCTCGGGCGAGTGAGGCATTGGGGAGCATGGGGGGCCCCCACAGCCCAGCCTGGGGAGGCATGAGGCCTGGCTCACCATCCCTGCTCCTCCTGCACTTCCTGCCTCCTGATGCCTCCTAGACATCGTCCTACAGGCCCCCCAACGTGCGCTCTGAACTGCTCTCCGCACAGGCCTCCTGGCCTGCTCCTCCCCTACCCCACTTGGCAACGGTCTCACATCCCCGTCACCCCAGCCAGAGATACTGGACAACACCCCACACCCTCCTGCCCCTCCAGTCACCAAGGCGTCCTCCCCCTCCACCCCTGCAGCCCCTTGCCCAGCTCGGCCTTCTCCCTCTCACCCCAGCCTCCTCCTCCTCCCTGGCCTCCTCCAGGGCCTCCACCTACAGCCTCCCTCACCACTCTCTCCTTCCCAATAGCCCCAGGGCTCTCTGCCCAGGCCTGCCCCTGCCCTCCCCTGCTCAACTTTCCCTGCTCTCCATCGCCCAGTGGAGGTTCATAATCCTTATCCAGAATCCCTGAAGGTGCACACATTTCAGAACCTTCCAGATTTTAGAAAAGCAGTGGGTGTACCCACTGTCACAGAGCACTCCTAGTGGAGCCTGGGGAAACACCCCATAAGTGAAACCCTTTAATAATTCAGTAGTAAACACGGTGACACATTTAATGAGCCAAGCCAAGCCCGTTAGTAGCCCCATACCAGTTCAGGATAATGGCGTAGCCTAAAGCGTGTGTGCTGAACCAAGGACGCCCTTTCGGCTTCCCGAGATGTCTGGAGTCCCAAACTACAGACGAGGGATGTGTGGGCCCGGCTGGAGCCCAGCGCCACAGCCAGGCACTCAGGCACTTTCTGAGATGCCTCCACCCAGATTTCCAGCCTCACTGTCCTCCAGTGTAGATGGGCTCTCAACTCCACAGGGAGCAGCCCCACTTCTGAACCTTCGCTGGTCCAAACGCTGTTGGTCATTGAGGAGCCAGTGCAGACCCAGCTGCTCCAGGAGACATTCGTGGACGATACCCCGGTACCCTTCTGTGGCCTCCTTCCAAGCGTGGCCTAGCACAGAACCCCGCTGGAGGGCACCCGTGCCACCCACCCATGTGATGTTCAGTCACCACGGTTACCTATAAGCCTGGTCTCCAGACAAGCAGGCCCCATGGCACCAGGTGCAGGCCCCAGACTGGTTACAAGCTTCCGGTGAGGGCAGAAGGCGGCAGGGGTCAGGGGGCAGGGTCAGGGCCAGCAGGCGGCCCAGGGCCACTCCCCCGAAGCCCCCTGAGATGTATAGGCGGCCTCCTACTGCCGCCACAGCATGGGCCACAGATTCCTCCATCGGGGGCCCCACAGAGGCTGGGCCTGAGGAAAGACAGGACGTTCAGAGAGACACTCAGAGAAGAGAGCCTCATAAAGATGCCAGTCAGAGAGGGACGCTGAGCAGAGCAACAGGCTAAGGAGAGCAGAGACGGACACGGAAAGACAGACAAGACACGTAAGGCCAGGCAGGGCAGGAGAATCGGACCCAGCAAGACAACAGAGAAGGAGCGCCAAACAGCAAAAGGAAACGGAAAGAATGAACGGAATGAGAATGGAGACAAAGGTTTTGGAACTGGACAGAGGTGGTGGTTGCACAACATTGCGAAGCCCCAAGATGCTACCGCATCATTAATTTTACAATGGTCAATTTTCCTGTGCAAATTTCGCCTCAAGTTTTTTAAATCCTCCAGAAAAAAAAAAAGAGGGGGAGTCACAGAGAATTAGATGGGGCGCCTGGGTGGCTCAGCCAGTTAATCATCCGACTTCGGCTCAGGTCATGATCTCACGGTTTGTGGGTTCGAGCCCCACGTCGGCCTCTGTGCTGACAGCTCGGAGCCTGGAGCCTGCTTCGGATTCTGTCTCCCTCTCTCTCTGCCTCTCCCCTACTTGTGCTCTTTCTCTCTCTCTCTCTCTCTCTCTCTCTCAAAATTAATAAACATTAAAAGAAAAACATTTTTAAAAAGAGTAAAAGGGAATTAGAGACAGAGTCACAGAAAGAAGTAAAAAGAAAAGGAGGTAGGCCCAGAAGCATACAGTTACATACACTTACATACATACCACTTAAAATGGTAAGTGAAATAGAAAACAAGGTACCAGCCCCTTCCCAGCCTGTGAACAGCAGAGCCCCCCCCAACCACATATAATAATAGTGTTGTCTCTAGAGAGTGGGATTCTGGGGGATCTTTTTCTCTTATTTCACTAATTACATACAATGAATATTATTACTTTTATAACCAGAATAAAAAATACAAACTTTCTAAAAAGGGAAAAGAAAAGTGGGCATCTCCATGGGTGTTTATTTTTTTTAATTATTATTTTTTAATGTTTATTTATTTTTGAGAGAGAGAAAAAGAGAGAGAGAGAGAGAGAGAGTGAGCAGAGAAGGGGCAGAGAGACAGGGAGACACAGAATCTGAAAACAGGCTCCAGGCTCCTAGATGTTGGCACAGAGCCCAACACGGGGCTGAAACTCACGGACTGTGACATCGTGACCTGAGCCGAAGTTGGGACACTTAACCCCCTGAGCCACCCAGGTGCCTCTCCATGGGTGTTTAGATGACAGAGGGGAAAGCGGCCTTGCTGGTGGGTCTGAAGGGGCCCAAGTGACCCTAGATGATGAGGTTCCCAGGACAGGGCAGGGACCCCTCCAGGATGTCCCCAGGCCTCCCAGGGAAAACACTGGACTTACGGGTGAGGTCAGGCAGGAGCCAGGCGTTGCAGTTGACCTGGTAGAGTAGAACGTCACTGCTGAACTCATCAGGGTCTGAGCGCCCCCCAAGGACCACCATGGTGTCCCCTAGCAGGGCTGCGGCGTGGAAAAGCCGGGGGCGTGGCTGTTGGGGTGACATCCGCAGGATGGCCGGTCAGAGACCACACTCCTCTGCTTTTCAGCTCCCTCTCAGCCCACCCGCCACCCTGAATCCCATACCTCAGCCCCCAGCAGCCCACCCAACCCCTAATCTCCTTCAAATCCGGCTCCTTCCTCCAGGAAACCTCCCTCACTCTTCAGAGCAGCCCCCGGGGCTATCTCCCTTCCCGAACCTCCCCGAACCCCCATGCCTTGTTTCCCGGGAACATGGCACAGGCTGCCTGAGATGAATCCCACATTTCTTATGTGACCTTGCCAGCTGGGCTGGGGGCACCCTGGGGGTGAGGCTCAGGCCCCCAAAAGGGCTTGGAAATATGTTGCAGATCGAACACTCAGTTGTCTGTAACCAGCACATCCAGGGTCCGCCTTCTCCCACACACTATCTCCTTTCTCCTTGAACGCAGGAGGTTCAAGTAGCCTCAGTCCCAGGTTTTTTGGACGGGGAGGCTGGGAAGTGGAGGGACCTGCCAGGGCCACACCAAGAGAGGGGCGGAGCTGGGGCAGACCCCAGGCCTCTGACCTCCTGGTCTAGGATTCTTCCCTTCCAGTGGGTGTAGGAGAAGGGGAGACGTGGGGTGCCACAGGCCAGTCTAGGGGACTGGAAAGGAGGGGAGGAGGAACCCAGGCTTGAGCCAAAGGGGGGCCCCTACACCCAGCTGTGTACACCTGTTTTCCTGACCTTTGCCCCCTGGGAAGGGGCCAGCAGGCTCCAAGTGCGGTCAGGACAGTGCAGGGAGTAGAGCTCGGGGGACGGGGCTGCCAGCTCAACGTGGAAGCGGAAACCCCCAAACACGTAGAGGGAGTCAGTGGCCTCGTGGTACACAGCAGAGTGGCCATAGAGACCTGGGGGTGGGGGCGATGAGTAAGCAGAGACTGGGGGAAGAGCTGATGATTAGGAACGTCCCCCCCCACTTCCCTGGGCTCCCCTTCTTGTGACCACACCACCGAGGAGCTCTTCTCAACCCCTCCTTCCCCCTTCGGCTTGAAAGGACAACCACTAGAGACCCTGGGCAAGAGAAGAAAAGGACAGGGTGACCTGGACGTCCTGGAGAACAGTGAGAGACAGGACGAGGAGAGAGAGGAAAAGGAGAATACCTGAGGGGCAGTGACCTAGGGCCTGGGAGAGGAACATGGTGGCCCACTGTCACGGGGCAGGAGGTGGGCAGCTTATCATGGGCTAAAGAGAGAGACTGAACTTCTCAAGAGGTGGTCTGAGAATCTAGTGGGCGTGGGGGGAAGACAGGGAGACAATCAGCCACAGGGGCAGTGACCACAGGCTGCGGCAGTGGGCAGAGGGGCCACACAGAGCCCTGGATGGCTAGGCGTCCAAGGTGCTGCGCCCTCCCCGTCCCCAGCCCGACCTGTAGGGGGTGTCCCGCTCTGGGCTCCGGACACCCAGGTGCCAGTCACCAGCTGGTACTCAAACAGCTGCTGGTTGAAGCCATTTTCGGGGGAGTAACCCCCCACCAGGAGCAGGGACAGGCCTCGGCGGGCAGTAAGGGTGTGACCGGCAACTGCCGGCAACTCCACAGTCTGAGGAACCTGGGGGACAAAGGGCAGAGGTCACCAGGGAGCTGGGGGTTAGGGGTCATCTTCCGGGTAGAAGTAAGCCTCCGAACTCCTGACACTCCCCTTGAACTGATAAGGAGGTGCTGAGCCGCCCGGGGCTGGTGGGACCGCAAGCTTCCCACCTGCCCTGGTAGCAGCAGGCGTGTAGTAGGCGTCTAGCCATTTCTAGCTGCTCGGGGTCACCGATCCAGGTAGAGGCAGCCTGGTGTTCCTTCCGGAAGCCCTTGCTCTTGCCCTCTCTCACTCTGGCTGTGTGGGGCTGACTGTACCCCCTCCACAGTGGGCTCTGTCCCCGCCTAGGGGAGAAGAGGATCACACCCGCTTGGCCACGGACTGGGTCGGGAACAGTGTGACCCAGGATGGCCAATAAACTTCAACTCTGGGACTCGTGCTGGAGCCTGGGGGATGGGGGTGGGGGTGGGGGAAGCTACATCATCTGGGGGTGAAAGGGCAGGAGCGGCTCTGGTCATCCCTGCTGGAGACGGACTGTGGGGACTGGAGGAAGGGACACAGGCTCACCTTCTCCTGCCGCCACTGCAGGGTGGTGAGGTTGAGGACCCAGAAGTCTCGAGTGACACCCCCCGCCGTGAGTCCCCCCAGAAGGTACATGGCACCACGGCCGGCAGACACGTAGGCAGCCGCATGGAAGGAGCGAGGGGAGGGGCCCGGGCCCCCATCCTCGGCCCCGGCCAGCATCTGTGTCCACCGCCGCTCACTGACGGAGTACCTGGCATCAAGGTGCAAAATCGAAATCTTAACTATAATCATCCCAGCATCCTCTGGGGTGACCCTCCCCAACACACGGTTATCCCAACATCCCCTAGGGTGACCTCCTATCATCTCACCATCCCCCCCACCAGGTTAGCACCACCCAAAAAAGTATCCCAGACCCTGAGGTGAGTCTCCTGTGACAAGTGCCCCTGTGGAGGGTTTTTTTGTTTTTGTTTTTGATTTCACACCAGGTGTTCGTATCTACCCCGGAAGGGACTCTTACGTGACAGACATGCATTCAGGTATCCCACCTCCCTGAGGCAGCCCTCACCTGTACAAGTTTCCCAGCAGCCCCTGGGGCAGGCCCAGGCCCCCAAACATCCACAAGGTGGCATCAGGTCCCTCCACCATGGTGTGCCCCAAGCGGTGTAGGAATCGGCTAGCAGTGTCCTGGGGATGGAGGTGGGGACAGGAGGGGTCAGGCTGACGTCACTATACAGCGTCAGGTTGGGTGTGCGGTCTGGGGGCTGGTCCCAGGAATGGGGGGGAGGGGGACGATGATCCAGGAGGTAGCCTGTGCGGCATCCACAACTCACGGCTGAGAGGCGGCTGTCCATGAGGGTCTCCCAGACCAGCTGCCCGCCGTCCAGCTTCGTGGCACAGTCAGGGCCCCCGAAGCCCTCGGCACAGATGCACACACCCAGGCTCTGGGGGAGAGCAGAAGGGGACTCAGAGGGAGCCCCGACCACCACCCGTCCCACCCCTGCCCCCCCCATACCTGGTTACAAGTCCCCGCCCCGCTGTGGGCGTTACAGTTCTCGGGACACAGAGCCATGCGGCAGTGGGGGCCAGCCCAGCCCTGAGGACATCGGCAGAGTCCAGCACCTGCGGCCCCGTCCTGGGCCACGCACTCCTGGGGGACAGGGCAGCTCCCCGGGCCCCCTGACCCGCAGCGGGCAGAGCCCACCGAAGCGTTGAAGCCCCAGGACGAGGAGCCGTTGGCCTCCCAGTGCAGGACAAGCAGGCCTGTCAAGGGAGAGAGGCCAGAGGCCTGTGGTGGGGCCGGGCTCCAGGCGGCTGCACTGCCCCCAGGTTTAGAGAAAATCCAGTGAAACGGGGCAGGGGAGGAAGGCACTCCTTATAGCTTAAAATCACTGCCACGCTTAGCTGCTATGCACCCTGCACACTCTCTCCCTCATCCAACCCACCAAATTCCGATCCCAACCCCGCCACCAGCAAGCCCCGAACCCTCCACAGCTCCCTATAGCTCTGACCTAAGACCGAGTCTCCTTACAGAATAGATCAGGGGTAGAGGAGGGGGCGGGAATTCCTCACGCGTGTAAATAATGCCTCAGGGTGCCTGGTGGCTCAGTTGGTTAAGCGTCCAACTCTTGGTTTCCACTCAGGTCATGATCTCACGGTTCGTGAGTCTGAGGCCCGCACTGGGCTCTGCGCTGACAGTGTGGAGCCTGGTTGAGATTCTCTCTCTCTCCTTCTCTCTCTGCCCCTTCCCTGTGTATGTGCACGCTTTCTTCCTTTTTCTCTCAAAATAGATAAACTTTAAAATTAGGGGCGCCTGGGTGGCTCGGTCAGTTAAGCGTCCGACTTTGGCTCAGGTCATGATCTCACAGTTCGTGGGCTCGAGCCCCGCATCGGGCTCTGAGCTGACAGCTCGGAGCCTGGAGCCTGTTTCAGATTCTGTGTCTCCCTCTCTCTCTGCCCCTCCCCTACTCATGCTCTGTTTCTGTCTCAATAATAAACATAAAATAAATAAATAAATAAATAAATAAAATATAATAATGCCTCAATAAAGTTATGTTAATAGTGGAGGTGCTATACAGCCTCTGACCTCAAGGTCTCCTACTCTCCCAGCCCTCTGCGCTCTAGCCGGGCAGGCCCCCTTTTGTGTCTCTCAGGGCCTGGGCACCTGCTGCTCTTCTGGCCTTGAGAACCTGGAGAAGAACCCGCTTCCCTCTCCCACACTGCCCCCTTCAGGCCTCAAGTGAAATCTCACCTCTAAAAAAAAAGCCCTCCCCAATCCTCCAGACAAGTCAGGTGCCCGCTCCTTTCCGCTTCCTCTCATCCCTTAGCAAAGGTGTCACTATTCCAACTATTCCCTTAGCAAAGGTGTCACTATTCCAACTAAAATGTGTTGATGCTGTTTGTCCCCCCCTTCCCACGCCCCAACCCCCACCTGTGTCCCTTGTTCACCGCTGTATCACCAGGCACCCAGCTCGGGCGGGGCTCACTGAAGGTGCTCAGTCAGTACACATTGGCCGAGGCAACTGAACTCGAGGACCCCTAGTTCTAGATGCTCACTGTGGAGGGCTCTAGGGTCACGTGCAATCCCCAGAAGGCCAACTATCACTCTGCCCTCTCTTCCTGCCCTAGAACCACTCTGATTTACAATGTGAACAAGAAGTATTTCCAAACTTGGGCCCTTCAACCGCCACAGGTAACAAATTATTTCTAGCGCAGCTCCATCAGACCAGGCCGGTTTCCCAACTTCTCAGCACTGCTGATGTAATGGGGCCTGTAATCCTTGGTTGTGGGGGGCCGTCCTGCACACTGCAGAAGGCACAGCCGCATCTCTGGCCTCCGTCCATGACATGCCAGCAGCACTCGTGACAATCCCAAGGTCTCTAGACTTAGCCAAAATCCTCCCCCACCCCCGCCCAGCTGAGAAGCACCAGGCTGAGGAGACGGTCAGGGGCCTTCACACCAGCCACATTGTGTGCACCCCAAAGACTTGTCCCACGTGGCCCTGCTCTCAGAGAAGCAGCCCAGCCAGGGCAATCCTATGAGCCTCTCAGCTGAAGAAACGGAGGCCCAGATGTGGCAAGGGACAGCATCACCCAGGAAGTCAGGGACAGAGTCGGGCTGGGTCTTGAGCCCACCTCAGGGAGCAAGGTACAGGGACAAGGGCTCCATAGTCCAGGACGGGGTCCCACTTTCCCCAGCCCCCATACCAGACAGGGCCTGCACAGTGAGGGGCCTGTCCCGCCGCTGGCCACAGAAGGCAGCAATGAGGCTACGGTCCGACTGGACGACACCAGTGTCCAGGAAGCGCGGGAATCCGTCAAAGGCCAGGACATAGCTCAGCTGGAGGTGAAGGATGCAGAGTGAAGGATCAGGGGACAGTGAGGCTGAGAAAGAGGGACGCTTGGGTCTGGGAGGAGGAGGAGCTCCAAAGGAGAGGGCAATCTGAGACCGGGAAACGAGCTGCTTGAAACTTCTGGGCAGACTGTCAAACTGTGGCACCAAGGCCACCCTTCCCCTCCAGAGCTCACAGCAGACGTGGCTAATCGATGGCTCACGCACTCACACACAGAGCCTCGTTCTCGATGCCCAGCTCCTGGCAGCCCCTACCTACTGGTCAGAGTGGGCACACACATCGTACATGCCTGAACCAGGGAATGGGGAATGGGGGGCCCAGGAAGTAGGAGGTGATCTGGGGAATGGGAGGCTCTGTGGACTTAGGAATGAAGGTTTGGGGTCTGAGGAAGACAGCTTAGGGTTTGAAGGATAAATAAAAAGGGATGTGGGGTGAGGGTCTGTCTGAGGATTCAGACTGGGTAGGGGAGACATGGCCTGAACTCTGGTGCCCTCAGTACTCACCGTGCAGGGGGTGCTGCTGTCGGGGGAGAAGGTGAGGGTGAGGGGGGGACAGAGGGTCCCAGGGGCACAGGGCTGCAGCGCCTCGGTGGCCGAGACGACCCACACGCAATAGGACAGGCCTGGCCCGGCTCTCGCTGCCCCACCGCCTGGAGGCAGCAGCCCCCCAACGCGGCGTGAGCCCAGCGCCACTGAGGACACGTTGGTGAGGAGGGCGCGACCCCCACACTCCCGGAAACAGGAGCCACCAGCCCTGGGGAGACGGAGGAGGGAGCAAGAGTGTCAGACCAGTCTTGCCCCGTCCCACCACGTCCCTAACCACGCCCTGGTCCACCCGGCTGGTCCCTGGCTCACCGGGGGTCCCCATAGTAGCCAGGGGAGCAGAGCTGGCAGTGGGCGCCTTCGGTGTGGTCCTGGCAGAAGCAGAGCCCGCTGAGGTTGTCACAGTGGCCGCGGCGCGGGTCCCCGTGCCCGTTGCACTGGCAGGGCCGGCAGCCGCCCGAGCCCGTGGCGTTGCCAAAGCTGCCAGGCCGGCACCGTTCGCAGTGCTCCCCCCATGTCCAGTCTGTGGAGGCCCCAGCAGGTGGGACGCAGAGTCAGGGCAAGGGCGGGAGGGGCCCGACAACTGGCTCAGCTGACCCCTAGCCCCACCTGGCTGCTTCAAAGGAAGGTAAGCGGGGGCCCAGACTGGGGAGGAATAGCCAAGTCCCAGGAGCGGGATCTGAGGCCCCGCCAAAGAGAGGGGTGGCAATGAAGCCATTTGGGGTCCGAAGCAGGCAATGGGGCAGCGGGACCCACAGCTGGGAGAGGGGACCCAGAAGCCCAGGCAAAGAAAGGAAACTGGAGCTGGCCCCCCGGGGGTTGGGGACACGGCCGCTCACCCTGGCACTCATCACAGAAGCCAGGCCCCTGCCTGCGGCAGTGGCTGTGGAAGTTGCAGCCACAGTCCCGGGAGCAGCGGGGCGCAGGGGGTCCCGGGGCGGGCGTGGGCGGGGGCAGGTCAGACGTCCAGCCCAGGTCACACACACAGGTGAAGTCAGGGGGGCCGCTGCACACGCCATGGCCACAGTCTTCCAAGCACCTGAGGGCGTGGCAGGAGTAGGGAAGGCTGGGCAGGCCCTTGGCCCCCAAGGCACCCCCCACGCCCCATTCCACCCCATCATCTCCGTGGCAACGTCATCACAAGCTACTGCCTGTTCCACGGTCCTGGACTCCGTAGGCGACCCTGTCTCCAAGGTAACCCCATCGCACGTGGTAACTCGTGTCTCTATAGTAACCACATATCACCACTGGTGATCTGCTCTCTGTGAAAACCCCTTTCAACTTGGTCCTCCTCCATCTCCATGGCAACGCTGAAGACTATGGCCTGCAGTCTATGGTCGACCCATCTCCACGGTAACTAGTGTTACACTGGGGACCCTGTCACTCTAATGAGGGCCTACCCTGTAAGGTAAAAACCCCGGGCTCACTGGGGACACTGGTTCCATAGGAGGCACCCCAGCACGATGATCACCTCCTCCCTCCATCTCCACGTGCCCCAGCCCTGGGGCGACATCTCCATGGAAACGCGCACCCACTCACGTGCGGTTGCAGTACGTGATGCCATCGCCCTGGTAGCCCCGCTGGCAGTGACACTCATAGCTGAGGGGTGTGTTCAGGCAGGTCGCCCGCAGGTGGCACCGCGCCAGGCCCAGGCGGCACTCATCCACGTCTGGACAGCGGGCATAGGCCCAGCGGGCAGGGAGGGCCACAGACAGCCCCAGGCCCTCCCCCACCCACAGGGAGCAGTTACCCCCACCCAGAGGCCCCGAGAAGTCCCCCTGAAGGCACCTGGGGCGAGCAGCGGGGAGCAGGAGATGAAGGCAGGGGTGGGAAGGGGGAACAGAGAGAAATAAGAGACAGAGATAGGAAGACAGGTGCCAATCAGAAAGAGAGAAACAGGAACATGAATATGGAGAGAAAGACAGGAGGAGAAAATGGAAGAGAGACACAGAAATCCAGAGACGTCAGACAGAAAAGATGTGAACCGGCAAAGAGAAGAGACAGAGACAGCGATACAGTGAAAGGGAGAGAAAAGGAAAGATGGAAACAGAAAGACAAGAAGGAAAGGTGAGAACAAAACAGCCACAGAGACCAGGTAAGAGTGGAGAAAAGAGAGAGAACCGGAGAGAGAGGGGAAGGGAAGAAAACCAGAAAAAACAGGCAAAGGGGCAGAGAAACAGGCCGTTAGGACTAGGGCGGGCGGAGAGGCACACACCCCGAGGGGCCCTCTGGCCTCGCCGTCCCCGGCCTCACCGTCCCCGGCCTCACTGACCCCTGCCTCGCCGACCCCTGCCTCGCCGTCCCCCGCCGCGCCATCCCCCGCCTCACCGTCCCAGCGTGGGGTTGTCCTCATTGCCACACCAGCCGCACTCATGGCTCTGTAGACACTCGTGGCAGGTCAGGAAGCGGTCGCAGCTCCGGCACCGAGGCTCTGAGTGCACGCTGCAGGGCGGCAGGTGTGCTGGGGTCAGAGCCCTCCCCCCTCCCCCCACTCCCCCCCCCCCGCCCCGCTCCATCCTCCTCTCTGGGGGCCCGGCCACCCTGACCACACTGTACCTGTCGTCCCAGCCCCGGCAGCCCCCGTGCGGGTACCGCGCCAGGTAGGCCGCGAACAGGAAGCAGGTGTGGGTGGACTGGCACCAGGCGCACTGGCTGGAGTTGGCCAGGCAGTCGTCACAGGTCAGGCGTCTGGGGGCGGGGAGCAGGGACAGGGTCGAACCGGCCCCCACAAACCCTCCCCACGCCCTCTCCCTGGGCCCAGGAGGCTCACTGGCTGCAGAGCGGGGGACACTCTTCTGGGCTCTTCAGGGCGCCCCGACTCCGGCCCCGCCGGCTGCACGCTGCGTCCCCTTTGCGGCTGGTGCTCTGATGCCACTCGCAGAAGGGGTCCTGGGGAGTTAAGGAGTAGCATCGGTTCCGGTTCCGTTAGCAGCTCAACTAGTAGCTGTCTCCCTCACCCCCCTCACCCCCCAGGCTGCCCCTCCAAGCCCACCTCCCTCCCCAAAATGCCAGCTTCCCAGGCTTTCCCCTTCAGTCAATGGCATCCAAGGGGTCTGCCTTCCCAACAGCTACTTCCTTTTGGGGCAAAAGAGCCCCTATGTGTGGTCCAGGTGGGGCTGATCTATCTATCCTTCAGATGAAGATGTGGGCAAGGGGCCACACGTCCCCCCCCCTCAGCCCCACTGATGGGTCTGAGAGTAGGCACAAGACGGACCAGAGCCAGTGAAACGTGCTTCTGGGACCTCCGTTGAACTGGGGAGGCGAGAGTGGGCTGGGGACAGAAAGGTGCTCTCTTCCCCTTGGGACTCAGGTAGCTGAGTCGGGGGACAACAGTCTGGAGCCCTTGTCAACCCTCTTGCAACGCCCCAGGAATGAACCTCCAGGGAAGGGAGGGTATGGCATGAAGGGAGGTGGATGCCTGACCACACGGTCTGAACCACAGGCCTAAAGACCTAGCCCTGGACGCTGGTGCGTGAGCCCATGCATGCCCCTCTGGTAAGGAGGTGCGAACTTGGGTTTCTGGCCCTGGCAACAGGAAGAGTCCTGACTGCCAGGAGCCCGTTCTCCAGCCCCTCTCCTCTGCTCCCCACCCGGCTCTCTCCACGATGATAGATCAAAGACAACAGCCCCACCTGTCTCCGGCCACTGCCCCCAGGGGGACCCCTCAGATGCCCATGCCAACTCCAGGGGGCCCTCCCCCTTTCCCAGTCGCCTGATTTGGCTGTTTTCTGCTCGAGACCTCCCCTCTGTGGCTTGGCAGGCACCTGGGTGCAGGCGTGACAGTCGCGATGTTCCTCACAGAGCGGGCAGAGGGCAGGCACCAGCACCAGCAGGGACCCGCCGGCCCTGTCATCCCCGCAGTGGGCCCCACTCTGGCGGAGGTGGCAGGTGGCACTGGTCAGGCACCAGCCGCAGCCCTGGTCCGCCAAGCAGCCCAGGCAGGAGGAGTAGGAGGAACAGGCTGAAGAGCGGTAAGGCTCGAGGAAGAAGAAGGAGATCTCCTGTGGGAAGTGCTCACATGAGGGTCAGGGGTCCAGGCCCCGAGTCACAGGACAAGAGTCGAGGTTGGGGGTGGGGGTCCGGGTTTGGAGCTACAGACTTCAGTGTCTGGAGACAAGGCTGAGAACTTCAGCGTGTAGAAAAGTCAGGATTTAGGAGGAGCAGACGAAAGGGGATCAGGGTTTGAGAGAATCTAGAGATTAGAGGCCAAAGCACGGAGGGCACAAGTCAGGGCGAGTGGGGTCAGGGCAGGAGTCAGAGACATGGCCAGGGGTCAGGACGTGAGATCAGGTCAGAATCTGGGGGTGAGAGGTTGGGGTCTAGAGGGCTCGAGGGGAGCCCTGGAGTTCAAGGGTCAAGGGGTAAGAGGTCAGGTCAAGAGGGTTGGAATTCGTGGTCTGGGATCCAGAAAGGTCCGGGGATCTGAGGCTGGGGCCTGGAGGGAGGGTCAGAGGCCAGGCCCTGGGTACTCACGCTGCCACCTGGCACGCCAGTCCGGTCCCACAGCAGGGTGAGCTCGCTGTGCCCGGGGCCTGCCGAGCCATTGAGCTGGCCCCGGACCTCCACCGCATACTTGTGGCCCCGGCCAGGCAGCGGGAAGAGGCGAGCGGACCCCGGGCGGTGCAGCTGCCTCGTTTCCTTCTCCTGCTGAGCCACCCAGCGCCCCACCTCCTCCTGGGTAGGGGCGGGGGACAGATAGGGGCCTCAGAACGTTCCAGGGCCCCCCCAAGCCCTGAAACCTCCAAGAGCCCCAAACCCACCTAGCACTCACCTCTGTCCTAGGAAGAGGGCCTGAGAGTTCCTTAGACCCCAAGAACCCCTGAGAACCCCTAAACTGCCCCCAACAACTCACCTCAGGGGAATCGGACTTGGTAACTCAGACGTTCCCCACCTTCCTCAAAATTCGCCCCAAATTCCATTCATAACTGAAAACCCTGGGGCCTCGCTCCACTGACATACCCCATGCCTCTGATTTTTCCCCAGTCCTCCCCTGGCAACATACACCCCAGCCCCCATATTTATAATTAACAGCCCCCTGAATGTTCCAGCACCCTCACCATGTTCTCTGTGTCAGGGCCACGGGCCATCCGGGCCAAGACATGTAGACGCTGGGCTCGGGCCCACACAGCTACATCCTCAACCCCGGGCCCTCCGGGCCCTCCCGGCAGCAGTGGGTGGATGAAGCCACGGTAGACCAGGGACACATCGGTCTCCGGGCTGGGTGTCAGAGTGATGGTCGTGCTGCGGACAATGAGGACCTGTGCCAGCCGGGGAGAAGGGGATACGTGAGTGCCCCTTTGCACGGCCCCATGGTGTCCACGCCCCTCGGGCCACATCAGAGCCAGAGAAGATCAGGCAACCCAACCTCCTTCCCTCTTTTATGAAACGTGAGACCGAGGCCAGGGACACTCTGAGTTGGGACTCTAACTCAGACAACAAACAACAGGGTCCCGGCCCCTGCTCATCATCTCTCAGTGAAATCCAGGACCCCAGACCTTTCAGGAGCCTCTTCCCTGACAGTCCTCCTTTCCACTTAAACCCTCAAGAGTCCAGATTTTTTTTTTTAAGTCCCTTAACTACAGGGTTTGGAGGACTTCCAGATTAGTGAACACGTCTACCCCAGCGGGGGGCGGCACCCCAGCTCCATGAGAACAGAGCTCTTTCGCTCACAACCTTTCAGGGCCTCGCCCTATGTACATGTTCTCTGTTATGCAATAAACCAGTACATTAGTTTTAAAAAAAAAAGAGAGAGTCCAGATCCAACATTCAAAGTGACAGACACACTACGTGATTTGTTAGCGTGTGTTCTGTAACTGCGAAAGAATGGAATAACCCATGAGTTCGTCAATGGGAGATTGTTTAAATCAACTATAGCACTACGGCGCTAGAATCTACATGGAATGTTACAAAGCGGTAAAAAAAGAAATGAGGTGTTTCCTACATTCTAAGGAGCTTGCCGGGATATATTAAGAAATAAAAGGAATGGGGCACCTGGGTGGCTTAGTCAGTTAAGTGTCTGACTTCAGCTCAGGTCATGATCTTGCAGTTCCTGAGTTCGAGCCCTGTGTCGGGCTCCGTGCTGACAGCTCGGAGCCTGGAACCTGCTTCAGATTCTGTGTCTCCCTCTCTCTCTCTGCCCTCCCCCGCTCACACTCTGTCTTTCTCTCTCTCTCTCTCTCTTAAAAATAAATAAACATTGAAAAAAAAAAAAAGCAAATATGTATGCAAACAACGGTTTGTCCATGAATGCTCACAGCGGCAACATTCCCGATAGCCAACAGGTATAAGCAACCTGAATGTCCATCAGCTGATGAATGGATGTGGAACAGCCACACAAGAGGATATCATTCAGCCATAAAAAGGGACGAAATTCTGAGGCATGTGACAACATGGATCAACACTGAAAACATTACTTTAAGTGAAAGGAGTCACACACGGAAGACAACACGATTCCATTTATAAGGCATATCCACAGTTGGCAAATCCAGAGTTAGTGGACTGACAACCTCTAACCACTAAAAGGCTAGTGGTTGCCAGGGGCCAGGGGAGAGGGGGAATGGACAGGGATTACTTAAGGATTTGGGGTTTCCTTTCAGGGTAACACAAATGTTCTGGAAGCAGGTGGTGATAGTTGCACAATATTGTGAGTGCGCTTAATATCAGGGATGGTAAATTTTACACGATGTGTGTTTTAGCACAATTCTTAATTTTTTTAACGTTTATTGTTTTTAATTTTTTTAATGTTTATTTATTTTTGAGAGAGAGATCGCAAGTGGGAGAAGAGCAAAGAGAGAGAGGGAGACACAGAATCGGAAGGAGGCTCCGGGCTCTGAGCCGTCAGCAGAGCCCGACACGGGGCTCGAACCCATGAGCTATGAGATCATGACCTGAGCCGAAGTCAGATGCTTAACCTACTGAGCCTACCCAGGCACACCTAACATTTATTTATTTTTGAGAGACAGAGAGACAGAGCATGAGCAGGGGAGGGGCAGAGAGAGAGGGAGACACAGAATCCGAAGCAGGCTCCAGGCTCTGAGCTGTCAGCACAGAGTTCGACACAGGGCTCAAACTCACAGACTATGAGATCGTGACCTGAGCCGAAGTAGGACACTCAACCAACAGAGCCACCCAGGTGCCCCTGTTTTAGCACAATTTTTTAAAATCAGACCCTTGAATGTAGAGACTTATGAGGCAAACACAAGAGCGGTATAGATCCATTTGAAAAACGAAAACCCTAGGACCAGACCCTTCAACACTCCGCGCTGGGCCCCATCCCCTGGCTCCCCACCTTGTCGGGCTGGGAGGCGTTGGGCGGCTGTTGGAAAGTGAGCAGGTGCAGGCCAGGCAGGAAGCTCTGGGTGACGCAGGCCTCCAGGGATGTGACGAAGACAGGCGCAGGCCCCCACCAGCCCACGGTGCCCGAGATCTGCTCCCCTCGGCAGCGGGCCTGCTCTGAGGACAGGAGGGGGGGGGGAGAGGTCAGCGTGGGGCACCGCGCCGCCCCCTCCCACACTGCCCCTGGGCACTCACCAGGCCGGGGGAGGCAGCTCTCATTATGCACGCACCAGCCCAGGGCGCCGGGCCCCCGGGGAGGAGTTGTCGGGCCGCTGAAGGCCAAGCAGGCCTGGCAGTCACCCAGAAGGCGGCCCAGGCCCAGGCAGCTGGCAGCTGGGCACTACAGGGAGGGGAGGGGACAGGGGTTACTGTCCACAGGGCCTTAACGGACCTGGGAAGGGCTGTAGTCTTGGGGCGGAAGGTGCCAGGAAATTGGAGAAGGGAATTGAAAGCCAGTTGGAATGAGGAAGAGCAAGAGGACAGGAGCTAAGGGATCCGGGGACAGGGTCATGAGTTCAAAAGGATCGGGAGGGGACAGAGGTGGAGGGGTCAGCAGTCGGGAATGCCAATCTTAGGCGTGAAAACAAGTGTCCCCAGTGAGAGAAAGTCCTTCTCTGCTTGGTTTAGACAGAGGGGGACACTGAGGGCCGTGTCTCTGTGCTAGGGGACAGAGCTGGGACAGTCACTCACAGCCCCAGATGGGGTCCCAGGAGGTGGTGCAGCTTGGCAGGCCCCCTGACACCAACTGCATTCAGGGTCTCGGGAGCAGACGCTGTGGTCCGTGTACATGGAGCAGTAGTCCAAGTGATACTGCAGAGATGGGGAGCAGGAGGGGGGGTTCCTCAGACCCGGAGCCTGCCCCCTCATGCCCACTCCCTATGATTGTCCCAGGGAGCCCCCACCGCTCACTCAGCACCTTGGGGATCCCTGTCTGCTCCTCCCTCAGCCCCAGGGACGACTGCCTCTCTGCCCTCAGCCCTAGGGACCTCCATTCCTCCCCCCACCTTGGACTTGGGAACCAACCTCCCTCCTCTCATATCCCTAGGGACCCCCAGCCTTTCTCCCAGGGACCCACCCCACCTTTCTTCCTCATCCACGGGCACCATGCTCCCTCCTCCCCAGCCACCCTCTCCCTATCACCAAAGTGCTCACGTCTGGAGCGGGCGCCTGGAACACAAAGGGAGGCACCTTGTAGGCCATCAAGTCCCCACGGGGCCGGCCACTGTACCCCCCAGCCACCAACAGGACACTGCCACCAAGCACAGCCGCCACATGGGAGTATCGACCACTGGGAGGTGCTGCTCGGCCTAGGAGAATACAGATCCCCCCACAAGGACGTGAGACTCCAACCAGTCTTCCCTTCCACTTCCATGGCTCCCTTGTCCCAACGACTACCCCAACTCTCCCATGCCCCGGCCCAACTTCCTACTTCCTGCTTTACCCCAGCATGCCCAAGGACGCCCTCCTAGCCTGCCCGGCCCGCACCTGCAAGAGTTCCCACACCACCGTGCAAAACACCCTGAAGACAGAGCGTGATCTTAGGGGGTCACAAAAATGTGGCATCAATTCCTACATCTACCACCTACTTGGGCTCAAACCGTGGGTCAACTACTAACTTGCTGTGTGGCCTAAGGCAAGAGACTCTACTTCTCTGACTTGGTCTCCTCCTCTATAAATGGAACTGTCTTCTTGCCCCTCAGGGAGCCATGGGGCAGGCTGTCCGGCTCTCTCCTGGTTTTGTCTGTCTGGCACCAGCCTCCCTTCTGGGGACAGCCTCTGATCTTCCTCTGCAAAACCACCCTCTCCCACTACAGGCCACAGGCTCAGGTTGAGCCAACCCTGCCTCTGGCAGCAGTGGGCCCATCAGTGTCAGTGACTAGTTCCGGAATAGGACCCAATTCCTTCAATTCTTGGGAAAAAAGTACCCTCTTCCCTCTGAGCGTTTAAAACACATTTTTTGTAATGTTCTTTATTTTGAAAAAGAAAAACAGAGAAAGTTCGACCAGGGGAGGGGCAGAGAGAGAGAGGGAGAGAGGGAGAGAATCCGAAGCAGGCTCTGCACTATCAGCACAGAGCCCGATGCAAGGCTCGATCCCTCGAACCGCGAGATCGAGACCTGAGCGGAAATCAAGAGCCAGACGCTTAAACGACTGAGCCCCCCAGGCAGCCCTTCCCTCTGGGCATTTTAAAGGGGTCGGGGGGGGGGGTAGTCCCAGGGCTGCCGGTGGCCCTTTACAAAAA
The DNA here is from genome assembly GCA_028646485.1 of Cryptoprocta ferox. Taxonomy (NCBI): domain Eukaryota; kingdom Metazoa; phylum Chordata; class Mammalia; order Carnivora; family Eupleridae; genus Cryptoprocta; species Cryptoprocta ferox. Next base: position 11,203,989 of record CM053563.1, on the reverse strand, counting down.
AACCCGCCACAGAATGAAGTGAGCTCAAACAAGGACTAGCTGATGCCATCACATGACCACCCAGATCCAGACCAGCCCGAAGCCAGTTTTCACTCAAGTGAGCCAAGAACTTGGGCTTTGCTCGAGCTGGCTGGGTTGGATCCTGTCACTTAGAACCCAGAGTCCTGACTGATGGCGCAGTGGTCGGCGATCGGTGATCCCTCACCCTCTTCTGGAAATGTACGCTCTGTAAGCACATGGGACTTGGTCGGGGGACTTGCAAACTACAAAAGAGGAAGAGGCCTCTGGCCTAAAGGAGAAACAGGGACAGCCAGATGAGCCCTGCATTCAGGGCCTCGAATGCCAGGCCAAGGCTTTATTGCTGATGGTCAAATAGGGTTCCGTGGGGAACCCCTCGCCCAGCCTACCCCTTAAGTGTCAATGGCCCTTCCTTATGCTTGTTCTCTGTCCTCGTTCTTCTGTTCGGTGGGGCGGGGAGAATGGATGGGCCTTCTAGAAGTCCACGGCCCCCTGAAATGATATCCAGTTTGTGTGTACAAGTGTCTTTCTGAGGAGAGGGCCCGTGGCTTTCTTCTGATTCTCAAAGTAGTCAGATTCAATGAGTTTGAAAGGTTTCTCCACCCCGCCTGTCCCAGGCAAGCCCTGGGAAGGAATTCTGACTACACGAGAGAGACAACACCCTGAGCCCTTCGCTAGGCTGTCTCTGTCTTCGCGCCATCTCAATTTACTCTCACAACAGCCCAGTGGCTTAAATGTTATCGTCATCCCCATTTTACAGATAGGCAAGCTGAGGCACCTGGCGATAAAATGGTATTTTTGCACAGATGGTTGTTTGGGGCCGGCCGGCCTGGTTCTGCCACTTGCCCGGGACAAGACCTTGAAAAGGTCCCATGCAGGCAGTCCTCTGGGGCAGCTGGAAACTGGTAAAACCTGAACTGGAGCCTAGACCCGTGCATAAACGCCTCCCGTCTTCATGGCAACGGTGCCCCTGTCCACAGGACATCTGGCTCACCCTACAAGACCCGAGGTGGCTCCTGCCCCAAGCCCAGATTCACTGTCAGGGAAGCACAACTCTCAGACGCCCCTCAGGAAAACGGACGGGCCACTCACCCTCAGGGGTTCCCGGGGGGGCAAGCTCGGCCCCCGACACCCACTGATGGCAGCCAAGGTGGTAGAAGAAGAGGCCATCCTCATAGCACTTCTCCTCCTGGTAGTGGGTGTGCACATTGCCCCCTAGGAAAGGAGGAAAGGGGCACAGCTGGCAAGCCTGGTGGATGCGGGGGGGACACCCGTGCAGGGAGCCTCAGCTCAGTGCGGGCTTGGGGCCCTGGCAGGCAGGTGGGATAAGGGAGCCTCCTCACCATAGACCACCATGTAGTTGCCCAGGACGCTGGCTGTGTGGAAGGCTCTCTCCCGTGGGCCCTGAAGCCCATCCCGCCCCTTCAGGGTGGTCCACACACGCCGATCCACGTGGAAGAGCTCGGTGGAGTTCACCCGCACAGAGAACCTGTCGGGAGGGGCACAGGGGGAGCTCGGGGCAGGAAGGGCTTCTCTCCCTCCCTTGGGCTCTCAAGATCAGCCAGGGTGAGACCGGCTGTGATGGGGCTTACGTCCCCTTGGGACGTAAGAGAAGCTCCTGCCGGGCAGGACCCAGGTCTGGCTCATCACTGGGTTCCGTGCGTCATCTAGCCAGGGCTGGCCACCAAACAGGGTGTGGCTGAGTGGACGGACGGGGCGGGGCAGGGGGGAGGTGTGTGGGAAGGAAGTGGCCAAGACCGTGAATGAAGGGATGGAGAATGAGTGAGCAGGTGAGCAAATGAGGGACTGAGTGACCTAGTGAATGACCGAATGACTGCAGAAGTCCATCAGGGGGGCGAAGATCACCAAAGACTGAAGGCCCAGGGGACAGGGACAGGCTTGGCCCTGCAGGGCAGGTCACTCACCGGGCGGTGGAGGGCCGGTGTCCACCGTGAACCAGCAGGGTGCGCGAGGGGGCGTGGAACACCATGGAGTGGCCGGTGGCGGCAGGGGGCCGCCCACCTGCTGGAATCACCTGCTCCCAGTAGCCCCCACTGGTGCTGTCGAGACGGAAACGGAAGAGGCCGGAGGAGAAGAGGTCGTGCTGGGTGCGGCCGCCAGACACGTACAGCCAGATGTCATCCACTAGGGCGGCCGCGTGACCTGCCAGGCCCGGTGGCCCCGAGGAACTGGAGGCAGGTGGCGTGAGGAGCTCCCAGTGGCCCCCACCCAGCGGGCTGAAGGCCCACACGTCGCTGGTGAGGGAGCCATCAGCCAGCTCGCCGCCCATGAGCACCAGGGAGCCAGCCCAGGCCACAGCCACGTGGGAGTGACGGGCAGCCTGTGGGGAAGAGACCGGGAGACAGACGGTGACACACAGAAAGAGTGACAGAGAGAGAGATGCGGAGATAGAGACACAGAGGGAAAGACAGAGACACAGAGAAAGAGATACATAGAGGAAAGGAGAGACAGACACACGCCAATAAAAAACACAGGCAGAAACACAGTAAGAGGTGAGACAGAAACAAAATAAAGACACAAAGGAGGCAGGAAACGGGCAGGAGAGATGGTGGAGAAAAACAGAGACAGCCCAGAGGGGAGACACAGAGTCCAAGAGAGAGCAGAAAACCGAGACGCAGGGACAAAATCGGAGAGAGAAACCAAGGGAAAAAGATAAGAGGTCCACAGAAGGAGAGGCAGAAAAGGAGATAAAGAAAGAAAAAAGAAAATTAGAGCTAGAAAAGCAGCACCGGGAGGAGGTGGGCCTGTGTCAAGCTGCAGGGGTGGGGACGCGTGGGGTGATGGTGTCGCTCGGCGGGGGGGAGGGCCTGGCTCGGTCTCATAGAGTGGACAGGCGCCTCGGAGCAGGGCGGGGGGTGGGGGGTCCATACCGGGGCAGGACTCAGGTCCCAGCGCTCCCAGGTGTTGGCAGAGAAGTTGTACAGGACGAGATCACCCAGGGCTCTGTTGAGGTCCTGGCCTGTGGAGGGGGAGACAGCCTCAAGCCCTGGCCACAGGCTGCCAGGCTGCTGGAGTCGGACACGCACCCCATCCGCTCACCTCCAAAAACGGCCAGCAGCCCCGGCGGGGACAGAAAGGCACCAGCCGCCCCGATACGGGCCGAGAAGGCAGGGTCCCCGGCACTCACGTTGTGCCACCAGCCAGCCCCCTGGTTCTCCCACAGGTGCAGGTCACAGGCGCGTCCCAGGAAGCCAGGCTCGCAGAGGCACGGTCCCAGGGGCTGGAGGGGAGACGGGGACGCAAAGGACAGAGAGAGGAAAAAAGAGAGACAGGGGGAGGGGGAGGGGGAGGAGAGCCAGAGCCAGAGTGAGACATACGGAGAAGGAAAACGGTGGACAGGAAAGGAGAGATGGAGTGAGAGACAGGAAGGAAACAGGCCAACAGACAGAGGAAGAAAGGGACACGGTGACCCATCAAGAGGAAGGAAGAGAGGTAGAAAAATGCAGACAGACCAACAAAAATTGGGGAATGGGAAAGACAGAAGGACCCGGAGAGGAAAATGAGGACAGACAAGAGGAGAGGTTGCAGGAGAAAGACGGTGGTGAGGCCAACGTCAGCCTGGGCTGGAAGGCTTCTGTTTGAGGCCCAAGGTCAGTGGTCAGGAGTGAGAAATCGGGGCTGGAGGGGGCGCCTGGGTGGCTCGGTCAGTTGAGCACCCAACTTCGGCTCAGGTCATGATCTCACGGTTCGTGAGTTCAAACCTCACATCGAGCTCGCTGCTGTCGGCACGGAGGCACTTCGGATCCTCTGTCCCCCTCTCTCTGCCCCTCCCCCGCTTGTGCGCTCTCAAAAATAGATGAACACTTACAAAAAAGAAGAAGAAGAAGAAGTCGGGGCTGGGGGCCCAAGGCCAGACACAGTGCCTGGGTTGGGGGACAGAGTCACGTCTCGAAAACGGAAGGCACGTGGGTTCACAGGTGGGAGGTAGGGTACGGGCAGGGCAGGAGTGGGCTCAGGGCAGAAGAGGGGCTGCAGGTGAAGGTGGGGCGGGGCAGGATGCGGAAGGAGAGGGGAGCGCTGCGGGTGACGGGTGATGGGTGACGGGAGGGTCCCTGGCGGGGTCGCTGTCATGGGAGAAGGCAGGGTGGCGGGGGAGTTGGGGGCGGGGGCAGAGTCCGGAGCTGTGGTCACAGATCAGGGCCCCAGGGGGATGCAGCGGGGGATGGGCTCACCGAAGCGCAAGTGCCATGGCCGTGGCAGTAGGCTGGGCACTCCTGCAGGCTGCAGTCAGGGCCCCCCCAGCCGGGCTCACAGGCGCACACGCCGGGGGGCTGGCACTGCCCGTGGCTGCTGCAGCCCCCGGGGCACAGGGAGAAGCGGAAGGAGGCGTTGAAGCCCAACAGGTTGTAGTTGGCATCGCTGAAGAGGTGGAGAAGCATCTGCAGGCACAAGTCGGGCAAGGCTCCAAGGACTGGACGGGGAGGGTGGTCCGATCCGGTTCCCAGCCCCCCCCCCCCCCGGGAGTCCCCACCTCCTGTCTTTGTCTCTCTCCACCCTTCTCTGTCCCTGTGTCCTTCTGTCTGATGCCAAGTCTCTCCTGCTGTCTCTCTGCCCCTCCCCCTCTGCTTCCTTCTGTGTACCTACCCCCACCCCTCCTCCAAACTCCACCCAGACCTCCAGCCAAGAGCCCTGCAGTCCGGCCGCACCAACCTTGCCTGACGAAGCCTCGATGGGCGGAGGCCGAGTGCTCCCGCTCAGACTGGCAAGCAGGGGCCCTCGGGGAGAGTCGCCGTCATACACGAACAGGTAGTCGTACGTGCATTCCGTGTCCAGGAAAAGGAAGTCCAGCAGGATCCGGTGCTGGGGGCTGGGGGCTGGGCAGCAAGAACAGAGGCGCTGGGCTCAGATGTGGACCCTCTCCCCCGCCTCCAGGCAGCCCACCCAAGAACACCAAGCCCTGCTCCGCGGGACGCTGGGGACCCCAAGGGGAGTCAGACCTGAGCCCTGCCTTCGAGGGGCTCCTGGTCTCACGGCCCAGGGAGGTCAGACCTGTGACAAGAGCCAGAGAAGGAACTGCAGTGTCAGCCCGGGAAAGGGTTCCTGAGACCAGGCTGAACACCTCCCACCATTCGGATGGGAAAACCGATGTGCAGAGAGAACCCCATCCCCATGGCCTCGCACAGCTCTTCTTGTTTATTTCGGAGGCCCAGACACTAAGCCTGAGGGGCAGGGTCCGGGCCTCTGGCAGGGTCCCCTGTTCCAGGCTGATCAGAGCTCCACGGAAAGAGGCCAGGTTCTTCCCCCGGGACAAGGGCCGAAACTTGGACCCCCACAGATCCTCTGGGCACCCCGCCCAGGTCTCATCTCTGTTTACCGTAGGAGCTAAAGGCACAGACTTGAGCCAGACTGCCTGGGCTCACATCTTGGCTCCGCCACTTCCTAGCTACTAGCTGTGCGGCCTTGGGCAAGTCACCTAACCTCTCTGGATCTGTTCCTTCGACTGGAAAGTGCGGTTATAATGGTACAGAGTAGATTCAGACTTCTTGGCCACTCCTAACACTGAGAGGTGAGGGCTGATTCCTTGCCCCTTGTATCTGGGAAGAGCCTCAGAGAGACAAGCTATGAAAAAGCCGAAGCCACGTGGAGGGGCCACATGCAGGCATCCCAGCTGACGGCCACCAGCAACCGCCAGCCCTGTGAGGGAGCGTTCTTGGACATCTGGCCCAGGTGAGTGTTCGGATGACTGTAATCCCCCGCTGACCTCCGACTCTGACCACAGAAGAGGCCCAGCGCTTCATAAGTGCCACCACCCTAGCCCTGTCACTGTTCTTGTTCTCTGCCAGCTCTTGGTTCCAGAAGGTTCTCTCATCCCACATCTCGCACTAGGGGCTCAGAAACTAGACCTGGGTTCCAGCTCTGCTCCTGAACTGCTGGGGGACCCTGGAGCAGTCCCTTCCCTCATGCCCCTCAGCACACTTATCAGCACACTGGAGGTGCTCGCCCACCACTCACTAGCTGTGCGATCTTGGGCTGGTTCCACCGGCTCTCTGAGCCTCAGTTTCCTTGAAGTAAAATGGGGATACTCTCCCCAGCCACCAAGGCTGGTGGGAAGATGCGAGACGGTGACTCTCACAGGCCTGCCCAGGCCTCGTCCTCTCTTACCAGGACCACTAATTCAGCCTCCACCTCGGCCTCCTGTCTCGACCTGACAAGGGTCTTTGAGAGATCGTCCCAACTTGGCGTCTGGCCCTGGCCCTACCCTGTTCAAGAGCCCTCCATGACTCCCCACCGTCCCCAGGAGAAAGTCCGCCTCCCTAAGGGGGCATTTGAAGTCTCACCTTGTCTCACGTGACCCCGCTGCTTGCAACTCCGTGAGGAGTTGGGCCTTTGCACAAGCCTCTCCCTCTGTCTGGAGCACATGTTCCCTTCGGACCAGCAAACTTCCCCACCTCCTCCAGAAAGTCTTCCCTGATGCCCCCTGGCTGGCTTAGGTGCCTCTCTTTGGGCTTCCCACTTTCCGTTATAAGCTTCATTTCTCTGAGCCAGGACCATCGGATGTCTGGGTCTGCCTCTCCTGCAGCCGCGGAGGCCCACAGGGCAGGGCCTGGGCCTAAGTCATCTTGGGGTCCCTCTCTGACCTCGCCCAGCACAGGGCCTGGCACTGAGCAAGGGCTCAAGAAATGCTGGTCGAAGGAATGAAGAAGTGCACAAAAGAAAGAATACTAAAGTTGGCAGCACTCCCTCGGGCTCTGACCAGAGCCCCTGAGAACATCCCCTGGACCCCAAACCGTGGTCTGGGGAACGCAGAGGAACGATTCAGCAGACCGGTCAACCAGTCCTCCCAGAAGCTTGCCAGCCTCAACCAAAACAGAAGCTCGGTTCCCAGAATCACAACAAGTAGCTCTTTGTCAAGGGCATGCCGGAGGCCGGTCACCATCTGCTTTCCCCAAGTTCCTCCCTAAGTTCCAGATCTCCCACTTCCACCTGTCGTGGGCCCAACCCCCACGCCATCCTGGACAGAAATCCGAACCCCCAAACCCTCTGCTTTTCAAAAGCAGAATGCCTCTATTCAGGAGGATGTGATGAGGACCGGCTAGAACAAAGGGTGAAGGTTGTACCAAAGGAAGTAGGTCAGCTTTTTTTTTTTTTTTTTTTTTTTAAGATGGGGGAACATGTTGGTTCTCGAAGGTGATAAGCACTGGGAAGCACAGGAGATCAAAGGGGATCTGGAAGTCGCCTGGACTCCTCCGTACTCCAACATCCAGCCAGTTGGTCCTCAAGTCTCACTGGTGAAACTTCCCAAACATGCCTCAGGGCTCTCTGTCCCTCTCCACCTCCTCCGTTCTTGCCCCAGTTCAGAATTCATCCTCTCCTGAAAGATTAGCACATCAAGTCCCCACTCCACTGCCTACCTGGCCAGTGGCTCAAAATCCTTCTGCGGCTCCCCATCGGTGCTCAGCGTGACTTTCAAGGCCATTCTTCCCCTGCTGTGGCGCCCTCACTTCTCAGCCAACAGTCCAGCCAGACCAGGCAAACCTAGACATGGCTCCTGAGACACACACACCAGCCTCTCTTTTCTGTTCCCTTATCTCACCCCGTAAACTCCCATGCACGCTTCAGAACCCTATTTCAGGAGCTCCTCCTCCTCTGTGACCCCCAGGAGGATACGCTCATCCCCCTAGACCCATCTCCCCGACCTCTGCACCTCCTCCTATCTCAGCCCTGAGCACACTGTGGAATGAATGTCTGCATCCAGCCTTACCATCCCCAACCAGGCCGGTGCTCCAGGAGGCCAGAGAATGGTGTACTCGTAGAATGCATACACATACTTCCCATTCTGTGCTCACCCACCACACCCCCTGACAGGAATGGCCCTCAAGCTGCGGACAGACACACTCATCCCCAAGAAACATGCTTCATCCGTACCCCATACAACAGCCACACAGATCTAAAACATAGATCATGTCCTTCCCTGCTCAAAGCCCTCCCACACCTCCCCAGGGTCCCCAGACAAAGACCAAGCTCTGCAGCCTGCAAAGGGAGGCCCTGCATGATCTGGGCCATCACACCTCTGGGCTTTGCCCAGAACCTCCTCTGGGGGACCCCCTCTCTCCTTGGAGGCCAGCTTCTACATCCCCTGCTGAGAGGCCTTCCGGGACTTTTCTGGCCACTGCCTTTGAACTTCTCTTCCACCTCCCTACTGTCCTTGAGGGTACAGCTCCAAACCACAAGGTCCTCCACCCTCTAGTTCACTCTCTGTCTGCTCGTAGTCTGTGTCCTAGCACACTGGACTTCTAGTTCCTCAAAAGCATCCCACCCTCCTGCTTCTAGGCCTTTACGTGGACTATTCTCCTTGCCTAGAATGCCCTTTGTTCCCTCCTACACATGCCTCTCATCTGCGCGACAGGCCGGGCTAAGTCAGACGTCCTCTGGGCTTCCCATTCCAGGGGAGGGGTGTGGGGTTTGCTTCTCCCACTGGACGAGAAGCCCATAAGGGTAGTGATGGGGCCTCTGCATAGGCTGTTCCCTCTGGAACGCTCTTTCCCTTTTTCCTGGCTGATTCCTGTTGGTCTTTTGGGGCTCAGCTCAGACATCTCCTCCCCCAGGAAGCCCTCTCTATCCTCCCAGCCCCGAGGCCAGGTACCTCTTCTGGGCTCCCCCAGGCCCCTGGGGTTCCTCCGTCACAGTCCCAACCTCTCTGGACAGTCACTGTCTGTCTATTCATGTGTTTGTCTTCCCCACTGGATTCTAAGCCCTAAGTCATCAGGGATTGCTAGGGTTCTCTTAGTCACTGTTATGTCCCAGTGGCAAGTATGATGTCTGGCACATGAACGACTGCAAAAAATGCTTTTATTGAGGCACTTTAAAAATAACAACAGTATAGGGGCACCTGGGTGGCTCAGTTGGTCAAGTGTCCGAATTTGGGATCTCGCGGTTTGTGAGTTCGAGCCCTACGTCAGGCTCTGTGCTGACAGCTCAGAGTTTGGTGCCTACTTTGGTTTCTGTGTCTCCCTCTCCTTCTGCCCCTCCCCCAATCACGCTCTGTCTCTAAGATAAACAAACATTAAAAAATTAATAAAAAAAATTAAAAAAACAACAGTATAATCCTAATACCATTTATTGTGTATTTACCATGTGCCAGGCACGTTAAATACTGTTCTCATTTAATTCCAACAACCCTATGAGGTCGGTACTGTTATTATCCCCACTTGGGGAGAGGGGAAGCGGAACCTCAGAGGAAAGGAACCTGCCTCCCCAAATTCACAAAGCTAGTGAGAAGTGGACCCAAATCTGAAGCAGGTGGTTGGGCTCAGAGCCTGGGTTGCTAACAATTATTCAGAATATCTCTCATTGATGCTCTTGGCTTGTAATTGTCCAGCTGGGTCTGGGTGCAACTCCCCCACCAGACTTAAGGCCTTCCAGGGCAGGGCCCAGGTTGGCCGCATGTCAGAGCGAAGGGCCTGGACCAGAACCGGAGTCTGGGAATGCGGTGAGTGGATTAATGAGTGTACAAATGGATGAATTAGCGAATGGGTGAGTGTGTGACCCACGCGGCCCCACTCACCCTCGATGAGCCACTCGCAATTGCCATTGACGCTGTAGTTGCCCGCACCATCGGTCACGAAGCCTGGCGCCTCTCGCAGCACTTGCCGCTGCCCCTTGCAGTCCCCGGCCTGGGCCCCAGGGGACAGCGGCCCCAGCAGGGCCAAAGATACAGCCAGCGCCACGGCCAGAGCCGGGCGCAGGGCCATCGCCGCCTCCCGCACTGACTTCCAGACGGGACAGGCCGTAAAGATTGGGAGAGGACCCTCCACGCGGCGCGAGGCCCTGCAGATGTGACCTCTATAGACGCGACATGGCCTTGTAGACCGGGGAGGTCCAGGAATTGCACTCCCCGAGAAGGGAGCCGCCGCTGTAGACGGGCTCTGGAAACCGAGGAGTCGAGCCTATAGGCCCATGTAGGGGCCTGTAAAAGGGGTCGGTATGGACGGGGCCGACCCCTAGGGGCCGTGGGAGTCGCTTATAGTCACGGGCCCCCATAGGCTAGCTGACCCCATAAACGGTGTCCAGCAGTTAACAGACGCGAGCCGCTGCAGGCCGAAACGGACCTTATATACGGGTGAGTCCCCAGGGAGCGAAGGGCTCTACAGCCCGGCGGGGGCCTCCATACAGGGTGCGGGTCGTGCCGGGCCAGGCCCCGAAGGTCCGGGAGAGACCCCTCCAGCCGGGGGCGGGGCGCGAGCGGGTGTCGGGGGCGGAGCCCGTCTTTAGGGGCTCAGGCCCGGACCCCATAGACGCACTCCCTTGCTCACCCACCCGCGCCTCCCTCCGGAGCCGGATGGGCCAGATCAGAGAGACGAGGGGACGCTCGGGCCAGAGCGGCCTGGGAAGACCCGCTGGGAGGGCGAGGGGGCGGGGGCCGAGCGGCCGCTGTGGGAGGAAAGATGGAGAGGAGACGAGAAGGCGCGGAGCCGCCGGTCAGAGCGGCCCTGGGAGGACTGCAGAGCATCCAACCACACCCCTCCACAAAGGGAGACTTCCGGAAACTTCCCCGCCCATTTGTTCCCAGACGCGTGCGCAGCAGTGACCTCCTTGGCCTGCGAAAAGAGAATTACACATGCGCAGTGCCAAAATCGTAACCCAGACTCGGGGTACAGGTGGTTGAGCAAAGCTTGTGCCACTGGAGGGCGCCTCTAGCTCTGACTGGAGAAGAGAAGGTGAAAATAAAGGAGCGGCGCAGTAAGAGGGTTCCGTTAGCTGATTCAGATCTTCAATGCTCCCAGATTCTGGGCCAACGTGAAGGCCCCTCCCCAAATGCCATTTAACAAATGGACACACTGAGGTCGAGAGCCTGGAATGGTTCATGCTCAGCCCCGCCTCTGAGCACCATCAAGATGTAAAGAGGCCATTTTATAGATAAAAACTCAACGAATCCGCTTTATTTTGGCAAGAGGGGAAAAAGTCTTTCTGCCGGGGACCTGAGGGAAGGGCCCCCGGATGGAGACAGGGTGGGCAGAGCACGGGTCCGAGGTCACAGAGATCCAAGGGAAGGTTTCAGAGTCGAGACCAGATTCACAGTATCCGTCCCAGTAGCAATGGCTCGGGTCGCGGAGTCCTGGAGAGTCACGGGCTGGGTCCCGGCGATCGTCACTGGTGTCCCGGGGTCCGGCGGGATCAGAGGTCTCGGAGGGGGCCAGGGGGCCGTAGGTCTCGGAACAGCGGGAGCCCAGAATCCGGCGCCGCTCGGGGCAGGGGCTGAGGGAGGGGACGGGGAGAGCGGCTCCCGCGGGACCGTTTGGCACAAGAGTCGGGGGTGGGGGTGGGGGGAGCGGGACAGCAAGCACCCCTACCTGGGCGCGCGGGGTGGGGAGGGTCGGGAAGGCCTGGGATGGCAGAGCCCTGGGGCCGGGATAGAGCGGGGATCCGGAGCCCGGCCGGGGCCCGGCGTGCGGCCCATGGGGCGGGGGTGGGCAAGGGTGCTCAGACCGGGGGTGCGGTGCCCCCGGCCGTGTGCATGCTGAAGTATTCGGTGAAGCCGGTGTGCGGCGCCGCCGTCTGGGGCACGAGCGGCTGGTAGGGCGGCGTCGGGCCATCCCAGCTCGGGTCGGCCGCCTTGGGGAACCGAGCGGGAAGGGGCGGGGAGGCCGCGCCCGGCTCGGCCGTGGTCACCACACGGCCCCTCGGGGCCACCGCCGCCGCCACCGCCGTCTCCTCCACCTGCTTCCCGGCCTGGGAGGGGGGTCAGGGTCAGAGGCCGTCCGAGACCCACGGGGGGCAGATGCGGCCCCGAAGGCCCGTCCCCCTCCCCGCAAAGGAGCCCCCCTCCCGAGGTGCGGGCGCAGGTGTCAATCGGGGAAGGAGCGGGCGGCCGGGCGCCTGGGCAGCGGGGCCAGGTACTCTAGGGGCGGTGTCGGAGCGCGCCGGGCGAACTCCGGCGGCGGCCGGGGAGTGGGGGGAGAGCCGCGGAAGGCGGGTGGCGGGGGCACGGCGCGCGGCGTCCGCGGGGGCGTGCGCAACAGCGCCAGGACCCAGTCCGGCAGGGTGGGCGCGGGCGCCGGGGGGCGGTCGCGGCGCGGTGTTGGGGCTCGGGGCGTGCGAAAGGCAGGGGGTGGGCTCAGGCGCCCGGGCGAGGGGGGCGGCGGCGGGGCCGGGAGCGGGGTCAGGTACTCCAGGGGCGGCGCCAGCAGCTCCTCGTGCGCCGGGGGCGCGGGGCTTACGGAGGAGGCGGGCGGGGGGATGGAGAAGAGCTCCGTGAAGTTGGGCACCGAGTCGCTGATGAACGTCACGTTCCCATAGACGTGCTGCGGGAAGGGCTTGTCCGTGGACTGGCTCCCTCCGGGGCCGGGGGCCCCGGCTGAGGCGATCTGCGACGTGCGCACGTGGTACGGGAAGTTCTTGTTGGCCGCCGACGGGCGTGTCATGATCTGGGGCGAGAGGCCAGGTGCCCGTTGGAGCAGCACTGCCCGGGCCTCAGGCTGTCTCCATAAACGTGCGGTCCTAAGGATTCCCCTTCACTTGACATCCCCCACGGTTCCCTGCAGTCCTTCGCTCTGGATCAGGCGCGCCTACCCAGGCTCTCAGCAGCGCGCTGAGTTCTGCCCTTGTTCCTCTGCCACAGCTCTGACTGCCCTGCGAGGCTTCCTCCCTCAGAGCCCTGATCACTGACTTATCACTGGTTCAGTTTCAGCGGACAGTGGGCCTTCACTGTCTGATATGATACCCACTAGCCACATGGGGTTATTTACATTTAAATTAATCAACATTAAACTAAAATTGTTTTCAGTCACACTAGCCACATGGAAGTGCTCAATAGCCACAGGGGGATAGTAGCTATTGTATCGGACAGCACAGAGTATAGAATATTTTCATAAACACAGAAAGGTCAATTGGACCACAACACCTGATAAACTCCAGAATGTTAGCTCTGTGAGGGCAGGAATTTGTTCAGTTCCCTGCAGAATCCCCAATACCTTCTAGAACAGTACTTGGTGCATAAGCACTCAATAAATACTGGTTGAATGTAGAAGTGTGTCCCCAACTAGGCTAGTAGATCTTGAGGGCAGGGACTGGGTCTGACGGGACCGGGTGTGACTCGAGCGCTGCACACGGAAGCCCAGCGTGACCCCTCTAAGGTCGTGGGAACAAGCAGCTGAAAGCAGCGAGCAGCGGAATGGGGCTGTGCTGAGCTAACTGTGCATTTTTATGAAAGAAACTGGCTGAAGGTGAAATAAGAGGGCATTGCATTTGGGGGCCCGGGGCCTGCACCCCTCAGCTTGTTGAGTATGGGACCTGGGGCACGTTGTGAAAACTCCCTGAGCCTCACTGGGGAAGAGGGATGGCAGAGCCTCCTCCGAAAGATGAGGAGAGGGTAGAGCTTGGTACATGAAGGTTCTCAGCATTTCTCCTGTTTCTGTCCCTTTCGACTTCCTGCGGAGCTTCAAGAAGGGCTGTCCTGGGAAGGTGAGTCTGTACCTAAGTCAGGCTCTGGGGTAGAAGATGGGGGGCCAGGCCATCTGTGACTGAGTACATTCACCACCCAGAACGCACTGTGGACCCCTGGGGTCAGGAGCCTGGGTCCTCACCAATGCCTATGTTCCTGTCTGGCTCCCTCTTATGGCTGGCTGTGGAAGGACTGGGCACAAAGGCCCTGCCCTGCTACCAGAGGCCATGGAGCCCTGGTGGGTCACCTTCCCTGTTTGGGCCTTGGCTTCCCCCTTCTGTATAGTGGGTTCAACGACCATTATCCATCCTGTCCTGGGGCTGCTCTGACACACAACTAAACAAGATACATGAACTGTCATGCAGAAGGCCAGATAGGAAATACCAGGGCCAAGAAGAGGTTTGGTGCTGATCCCCTCCTGATGTCATTCAGATCTAGGCCCCCTGGAGCCCCAGCCTGACCCAGTCCACCTGCTTCTTCCTGAACAATGGACTGTGATGGTGCAGCAGATGGCAGAATGTGTTGGTGAAGAGTGGAGTAATGACCAAGAGGTTTGGGAAAGGCAGTGGGATACAGAAGGGAAATGCGAGAGTCAGGGGGCACAGAGCCAAGAAAGAGAGCGGGGTTCAGTCAGTAGAGCATGTGACTCACATGAGTTTGAGCCTCAGATTGACCATAAAGTTTACTTAAGGAAAAAAAAAAAAAAAGAGGGTGAGGTTGGTGGAACAGGTCAGGACACACGGTGGGTGAGAATAGAAGAGGCTGGCTTCTTGGGGGGACACAATAGAGTAGCCTGCCAGAACCCAGCAGGCTCTCAGTAAATGTCTGTTGAATGTGTAAAGGATGAAGAGAAGGGAAATGGATGGAGAGCTCAGAATGGAAGGTCTCAGCAGTTCAGGGGTTGGGGAGCCTCACCACCGTCCACCCATCAGGCTCCCACCCCCACCTGGATGCCCTTCCTCACCAGGAACACGCCATGGGCATACAAATGGATCCCCAGCTGGATGCCATTGACAATCTTCTCCCGGGCCCACTTGGGGATCCCGAAGTTGGCGATCAGGGCCATGACAGGAACGGCAAAGAACCTGAAGGGGAGATGCTGGGTCAGTAGAGACACTGCCCCTACCCTCCTCCCTACCCCATGGCCCCAGCCCCCCTGCCACGCACACACGCAGGGCCCAGGTGCATCCCAAATTGGAGAGAAGCCAGTGTGACCTTCAGAAGCCAGAGGTTAAAAGGGGGCAGGAATCCCACTGGCCTGAGAAATTCTGAAAGGCAAAAACTAGGTTGAATTTAACTCCGTTCCACCCCACCCCAAATCCTGGCACCTGATAGGAAATCAAAAGATGTTTGTTGAATGCATTCACATATGATAATAACAATTATGGACTCAACTGCAAGCCAGACCTGTTTCTAAGCTTCTCACGTACGCAAACTCATTAACTCTCACAATGACTCTACAAGGCACATACAAGTTCCATCCCCATTAAACAGGTGAGGAAACTGAGGCAGAGCGAAGTTCATTGATTTGTGTGAGGTCATACAGCTTACAAGCTTTAGAACTGGGATCTGAACCCAGGCAGTCAGGCTTAGAATCTGCCTACTGTATGACTATGTTATGTTGAATGCTAAAAAATTACAACTAGCTTGTATTGGATACCGACTACATGCCAGACACAAGACCCTTCTATATTGCCCTATGCATGCTCAAGGTAGCTCTTTATGGGTAAGCAACCCAAGCTCGCTTGCTCGCTCGCTCTCTCTCTC
The DNA here is from genome assembly GCA_028646485.1 of Cryptoprocta ferox. Lineage (NCBI taxonomy): Eukaryota > Metazoa > Chordata > Mammalia > Carnivora > Eupleridae > Cryptoprocta > Cryptoprocta ferox. Next base: position 11,188,802 of record CM053563.1, on the reverse strand, counting down.
TCTTTTTAATTTGGAGAAATAATTTTTTCCAGGTCACAGGGTAAGTGACAGACTCTGGGACAGCTGCCTGACTTGCAAGCCCATCAGCCTCACCGAAGAGGGTCTGAGAAATGAACACCCATTTCTGGGAAGCCCCAGGAGACAGGGACAGCGTAGGGGCCCAGCACGTCTCACCAGAGGGTGTAGGCAGCAAAGAAGGGCACGTAAAAGGGCTGCTTCTCCGGGAAGTGGCGCAAGGAGACCAGCACAGCATAGCAGAACCACACGTAAGCCGCCACCTGCAGCCCAATGAGCCCATAGCCCGCCGGCGACTCGTAGGTGTAAAGTACCTGGCCTGGGTCAAAGAACTGCACCCAAGGGAGAGGGTTCATCATAGCCTTGACCTCCTGCCCTCCACACAAGGACCCCAGACCCTAGACCCCACCCCTGGGCACCCAGGGGCAGAGGTGTTTGGTCAGGACAGAAGCAGCAGGAGAGAACAAAATGGAAATAGAAGCACATAGAGGTAGAGAGAGGGTAAAAAAGAAAGAGAATACATTCGCTGCCAGGGCCCCGACATGCGGCTTACCACCTACCACGCCTAAGCTTTCCCATTTGCATCAATGAGGTGGGTCTTATTATCACCCCCACTTCACAGAGGGGGAAACTGAGGCTAAAAGGGACCGCTTTTGGCCAAAGTCAAAGCCAAGGTGATTTAAAGCCTTGGAGGAGCCCCCTGGGATAAGTAAGACCCTCCCAATTTTACAGAAGAGGAAACAGGCTTAGAAGAGGTGGGCATCACCCAAGGTCAGCTAGCTGGGAAGTCGGACAGCCAAAGTAGAATCCAGGTCTGGGTGACTCCTGAACTCTCAGTCATGACATTGAGCATAAATGTGACAGACAGTGAGAGACAGAGGGAGGAGGAAGAAGGCTCCTCAGAGACGGTGAAGAGAGGAGGCATGCACTTAGAGAGACAGATGGGCAGGCAGAAATCGCAGAGTGGGAGAGAGCGAGCCAGCAAGAGTGCGATGTGGGGAAGGGCTGGCAGACAGGTGGAGGAGGTGGCCAAAAGCTTGGGGAGGGGTGGGGAGACAAGGCCTGGGCAGTGGTGGGTGGCACTTACCTTGGCTTCGTAAATGAGCAGCACCACGTGGGTGAGAGTGTACAGGGTCATGTAGACAGACAACTTCACGGAGCCCGAGTGGCTGATGCGGCCCCTGGCAGCAGGCCATGAAGGGAGACAGCAGGGATGGGGGCTGTCAGGGAGAAGCGGGCAGCCACCCCCCAGAGCCACCCCAGTGTCCTGTTCCCTAGGCCAGCCACACCTCCTCCCAGCACTCCCTCCCGCCCCAGCCTGGGCACCGTGTCACCGTGAATCCCTTCCCCAGAAGGATGAGCATCAGCAGGAAGATGAGGAAGCTGGAGGAGAAGAGCAGCTTGGCTGGGACAAGGGAGGAGAGGGCGTCTCAGACATAGGGCTCAGAGAGAGCCCAGGCACCCTCCCCTGGCCCACTTCATTCTCACCCAAGATCTTCAGGCTCTCGTTGCCAATGCCATCAGTGGCATACTGGCCCCAGTAGATGCAGAAAAACAGGAGGCTCAGGACTGAGGGGAGAATGGGCAGAGGGAGAAAAGGACAGAAAGCAGCTTTGGGGCATCACTGTTCCCTAGCCTTATGGTCCAGATGGCCAGAACCCCTCCTTCATCTCTATCAGGATTCTAGACCATTTACTCCTACTGACGTCCTCAGAGGCTCCGGAGTCCAGGCCCCAGCCTCTCTTCTCCAGGATCCAGATGTCAGGCCCCAAGCCTCTCCTCCCTCAGGCCCAGGGGTCCTGGCCCCCAGCCCCTCCTCCCTCAGACCCAGGATCCAGACCAACAGCTCCTCCCCCCTTCAGACCCAGAAGCCCAGGCCCCCAGCCCCCTCCTCCCTCAGACCCAGGAGGCCAGGCCCCCAGCCCTTCTTCTTTCCCTCAGACCCAGGTATCTGGACCCTAGGCCCCTCCTCTGACAGAACTCAAAAGCTGGGATACTCTAAACCTCACCCTCCACTCCTGCTGCAGCCATGAACATTTTATAAGTTGTGTGGAGCAACTGACGACCTTTCAGCAAATCTAGAAGAAAATTAGGGGAAGGTGGCTCACAGACAAGAAGGGAGACTAGCTCATCGACCCCAACCCTGTCCCCCGTAACTCCTAACCCCACCACCATATACTGGACTTACATCCAAAGTAACAGGACAGGAAGAAGATGAGGATGAAGATGAGGAGAAAAGTCACATCTGTCTCCAGGATCCCTGCCAATTTTGTAGAAGGAGGAAATGATTAGTCAAAGCTGGGGGTCCCTCAGCAGTGGGGACCCGCCTCTAAACCTCCACAAAGACCCTGGTTTCTGGGTCCCCATATGCTCACCAAACTCATCAGCCGAGAAATGCCGTGTCCAGAAGGACTTGCCGTTGGTGAGGATCATCTCATACTCCAACTGCAGCCCATCTCCCTGTGGGGAGTGTGGAGGCCTAAGCGGGGGGACCCTGGGCAGGTAGAGGCTCACCAGGAAGGCAAGGAGGAGAAGGCCCAGGTGGCTGGCCCAGCCTCTTACCCCACACTTGCTGAGAGCGATGTACCACCACCTTTCACGCACTGAGCGGAAGCTTCGGCCACTGGAGCAGCTCAGGTAGCGGGTTCCCTCCTCTGACACTACCTGGGGAGGAGCAAGAAGAAGGCTGAAGCCTGTCTGTGTGGTCCTCAGGCCCTTGGCCTTCAGCACCTGCCCATTCCCCCATACCTGACAGCCTGACCAGGCATACTGGGTGGTGAGGTTGATGACCTGGTTGTTCTCCGGCCTGATCACTGACTCCTTGGCCAGGCAGTCCTGGGGAAGGCAGGGACATGGTCACTCCATGGCCAGCCTTGACCTTCTTCCCTCTCCCATGAACCCTCCTCACGGCCTTCACCTTGTCCCCTGCCTTGTACACAGCCGGCCACTGGGATGGGTCGTCGAAATAGAGGAGGATGTTCTGACAGCACTTGGCCTGCAGACCCAGAGATTTTGAAGTTTGGGGGAGTGCAGGGAGCTGGGGTAGCCCTTGCCTTGGGAGGCCAAGGGAATATCCAGCCTCAGCATGGAGAGTGGTCGGGGAAGTCTCACCTCGGGGTATCGGAAACGGAAGTCCAGTCGGCCGTAATCCGAAAGAAAGCAAAATCTCGTCAGGAACACCCAGTCCTGGAAAAGGGGCCCAGTCCTTCTGAATCCTTTGAGAACTCCCGGACTCCATAGGCCCCCAACTTTCCTTCCCTACTCTTGGGTACCTGATTTCCCGAGAAGCATAAGGGCACCAAGTTACCTCCAAAATTCTTGTGATCTCTTTACCTTGGGTCCAGGATTCTTGTCTCAAGAAACCCAAGTTTCTTCTCCTCTCCTTAAATACTTCTCTCATTTTCCAAGTGCCCTGAGAAAGGCTGAGGGCCAGGTGCCCATCCCAGCCACCTTCAGTCCCAGACACCATCTGACTGGCATCCCCGGGGTTATCCACACGAATGCTCCCACAGTGGTCCCAGAGACCATCTCCTACTGGGTAAAAATTCCAAAGGGCCCTCTCCTGGCCCTGAGCAGGAGCGTGAACGCGAGGCTCTCCACGGAGTGAAAAGTGCTGTCCCTTCAGCACCACCTTGGCGTTCTCCCAACCCCCACCCCAAACTCTGACTCTCCCAACCCTCCCTCCTCCCCGCCCAGCTCTGACCTCAATGTCCCTCCTACAACCCCCAAGTCTCTTCTCGACCCCACGGCCCCTCTCAGCCTCAACCTTGACCAAGTCCCCCCTGTTACCCGCAGCCCCAGTCCCACCGCGGCTCTCAGGGACGGCCTGGGAAGGCGGCAGGGGGCGGGGCGGCACCCTCCTCCTTCCCCTCCCTCTGGTCCCCGGGGGCCCGGCTGGTGGCAGGGGAGGGCCCAGCGCGCTCACCTCCTTGGAGCTGAGGTTGCCCCGCACGTACTTGGCCCGGGCGCGGGGGGGCAATGGCAGCAGCAGGAGCAACAGAGGCGGCAGCAGGCGGCGCAGAGCGGGCGCGCGCGGGGGCTCCATTCCGCCCGCTCCGGGCCCCGGCCCCGGCCCCAGCTCGGCTCCCGCTCCCGCTCCGGCCCGGCGACGGCGGCGAGAGCGCGCGGGCCGGCCAGCGCGCGCCCCCGATTAAAGGGGCCGCTGGGCGCCGCTCTCCCCTCCCCCTCCTCCGGATGGCCCTGCCGGGCGCCTTCCCCAGCGGCATGGGGAAGGGTCGTCCTTCCCCCATGCTCTCTACCCCGCCCCAGCCTCAGTTCTCCCCTCTGGGAGTCTCCCGGATACCTCTTGCACCCAGTGTCCTACCTGAACTCACATTCCCCCAAGCCGTGCCTCCTCCTCCAGACTGCCACCTCGGGATGACCCCCAACGCACAGACCCCAGCTCTGTCCTGACCTCCCCCCCAACTTAGTCCCCAAACTGCTCTTTGATTGCTCATTCCCGCCCTCATGACAGCCATCCCCAGCTGTGTCCACCCAAGATTCCATGGGCTCTGTGAAGTGCCCACAGACACAGGGAGGTTTAGAGGGCGAACCACTTCTTCTGGGTCACAAAACGTGGAGATGGCAGAACCCTGGGCCATAACCACTACACTCCATTGCCTGACCCTATCCAGTCACTGCTCACCGGCGAGTGAAACCAGGTTGCTGCGAGGCAGAAGAGGTGGTGTTGTGAGGAGCCCAGAGCAGACTGAAATCACCCCCCTTGGGTTCAAAACTCAGCATTGCCACTTTCTCATTAGACTTCAGCAAAGTCGTGTGATCTCCCAGTTCAATCCCCTGCCGGCTGGTACCAACCTTATGGTTTCCCAGTGGGCAATGAGGATCCCTGGAAAGGCTTTACAGAGCAGCGTCCAAGTCCCTCAGTTTCATTTCCCCTGATCAGATTCCAACAAATATTTCTAGCTTCATTCCACCCCCTCCACTGAAGAAGAAAAAAAAAAAGTGCTGCTCCTCAAAATGTCATTTTAAAAAAATTCCTAAGCCAAGGGGCCAAGCAGAAAACATAAGTGCACAGAACACTTTCAGGGGAGAGTGTGGGCCTCTGAAAAGGCGGCCTCTGCTACTTGGCTTGAGCCAGTTGTTGCCAGAAGGGATAGTAGGTTCGCTGCCAGATCCTTTTCCTTCTTTTTTCCTTTTTCTTTTTTCTTTTTTTTTTTTTTAGAGAAGCCAGAAATGTGTTAGGCTTTTTTTTTTGTTTTGCTTTTGTTTTAAAGCAAACTGATTTGTAACAGTAGGCAATTAATTCAAAATTGTTAAATGTATCTTGGGCCAAAGTAAAAAGTCTGCGGGGCAGATTCAGGCCTTGTCTCCCATTCCTTTTTTTTTTTTTAATTCTTTTTTTTTAACATTTTATTAATTTTTGAGAGACAGTGTGATCAGGGGAGGGACAGAGAGAGAGAAGGAGACACAGAACCTGAAGCAGGCTCCAGGCTCTGAGCTGTCAGCACAGAGCCCGATGCAGAGCTCGAACCCATGAACCATGAGATCATGAGCTGAGCTGAAGTCAGATGCCCAACTGACTGAGCCACCCAGGCACCCCCCTCCTCTCCCATTCCTGTCGCAATCTTGCACACACAGTTTCTATGTCCACTGGAGGAGGAGCCCATCAAGGGCAGGGCCTGGACATGACTCACTCTAGGTCCCAGGATGTCCTAGGAACATGGACTGAATGAATATGGTTCCACATCTCCTATTTGCCCTCCTCCAGGCTTTGCACATATGGTCCCATAAAACAGCATTTCTAGAATTGCCTGAAATGTTCTTTTCTTCCTCTACTGGTAAGTCCTTACCAATCTTAAAAATGTGTAATGGTCTACATCCGCTCCTTTCTGAGGAACTCCCTCATCACCAGAGAGAAGTTATCACTCCCTTCTGTCAGCCCCTGCACCTCTCTGCCCCAAGATGCAACCGTTGGGGCTGGAACTGTCTGTGCCCCCCACTGGACTGGGAGTCTTCTGGGGACAGCCACAGTAGCTAGCACTCGCTCTGGGGCCCCAGCATCACCAGAGCTGAGCCTGGCACATAGTTGGCTTCAGTGGGTGGATGCATGGGCTGACTGAAGCCCCAGGTTTCCCAGCCTGCTGGCCCTCAAATCCCAAGAAGGTGACAAGTGATGGTATCTTTCCCTCCATCTTGGACCCAGAACTCAGAGCAAAGCAAAGCTGCTCTCTTGGGTCAGCCACTCTAAAAATCAAGGGGACCATGAAGAAGGTACTTTATTGAAGTGATCAGGAGTGCAGGTTTCCTGCCCCTAGCCCAGCCTCAGTCCCCTCAGTACAGTCTCATAGGTGGAAAGGACCAGGCCTCTGGGCTCCTCTGAGCCACCACCCAGGAGAGGCTGGGCAGTGGGGCAGGAGGGTTGGGGCTCCAGTCCAGGGCAGAGGTTCGGGGCAACAAGGGTGATGGTGGCTGAGGCAGGGGTTGTTGTGGGCCGACCCCCCAGGGCCGGGGAGGGGGAGGTGTGGCTACTAGCCAGATGCTTTTCAGTAGGTCAAAGGCTGTTGGGGGGCCCCAGGCTGCCCCAGATGGCGAAGGCAACAAGGGTAAGGGCGGTGGCCAGGGACCTTTTGGTGGCACCAGGCTCACCCTGTGCACCATGGGAGTGCTGGAGGTGTGAGGCATGGCGAAAGTGAGCTCCTTTGTCCTCTGCTGCCTCCTCTGCCTCCCCTCCCCTGGGGCCTGCTCCGGGCTGTTGATCCAGGAGGGTGTCATCCTTCGTCTTTCAGGACCCCCAGCTTTGGTCCCTGGCACAAAGGGAAAAAGCACGGGAGACAGCTGAGTTACAGCAGACAAGGGGAAAGGGAGCATAGGGAGCAGGAGGTGGGCTCACCTGGTAAGGGTGGCTGGCAGTCACGGAGCACCAGGGTAAGGTCAGGCACGCAGCCATGGCAGGCCTGCAAGGTGCCCACGATGGCATCCCTGGCCTCTTGCACTAGGTTCCTCCTGGGGAAGGCCTGTGGCAGAATCAGCTGGCACTGCAGCTCCTCCAGCAGCTGCCCCAAGCCAGGGAGCTCTGGGGGACTGGGTGGGCCAGGACCTGAGTCTCTAGGCACCTGGTTCTCTTTGCCCCTTGACTGGGGAGCTGGTTCTTGGGCCTGGCTTGGGCTTGGGGAGGGTTTGGTGGGGAGTGAAGGGGTGCCTGGCTCCAGGGACCCACTGCTAAGCAGCCGTGCCACATCCAGAGATTTCACCTCATGGTTAAAGAGGCCCCGGTGCTCCCGGCTCAGCCGGCCCTGCGTTATGACCACGAGCTTGGGAACAGTAGGGGCCAAAGGTGGATCCTGACTGGTCACAGGAAGATCCTGACGGGCCAATGGCCGGCGGCTGCCCATCAGGGCCTCGTTCCGCTCCCGCCTGGTCTTCCGACGACGTACACGACCAGGTTTCTCAGGCCGCTGGAAAGGCTGGGGGCCTGGCCTCCGGGGGTCCATAATGTTCTAGAAGAAAAACATAGGGCAGTCATCAGCAGGCAGATAAGTCAGTGACCTAAAAGTGAATAGTGAAAAGAGAAGATGGTTTTGGGTGAGGTAGATGGACTATTTACAGAGACAAAATGAAAATAAGGCAGTGGGTAGGGAGTGATTGGCAAAGACTTGGTCAAAGAAGGGAGTCATGGGAGTCAGATGGGGTCAAGGAAGTCGCGGTGAATGGGAAGGTTTGTCAGAGAATAGAGAACAGAGAAAGGGTTAAGGGTACTGGGACATGAGAAAGTAGCTAGAAGATGGGGAATGGGGACGGGATCATGAGAGCACAGGGTCTGGTGAACTGGAAGGAATTGTGGACAGAGGAGAAATCCAGAAGTAGAAGAGGTACTGGAGAATGCAGAAAGTGGAGATGGTAGAGAGAGAAAGGCAGAAGAGAAACAGCAAAAAAGTAGGACAGACGGAGAAAACCTTGGGAAAGCAGAAAGGGCAACAGAGGAGCCACCAGGATCTGGGGCCTAGTCATGGGAGTGCGGTGGACTAGGGTAGATGAGGCAAGGGTGGGCAGTTGAGGTTAGGAAAGTGGGGTACGGTTGGTGGGGGCAGGGCAAGGGCGGAGCACCTCACCTTCTCCTGGCCCAACGAACCCCGTCCCCCACCCACCCCACGTGGCTGTGGGGTGAAATGGCTTCTTTTTCACGGTGACCCTAGCTCACGACGCTCTGGGACTCTTCCGGGCCTCACGCTGGGCCTCACACGCACTACACGCATGCGCACGCCCCTCCCACGCCCTTTGACTTCCTGCTCTCGTGCAGCACGAGGCACAGAGCACCGGTTATAGTCCCGCCCTTTCCAGCCTTATTTTCAGAAACCTCGCTCATTTGTCCTTAGGCATCTCCCATACACCAATCTGCTGTGAGGCCCACTGGGCCCGCCCCCTTCCTGAATCGCTGATTGGCTTAGACTTTCTGGGGGGTGGGTGGAGGAAGAGAAGTGCGGTGAGGCGAGGCACAAGGGTTTGAAAAAGGGCCATGGCAGGCTCCACTTGCAGCGGGTCCCCAGAGTCACAGAATTCATCCCTGAAGAATCCATATAGAGCCGTCACTCAGAGCTAGCATCTGAAGTTAGACAGCCTAGGTTCAAACAACCCAAACCGGAACATTTGAGTTGTGTGACCTTGGAAAAGTAACTGCTCAGACCCTCACTTTCCTGTTTTGTATAATAGGGTTGATAGTAGTACCTCCTTCGTGTGGTTGCTGTTAAGTATAAAATGAGATGATACATCATACAGCACTTGGTTTGAATGGAATGAATGCCTCGAAGCTCTTTCTCACTAAGCTTTGCTTCAGGAATGACTTCTCTACCTAAACCAAGCTTTAGGGGCACCTAGGTGGCTCAGTCGGTTAAGCCTCCATATTCGATTCAGGTCACGATCTCACGGTTCCTGAGTTCAAACCCGCATACAGCCGGTTTCAGATCCTTTGTCTCCCTCTCTCTCTGCCCCTTCCTCGCCTGCTCGCTCGCTCTCTCTCTCTCAAAAAAAAAAAATAATAATAAAATTAAAAAATAAAATGAAATAAAATAAAATAAAGCTATGGCCAGAGCTTCCCCATGCCCTAATAAGCTATAGTACCTGTGTAATACTGCTTACCCAGACTTCCTGATTTTTCAAAGCCAAACTCAAACACTACTCCTAGGAACCCCCTCACCCTCAGAGTCCTTCTCTTCCTCCTCCTTCTCCACCTCTCTTAATCACAACCTTGATCCTTTCCTCAGTTCTGTGTCTGGATCTGTCTTCCCCAACACCCTGGGACAAGGCCAGGATTTGACCCATTCATTTAATAATCATTCAAGCTCTTGGGAGCAGCCATACTACTTGGTACTATGAGTCAGACCCTGTTCCAGGCAAGTGGACTGAGGCAAAACATTAACACGATAAATCAGACTATATTTCAGTATGAACCTACCTAGAAAGAATGAATAGACGGGAAGGTCCCATCTGGGAGTGGAGCTACAGGAATATAACCAGGAAGTTTAGGGGGATGTGGGACCCCCCCAACTGGTCTCCGAGAAGAGGAAGAGTTGGGAAGACTTGAGATTAATATAGGCCGGGAGGGGCCGACCTTAGGTGGCCTTGGCTATGGATGTAGGTTTCAGAGCTTAGACACACCTGTGGGTTTAGGGAGAGGAACAGAGGCCACAGATCTGCAAGATGAGCTGGGCGGGAGGGGCGCCAGGCTGGACCTGGGCCTTGCAGCATCTCTAATTTCCTTTCTCTTTCTGCACCTTCTTCTGCCCTCGTTGCAGGGCCTGTGATGTTTGTAATACAAAGATATGTAGTTTAGATTTTATGCCACAAAAACTGTTTTTGAGCAGGGGAGGCCCACGAGCAGATAGGCTCACTAAAGTCCTGGTGCTGTCTTAGGGTGTCTCCTTACAACTGAGGCTCTATTTTTCACATTTTGCTTTTTTTTCTACCCACATCAATAGAAAATGGGAGCGTCCCCTCCTAGCCAGGTGCGTCCGAGCCACCCCCTCAAGGGATCCAGGAATGGACTCGTCCACTCATTCCCCTTCCCCCCCCCCCCCACCACGTGAATGACACACAGATGCGCGCGCGCGCGCGGACACACACACACACACACACACACACACACACACACACACAGCTGGTGATCCCTTCCACACATTTCTCGCCCTACAGTAAATGGTTTCTTACGGGGGCGCGTGCGCGCGCGCACACACACACACACACACACACACACACACACACAGCTGGCGATCCCTTCCGCACATTTCTTGCCCTACAGCAAATGGGTTCCTCCCGCAAGGAAAGGCTCTAGGTTTTCCCCGCTCACTGTCGGCCTTTCAGGTAGTTCGCCCCTCCCCCTGACGCCGGTGTGGTGTGTGTGGTTTCCCCCTACGGGTGCTGGATGGTCTCGCCTCCCCGTTCCCAGGTGCCCGGGTGCGGTGGCCGCCGCCGCCCAGGCGTGAGTAGCCCCGGCGGGAAGCGCCGGACGAGCCCACTGCGCGGCCGCCGCGGGGGAAGCATGGGTTCCCAGTTCCACCTCCCCTTTTAAGTGAAGGTTTCCGTTCCGGCAGAGAAGGCGGTGCCCGGGATCCGCCGCCGTCCTCGCCGGAGCGAGGGCGTCGGGACCGTCCATTGTTGCCTGGAAGGGAGGGGTGGGCGTGGCGGAGCCACCTCCTAGGCCAACTCTCCCGGGTCGACCTCGCTTGCCCATCCTGCAGGAAGGAGCTGCGGCGCCAAGATGAACGGAGAGGAGAACCCAGCCAGCAAGCCCACGCCGGTGCAGGACGTGCAGGGCGACGGACGCTGGATGTCCCTGGTGAGCGACCCGGCCCGCGATACTCCGGAGTCCGGGAGGGGCCTCAGGAGAGCAGCCGGTTGGCGCCACACCTCTCTGTGGGATTAGGAAACTGAGGGCAGTTGGGGTGGTGGAGGCAGAGCTGGAAAGCCGAGTGGGGCGGGCCAAGCAGCGCGCGTGCCTTTGACTCCCCCCCCTTGTACGTCCCCGAAGCACCATCGGTTCGTGGCCGACAGCAAAGATAAGGAACCCGAAGTCGTCTTCATCGGGGACTCTTTGGTCCAGCTAATGCACCAGTGCGAGGTGAGGCCGGTCCCCCGTCCCCCTGCCCCACGCAAGACTGTACCCTCACTGACACATCTGGATCAGAGCCCAGGCCAGACGGGGTATAAGGTACCCGAAATAGCCTCAGGCAGCAGGCACACCCAACAATGTTGTAAGATGCAACATTCTGCTGAGAAGAACTGTGTGACCAGTCTTTGTCAGATGAGTTTGTGTGTACTGACACTTAAAAATGAGGCTTTCTTGCAAGAAGATTGCCTAAAGTGAGATTCTATTGTTTGCTTAAGGTAGTGCACACCCCTAACGGATGTCCACAAAGCTGTAGTCTCTCCACCAAGTGAAAGTCAACCGTAATAGCTCTCCACAAAGGGAATCCAATTATGTTATCTTTCCACTAAGTGAGGTCAAACCGTAATGGCTTTCATCAACTGTAAATGCTGTTGGTTCAGTGCGTGACTCAAGCAGAATAGGTTTCCATAAAGTAAGCCTTGCTTCTATGGAGCTCCACGAAAGTGAGACTGTAATAGGTTTGCATAAAGTGAGATTTGACCAGACTGCTTCCATAAGGCAGGGCTCTTCCATGATGACCTTTGGCTTGGACAGAGGGTCCTTGCTGCCAGTGCCCTGGTGCCCACACCACTTCTTGTCTGCAGATCTGGCGGGAGCTCTTTTCTCCTCTGCACGCACTTAACTTTGGCATTGGCAGTGACAGTACACAACATGTGCTTTGGCGACTGGAGAATGGGGAGCTGGAGCACATCCGGCCCAAGGTGAGCAGAGCTGAGGTGGGCAGCTAACGCACCCCAAGCCTCCCTCCTTACCACTGCTTCATGCCTCTCTTCCCGCAGATTGTGGTGGTCTGGGTGGGTACCAACAACCACGGGCACACAGCAGAGCAAGTGACTGGTGGCATCAAGGCCATTGTGCAACTGGTGAACCAACGGCAGCCCCAGGCCCGGGTCGTGGTGCTGGTGAGAGGTTGGGAGGGGAGGGAAGAAAGAATGGCAGGTGTGGCCGCAGCCGGCACAGTTCTGGGCAGCATGGCACAGAGCAGTAACTTTCAGACAAAATCTCCGGGTGAAGCTTGCTACGTAGCCCGGCAGCTGTAGTTAAGGTGTTCAGGGACAGTGAGCCCCTGTTGCCCAAGAAATTGCTGAAGATTCTGGGGGAGGGGTGTTGCAAAACTCAAAACAATTGGCCAGAAATAGGCGTTCCTGGGGTGAATCCAGGCTCCATCACTTCCAGCTGGAACACGTCCTCCTCTGAAAGAGGGACGGACCCTTTGCCATGGTGTCGTTTTTATGACAGATACTTGGAAAGGGGCTGGCACCCAGAAGGTACTTGCTGAATGGGGTCTCACACATGGGATCAGCAATTACCCTTCTGATCCCCCACTGCTCCATCCCTAGTATATTCCACACCACACCTGGGAACTTCCTGGTGAGGGCGAACTGTTTGTCCCAGAGAACAGGATACCCAGATCCTGGTAGGATGTCTCCTCACAACTCTTGGTGGCCTTTCTCAGGGCCTGCTTCCGAGGGGCCAGCACCCTAACCCACTTCGTGAGAAAAACCGGCGAGTGAACGAGCTGGTCCGGGCAGCACTGGCTGGCCACCCACGGGCCCACTTCCTGGATGCCGACCCTGGCTTTGTGCACTCAGACGGTACCATAAGTCACCATGACATGTACGATTACCTGCATCTGAGCCGCCTGGGCTACACACCTGTCTGTCGAGCCCTGCACTCCCTGCTTCTGCGTCTGCTGGCCCAAGACCAGGGCCAGGGCGTCCCCCGGCCAGAGGCTACACCCTAAGCACCCTCCTGCCCCAACATTAAATTCTCGTTCCTTAATCTCCCGTTTCATGCTTTATGGTCAAGCCCTTCCGGGTATCTCAACCTGAACTTGGATCTCTGCGACCCTGTGGCCCTGGAGGGTGCTCTGCCTCTGCCCAAAGCAGGCATCACCGGTCCATCAAGGCACTCTGGCTCTTGCAGCATCTAGCAGATTTCTACTATCAGGAACACTTCGTGCAGGTACTGCCCATCAGTAACACACTGGGTGAAACCAGTTTGCCAACGCTACCCTGTAAGATAAGGTGAAACAAGAATTCTGGGAACATAGCGACCCAGCAGGCAAAGCCCATCCAAAGCTGCCTTCCCCTTTTTGCCGAAGATCGTCCCCTGGCTGGAGCTTCTGGTGCTCTGGTCGTACCTTAGATGCCATTTCCTACGGAAGCTTCCTGACCCTCCCCATCCCAAGCAGTCATGCCTCCACACAGGGCGTCAGTATCTGCCTCCCCAGAGGGGCACACTCCACACCCTGTGACGGGTGTAACCCACGAGGCTCCTTTTGGCCTGGGTGCAGTGCTGGCTCGGGCCATGTGGGGGCAGCAGGGGTCACCGAGAACAGCACTATCTGGGCGGCTGGGCAAACACCTCCCTGCCCAGCACCACCTAGGTTCAGACCACTCAGGTCCACTTGGAACTTAAGGGGTGAGCTGCCCTTCTTACAGCATCTCATCTCTGGCCTTCCTGAGCCCCCACATGTTGGACAGCTATGAGAGCAGAGTAGGGACGGGGACTCCCAAGCGCCAGGGCTGAAGAGAGGCTGCTCAGTCCACAGTGAGTCAGGGTCCTCGGCCCACAGGGTCCGTCTCATGTGGGGAAGGGAAGGTCCCGCCACCGCATCAGGGGGGAAGTGTATAAGCTCCTTGACCGTCTGGGGACAGTACAACCCACCCCCCTTCTCCCTTTAGAATGGGTAGCCACGCAAGTGTGTTAAACAGCTTTAATTTCGGTCATTTCGGCTTCTCGGCACAGTAAGAAATATTGCACATGATCAACATGTTTTGTTCTGGGGATGGGGACAAGGGTAGGGGGAATCACCTTCTTAGAAAGTACAACCCAAGTTGGGAGGGCAGAGGGGGTGGGGAGAGAACCCTCCCCATGCCTGTGGCAAAGTGCAGGAGCCCCCACCCCAAACTAACCTGAGTCCAGCCCCTCTGGGGAAAAAAGGGGTGCATGAACTCCCCCTACTCCACAGGCACCTCTCCCTGTGGCCCAAGGCCCACGCTACCCTCCAGCTTGTAGCCCTCACATGAGCCATTTTGCATAAAGTACAAGTGAAAAGGTCTGAAGGTAACACACTCCAGGTTATATACAGGGGCTCCGTGGAGGCAGAATGTGCCCCTGCTTCCCCTCAGCTGCCCCCCGTCACAGGGAGAAAGCTGTGGGGGGACGGGGGATAGACAAGAGGAGCAGGCCTCATTCCGCCCCAAACTAGAAAGGACGAAATGGCTTTATTGGGGAGGAGGTAACCATCCTGCCCCCCCATTCCTGCCACCTACATACTGTCCATGTCCTGAGGGGGGTACTGTGGGTCCTGGGATCTTCTTGGGCCCCTCACCTGCCTGTGGCAGCTGTGGAGGGGCCAGGGGGTGGGGAGGAGGCCTGGGGGGGCCCCTCCCAGCCAGGCTGTCCGGGACCCGGCTCTGGGGGTGGAGGCAGTGGCGGGGCAGCCGGAGCTGTGCCAGAGTCCGAGCCAGGTGAGGTGGGGTCAGGGCCCCCAGCGGGGCTGGGAGTGGGGACAGGGGCAGCAGCAGTGCCAGTGGGGGGTGGTCCGGGGAGGGGGGCCTCAGCTCCAGGGGGCTGCTCCGTGGGAGTGGCCGCCTGCATGATCTTCTGGCGGACCTCGCGGATCTTCAACTGCAGACACACCTTAGAGGGGAAGATGTCTGCGTAGCGCGCCTGGAAGGCTGCCGTGGCCTGGGCTGGGGACAGAAGGACGACGGGGGGGTGGGGAAGGCAGGGTGAGATGAGCAGGCAGGGCCTCTCCAGGTGCCCCCCAAGACTCCAGACACACTCACCCGATGGGAAGAAGCCGTGGTCCTGGAAGAGCTGCATGACCAGGGCCCGGCGCTGGTCCAGGGTGCGCCGCAGCGAGGAGTATGGCACCTTCTCGTATTCCAGCTCCCCAAGCACATCCTCGGCTTCCGTACCTGGGAGCAGCACAGGGAGCATAGTCAAGGCTGCTGCAGCAGCCTGCCTCCTGCCCCCGCCCCCATCTGGATGTCCGCTCAGCCCTTGCTGAATCCTGTTAACACAGCAGAGTCTGAAGAGGGCACTTGCCTCTGGACCCTATTGGACCCCAACACCCATCCTCCTATCCTTGACCTGCTATCCTTCCCCATCACCACCGCACAGCCCCAACCCCATTCCCAAGACCCCACCCTTCTTAAAGGCCCTGGGCCCCCCGCAGCTCTGCCTGCCTCGGTGCCAGCACCTGTACGGTCAAAGGTGAAGATGTCCCCCTCGCACTTGGCACTCTTCGGGGTGTTGGGCTCTGAGCTGCAACTGGAGCGTCTCCTCATCTTGCGCTTGGGCGAGGTGGGGTCCTCGGGGGCCGAGTCCAGGTCTGGTCCAACAGAAGCAGGCTCAGCGGAGGCAGCCCCAGTCTGCCCCCCACTTAACCCAGGTGCCCCACACTCGCCTACCGGTGGAGTTCTTCCTCTTCTTGCGGTAGGAGCCCAGGATGGCCCTGGGGGAGGTGGCCAGAGACTGCAAGGTAGGCGAAGGCAGCACCTCCTCAGGCCGGAACTCAGGCAGCTCAGCAAAGCGCTCTTCGAAGTCCACCTCCGACAGGACCCTGCTGGAGAGCCGGTGGGGTCACCTCCCCTGCCCAAGACCGCAGCTGCCCCCCTCTCCTGCCCAGCCCACACACTCTGCCACGGAGCCCAGCCCATGCTCACTTGTCCACAGAGTCAAAGGTCTTCTTCAGGGGCGGGGGCCGCACCTTCACCTTCTTGCCGGTACCAGCTGCCTCCTTGCGCTCGGGGGTGTCCCCAGCTGCCCTCCCACTGCTGCCCTCGCTGCTGCTGCTGCTGCTACCGGGGGCTGGGGCCGGAGCTGGGGCCGGGCTGGGAGGGGTGGGAGGCTCCCCACGGCTCTCCAGGCCTAGCCCAGGGACTCGCCAGTCTGAAGATGAGCTGGGGAATTTGCTGGCCTGGGGTAGGGATGGCAGGGAGACGGAGAACACTGGATTCAGACTCGCTGGAGCAAAACCCAGAACAACAGAGAGCTGGATGCTAACCACCCACGATGTACAGCTTTGCAGAAGACCCAGCCACATGGACAAGCAAAAGGGACAGACAAGCTTCCCCACCGCCATGCCCCCCAACTCCTGCAAACAAGGACAGAGTTCAGGCAGGTGTGCAAGAGGGATGCAGCAGAAAAGCAGGCAGTGGACTGAGACGCAGAGCTGTGCGGCAGCAGGAGCTGCCCAGCTTGCTGCACACTTACCATGGTCTCCGGGCCCTTGGTGCCTGTCCGCTCCTCAGCAGACGGGGGTGGCGGGGAGCTGCTCCGGGCTGTGGGAGCCCAGGTCTCTGGGGGCGGTGGAGGGGCCGGCGTTGTAGGCTGCCCCTCAAGCTCAGACTCGGGGGCAGGGGGCTCACGGGCTGGGCCAGGCTCCAAAGGCTGCCGGGATGCAGGGCCTGATCGCCCAGGGGCACCTGCCTCAAAGGAACCCACAGGAATGCTGGCGATGGCCGCCTTCACTTTCTGGGGGGCCTTGGGGGTAGGCCGCTGGGCCTTGGGAGCCACTAAGCTGTAGGTCATGGAGCCTGCTGGTAGAGAGAAGAGCATTTGCTGAGCCAGGCCTGTCTGGAGCCCACCTTCTGGGTCTTCCAGATCACCCCACCCTGGGTTGGCCTGACACCCACCTGTGGCATTAGGGAAAGGGCTGGTAGGGGCCGGGGTGGCAGTGGCAGGGGCCGGTGGACCCTTGGGAAGGATGGTGGCAGCAGGTGGGGTGGTGCTAGTAGCCACAGTGTAGACCAGGCCTGGGGGCGCCTGGGATGGCTGGGCCAGGGGTGCTGAGGAGGTGGGTGCAGGGCTGCCAGGGTAAAACGCTGTGATGACGGGACCTCCGGGGGCTGTGCAGGTGGGCGGCAGCTGGGGGCTGGGCACAGGCGACACGCCCACCTGGCCAGGAGCCAGCAGCGGGGCTTGGCCTGCAGAGACGAAAACAGGAGAGGCAGGGGCCCCAGTTAGGGCCTGGGCCACCTCGGCACCACCCTGGGTCCCCAGCTCTTCCTGCCAGGCCGCCCCTCACCTGAAAGCAGGGGCTGCACGAAGGCGGGTCCGCTGGGCCCCAGTGAGGTGAAGCCTAGGGCTACCGAGCTCGTGGGCCCGTACGAGGTGACTGTTCCAGCCTGGCTGGACGTAGGGCTGGTGCCCAGGGGCAACGCATGCCCACCCGCCGACTGCACGTAGGTGATTCTGCCGCAAGGAGAGGAAGGGGGAGTGAGGTAAGCTGGCCCCACCCAAGCCCATCGCTGGGCTGGCCTCCAGATGAGGGCTCAGGTGCCATTACCTGGTGGAGGAGGGCAGCAGGACCTTCTGAGGCTGCGAGGTGGGTCCGGAGAGCGTGGCTGGGCTGAGGGGCGGCACCAGGCCGCTGGGTGTGCTCACGGGCACTGGAGTCAGCTGGATGATCTGTGGGCAAGGGCACCCATGGGCTGGGGTGAGCTGGGGACCCAGAATGGGGGAGGGGAGGACCAAGATCTAGGAAGGTGGATCTCAGCAAAGACCGGGAACGCAAAACTTGGAATCAAGACAGAAAAGGAATAAAGGAAAAATGACATCGAGGAGTACAAAACACAAAGAAGGCACAAGATACAGCCACTGAGGGCAGAATCAAGATGCACACAGACACTGAAGCAAAAATTTGATAAACAAAGTCCTAGAGACAAAGTTCCAGAGATACAAACGAAAAGGAAGAAAACGAAGAGTGACTGAAGGAAAAGCACACACAGAAACCTCCACCCAGGAGGGGAGGAATGAAGAACGGGCGGAGCCAGGATGCCCTTACCTTGCTGGGTGGCTGGGCACCATTCTGCACAGGTACTGAGAAAGGCGGGCTCACCAGGGGCAGTGGCTGGCCAGCCCCGCCCCCCCGCACAGACATGCTAGGGGCCGCCAGGGGCACCAGTACCTTCCCGGGTAGCAGCTGGGCTGAGCCACCCGGGGGCGGGGCCTGCACAGGAGAAACTGACTGGGCTGCAAGTGGAGAGAGAAGAAGTTACAAGAGAGCCGAACAGGCCTGGGGCCCCTCTCCTCCGCTGCTCGGCCCAGGCCTCACCTTTGGGGGGTGGGGCGGAGGGTACTGACTGCAGGATGGGGATGCCAGGAGTGGGTGCGGTGGCAGCCAGAACTTTGCCGTTGGTTGAGGTGCCCGGTGGGAGGGTGAAACGGATGCTGGTGGTGGGTGCGGGGCCGCCAGGAGCTGCTGCCTTAGTCCCAGGGGCCGGTGCCGGGGCAGGTGCCACCTGAAGCTGCTGGGGCAGCGTGGGCAGGATGTACTGCACCTGGGTGATTCCCCCAGCTTTGCCCAAGGCGCCTGGCTGCAAGATGCCCAGGGGCACTGGCCCATTGGGGCCACTCCCAGCACCGGCTCCTGAGCCTGTAGTGGCCCCACTGCCAGGGGCCCCCTGGGCTATGAACTGGACAGCAGGGGGCGCCGGGGCGCCATAACCAGGTGTGCCCACCAGCAGGTTGGTGACTGTGGCAGGGGCCTTCCCCACAGTGCCCAGTAGGGGCCCAGCCACCAGATGCGGGGCTGGCGAGGTGGCTGCTGCTGACTTCTTGTCCGAATACACTAAGCTTACACCCAGTGGGGAGCTGCCAGGTGCTCGGGCCCCAGCGGCCGACTCAGTCCTGGCACCTGCTGTGTCACTTGGAGATGCCTCAGCCCGGCCAGATGTGGGAAAGGGCTTAGAGGCGATGGGCACAGGCGTGCTACTGACAGGCCGCACCACGTTGGTGACCATGGTGGCAGCTGGGCGGGACAGGGGGGCTGCTGGGGCCCCATAGGCCAGTGATGGGGCTGGGGCTGAGGGCATGCGGGCTCCACTGCCTTCCCGTTCCTCCTTATTTGGGGGCAGGACCAGCGTCTGCAGGACACTTCCTCCCCCGCCGGGAGGTGCTGCAATGACTGAGGGGCCTGGTGGCTCCAGGCCTCCCACACTTTCAGGTCTCTTACGCCGGAAGGTGGCAGGATCCGTTGGGAGGAACCGGGTGGCCTTGGAAGGTGTTACTGGGCCCCCAGCCCCGGGGGGTGGGGGCCTCAGTGGGCCTGCTGTGCTGCCCTGACCTGACTCCTGGGCCTTGAAGGTCCCTGAGCCCAGCGAGAAGGAGGTGGCAGCTGAGGCTGAGGAGGAGGCAGGTGAGGACGAGGAGGAGGAGGAGGACGGGGTGGGCCCATAGCCTTTGCCAAAGCCTGCAGGTGGATCCGGGGGCCCTGGAGGCTCAGGGTCCAGCGATGGGCGGCAGTGGGTAAAGGAAGAACGAATCACAGGCGAGAACACCTTCCGGCCGAAGCCCTGGGTGGAAGAAGCACACACAACCACATCAAGGAAGCCCGGATACACACACCCTGCCCATCCCTGTCCCGCCTGGCAGCGAGGCGAGCTGAAGGTCTCAATTCATCCTGGCTGTGACCCGACTCACCATGGGGAAAGTGGCTTGCTCTCTGTTGGCCTTAACCTCCCTGTGTCAGTGCACATGAGCAGATATTTCCCCTTCCTGGGAAGAGCAAATGACACCAAGTCCCAAGCTCTCACCTTGCTGCCCTCTGGGTCCTCCCCAGAACTGTCTCCGCTCTCGCTGTCGGTCACCCGCTCCTTGCACTTGAGATCGATGTCAGTGGTGCCGAAGCCATCGTCGGCTGAGGGAGCAGAGAGAACAGCACTGGCAAAAAGGCCGAGTGCAGGACTACCCAGAAGGGACAGCATAGAACCCAGGCTTTGCCCCAAGTCAGCAATAAGTGTTGTCCACAAATGCTGTTCCTCAGCCTAGGGTGTGCCCACCTGCCCAACGGGGAAGCCTAAGAACATGCAGGTTAACGCCACCTAACCCTGTGCCTGATGGCCTGGTCATCCATGTCCCTGTCTTCCCAGATTCCTGCCTGGCCAGGAGCTCCCGAAGGGCAGGGCTGGGTTTACTCAGTAGAGCCTGAACCAAACATGCCTCCAATCATAAACAAACTCGAGAGAGAAGAGACAGCCTGAGGCCTAGATCAAATCCCTGCCCACCCCTCAAACCTCAGCCTGCTGCTCTCTAGGCAGGACGCTGGGCCCTGCCACTGCTCACCAATGACATCATCATCTCCCTCCTCTTCACAGATGACCATGCGTTCCTCATCACTGGTCATGTCCTCGCTGGCAGCACGCTGGGAACGGGAAGCCCGGGTGGGCAGCAGCGGGGGTCGCCCACTGGCCGCCAGGGCACCTCCCTCACCGGAGGCCGAGAAGGGACCTGGAGCCCCATATTGGGTGGAAGGCTTTGGAGCAGAATAGGATGCAGGGCCAGACACCATCTGCAGGGCAGGTAACCCAGAGAGTTCAGAAGGGGGCATCACCTGGGGCAGCCCTCCCTGCCCATCTCCTCCACCCATCAGACCTGAGTCAGTTCCTGTAGCGCCTGGCTATCTACTTCCCCACCATCCAGGCTGTGGACCCCACTGTGGGAGAAGGCTCGGGGCCGGGCCGAGCCAGGTCCCCCCACTGTGTGCAGACGCTCAGCCCCACACGAGCTGCTCCCCGGAGCCTTGGTATCCGAGCTCAAGAGTGTCTGGGCTGCAACGGACAGGAGCTCCGAGGACACTGCAGAGGAGAAACAGAGGAGTGCTGCAGAGGCCAGGAGCCTTTCACCAGCCCTCAGACTGGCCAAGCCATCCACAGGTATTTCTAAGTAATGGACAAAAGGAGTTTGGAAATCCCGGGCCACCTGGTGGAAAACAGATACCACCCACCAGGCCCAGCATTGCCCAGTGGATCTTGCCCTCTGAGATCACAAGGAGCAAGCCCATTGCTTCCCTCGAGGCAGGTCTTCTTTGAGTACGAGACTGAAGACAAGCAGTGTGGTGCTCCCTAGCTAACAGTCGCTGGCCTGTCTGAGCCCCCATCCTCTCATCTCAGAGAGGGAGGAACAGCCCCATCCTCAGAGAGCTGCAGGCCCGTGCCCACAGGATCGCTCCAAAAAAGCGCCTCAGAACGGCACTGTGCACACCAGACACTCTCAGTCAGGAGAAGCAGCCAATGAGGGGCTTCCAACTTCGGTTCTGGGAACCAGCCAAGCTGGAGTGGAGATTCTGGCGCCTCCGTTTACTAGTTTCCCGTCATTTCCAGCAAGTGATTTTGCCTCCCCGAGCCTCAGTTTTCCCATCTGCAAAACGGGGCACGGCTTTCGGCACTAGAAATTACACTCTCCTTGTCGCCTGACGTGTACTGTGTGCTCAGGAAACGGCAACCCATAACGAGATTACTGTTTGGAGACCTTATCTCTCTGGGCCTCCCTGGGCCCTTTTGCACAAAACAACTGCCAGTTTCTTTATGGGTAAGGGTCCTCAAATGAAATGATAGGGCAGAGACAGCCTTCTGGGCCAGGGGCTAAGCAAACAAGAGGGTAGCTGGCACCTCTCAGGGAGGGAGGTGACAAGGCAAGAGAGCCAGGGGGCTGACTAACCTCCAGGGGCAGCGGCAGTGCCCGTCTCTGACATGCTCCGCTCCCGGGTCTCCTTGTGCCCTCCTGCCAGCCCCAGGCTCGTGGGCTTGGCCTCTGAGCTGGACTTCTTCCTGTCCTTGTTGCACCACTTCCAGTCCGGGTGAGCCTTAAAGTGGGCCTCTTTCACCTGGCAGGAGAGAGTGGAGGGACCCTTCACTCACCCGCCCCACCGGAAGAAGCTGGGAGAAGTCAGGAGGAAGAGGCGTTACCTGGAAGGCCAGGTCATGGTACTTCTGCTTCTCCTTGGGCCCCAGAGCGTACCACCACTCGCCCAGGATCTTGCTGACGGTCCGGTTGTCCTGGTTGGGGTGACGCTGGTGGACCAGGGCCCGGTGCCGCTTGCTGAAGATCATGAAGGCATTCATGGGCCGCCGAATATGGTCCTTCTCCCGCTGCGGCAGACACGGGCCCAAGCGGGACGGTTAAAACCAGGAGACAGGCTCGGGCAGCCACAGGGTGAGCCGGGGACAGGTAGAGAGGAGGCACCTTGTTGGGGCTGCGTCCATCCTTCTCCGAAGAGGAGTCTCGTTCCTTTGGCAGGGCACTGAGGGACTGGGTCCGGCGTTTCCCAGGTGGCAGGGGCAACTGGATCTCAGGAGACATGATGGAGAGGAAGCTGTGGTAGGAGCGGCAGGGACAGTGAGGGCCACATCTCCGGCCACTCCACCCACCAGCCCCAGGCCTCATGGCACTCACGCATCATCATGGTCACTCTCCGTCTCACTGTCCAGCCGGGGCTCTCCTGGAGGGCCAGGGGCCTCCTCCTCAGTGGTGGGAGGGGGACCCTTTCCAGGCTCCACCACCCCCAAAGCGTGGGGGGGTCCAGGCCCTGGGCTCTCAGGGCATGTGGCTCCGGGGGGCCGCCCAGGATCGGCATTCCCTGTCCCACCTGGTGGCTGCTCATGAGCAACAGCCGCCGACTCAGCAGGTTCTAAGGGCGGAGAGGCAGATCAGAGGGCTCTCAGACCATCTCGACCCTAACCCCACGCCTTCTCTGGCCCCCCACTCCTCACCTTTGCTCTGGTTGGAGGCCACTGGGTGGCTGGCAGGTTGCTGGGCCTCACTTGGTTGCACAGAGGGGTCGGGCTGGCTGGGGGCCAGGAAGGGGACTAAGGAGTGCCAGGGGAACACAGCAACAGAGCGAGGTTCCACGTTCGTCCACACTGTGGGAAGAAGCCAGCTAAGCTGTGCAGCAGGAGACCTTGGCCTTGACCCCCAACTCAAGCTCTTTTCCACTCTGGATGAGGTGGCTCCACGCCTCCTTTACACCCCCTTCCTCTATCCCAGAGCCTCGTGGGCTCCTGCATGCGACATCACTCAGGAAAAACTCCTCCCTGAGAGGTTTCTAGGTTTATGAAAAAGAAAACAGAAGCTAGGAAGGGAAATAGGCCTCATGCCCCATTCCCTCCCCCACCGCCACCAGCCCTGCCACCAGGGACCAGGCCAGAGGAATGACTGGCTCCTGTCACAAACCAGGCCATGTTGGACTGCCATCTCATACTCCCAAGGCCCCAAAACCTCAGCAGGGCTAGGAACCCTCCCCAGCCATGCCCCGTTCCCAGCACCCATGTTGCCATCTGACGGGGCCCCTCATCTTGGCCTCGTGCTCCCTTTCTTTCTTGAGGAGACCGTGGCTTGTCTTCTCCTTCTCTTCTCTCTCTGATACCCACAGAGTGGGGTCTCAGGTCTTTCTCCTTGCCTCCCTCCCCCTACCACAGATCCCAGGGACCCAACCTGCCTTTCCTGGGCTGGGCACAAGGGGCTGCTCCGGTATCTCCCCCACCCCCTAACAGAATGTACTGCCCTCGATGAGGCCTCCCAGCAGCCCTTGCCTCTAAACCTCTGAGCTTATCTTGAGTGCAGCGTCTAGCCCCCTTGCCCAAAAAGAGGGGAGGGTGTGGTAAACTCCTTGGAAAAAAAGGAGCAGACAATGGGGCAGACAAGAGAATTGTTACAAGTCCGTGCCCGAGGAAGGCAAAAATGTCAGGTGTTTTCTTAAAAATATGCACAAGAAGGCACTTCCCGCCCGGGGGGGCAGTCCCAGGGGTTCAACCTTCTGCCCCAGGACCTGGGTGGTAGGAGGGTAAGCACTGGGCCGGGACCCATCCCTGGCGGGACTCCTGGGGCAGGCCTAGGCCAGAAGTGGGCTTCCCTCTCACTGCTGGCTCCCTGGGGGAAGTGGAACCAGCAGAGGCCCCTGTGAGGGAAGACGATGAAGAGAGAAGGGAAACGCCCTAGCCTTGGTCTCCATCATTCCAGGCCTCCCCCTGATCCAGATCAATCTGACCTGGGGTGACCCCACTATGCCTTCAAAAGCCTGGACTAAGAGAGCCCTGGCCTCGAAAACGGATGGTGCAAGGGGCTGACAAAAGAAAAAGTAGACACTATGTCAACAGGAGAGAGATAAGGAAGCCAGCACTGGAGGGGGTCTCAAGACCCTCTGAGGACCCCACCCTTCATCCTTCAGGCACTGGGGACCCCAAAGCCTACTCAGCCCTCCAACCCCACGGACCTGGACCTATGCCTCTCTTCACCAAGATCTTTCTCATCAGTCCTCCTCATCTGCTGGGTGGGGAAGAAAAGGACCAGCAGACAATGGGGGAATAGTCCTTTAGTCCTGCCCCTCCTCAGTGCACTGCCCTCCAGGTTCCTGACTCTCCCTCCCTGTCTCTGCAAAGCATACCACAAACACTCCAGCCCATCACTCACTTGTAAGCAAACAGTGCCTCACTCACTTCCCAAGCTCTGTTCTCAGCCCCACTACTCGATCACAGTCCCTTCCCCCTCTCTTCCACACCTACGGCCAGGAGGTCTCAAGTCTCAAGCCGCCCCTATGCCCCTATTCTAATACGAACTCCCAAGCCAGTTACTCTGTACTCTTCACCTCCGGTGACAACGGACCTGTTCCACCCCATCATCCAAACACCCACAGCTGTGCCCAGCTACTCCCCTCTCCTCACTCCCATCACTCCCGCTACACTCCCACCTGCCGTCACTAACCGCTCGGCCCAGCCGAGCTCTGTAACTTTCCCGTCACCCCTGTACTCTGCATCTATCACTCTCGTACTATACCCCTATCACCGTTACTCCGCACTTAGCACCCCGACACCTTGACCCCCGGCAGTCCCAGGGCCCAGGCGCTACTGACCGAACATGCCGAGGCCACGGGAGGCCGCGCCGGACGCGGGCACCAGGGGCCTGTGGGCTGAGTACATGGTCCGGCGCGGGGGGGCCCGGCCGGGGCTCGCGCCTCCTCAGCGGCCGCCGCCACTCCGCCCGCCGCCGGCTCCTCGGCCGTCGCCACTCGGGCCCGGGGGGAGCTGGAGGCCGTCGCCGCATGCCCCCCCCCGCCGCCCCCCTCCGGCCGCCCCACGCGGGGGTCTCCGCCGGGCGCGCCTGCGCACAGCGCCGCCTGCCTCCCGCCGCCCGGGGGGCGGGGGAGGTCAGAGCGCGCCGGCCCCGCCCCGCCCCCCGGCGCGCGCGGGGGCCGTCACGGGGCGCGCGGCACAGGGGCCATCGGCGCCGCCCCCTCCCTCTCCCTCCTCCCGCGCGGTGCCCGGCGGGCGGGGCAGGCGGGGCGGGGCGCGGCGCGCGTGCGCGGGGGCGGCCCCCTCCCTTCGCTCGCTGGCTCGCTCCCTCCCTCCCTCGCAGCTCCGGCGGGTAACGGCTCTGGCCCCGCGCGCCCCGGCTGCCGGTGCCGCTGCCCCGCCTTTCCGGGCTCCGGGCCCGCGGCTCAGCGCCGGGTCGACCTTCGGCTCCGGGCAGGCAGGCGGACCAGCGTGCGTGCGTCCGTGCGCTCCGAGCGAGCCCCGCGCAGAGCCACCGCCGCCTCCCCGCCCCGCCACTACTACGCGCTCCCCTCCCCCCGCAGCACCTCCCCCCGCCCCTTCCCCGCTTCCCCCGCGGCCTTCCGCGCAAGCCCGGCCCCCCGCGCGTGAGCCCATTGGCTGCCGCCGCCGCGCGCGGGTCAGGCCCCGCCGCGCCCGCCCCCATTGGCCGCCCCGAGGGAACGTCAGTCATATGCAAATAAGGGAAGGGCGGGGCGGGCTCCGGTTGGCCCCAAGCCGGCCCGGGGCGGGACCGCGGGAGGAGGGTGGCAGGGAGGGCGCACTGCAGTAAAGGCAGCGAGCCAGGGGGGCGGTTCGGGGCACCGCGCTGCGGAGGCCCCGGGGTTGTGTGTGGTGCTACGTGTGTCCAGTCCACGCGAAGAACACGCTCACGCGCGGCTTGGCCCGCCTCGCTCACGCCCGCCTGGGCGCGCACGGCGCCGCAGGGCAGTTGAACTGCGCGGTAGGGCTACTCAAGCCACCCCAAGCCCTAACCAGCTCACACCAGCAGACTCTTACCCCCACCATTCACACACACAAACACACACACACCTCTCATAGAAAGACTTTTCCTGCCACACCCATTATCTCATACACACCCCAAAGTCACATGTACCCTTGGCCTTACACTCACACTGCCACACACAAAGTCGCACACCTCCAACACCTGTTTCACATGTACCTCCCACACTCCCGGGCAATCACTCCCCACCCATCATCATACACACTCGTTCCCACCCATCCTCCAAATCACCCATTGCATACACGCCTTGTCATACATGCTTCACCAACGCATATTCTCATTGCCAGCCCACATGAATCATCATACAAACAACATATCAAACAAGCAGTATTATCTCACACACCTACTTCACCACAACCACTGCTTGTCCATCACGCACACCGCACATCACTCCCACCCAACCACACACACTCTTCCATCTTCACACCCTCTCATGTGGCCTTCCTGGCACCTCGATCCCAACGCAGGCTAACTCTCACAGATGCCATTGTACTGACCCCACACAGTGTATAAACTTACCCCAGCGAGCACTACTTCAGTACCCCGTCCCATCAGGTATACAGAGTGCGCCATAGCCATTCATCATCATTCAGCAACACTGCCTGACACTTAGCAGCCACTTGGGACCCTCTAACAGTGTAAGGCAGGGTGCCACGAGCACCACTGTGGGCTGGCCCTGTCACTCTAGGCTGGGAGCCACCGCTTTCAGAAAAGGGCCAGGAGGAAGAAAGGAAACTAACACGGGCTGCAGTGTGTTGGGAGCCGGTATGTATTACATTGTTCATGGAATCCTCACAGCCACTAGGGAGGTACACTTTATTATGCCCAGTGTTCAGATGAGAAAATGAGGTTCCAAAAAACTGAATAAATTGTGCAAGATCATGCCTCCAGAACATAACAGCCCAGAGCTCCAACCCAGCTGCTCTTTCCACTACTGGAAATTTAACGTCGGGGTGGACCCAGGCAGACACTCCCAGAGGTCCGGGAATATAGTAACACAAGGATACAAAGAGAACTACAGTACTGGTGAACTATGGAAAGCAGAGCACACACAGAAGGCACACACAGAGACACAGGCAAGGATCTGGGGCCCACGAGGGAGAGAGGCAGAGGCCTTGTATCACCCAGGGTGGGCCCCGGGGTCACACCTGGGCAGGTAAAGGTTGCACAGGCTCAGACGGACAAAAAGTGGGCCCCTACACAGGTGGAGTCAGGGACAGGCACAAACAAAATCCTTTTCCCAGCCTATCCCAGCCACTGACAGAGCTGAAGGAATGGAAAGGGGGCAAAACCGGTAATCTGAGCCCAGAGGGGAAGGGAAGGTCCATAGCCCTCTGACCTCCAGAGACTGCAGGGCCAGACACTTGGCTGTGAGCCTGGAGGGGGCCACTGGAGGGACTATTAGGTGACTGCCCCCTCCTCCCTATGCAGCCCCAGACTCAGACCCTCCATTACCTCACTGCCCCAGGGACTGCAATGTGAGGCAGAAATCAAGGCTGAAATCAATGTGTCCCGCTATCTCCCCACCACTGCCCCCTCCTCTCCCCACCGGTGAGTCACCTACTGACAAGTTAACCTCTTCCCTACTGCAATGCAGCCCGGGACAGAGCTCAGAGAAACCATGCCCCCAGCTCCCCCACATCTCTGGGGTGAGAAAAAGAGCGAGGTCCTGGCACAGCAGGGAAAGAGGGCCCCACACATCTGCGAGGGTTGCACATCTGGTAGAAGACACAGTGCCCACATAGGAGGGATGGGAAGAGGCCCCTTACAGGGTAGGGTACAGCCAAGTGGGGGCCCAGCCTGGCAGGGAGGGGCCGGAATCTGGGCGGGAAGGGCCCCCCTGCCCTGGGCACTGGGCCAGCCCTATACTTAGCTTCCATTGTTCAGAGTGGAGGAACCCTGGGTGGGGGTGATTAGGGGTGGAGAAGAGAGAGCAGGTCCTAACCCTAGACAGCTCCATCTCTCCAGCCATCCCCAACCCTAACTGGGGCCTCCCTAATTGGAAAAGGCTGAGGGGGTTTCCCAAACCATGGCCCCAGCCCCATCTGAGTGGGGATGCAACACCACCCTTTGCTCAAGGCAGGTACTCAGGCAGAATTAGGGTGCAGCCACCCCCTGCACAGCTCCATTACCAATTCCACAAAAGGTTTGGCCCCAAACAGCCCCCACAGCACTACCCCACCCCCAGCCTGGGGACAGGGAGCCCAGACAGAGACACCAACTGCCACCCAGGGTGGCACAGGCCGAGGCCTGCCCAGAGGCCTGGGGCGTACAGCCAGGGATGCTGACAGACTGAGGGACAAGCAGACACACTCTGAACTCACGGGCCCATTTATTGAGCCCAAGAGGCACCACGCCCCTGTCGCCCGTGGCTCCCCACCCTGCTCTCCAGGCTCGGGTCCCCGCCTCGGCTCACCACCCCGGTGTCCCCAGCTCCCCTCACCCGCTCTCCACATACACACCCACCCACCCACCCACCCCGTGCGGCGTCGGCGACGGCCAGGGTTGCCTGGGGAACAAGCCCAGGATTGGGCTGGTGCGGCTCGGGAGGGATGGGGGCCTAAAAATAGCGCCGGGGTGAGTCAGTGTGAGTGAGGCTGGGGTAGGCAGGGGGACTAGGAGGGAAACAGGCAGGCGAGAGGTGTGGGGGAGGGTCCTCAAGGATTGGGAGATGGACGGGATAGGACCGAGGGGGAATACGGATTTGAGGGTGGATAGGGGCGGGGGAGTGTACGGGCACAGGGACTTTGAGAGGGCTGGTCGGCGCGGACTGGGGGAGGCGCCCCAACTCGGGCGGAGGAGGGGGCGCCGCCCTGCGTTCTCCTCCTCTCCCCGCGCTCACGAGATTTTCCACTCGCCGCCTGGCCCCCAGCCAGCCCCCGGCGGGCCCCACAAAGCCGCTTTGTGCTGGGAGGGCGGGCGGGCGCCCGGCCGGCCTGACACCCACGCGGGCCGCGGCGGGGCGCGGGCCAGCTGGCACCCGAGCTGTCTGCGTGGGGCGGGGGGGGGGGGGGCGCCACCCAGCCCGTGGGTGCGGTCCCTTAGGGGTTAATGGCGCAGCGACGGGGGGGAGGGTCTCGGCCAATCAGCGTCAGCAGGCGCGGAGGCGGCCAATGGGAAAGACCGAGGCTCCACGCCCGGGGCCTACCCCTGGGGCGCGGGAACCCGCGCCCCTGGGTGCCGGCGGGGGCTGGGCGCGGCCCTCACAGGGTACCTGTCTAGATCTGCAAAGGCCCTGGTACACCCTGTTTCCCCGGCTGCTTTGCGAGAAAAAGGATCAGAGGGGTGTAGGATCTTGCAGTCAGGAGGTGGCACGGTTGGGATCTGAACCCAGGTCTGCCGGGCTTCACAATCAGCTTTTCCGCGGAAATGGGGAGACAGGGGTTCCCTAGCCCAGGCCCCTGTGGGGAGCGGGAACAGGGGACGGGGTGCGGGCGGAGGAGGCGGCGCGGCGGGCTAGGATCCAGCCGCCTGCGGTGCAGCCGCTGCCGCCGGTGGTAATGGGAGCCAGACGCCGTCGCCGCCGCTAATGCGCCTCCCTCCCGGCCACTAATGGAGCCATTAATGCCGGGGCGCCGGGGGCTCCAGGCCGCATCCCCCTCCCGCGCGCGCTGCGCATGCGCGCGCCGGCTATTCCCGCCACTTGCCGCCCGCCACCGCCAGGAGGCAGCCTGACCCCTCGCAGCGCCTGGTGCCGGGGTCTCTTCCAAGAAGTCTCTTAAGATTCACTCCAGCCACCTCAAAAAACGCCCCTTCCCTTCTCTCCCCGCAAGTCATCCTCTTCTTCCCAGTATAGGCCTCCTTCCGCTCCAGGGCAGTCTCCAGGGATCTCTGACACCCAGATCTTAACCTTTTCCTTCTCCTACACTATAAACTCTTGGCTCTTCACCGACTGGCATTCAAGCCTGGCCTGGCTAGATGGGTGCTCCTTGGCACCTTTCTGCCAATCCTCGGCTCTAGTGTCAGCTCCAGCTTCAACTAGCCCCTGAGAGGTCATGCACTTTCACCCCTCCTGGCCTTTGCTCCTATGGCTGCCTTGGCCAGAAACACCCTTCCCTTTCTTTCACTCTCCTGAAATCCACTAATTCCTCACGCTTCAGCTCAAAGGTCATTTCCAATGAGAAGCCTACCTGTACCTCCCTCATCACCCTGCATTAAGCCACAAAGTTGTCACTATCCTCTGGCTTCTGCAGACTCTGTACCTCCCTCTGTTCTTCTTTGCCTGAGCCTGCATCCATGTCTGCCTTCCCCACCCATTTCCCCTGGGGCTGCTCAGCATAGGCCTGGTCGAGGAGGTGAGGAGAAGCTTCTGGTGGGAGAGAAGGAGTTCACCGTTTGAGACAAAATGGAAATTCTGGTGGGCCAATTCTGGATTTGGGGAGTCAGCAGTACCTAGACCCCTCTTTGGGCCTTATTTTCCCCACCGGGCCAAGCAGAGTCGGTGGGTGCTGCCCGGTCTCTGAGGTCCTGTTCCCTGGGGTACACTGTGTTGGGACTCCATTTAATGGAGCTGGCACCAAATGTGTCTCCTGCAAGGCATTGAGGGGGTGGTAGTGGTGGTCTGGGTCATGCCCTCTAGCAGGTGGGTGGGCACAGGAGCGGCTTTCCTGTTGTTCCCCTACAGCCGGATCTCCCAGCTCGGCCCATGCAGCCCCCGCCTTCCTGCCTGACTTGGGAACAGGTGCTCTAATGTAGACAGGTCTGCAGGAGGCTCCTGACACCTCTTGACATGTTTCAGAGACAGTGGTAGGCAGTTAATTTGTCAAGGGGCAGGAGGGGGCTCCCAGGCCTGTCCCACCTCCCAACACTCCCCAAGAACGGAGTAAGGGACCTCATACTTGGCAACTGTCTACTGACTCAAAGGGATGGAGCACCCGATGTGCGCTGGGTAGAGGTGAGGGGCTAGGATGGGGGCAGCGAGTCTGTCGAAAGAGTGGGAGGAGGGCCAGGGGAAGCCCAGAGACACAGGATCCCAAGACGGGGGGCCCAAACAGAAGGTGGGATGAAAGCTCAGACAAGGACTGATGTCTAAGGCAGGGACAAACCAAGAAAGATATAGAGATCCAGACAGAGAGAGACAGACAAATCCAGCGAGAGAGACTCAGGCCCAGAAATAGAGACCTAGACAGACAGATGTAGGAACCCAAGGGAGAGACAGATAGACATACAGTGGCTCAAAGAGAGGCAGAACCGGCAGACAGAGGCCTAGGAGAGGGGGCGCTGCCTGTCAATAGAGGGAAGCCAGGCGGAAGCTGGGAGCTAGGAAGGAGGCCTTGCCAGGAATGGGGCTGAGACATCTGGCCTCCCGGGCTGGGGCTGCAGGCCCTGGGGCGGCTTCCTCTCCTGGGGAGCAGGCGGGAAGAGTCAGAGGGAGGTGGCAATGGCAGCTGGCTGGCCCGGCCATGCACAGAATGTGGAGAATGCCGGCCGCCTGCCCCGGCACGTCCCCCAGCGGAAGCAAATGCCTGGCGGGGGGCAGGAGCAGGCAAGCTGTCCCAGGCCGCCCCCTCACACCTGCTGCCCTGAGTGAGGGTCAGGCTTTGGCATGAGCGGGCAGAAAGGGACAGGACCACAGCCTCACGTTGCCACCAGGCACGGTCTCCCCTACCTAGGCCTCAGAGGGAAAAGGCCCCAGGTGCCTGCCTCCCAAGGGTCTGGGGAGGCCTCTGGGAGAAGAACAAAAGAATCTGCTGGCTGGGAACCCGAGGGCAGCCTGGATACCTCAGCATGGGTGTTGTCAGAGAGGCGCTGCTCAGAACCGCCAGGACAGGCACTGGACAAGTTCTGACGACCAGATGGCCCGCAGCCTCCCTTTCTTGAACCTCGGTTTCCCGCCCTCCCCCCGCCCCCACTCCAAATCGGGGCTGATAATCCCTCCTGCATAGCATCAGGTGGATTTGGTGAGATGGCCCCACGCCTGGGGCTGGGCACGTGGTAAATGCTTAATAAGGACGGGTTACTGTTATTGTTGTCACTGTTACTAAGACTACTTGAGAGACTACTCTGGAGCTGCACGGCCTGGGTTCAAATCCTGGTTCTCCCTCTTCCTTAGCTGGGTGACCTTGGGAAAGTCACTTGACCTCTTGGGGTGCGCTTTCCTCCTCTGAACACTGGAAATAATAATGGTGCTCACCTCCTGGGGTGTTGTGAGGATTCAACGAGTAAACGCTCAGCCGGCACTTACTGAGCAGTGTACCACACACGAGCACGGGTGGTGCTCGAGAAATGAGGACTGCCGGAACTTCTGGCAGTTTCGAGTCCTCTGATCTGGAGATTGGGAGACCCGGTCCAAGGCCCAGTCCTGCCCCTCCCTGGCTGGGTGACCTTAATTAGGACTCTCCTCCTGTCACTTTTCCTCATCTGGAAAAGGGGTGGTGGGTAATCCTGCTGGGCCTGCCCTCGGGTCACCAGCATCAGTGCCAACACTCTCCATGTGGCAGCAGCCACGGTCACGTGACCCGATGCTATGAAGGCAAATGCTGGGGGCTGTAAGCATGTGGGGGGGGGGGGCGAGGGGGATAGTTAGAGTCCTTCTGCTTCATTCTCTTCATGTGGCTAAGGACAGAAATCCCTGCTGTGCCCATTGCTGGGTAATCTTGCTCCTATCAACTACAGTAACAAATATAAAAAATGCTGGGGGCAGGACAGAAACACACAACTCATAACTTCAGCATATGAGTATGAGGGGCAAGCATAGCCCCTGCGTCCCCGTGCCCTGGGTCTGGACTGGAGCTCTGTGAGGTCAGGGCCTGGGTTCCTTCCTGCAACAATCTTTGCTGCAGTTCCAGCTCCCACCCAGATCCCCACCCCGGCCTCTTTCCTCCCTGGTCTCCCTGCCTCTGGTCTCAGGCACTGGAATTCACCCTCCACGGTCAGCCACAGTCAGATCAGCTCAAAACCTTCCATGGCTCCCTAGTGCCCTCAGGATAAAGTTCACAAGTCTCCTAAGGGCCCTCGATGATCTGACCCTTGCTCATCAATAGAGCTGCACATCACACTCACCTATCCTCTAAAGCCCTTGACTTCGCAGATTCCACTTCCTTCAAACACTCACTTTGGCCTTAAGGCCTTTGCCCAAACTCTTTCCTCTGCCTGAAGGTCCCCCTTGCCAGGCTCACTTCACACACCCTGCATATCTTACTTTAGAGGCCCTGGCCCCTTCTCCAAGAAGCCCTCCCTGACTTCCCATGCATGGCCTCCTAGCCTTCTCCCCATCCCAGCTTTAACCACTCTGGATGCTCACTGTCTGAGGACAGATCTGTCTATTCCAGGGACTGTGAGCCCTGTGAGGGCAGGGCTATGTCCTCAGCACCAACCAGCACAAGGCCAGGCACGGTGGTACAGGGCCGGGGCCCTCAGTCGACAGTGGATTAATAAATAAGCAAACAAGAAGAGGCTAGGGAAGGGGCTGGTGACTGGTCACCCTCCCTGACAGTTGCTCTGACGAGGCTCAACCTGGCCTGGCTTCTGGCTCTCTGGCACAATCTCAGAAGTGTCATTCTCCCAGCCTCTGGCCTCATCCCTCCAGCCACACTGGCTTTCCTGAGCTGTGCTCCTCTGGCCTTGGAGCCTTCCTTGTCGGCCTCCTAGGAGGCCCTTCCACCCCGTGGTTGCTGGTTCCAACTCATCCTCCAACTCTTGGCTTACACACCCTTTCCTGAGGGCAGCCGGACTAGATTTCACACCTGGAGGCCTGCCCGGCACACCCCCAGCTCCCGTCCATGGCACTGGCTGCACTTGTGATATTTACTGGGCACAGGCATGAAAAGGAGGGCTCCAGTCCCGATCCCGCCACCCCGAGGCAGAAGGCCTTGTTGGAGCCTCCGTCTTCCCATCTGTAACCCAGCCCTAGAGCCGAGCAGGGATGAGCTAGCCTGCCTGGATTTGAAGGCTAGTTCCAGGATTTGCTAGCCACGTGACCCAGGGCAAGTTAGTAACCTGGCCTTGGTTTCCTCTAAATAAGCATAATCATAGCACCCACGTGTCAGGGTTATGAAGACTAAAGGAGCTAATATTTCAAAAGAGCTTAAAACAGGCCCCAGTACGTTGCAGGGTGGGTGGGAGGGCTCGGCAAGATAACTCACACGCGATGCTTAGCATGGTGATGCCCCCACCAGTCCAGTCCTCCAGACATGGGAGCTGTCATCACAATTATCACCTCTGTTACTCTGTTACCCCATCGGGATTGTGGGGGCCTGGATCCAAAGACTCAGAAAAGGTTTGCCGACTGATAGACGCCCCCCCCCCCCGAGGGTGCACTCCCAGCAGGAGGTCTCTGGAACACTGCACTGAGCCTTCAAAGCCCAGTCCCTTGCCCACGTTAATTCCCGCTGCAACACCCATGCAGAGAGGAGGCTAATCTCCCCCTTAAAGCCCTCCCCAAGTGGGGAGCTCACCTCTCCCGAGAGCCAGTTTGCGAGTGGCCCTGTTCAGAATGAGCCCTCACCCAGCCCACCCATCCACATCTCTTACCTGTCCCAGGCCGGCCCATGATGACTTCCTTTTTGGGGGCAGGATGGCTGGTGTAGCTGCTGGGCACCAGGACGGGCAATAGGGCAGCAGGTGAGGGGTGGAAGGCCACCGGCTGGAAGGGTGAAGAAGCCAGGCCAAAGGTGGGCATCGGCTGGGCCACAGCAGTCGGCGCGGCTGGAGGCACGGTGATGGGCACGGGGGCTGGCAGAGGAGGGGGCAGGCCAGGCTTCCCACTGGCCACCCCAGGGGGCACTGGGGTCTCTCGGCAACCCCGCCCAGGTCCCGCTGCCCGAGCCTCACCAGCAGTGCCCACCTCCCCTGGAAATTTGGAGGGCAGCGGCACGTCGGGGTTGCGGACAATGACGGGTGAGTCCCGCTGCACGGCAGGAACCCTGCGCACAGAAGGCCCGGGATCCGAGGTCAGGCCGGCAGGCGGGGGCAACAGCAGCAATGGCGAGGGCTGGCGGGAGCGGGAAAAGGGCACGGCGGGTGACACGGCCCGGAAGCCAGCCGGCGTGGAGGGTGTAGGCGTGTGGGACACCGAGTCCACACCAGAGTCGAGGTTGTCGCTCTTGGGGAAGTCTGGGGTGGCTCCTCCACCCCCTGTGCCAGGGGCCCCCAATGCCCCCGGGTGGGGCAGCAGCTCTGTCTTCCTCCGCCCAGGGCTGATGGGCACGGTGAAGGTCAGGTTGGTCTGGAAGGTGGGTAGGATGCCAGAAGAATGGCGCTCTCTGGGGGCAGGTGGCGGTGGGTGGGGGCCCAGGTCTGGTGGCGTCAGCACACCTGCCTTCGGGGTGCTGGCGCTCAGGTGGCGGCTGCGAACAGCAGTGCGTTGGATGACCGGCGAGGCGTTGATGGGGCTGAAGTTGGCAGGGCGGAAGCCAAAGAGTGGCGAGGGGGAGGGCGATGGGGCAGGGGAGAAGGGCGACTGCGTAGAGACTGGAGAGAAGGAGGGCGTGCCCGAGCGGGAGCTGCCCAACGACACGAGCATCACAGCCGCCTCACACTCGTCGAACTCGAAGCGTGACAGGTCAGCAGGAGCCACCAGGCGTGGGCGTGAGTCCCCGCGGGCCGCCACGCTGCTGGCCTCACTGTCCCGAGATGTTTCGTCGCCCCAGTCAAACTCGGTGCTGCCCTCGCGTGCTGCCACGCCTGCCGGCCGCCCGGCCCCACCTGGGCCACTGTCCGCCAGGCCCTCCATCTCCTTAGTTCGCATGGACAGGTGGCGCGAGCAGTAGCCCCGCCGCTGCGACTCCTTCATGCAGCCGTCTCGAGAGCAGAGCCGGCGCCACTGCTTGCCGTTGAATTTCTTGCGGATTCCGTTGGGCGTGCAGACCACGTCGCCCTTCTTATACTTCTGCTGGGCAGCTGTCAGCGGCGTGCGGGCCCGGGCGGCCGGTGCAGCCCCCTTCTCCAGCGAGGCCACGCTGCTGCTGCGGCTCCCGCCCTGGCTCCCCTCCTGGCAGGGCGAGGGCTGCTCCCCAGGGCGGCCGGGGCCTGCAAAAGCCGGCGACTTGGGTGGCGGTGACAGGAGCTGGGGCGGGGGCAGAGGGAGCAGGGCCGGAGTGCCCAGGGCTGGCGGGTGCTTCTCCTCGCCCTCCTCGCAAGGCCCCAGGTTGCCACCGAAGCTGATCTTAGAGACCTCAGCATCCTCAGGCTGCTTGGGGTCCAGGGCAGTGGAGCAGGCTGGCAGGGTCCCCCCTGGCTCAGCCTGCTCCTCCTCGGGGCCCGCGGGGGGCTTCCTTGGCAGGGCCTCGGGTTCCCAGGGTGGCCGCAGCAGGCGGAGGCTGGAGCGGGCCACCCACACGGCCTCCTCGGGCTCACGGTGTGAAAGCTGTGGGGGCTGTGGCAGGGTGGCTGGTGGGCCCGGCTGGGAGCTGGGGCCAGGGCTGAGGCGGACCTTGTAGGAGGCTGGCTTGGTGGCCACTTCCACCACCACGCCCTCACGGTAGGCGGCCACACCCGGCTCCACGCAGGTACAGACGGCCGTGCCCACTGCCAGGGCACCCGGCGGCGGCGTGGCATCCAAGACCACATCTACACCACCGCCAGGTGCCCCCTCGTAGAAAGTCAGGGCCCGGTCCCCAGGGAACTGTACCCCTAGGTCCTGGCTTCGGCGCACCTGGCGCACCACGGCTGGCAGGAAGAGGCCGTCTCCGCGCCGAGCCAGCACCCGCTGGGACCTCAGCTGCCGCAGGTCGTATCCACCACTGGTACCACTTGGGGGCCACGGACCTGGCCCACAAGCTTCGGCTGGCTCATCCTCCAGGTCGGCTGAGTGCTCGCTGGCTGTGTCGGTGGAAGAGGAACGGGTGGAGGTGGGTGGCCGTGGAGGTACACCCAGGGCGCCAGCCTCCTCGGGGGTCCGTGCCCGCTCGTCAGGGGCCCCGGCCACCCCACTGCTACCACTGCCAGCTCCGTGCTCCTCCACATACTTCTTCTTGGGCGCTCGAGACTTGAACGTGGCCGTCTTACGGCTGAGCGAGGGCTCCCAGCGGCTTGCCTCGCCCTCTACCTTGGGGTCCTCGGCTGGGCCTGGGACTGCCGAGTCGTCAGGGTGCAGCTCCGGGGGCAGCCCCTCAGCCCCGGGGCCCCGCTCGGACTCCTCTTCCTCACCCTCCTCGGCCTCTTCTGACCCCGGAGGCTGCTGCTGCTGCTGTGCCTCATCGTCTTCCTCCTCTGGCTTGTCGCCCTCCCCGGCCCCTCGCCGTCTGAGGGCCTTGGCCCGGGTGGCTGGTGGGGACTTGCCACCACTGCCAGAGCCCGGGAGGCCGGCACATGCCTTCTTCATTGGCTTCATCTTTTGTCCACCTGCAGGTGGGAAGGCAGACAGGGATCATGGGGAGCAACTCAGGAAGTCCCCAGACCCAGTGTCCCCCAAGACTTCCCACTTGCTGAGGCCTCAACTCCACGACGCCCAAAGCCTCCTTCCTGGCTGTCCTCAACTCACGTGGGCCCCTGACTGGCACCCATGTCCCCAGAGTTATACACTCTGGCTCCTTGGGGACACTTACATATATCGGCTCTCTCTACGGAGGCCACAGCAGGTGCCTGCACACGCTGTGACTGCCCGAGCGGACACAAGAAGCAGTAACAGTTCACGCCTGTAGAGCACTCACTTTGTGCCAACCCATGGGCCAAACTTGCTTTAATTAACCCATTTCACCCTCACGACAGCCCTAAAAGGCAAGTGCTACTAACAGCCCTACTTGAGGAACCCAAGGCACAGAGAGCTCAAGCAACTTGCTCAAATTCATCCAGCTAGGAAATGGCAGGGCTAGGGTCTGAACCCAGGCAATCTGGCTGCTCCAGCGTCTGTGCTCCTGACCGTTTCAGGGTGCCGCCTGTCACGTGACCCAGAGGGCACGCTTCCTTGCACTGTCACTGTCCAGAGAGCACACACACTCATTAACACACACATGCACGGGAACACAGTCGCAGAAAAGGAGGTGACTGGGCTGTGATGTGAGCCTCTCTCCACCCCTACCCCCACCCCTCTGGGCAGCCTGGCATGGCCAGACATTGTGGGAAGGAGTAGGCAGCTGAAAGTCCTGAGGGACGGCTGCCCACTCTTCTCTGCACCCTGGGCCTGCCAGGTATAGCCATCTCCCCAGATCCTGGCAGGGAGCAGGCAGAGGCACGTCTGGGGCAAGAGCTCATACCCAGTGCTGCCACGGGGCCGTGCATGAGCACACGCACGCGCACAGAAACACACACAGAGGCACACACACGTCATCACACAGTGGGACACAGAGTTACACCCCAGGGTTTCGCTGTCCCACTGGATGGGAGCCTGCCCCTCCCCCCAGAGCACCCAGCGTGATACCAGCAAGCCCAGCCCCCCCCCCTTCTGGCCTGCATGCATCCCCCGCCCTTACTGGGCTGCCTCTGCAGGGTGGCTGAGCTGGCCAGGCCCCTTGGGGCCCCCAAATATGCCCTCCGACTCCAGGTGGGGGTAAGTGGGAGAAGGTCAAAGAGAGCAGGGCAAGCCCAGCGGGCCAACCTCACCCACTTCCTGAACAGTCATTACTGCCCGCCCCCTTTCAAGCTGCCCTGAGAAAAGAAAAGGGAAAAAACTTTACTCTGAAGTGACTAAGAGAACCTGAGAGGCCAAAAGGGGGCCTCTGGGAGGGTGGGGGGAGTCCAGGACCATAACTCAAACACAATCAGAGACACCCTGACTCAGTCTTCAAGCTCCCCCAGGACCCCCGATCTTGTGTTCTCCTACTGGGGCCTGCTCCTGCTGTGGACCCTGCAAACCCAGCCTGTTCCTTCTCTGGGCCAATCCCGGGGTCCTCACAGGAAGAGTCCGTAGGGCCCGGGGCTTCTGACACTGGGGCAGGCATCCAAGTGCCCAGGAGTTGGGCAGCTGCCACCACCTTCTCCCCACTGACCCGCTGGGCCACCGTCCTGGGGACTGAGATGCGGCCCCAGTCCTGCCCAAACACAAACCTTTGCATACCCCACCCAGGGCCTACAACCATACCGCCTGGCACCCCTGGACCTTGCCGCCTGGTCCAGCCTCTTCAGCCCAGAAGCCAAGACTTTTTCTTTCCTCTGGGGCCTACTCTCTTCCTGTCCACCCCACTTTGGAGAACTCCCACCCAAGGCCCTGTGGGCCCTCACCTCCTTCAGGATCTGAGCGGTAACTCCTGAAGCCCAGGCCGGCCCAGGCTCGGGTTTTTCTTGCTCCCATCAGCCCTCCTGGCACCAGCTTCTCTGCCACTCTCTCTGCCGTCCTGTCACCACCACTACCTCTGCCTCTCTCCTCACAGGCCCTAGGCCCCCTCCTCAGTCACCCTCTCCTTGTCACCCTCATCTATCTCTGTCACCTCTTCCTCCCAGTCACTCTCCTGTCAGCCATCTCTGGACCTGTCACCTCTTCTCTCCATCACCTCTCCTTGTCACCCCTCCAACTCTGTCCCCTCCCTCTCCCTGTCACCCTGATCTAGTCCTGTCACCCCTCCATTCCTGTTACCCATTCCCTGCCCACCATCCCCTCTCCGTCACCCCTTTTCTGGCACTCTTCCTCCCCAGCACTTCATCCACTCTATCCCCCTTTCCCACCATCCAACCCACCTTTTTTCCCCTGTACCCCCTCCCCGTCCCTGCCACCTGTCCCCTCTCGGCCCCCAGCACCCCAAATTCCCCCTGCCCGTGTCAGCCCTGGCCCCGCCCCTCACCTCGGGCTCGGCGGGGTTTCGGGGCGGGGGGCCGTGGCCCCGGCTCGGTCCGGTCCGGTCCCTCCCCGCCCCCCCTCCGGCTCTCCCTCTCGATTCTCCCTTTTTTTTTTTACTCCAACACACAAAATGGTGAATGGACCTGCAACAGCTGGAGCAGCCA
The DNA here is from genome assembly GCA_028646485.1 of Cryptoprocta ferox. Taxonomy (NCBI): domain Eukaryota; kingdom Metazoa; phylum Chordata; class Mammalia; order Carnivora; family Eupleridae; genus Cryptoprocta; species Cryptoprocta ferox. Next base: position 11,149,009 of record CM053563.1, on the reverse strand, counting down.
GCCAATCGCCGGCCACAACCCCGCTGACCGGCGCCGTCCTAGACCAATAGACATTCGCAGCTCGGTCGGCTCCGCCTCTCCACGACGAGCGACATTCGCCAAGACCAATCCCGCCCACCCGGCAGCGCCAGGGGGAGGGGCCAAAGTCCAAGACCGGCCTCCCTCTGGGACCGACACCAACCTGAGCCTACGACCGCCCGGTCTGCCTAGGGCCCTGCCCCACAACAAGTGATGGACTTCAGCCTTGGCCAATTGCAGGCCGTCTTAGTGCAGAATGGCGAATACAGTACCCAGTCGCCCTGCACTCTAGGCCGGAACCCAGCCTCTGTGAAGGACAGTAGCCAATGAAGTGCAAGAAGGAAGGGCTAAGGGATAGGCTGTCCAATAAGCAGGCTTAGAAGGCGTGGCCTCAGCGTTTGTTGACCGGCTCGTCGCAATTCCTGCTGGGAATGGTAGTCTTCTTACGTCTCCGGCCCATAGTCGATAGTACAAAGCAGACTACAACTCCCATGTGACAGAGTGCTGTAGCACCAAAGAACCCGGGCGAGGAGAAAAAGTCGGACAGGGCAGTTCCTGTAAGTCTCATTGCACGCCAGGAGCATCTTAGACCCAGGGCCCCGACTCACCCCGATTCCCGGCTCTGGCGTCGCCAGTGGCTCCTCTCAGTGGCGGCGGTAGCGGCACGAGGGGGAGGTGCAAGGAGCAGCCAACCGCCACCCGCAAGCCCCGCAGCCAATCAGCAGCGGCCGGGGCGGTGCAATGACCTCACCGGGTTCTACTCTGTTACCCCTCCCCCACGTGGTTGTTGCCGTCGGTAGCCGAGAGTAGGGAAGTTTGAGGTGGGGGGGAGGGGAGGAGAACGAGTGATGTCACCTTTCCCCCGCTTGATTGGCTGCAGGGGGGCCGGGACTGTGACCAATCAACAGCCTCAGAAAGTCCGGCGCGGCCCCGCGGAAAGCCCTGTTGCCACCGGGAGGGGAGAGAACGTGCGCGTGTGGGGTGGCGCGCGCTGCAGTGGAGTGAACGCGCGCGGCCTGGGGCTTGGAAGACCCTGGGGATGAGTCCCCTCTTTGAAGACTTTGGCATTTAGGGCAGTTTAGTTTTCTGACACCCCCCAGGCTTGTGGGGACACAAGATGGGAAAATGCAGCGCTTCATGGGGCTTCACACCCCATCCCCTTCACACTGCATTCTGTAGAGAGCTACTTTGTGGGTGTTCGCACTTGGCGGGAGCGAGATCTCGGGGTGGGGGGGTTCACACGGGGTAGGGAGGAGAGGGATATGCCCTGTCAGTAGTAGGTAGCGGCAGCCCAAATATGGGGCTTACACCAGGTGCGGAGCTGTCTGCAGTGATCCCAAACTCTCCACGTTGGGTTTACCCTAAATAGAGAGTAACGGGGAGCAGTGAACACTGGCCTTAGGGGAGGCTTCTGCTGCCTGTGATGGGTTCCCATAGCCACACAGGATTCACACCACATGTGAAACAAATGCACCCAGCCTGTTGCAGGTACAAACTGTACAACATTCCCACTACCAGTGAGAGAATGTGCTGTGACATATGGCCAGTTCACCCCGGGGCTAGGAAGAAATTTCAGTTGTCCAACGGAGTTCGCTGAGACTGAAGGAGATTCACATTATCCACTGTCCACAGAAGATTTGCGTTGAGAGTGGAGGAAAGTTCACACTCGGAAGGAATGTTTTTATTTATTTATTTATTTTAAAGTTGTTTATTTGAGAGAGAGAAAAAGCACGAGTGGGGGAAGGGCAGAGAGCGAGGAGAGAGAATCCCAAGCAGGCTCTGCACTGTCAGCGCGGAACCTGACGCTGGGCTCGAACTCATGACCTGTGAGATCATGACCTGAGCCAAAGTCCAACGCTCAACCAACTGAGCCTCCCACGTGCCCCTTAATTTTTTTTGCCCCTTAATTTTTTTGTTCATTTATTTTTAGAGAGAGAGAGAGCAGGCACACAGGGGAGGGGCAGAGAAAGAGGAAGAGGGAATCACTGGGAAGGAATCTTACACTATTACTTATATTAGTGCATTATGACTTACACCATTTCATACTATCATGCTGTTTTATACTGTTTTAATAACATTCTAGAAGAATTTGCACTGAAATACTGAGTGGGCCTTGAGGGTGCTTTTACAGGGCAGTTTAGACTGTGTATGTTGAGTAGATGCTGGGTCTGAGGGAAGTTTATACTCATCAGAGAGTTCCCATTGCCTACTTAGGTAGACCCATCACAAAAGGGGTTCACACCAGCTGCAGAAGGTTCCCCATACATGAAGATGTGCACTGTCCTTGCTAATTTTGCCATGGATATGGGACATTATACTGTCCACGGGGAGGCACGTACTGGGTGGGAGTTCACATTGCCCAGAGGAGACTATATAGTGTTAGAGGGAGACATCCATTGATCAGGATGACGTTTCACGTTTCAAAGTCAGTTGGCATCAGGTGTGAGGGAGAGTTACAGATCGTCAGTGGGGAGGGAGGTGCGTACTGTCCAAGGAGGAACTCACCCTGCCCAGGGAGTACTTCGATGTAGTGAAACAGAGCCTCTCCTGTCCCTTCAGGATTGTCTTGGCTGTGGTCAGTTCACAATGTCCACAGGGGAATCCTCATTGCTTATTGGAATTACAACATGCCCAAAGGAGACCAGTTCGTGGGAATTCACACTAAGGGCCTATTTTCCCTCTCATCCTGTCATCAAGGAAAGGTGTGCAGAGTACCTGCCCCTGGGGGAATTATATAAAATGTAATTAACTTAGTTACACAGCTCATTGAAATTACACTGTCCTGCAAGGTGGGGGGTGATGTTGCCGGAAGCGGGATAATACCGGCTTAGCCAGGCTACTGGGGTCAAACCCAGCTGGGCTTCTTCCCCAGCTGTGTGACTTTGGGCAAGTCATTTAATCCCTCTGTGCCTCCATTTCTACATCTGTATGGGGATAATTAAAAACAAACAAACAAACGGAATGAATTCATATGTGCAAAGCATTTAGGACAGTGTCTCCAGCAGAGTAAACCCGGAAAGATCTTAACTATTGTTGTGATTGTTAGTATCCAGAAGGTCATGCTGGCCACTTGTGCACAGTTTGTATGTGTGCTGCAGGTGGTGCTGGTAGTGGTGGTGGAGTTTTTTGGAAGGATTCCAGGCTTTGGCCTATCTCTGGGGCATTTACCAAGCTATCAGGTCTAGTACTTGATGTCCCAGCTGTAACAATCTTTAGCTTGGGCCTGGAACCTCTCTTAGTCTCACTGTTCTCATCGGAAAAATGGGGATCACTGGAGCACCTACCGGATAAAGTTGATGTGACAATGAAATGAGATGTGGAGTCCAGGGCCTTGTATAGAGTAAGTGCTCAGTAAATAGGAGTGATGATTTTTTTTTAATGTTTATTTTTTTATTTTTGAGAGAGAGAGAGAGACGGAGTGCGAGCAGGGGAGGGGCAGAGAAAGAAGGAGACACAGAATCCGAAGCAGGCTCCGGCCTCTGAGCTGTCAGCACAGAGCCCAACATGGGGCTCGAACCCACGAACCGCAAGATCGTGACCTGAGCCACCCAGGTGCCCCTTTTAATGTTTATTTATTTGTTTTTGAGAAGTGGGAAGAGGCCAACAGAGAATCCCAAGCAGGCTCCCCGCTGCTAGCGCAAAGGTCCACACAGGGCTCTATCCCACAAACAATGAGTTCATGACCTGAGCTGAAATCAGAGGCCAGACCCTTAACCGATTCAGCCACACATGCCCCTAGGAGTGGCAATTTTTATGTGCCCTATCCTGTGCTGAGCCCTGGGAAATCCCTGCCCCTCAGGAATTAATTCACCATTTCTTGGTCTTTATTTGGGGCCTCACTGTCTGTGACAGGTTATATTACCGTTTGGGGGGGTAGCCTAATTCCTGTGTGTGTTGCAGGGGAGTTAACTTTTTTTTTTATAAAGTTTATTTATTTCTATTTAGAGAGAGAGAGAGAGAGCATGAGCAGGGGAGGGACAGAGAGAGGGAGAGAGAAAGAGAATCTTGAGCAGGCTCCACACTGTCAGTGCAGAGCCTGGTGTGGGGCTCGAACTCACGAACTGGGAGATCACGACCTGAGCCATACCAAGAGTTGGCCGGTTAACCAACTGAGCCACCTGGGCGCCCCAATTCTGTAACTTAAAAAAATTTTTTTGTAATGATTATTTATTTTTGAGAGAGAGGGAGACAGAGCACAAACCTGGGAGGGGCAGAGAGGGAAGGAGACACAGAATTCAAAGTAGGCTCCAGGCTCTGAGCCATCAGCACAGAGACCGACGTGGGGCTCAAACTGACAAACTGCAAGATTATGACCTGAGCCAAAGTTGGACGCATAATCGACTGAGCCACCCAGGCGTCCCAGTTGCGTAACTTTTTATGGGAGAATTAGGACTTTTAGGAGGGGGGTGGGCAACCGAATTTTATGAAAGTTACAAAGGCCCAGAGGGTGGAACATGGGGTTTCTCCCTCTTTATGGAAAAGGCCTACATTATCAATGATTTAATAAAACTGACATAGTGACATTGAGGTGTATTCCAACCATTGTTAGGTCTACACTGCTCACAGAGTGCTCCCTTGAGGTGGCACTGTCCATGTAGGGGCCCAGCGTCCATGGGTTACACTTACATGAGGCCAGGTGACTACAGGGCTGCACTGTTCACATGGAAAGTCACACTGATTACAGAAATGACCCTATTTATGTGCTTGTCTCCACCGTGCATACAGGTTTACCCAGACTGTAGGCGCTGACTCCGTTGATAGAGGAATTCACACAATGTTAAACAGCCCATGTTGCCTCTAGGGTAGAGCACACTAATGAGGAAATACACCATTTGTAGGGGGGCCCACCTTGTTTATGTGCTGTCTCACCATGTATATGGGGGCTCACACTGTTTATGAAAGTTACACCGCCTGTATGGGGTTCACACTGTTTATGTGGGTTGCTTTTTATATGAGGGAGCTCACAATGTTTATGAAGGCTGTGCTGTTTGGATGGGGCTCATATCATTTATGAGGGCTACCCTGTCTGTATGAGGTTCATGAGGGTTGTGCTGCCTATACTGGGGTTCACGCTGGGTTGGAGCATTGCACTATTTGGGGGTTACATGATCCACGCGAGAGCCGCACTGCACATGGGCGTTTATATCAGTTACGGACTTTGTTCTGGCTGTAAGATGGGTTCTGATTGTGGGCTTATACCACGGTACATGGACTCCGTTCCTTTTAGCAGATACATATTACCAGACTGTTCTATGACCAAACTTGGTGTAGGCCCTGGTGATAAAGCAGTGAAGAAACCAGACCAAATCCCTTTCTTTGTGGAGCTGACATTCAGTAGGACAAGCACACCTTTACAGGGGTTTCCCTGTGTGTGGGGTCCACAATGGGGTTCGCATTCTTTAGGGGGTTGAGTTGGCATCAACTGTCCATGAGGGTTTCTCTGTGTGTACGGGGCTACATTTATTGGTATTACATTGGGTACATGGGGCTTCACTGTCCAACGATGAACGTACTCCTTCATGATAGATTGCCAGGCACGGTGCCAGGCTCTGGGGATACAGTAGATAACAAAACAGGCAAAAATTACTACCCTCTTAGAGCTGACATTAAGAGGGGGGATTCAGATGAAGTGCAAATACATTACAGAAATATATGCCAATGAGGATAAGTTCAATGGAGAAAACTAGTGCATAGAAGGCACATAGGGGTCTAGGAAGTGGGCTTCAATTTAAAATAGAGTGGTCAGGAGTGCCTGGGTGGCTTGGTCAGTTGAGTTTCTTTTTTTTTTTAATGTTTATTTGTTTTTGAGAGGGGGGAGGGGGAGAGAAAGGGGGAGACACAGAATCTGACGCATGTTCTAGGCTCTAAGCTGTCTGCACAGAGCCCGACATGAGGCTCAAACTCACCGACCACAAGATCGTGACCTGAGCCAAAATCAGACGCTCAACCTACTGAGCCACCCAGGTGCCCCGAGTTTCTGACTTGATCTCAGCTCAGGTCTTGGGGTCATGAGTTCAAGCCCTGAGTTGGGCTCTGTGCTGGGCATGATGCCTACTTAGAGGAAAAAAAAAAGATAAAAGGAAAGGAAAGGAAAAGTAAGGTAAGAAAAGAAAAAAGAAAAAAGAAAGAAAAGAATTGAAAAGAAAAGAAGAAAAAAAGATAAGAAAAAAGAAGAGTGGTCAGGTAGGATCTGATTGGGAAGGTGGTTTCTGAGTAAAAACCTGAAGGGGACGAAGGGCAGAGCTATGCAGACTTCTGCGGGAAAAGCCTTCCAGGCAGATGGAACGGCACAGGCAAAATCCCTGAGGCAGGCGTATGCCTGGCCCGTTGAAGAAATAGCACAGAGTCTGGAGTGCGGCTGGCAAGGAAATGGAGGGGAAAGGTGGGAGGTGAGGTATAGGGAGGAAGAGCCTTGCTGGCCACTGCAGGGAGTTGGCTTTTATTCCCAGTGAACAGAGGATTTGGGGCAGCAAAGGGATATCATCTGATTTACTAGAACCCCTCTGGCTATAGGTGGGGCACAAATGGCAGGGGCTGGTGGCAGCTGAGGGAGATCACCACGGGAATAGATGGAGGAGGGGAGAGGAGGACCCAGCTCTAAGCCCAGGAACCCTTCAGCATTTCAAGTTGGGGCTGAAAAAGGTGACACTCTAAAGGGTTTTATCACACTTTTTGTTCGGGAAGCGTCACACCGTTTAGGTGGCTACAGTCTCTATATATGGTGGCTCATATTATTTCTAAGGGAACTACAATGTTCAAAGAGTAGTAATGGCCCCTTGTTGCTCATTATAGGTAATGGGTAGGTTGTGACTACGAGTTTTATCGCCCATACAGTTTTCTTTCCAGAAGCGTGGGGATAGGTTCTGTCCATGCCTTAGCCTGACAGCAACAGCATAAATGTTATCTGTGTCAGGACAGTAACTTGGAACAAGAAGGACTATGTCCATGGAAGTGAGGGTGTCTTCACTGTCTGGACAGTGTTGTTTTCTCCCTGGAGCATTACACCGTTCACTGTAGGCCCGTCTTAGGTCTGTGAGAGGTTGCACTTTTCACTTAGCTCCAGGGGGCTTTGTGGAACTTTTTCACAGGGAACAAGAGGGTGGAAGGAAGTGTCCCCTCGTTCACTGGAATTGATATCGTCTTGCATATGCCTTCCCTGGATGGCATGCCTTTAAGGAATGACCAATGGTGATGAATAGTTTCTATGCCAAGTTCGCAACATGTGAGTGTTTCATACAGTAACCTTGGGGTTCGCCTTCCCTGAGGATGACTCTCAGTGTTCACAAGGCAAGTGAACTAATCCAAGAGGATCCACACTTCTGTGGTAGAGTCACATCAACCCCCCGGGAAGTTACATGATCTTTGGATAGGTTTTCACAAACTGCCAGAGGTCACACTACTCAGGGGACATTTTCACTAGGGGCTCCCACTCTCTATGATGGTTCAGAGGCTCAGACTCGACCACAATGCCTGCCCACTACCCATGATTGTATTTATAGAAACAGCAGGACTGAGTTATCCAATTGGGTCAGGGTGGGACTTATATACCATTGAGAGACAATTTCTGGGATGATACAGGGAAGGTTAGAATGGGCCCTGCACAAGGATGACATGCAAATTCGTGAACCGTTCCCTATTTAAAAAAAAAAGGGGGGGGGTTGTGCCTGGGTGGCTTAGTTGGGTGAGTGTAGACCCTTCAACTTTTATTATTTTTTAAATTTCTTGCGAGACAGAAAGAGAGAGTGTGAGCAGGGGAGGGACAGAGAGAGAGAGGGAGACAGAATCCAAAGCAGGCTCCAGGCTCTGAGCTGTCAGCCATGCAAGGCTCGATCTCACGATCCAACAGTGAGCTCATGACCCGAGCCGAACTTTGAACTTCGACTCACATGCACATGCGCTCACTTTCTCTTTCAAAAAAAAAAAAAAAAAAAAGGCAATTTCACACTGTCAATACCCTGTATTTATTATCTAGTTGGAGTCAGTAGGGTAAGGGATACTTACATTATCCATGGGATATATCGCTCATTCTGCTAATAATTTATTACCAATATTTACTGGATACTTCACATCCCCAATTTCTTACAACAACCTGGTCTAATAATATTCCCATTTTACACATGAGGAAGTTGGGGCTCAAAGAGAAAAACTTACTCGGTCAATGTCACAGACAGGAAGTAGCAAAGTTAGGGTTGCGACCCCAGTCTTTGTCTTGTTGGTGGGAGTGTGGGATCACTGAAGTTGTCACAGACCTATTTGCACTGAAACTTTGCATTGTCTTTTTCTGAGGGGAGGTGGACAGTAAAGGCATTAGTAAAGCCGAGCGGTGAAGGACGGTGGTTTCAAATTGGATAGGTCTGGGTTTGAATCCCGACTCAAATGCTTCCTGGCTGCAGGACTTTGACGGACTGATTTCCCCTCGGAGCCTCACCTTCTTAATCTGTAAGTGGGGATAACAATAGTAATTTCCCTCTGTGGGATTTTGTGAGCATCAGATGACAAGATGCCCCAGACAATGCTTGGCCCAGTGCCTGGCACATCGTGAGCGCTAGGAATTCGGGAGCTGTTATAATAACAATGATGGTGATTATTATTGCTGGACCACACTGCTCCCAGAGGGTTACAATATCCGTGGGGGAGCTGTACTGTCCATAGGCAAGGTTACATAATTCCCCAGGGAGGTGATGCTTCCCCGGAGGCTCTGGTCTCCACAGAGGAAGAGGCTAGAGACTTCTGAGGCACTGGTGAGGGGACTGCTCTACTGCCTGTAGGCACCCAGCAATGGGTTGAAGCTCTAAGAAGCCAGAGTCACCCTCCTGGCCTTCCCACCCTGTGGCTTGTTTGCCTCTCCCTGTCCATTTTCTGTTTCAGTTTGTCTGGGCATCACCTGCATGCACCCTGCAACATTCCCCTCCTTTGGTACCTCAGAGTCTTCTCTGAAACTCTGAGTCTCCGGGCTCGGTCTGTGGATGTTGCTTCTATTTGCCCTCTACCCTGCTGCGGCTCCCGCTAGCCATCTGATCAGCGCTTATTTCCTGTTTCCTGAACCCTCAGGCTCCATCCATCCCTCCCATGTGCTGCGGAGAAGAGACTTAACACTGCCCTACGCACCGGACTTCATCCTTAAGCCCTACCTTCCTCTCTCCTGGCGACCCCCCAGTGCCCCTTGGGAGCACATTTGTTCAGACTTTGGTCGCCCCCTCGCATCCTGGCCCACCTCCGGAACCCCTGCCCTGGTGGTGGAGGTGGGGGTACCTCCGGCGCCAGCTGTGTCCCCAGGACAGCTGCAGCCTGGGGATGAAGTGGGGGGGATGCTCCTAAACGCATTCTCTTTGGTCACTTCCTCCCCAGCTGGGATTGGGGCTATCTGGAAGGCCGAGACCCCATCCCCAGAGGAGCAGAGGGCACAGCCGCCTCCCCATTTCCGATGCTGGGAAATGCTTCCCACCCATTCCACCCCACCCCTGGACAGCTGCCCCCATTCAGGCTCAGGGCTGTGGGGTGGGGGTGCAGGGTAAGGCCAGGGTGGGAAATGTTGTGGTCGTGATCATCCTCTGAGGTCCTGACCTTGCCCCCCTGCAGTGAAGATTCTGCCCCCTCCCGAAAGGTCCATGCCTTTCAAAAGTTTCTGACCCCCTCCAGAAGGCCCCCCCCTTCTCCCCTCTTACAAGCTCCCAAAAGAAACTCTGGATTCCGCAGTGGGCAGGAGAGGAGGAGGGGCGGCAGGTCGCGAGCGCAGAGGACTTAAGTTATCCGCAGACTAGGGCCCTCGGAAAAGGGTCATGACCCCCAGGACCCCCTCCCACCCCCACCCCCTCTTTCCTTCCTCCCCCGTCGCGCGGCCCCTTTAAGCCCAGAGCCGGCCGGTCCTCAGTGGCTGCGCGCCGGCGAGTGTGTGTGTGTGTGTGTGTGTGTGTGTGTGTGTGTGTGTGTGTGTGTGTATCTGTGTGTGTGTCTGTATCTGTGTGTGTGTGTGTGTGTGTGTGCGCGCGCGCGCGCGTGTGTGTGAGTGCGCGGGGAGGGGGCGGGCGCAGTGTCTCCATGGCGACGCGGCGGTGACGTCGCCGGCCGGGGGGCGTGGGCGTCCCGGCCCCGGAGTGCGATATTAACCCGGGAGGCGGCGGCGGGGAGGGGAGAGGCTCTGAGAGGCGAGGCCGGGTGAAGCGCCGAGGGCGGCCCGACGGGCGCGGGACGGGACGGGGCAGCGCGGGCGCCGGGAGCTGCGGCCCGGAGTCGGGGCGCCTAGCCCCGGGCCCCCCAGCATGAAGACCCCGGCGGACACAGGTGGGGGCGGGGGCAGCACGTGTGGGGGAGACTTGTTGCCCGGGGAAACCAGGCGGAGAAACTTTGGGGGGCTGAAGGGTTCCGGGGCAGCCGGAGTGATCCCCAGTTCTGGGGGACCCCCAAGCACTCGAGACCTGTTGCTTCTCGTGGCGCGAGCGAGGGGTGTTGCATGGGACCCCCAATTCCTGGGTCCGGGTGGAGTGGTGTGGGTGCTGCGAGTCCTGGTCCTCTCCCTGCTGGACTCCGAAAGCTGGGTTCTCCCCCACTCCCGGGATCACGGGGGTGGCGGGGTCCCTCCCCGTCGCTCTGTCACGTTGCACTCTGGGGGCCGGGACGTGTGCGGGGCGTGGGGGGGGGCTGTCCACGGGGCCCGCTATTCCCGGTTCTGCGCTGCGCGGTCCGGCCCATGACCTTCACCGCGGCGCGTACCCCGCACCGGCTTAGAGGGGGATACGGGATGGTTTCTAGGAGGAGGGCGTGATTGGGGAGCCCAGGACTCGGGGTCCGGGCTGCGCCGCCCCTCCCCCGCCCGTCTCCGCCGGCTCCTCGCTCCCCCGCCCGCGCGGAGTCGCAAAGTTCCAAAGCGCAGCCCGAACGTTCGAAAAAGGAACTTTTTGTTTCCGACCTTAGAACGCGCGGCTTTAAGGTGGCTCCGGGGAGACCTGGGTACCCTCCTCCCGCGCGGCCGGGGCCCCGGGGTGGAGGAGGGTGGGGAAAGTGGGGGGGACGCAGAGGCTCCCCCTTCGCCCCCCCATCCAGTTCTTCTCTTTCAACCGGCCGTCTTTTCCCTCCGCCCCCCTCTTCCCCGCCAACTTGCTCCTCCTTAAGGGGCCAAGATTCCCCTCCCCCCCTCTGTCGGCGGGCGGGGGGCAGCGGGATTAACCCCCCTCCCACTCGGACTTTCCCCCCTCCCCTCCCCCGCCGCCCCCGGGCTCTCGCGGGCTGGACTTTGCGCCCGAGCGCGCTGGGGGGAGGGGTCCCAGCCGCCCCCTGCCCGTCTACCCCGTCGGAATCCGGCCTGGGGCGGGGACGGGGGAGGGGGAAGGGGGCCGGGCGCCGCTGTTCAAACTTGTTTCCTTCCCCCGGCGGCGGCCGCGGCTAGGGCTCCTGTGTGCGGGTGTGTGCCCCGACCGGCCCACCCACCCCGCCCCCCCCCGCTCGGCGGGTGGGGGCGGCTCTTAAAGGGCTCCGAGCCGGGCTCCGGCGCCTGGGGATTGGGGCCGAGGAGAGGGGGGCAGGGGGGTGGGGCAGGGGTGCGGAGTGCTGTAGGGTCAGTCACGTGCGTCCCACATACTCTCTGGCTCCCACAGGCTACAGGGCTGCTGGGCCTTGGGGGCAGCAGGAGCCTCTCCTCGCCCGAGGAGGGGGCCTAGGCGCCCAGACAACCCCGCCTCGTCTTCCCTCCCTGCTACGGGCCTTTGCCTGGTGGGACCGGCTGGGCCGCTCCCTTAGCCCTGTCTTGGGGCCGAGCCGCGTGTGGGCTCTCCGGCTGGGGGAAGGGGCGGGGGCCTGGAATGGCCTCCCGATCGGTCCATCCGTGCGTCTGTCCGTCTGCACGCCCCTCCATCCGATCTTCCATCCCGGCCCCTCTCCTCTGTGCCGCGGCTGTTTCCCACTTCCTGTTTTCTTCCCGGCTCTGGCGCCACCGAGGGCTGCCTGGAGTGGGGGAGGTGGTAGGGCCCCCCAGGAGGTCGGCGTGTTCTTCCTCTACCACCACTCCTCCCTTCCGACCCCCATAGTCTCTTTAAAAGAAAGTTTGGCCAGTCATGGGAATTTGGGGGGTGCCCAGGAGTTCTGCCCCCCCCCCCCAGGTTTCCAGTCTGTCTGCGAGAATCCCTACCCCGCCTCTGTGGGACCCAGGTGTGCCTTCTGGGACCCTGCCATCCCAGCCCTTCCTGTCTGTCTGCTGCCACCTCCCCACCCTGTCTCAAAGTGTCCTGAGCCCTTTTTTCAGTGTCAGCTGCTTGCTCCTTCTATCACTGTCCCCCCATGCTCCAGAGGTTCTCTCCCCCAAGCTTCCTTGATGCAGGCCAGGAGGTTCCCTGTTTAAGCACGTGGACCCATCCATACACAACACACTCACACATGCTCCCCTTGCCCGTGCCTGGCTCCTGGCTCCAAGGCCGGGGGAACAGAGCCCCATTGAGACACCCTGACGTCACCCCTGCTCTTCTTCTCCCCCCAAAGCCAGGAACAGGCCCTCATGTATGCCATGTCCGATGAGGAAAGCCTGGTAGGGGTGGTCCCGGGAGTGGGGAGGGTCCCTGCCTGGAGTGGGATCCAGGGTCATAGCCCCAGAGGGGGCTTGGTCAGGGAAGGGGGGGGGTTAACGAGGCAGCCTGGGACAGCCCCCGGAATGCAGCTTGAGGCCTTTCCAGAGCCCCCCACCTCCCTTCCGAGTTCCCTTTGTGTTGCATGTAGTCTCTCTCACTCCTCTTCTGCAAAGTTTATTTTTAGCCTCCTGCTCCCCCGCTCCCAGGACTGTCGCTGCACACACGTTGCCTGGTTACCGGGACAAGGAGGCTGGGGCGGGTGGGCTGGAAAGGGTGGCTTTAATTTTGGGGGGAGGGTGAAAGTCAGTACACCCCCCCAACTCCAGACTGATGTCTCGGGGGCTTTGCCCCCCCCCCCCAGTCTGAGAACCAGATTGGAGCTTAGCTGGGAGAAGCATGGAGCTTGGTGCCCTGAATGGGGGGTAGGAGCTTTTTGGAGGGAGTAGGGGGTACATGGAGCTAGTGATTTGGTCACTTGGTTTCTCAAGGGACTCTGGCCCCAGAAGACGAGCCTGGGACCTGGATTCTTCAGCAGGGCGAGGATAATGGGGTGAACACCTGGATTCCTAAGAGAGGAATGGGGCTATGGATGCTGCGATTTAAGGAAGGCATTGTCAGGGGCTGTTACTTCTGAATGGAGCAGGGGCTGCTGGTATAGGACTCTGGGTCTGTGACCAGTTGGAGGTCATATCCTTGGACCCCTGAGGGGCTGGTTTGAGGCTGGGATTTCTGAATGGGGCAGGGACTGTGAGGGGAATGCTGGCCATCCCACTGTATCCAAGGCCAGGGCTCAGGAAGCTGGGTCACTGTGGGGGACAGAATCAGCTCTGGATTTAGAAGGGGTGGTCCCTGTGGGAGTAGGAACTGCTGAACCCCTGTGTCTCCGAGGGGAAGTATCCCCTGTTGGATTCCAGACTGCGGTGGTGTTTTTGAGGGAGACTCAGCATTGCCCTGGTTGGTACCTGCTTGAGCTGGGGCTTGAGCCAGGGCCAGGGGCCAGAGGCTGACCAGTGCAGCCTGACTGTGACTTGGGACCCCGCCCATTTTTAACTGTCCACCTTGGCCTTCTCCCTCTGGTGGCACCAGGGCCCCTGCCCTGCCTCCCCCTCCTTCTCTTCTTCCCCTTCCCTCCTCCCACCCCTCCATTACCGGCTGCCTAGTGCTGAATTATTGATGGCCCCTGATTACCCCGGGGTTTGGGAAATGACAACAACCGCAGCCCCCCCATCACCCCCCCCAGGCTGCCCACCGCCTCCAGGGACCAGCCAGCCCACCACCAACCTCTACCCAAGGTTAATGCTGGGGGCGGGTAGGCAGGTGAGCGGGGAAGAAGCTGAGGATGAGAAGGCGGAAGGGGGAACGGGCTGTAGCATTGCTTGTTCAATCTGCAGGCCTGGGCTGGGGCCTTCCAGCCAGGTTGGGTCCATGGGCCTGGGTCTGGGGAGGGCAGTGCAGCACAGAGGGTCTAGGGCTCGTTGGGGGGGGGGGGGCTCTCTCAGACAGTCTGGGTTTCACTCTCCAGGGAAGACAGAAGCCTCTGTGTGTGCAAGCGCTGACCTCATCGTCAACCAGCCACCCCACCCCACTCCTCCTGGTCCTTTTAAGAAAAAAAAAAAAAAAAAAAATCATCGGGTCCTGGGGTGGGAGTAGGGCTCTGGTACGTTTTGGGAGGGAGACAGTGTTCTATTCCCAGGAGGGGACTAGAACTGTGGGTTGCGTTGGGGGAGGGGTATAACTGGCCCTGAATGGGAGTGGGGGGGTTGAGGGGGGGCTCGCCCCAACCCGCTGGCCACGTGTGCCCCTTCCTGCCCCTCCCCCACTGGCAGCCCTGCCCGCCGGCCTGGCTTGGTGCCTGGCCCCCTGGCACTGGCCCCGGGACCCGCCGCCGACGGTTTCCTGTTTCTCCCGGTGTCGCTGGAGCTGGCTCCAGCTTCCCTTCCCCCCGGCTCCCGTCTAGCCCCCTTACACACAGACGCACACTGTCTCCCTCTAACCCAGGTCCTGACTTGGCGGAGGGGAGACGGATTTCCCCATGTTGAGGGTGGGGTAGGAGGGTGGACCCTGGGAGGGGACCTGGAGCGCTGGACTCAGCGTCCTGACCCGGGCCACTCCCCTGCCTCCTGTCCCCAGGGTTTGCCTTCCCAGATTGGGCCTACAAGCCGGAGTCGTCCCCTGGCTCGAGGCAGATCCAGCTGTGGCACTTTATCCTGGAGCTGCTGCGGAAAGAGGAATACCAGGGTGTCATCGCCTGGCAGGGGGACTATGGGGAATTCGTCATCAAGGACCCCGACGAGGTGGCTCGGCTCTGGGGCGTCCGCAAGTGCAAGCCCCAGATGAATTATGACAAGCTGAGCCGGGCCCTGCGGTGAGGAGGGCAGAGGGCCCTGAGCAGATACGAATAGCCCCCGCTGGTTTGGGGAGCCCGTAACCCGTGGGAATAGGCTTTGAGTTTGATCCTTGGCCAAATCGTAGCTGTGTGACCTTGGGCAAGTCTTAATCCTTCTCTGAGCCCATCTGTCGGGTAGAGGTGTCCTGAGAAGAGAATACAGTCCTGGGCGTGGCGTCTAGTTTGGCCCCAAGCCTGAGGGGAGAGCTAGTTTCATTCCTCCGGGAACTTGATTTTTCTTGGGCGGCCCAGGTTTCTTGGTCCCTCTTTGTGAGCAGCATGTAACGCACGTCAAGGAATGGGGTCTAGACTCTGGTCCCGTTGACTGATCATTCGATGGGTTTCCTACATCCACAGCTATTATTACAACAAACGTATTCTGCACAAGACCAAGGGGAAAAGGTTCACCTACAAGTTCAACTTCAACAAACTGGTGCTGGTTAATTACCCTTTCATCGATGTGGGGCTGGCTGGTGAGTAACGGGGCTGGTGGGCATGAGTTCAAAAGGAGCAGAGGGTCTGTGTGTATGTCCAGGCTGGGTCAAGGGCCTTGACACGTCTCCTCTCTCCTGCCAGGGGGTGCGGTGCCCCAGAGCGCCCCGCCAGTGCCGTCGGGTGGCAGCCACTTCCGCTTCCCTCCTTCAACACCCTCCGAGGTGCTGTCTCCCACTGAGGACCCCCGCTCACCACCGGCCTGCTCTTCATCCTCATCCTCCCTCTTCTCTGCTGTGGTGGCCCGACGCCTGGGTCGCGGCTCGGTCAGTGACTGTAGCGATGGCACGTCAGAACTGGAAGAGCCGCTGGGAGAGGATCCCCGGGCCCGACCGCCAGGCCCTCCGGAGCTGGGTGCCTTCCGAGGGCCCCCACTGGCACGTCTGCCCCATGACCCTGGTGTCTTCCGTGTCTACCCCCGGCCCCGGGGTGGCCCTGAGCCCCTGAGCCCCTTCCCTGTGTCGCCTCTGGCTGGGCCTGGCTCCCTACTGCCCCCTCAGCTCTCCCCGGCTCTGCCCATGACGCCCACTCACCTGGCCTACACTCCCTCACCCACGCTGAGCCCTATGTACCCCAGTGGCGGTGGAGGCCCCAGTGGCTCAGGGGGAGGCTCCCACTTCTCCTTTAGCCCTGAGGACATGAAACGGTACCTACAGGCCCACACCCAAAGCGTCTACAACTACCACCTCAGTCCCCGCGCCTTCCTGCACTACCCTGGGCTGGTGGTGCCCCAGCCCCAGCGTCCTGACAAGTGCCCGCTGCCACCCATGGCACCAGAGACCCCACCAGTCCCCTCCTCGGCCTCGTCCTCCTCTTCCTCCTCTTCTTCCCCATTCAAGTTTAAGCTCCAGCCACCCCCGCTGGGACGCCGGCAGCGGGCAGCTGGGGAGAAGGCTCCGGCAGGTGCTGACAAGAGCAGTGGCATTGGCATTGGCGGTGGCAGCGGCTCAGGCGGGCTGGTGGAGGGGGCGGGGGCACTGGCCCCACCGCCACCACCGCCACAGATCAAGGTGGAGCCCATCTCGGAAGGCGAGTCTGAGGAAGTGGAGGTGACTGACATCAGCGACGAGGATGAGGAAGATGGGGAGGTGTTCAAGACCCCTCGTGCCCCACCTGCGCCCCCCAAGCCCGAGCCCGGCGAGGCACCTGGGGCAGCACAGTGCATGCCCCTCAAGCTGCGCTTTAAGCGGCGTTGGAGTGAAGACTGTCGCCTGGAGGGAGGTGGGGGCCTCTCTGGGGGCCTGGAGGATGAGGGTGAGGACAAGAAGGTGCGGGGGGAGGGGCCTGGGGAGGCCGGGGGGCCCCTCACCCCAAGGCGAGTGAGCTCCGACCTCCAGCACGCTACAGCCCAGCTCTCTCTGGAGCATCGAGATTCCTGAGGGCTGTGGGCAGGGGGCCCTGTTCCCCCCACCTCCCATGCTTCTTTTGCTGCCTTAACCGCCCCCAAGCCCTGGAGGTGAGGACAGCTCTCTGGTGTCTTCCCTGCCTCCTCCCCTTTCCTGCCCCATGTTTTGTATAAAACTTTTAATTTTTTTTTTTTTAATGGTGAGGGTGGGTGGGTGTCCAGGGCTGGGGGCTTTCCCCTATCTGTGGGTTTCTAAGCTCCAGGCAAAGTGGTGGTGGGGAGGGGTTAGGGCGGGGGGAGTTGAGGGGGCCGCCTCCATTCTGGGGAATTTATATTTGAACTGAGGCTTCAGCCTCAATGCCCAGGAACATTTTTTATTACAATCGCTTAGGAAGTAAAAGCCTTGTCTCCCTCCCTTTTCTCTGCCTCCTGTCCCTGTCCCTCTCCACTCTCGTCCATCCTCAGTCCTGATCCTGCCTTCCCTGCCCCTCCAGGGGCCCTGAGTGCCTGGGTTTCTCATACCCCACAGGGTTGCAGCAGGGGAGGGAGGGACATTTTATGATGAACCAAAAATTCCATGTTGGGGGGGTGGGGGGCAGAGGAGGGGGAGGGGTGCCGCCCATAGGCCACAAATCTCTACAAGTGCCTGCTATCCCTCTCCCACTCCCCCCCCCCCATTCCAGCACTGGTCCAACCCCTTCACCCCCAGCTGCTCCTAGGACTAGCCCATAGGCAGGCGGGTGGGAGTGGGTGGGAAGGGGGTGCCCTGAAACCAAACTGGAAGCCCTCTCTGCCTCCTAGCTGGGGCCCCTGGGGTGGGGGTCTGTGGTCAAGCCTTATTCTGTATTGGGGACAGAGGGTGGGAGGGGAGGGAAGTTGGGGGGCTGCTGGAGAATGTATTCAAAACAATAAAACTTTGGACCTTTGGATGTGGCGATCTGTCCTGGGTGCTGGGTTACAACCACCAAAAGGTCACACATAGCCTTTGTTTGATTCTGAAAGACAGGAACCCAGATTGGCCCTCACAATGTATCTGTGGCCAGAAGGGCTAACCCTATCTGCATGGGTCAAATCCAGGCCTGGGAAATGATCTGACCTCAGGGGCGTATAACCCCCCAGGGCCTGATGATAAATGTCTCAGGGCATACTCTGGCCCTCTGACAGCTCCCCTATTCTGTGGGGACCCGACCCGCTTGTCCTTGGAAGCACTTTAGATGCCGCCACACTATTGTCCTTGCTGTTCTGATCACCTGAAATGCCTTTCCCTTCTGGTTCTGTGTATTCCCCTATTGGTGTCCCCATGGCCTGGAACAGCTCTTGAAATGTAGACCTTGCAAGGTACCTCAGGGCTCTGTCAAACCAAGGTACCATCCTCTGCCAGCAAGTTGCAAAACGACAGGCTTAATCTTGGTTGTTACTGATTGACTTGCTATGTACCAAGTACCTAATACCTAGTTAGGTGAAGTGCTTTATCTCTAACATCCAGTGAGGTTGGGGGTAAGTGGCTCAGTTAAATGACTTGCCCAAGGCCCTAACCCCTGCCAGGACTCTAAATGAGGTCTGTTTCTAAAGTCTGGGTTCTTTCAACAACTCCTTTTCCTCATCAGGCCAGGACGGTTGGATCTAGACAAAGGTTTCAAGATCATAGGATCTGAAAGGTGAGCTTATAAAGCTAGAAGTTCAGGTTGGAGAGCTTGATTCAGGGATGAAAGAACCAGGAGGAGGAATCAATACAAGCTGAAAGGGTCCTCCGGAGACTGCCCAACCCCTTCAGTGCAGGTGAGGTGCTTGAGGCCCAGAGAGAGGAAGGAGTTTCCCCAAGGCCACACAGCTAAGAAATGAGGTGGGAATTGAGGGCTCAGGCCTGTTGGACGGGCTTCCCGGAGAAACTCCACCCTGTGCAACTCTGAGGGGGAAGGAACTGGCAACTCCTATCTACTCAGGCTTCACCCTCATTTCCTGCCAGCCCGGGGTGGGTGGTCCCAGATGATGTCGATTGGCAGTGAAAAGAAGATCCAGGGCTGGGGTACTGGCAGGAAACCGAGGCTCCGTTGGCAGCCTGTGGGCAACTGCTCCCTCTCCTGGGTGATGTAAGTCACTCCCTGGGGTGGGGGCCACTGGGCTATTTCTGGAAGTTGGGATGAGGCATGTCTCCTGGCAACATAGATGCAACTGAGTTGCTGCTGGTGGTGGTGTGATGGAGAAAGGGGGATGTTATCACTGCGGAGAGAGGAGGAGGACCCAGACGAGTAGTCTTAGCTCAATCGATTTCAGTGCCTTCGGAGCACTTCTAACCAGCTCCAATATGGATTAAGAAGTGCTCGGCTCTAGAACTGCTCTCTAGGTCAGACTTGTTGCCCCCAATTCTGACCTAGTGGGATGTCACAGGTGGCATCTAGTTTTGAAAACTCCAGCAGCTCCTCCAATCTTTAATGACCTACCCAAATCTAGAAATCTATTCAGTTCCTGCAAGACCACACCCTTGATGTCTTCCACATCCCAGTAGAAAGCCCTCTGCAGATCTCATAACGCTTCAGAGACTCTATTCATGCCTATAATCCCCCAGACCCAGACCCACCCCTCAGGCCCCTGATACTCCTTCCTGGTTCTTCCTAAACATCACTCCCCCTTCGGTCCCTCAGTCAGCAGTAGTTTCTTGGTGTCCCAGAGACCTTTTAAAGACACCTCCAAGTCCCCTGTGACTTCTCCACTGGTCCCCAGTAAGACCCTTCACAGACTCCCCTGGGCACGTCTGGACAGCCACAGGCCCCTCACAGACACGGACAATCTGTCTTAGCACAACGTTCTCACCTCAACAAACGTTCTCACCCCTGCAAACATCCTGTTAAAATTCCCTCAGACAGTCGCCCTCAGACTCCCACCGACCCCAATCCCCTCCTGGCGGTTGCCCACGCGCCGTCCACTGCGCATGTCCCATGAATTCTGGCCGTTAAGTAACCGCCGCCATCCCGCCCCGCTCCACTATCCTTTTGGGCCTTGTTGGTCCAGGGTAGGATTTCCCATGCTTGGGGGTTGCTTGGTGCAGACTTCTTTTCATCTCCGAGCTGCCGTCAGAGGGCAGTAACCACCATTTGGCTGAAAAACTACGACTCCCAGAAACACCCGCTCTGGACTGTTCGTAATGCAGTTGCATTCATTAAAAAGGGAGCGGAAGTATGTCCGCGCTTTGTCTTCTGGTTAATGTAGTCCGAGAAGGCCTGAGCGATCGTGTCTGTCCGCTCGGTGTCCGCTGGACACAGTCAGATCCAGTGGATGAAACTTTCTTCAGGGTTCAGAAAGGGCAGGACAGTTAGTATGAACACAGGCTCGGATTAAAGTGAAGTCTAGAGACTCCAATTCCCATTATTCTACGAGGCAGGAGGGGCTGAAGATGATTTCATTCTAGTTCCAAGTATTTCCGGGACACACACTCACACACACACACACACACACACACACACACACACTCACTCACTCACTCACTCACTCACTCACTCATTCACACGAACTCCGTTTCCCAGCGTCCTTTGGGGATAGTGGGTGTCCTTCCGGGTATTTATTAGTCGATAAATAGGGCGACATAGTCCGTGCACAAAACCTAGCAGTCGCCTTCCTTGATTTGGGCCCTCCTGGATCCTGTAAACTTAGGAAGCGGGAGAACGCCAGACGCTGAAAGAGGATTCACATCAGACATTCTTTTTTCACCTCTTTTATGCTCGTCTCAGTCGCTTGGTGCAACCCACGTTGGTAGAAAAAGCTAGATTGTATCTGAAGGTTATTGTTCCGAGAGACCACCAGGAACTTTGTTTCCAAAGTCGTTTGCGGGGTATTTTTCCTTCCTGATTTGTGGAAACTTGGAATTTGGAATGTTTGGGCTCCCATTTTCCCACAGCCCCTGACAGACTTCGGCACTTCCTTGGGACCTGGGGGAGGGGAAGAAGGCGTTGGACACTCCTCAGTCTCCTCGGGGGATTGAGGTCTTTCACCTTCGACTCGCACTTTCCCAAAAAAAAGTACCGGTTGGACTGCACTTTCCAGCAAGCCTCTGAAGGCTAGTCTTACAAAGGGTCAGGATCCGGACTGGACTATTCCCCAACATGCTTCGGATTCTTGGTAGATCCCTCCCCCTCAGTCAAACGGGGAGGCTGCCTTGAACTTCATTTCCCAGAAGACACAAAGGTTCACTGTAGCAACTACACTGAAGCCTTGGTGTTGACTACATTTCCCGGCAGGGACTGCGGCATAGCGTAGGCGATGCAGAGGAACGCCGTACCTATTTTATGTCCTAGCCTATCTCCATAATTGCAGTGTCCACTTTGGGGCTTAGGGAGCACTCTGGGACTCCATTTCCCGGCGTGCTTTGGAAGTAGCGCTACACCTGCAATGCGGTGAGGGCGTGGCGACGACTCCATTTCCCGGCTTGCCTCACGGTCCGATATCTGCGGATGCACCGGCGCCGACTCAATTTCCCACACTGCACCTGGCACGGATCGACATACACGGCCAATAGACTAAATGAGCGTCTGGACTCCGTTTCCCGGCGTGCATCGGGCCTACAAAGCTCACTGAAAGAGTGGCTGCGACTACATTTTTGAAGCACATCTAGGGTTCGCAGTTGCTGCAATGGACTGAGTGTGCAACTCTAACTCCGCTTCCCAAAGTGCTTCAGAGTCCGCCGTCGACACAGTCGGCTGACTTATTGCCCAGGACTTGTTCCTGACGTGCAGCGCGACCCGTCATCCCCCGCGGTGGACTCTGAGGCCTTTGCAGACTCCATTTCCCGGCGTGCCTCGCGGCCCTCTGTGCGGACCGAGGGCGGCGACGGCGGCGCGTAGGGCAGGCGGACTGCATCTCCCGACGTGCCCCGCGGCGGGCGCTGGGCCGGAGCCGGAGCCCGAGCGGCGCGGCCTGGAAGAGGCCAGAGCCCGGGGGAGGCGGCGGCGGCGGCGGCGGCGGCGGCGGGGGCAGCCCGGGCAGCCCGAGCCCCGCGGCCTGGGCCTGCGCTCGGCGCCATGAGCGGCGGCGGGCCTTCAGGAGGCGGCCCTGGGGGCTCGGGCCGGGCGCGGACCAGTTCGTTCGCTGAGCCAGGCGGCGGAGGCGGTGGTGGCGGCGGCGGCCCCGGGGGCTCGGCCTCCGGCCCGGGCGGCAGCGGCGGTGGGAAGGCGTCAGTCGGAGCCATGGGTGGGGGCGTGGGGGCCTCGAGCTCCGGGGGTGGCCCCAGCGGCAGCGGCGGAGGAGGCAGCGGCGGCCCCGGTGCGGGCACTAGCTTCCCGCCGCCCGGAGTGAAGCTGGGCCGTGAGTATTAGCGGCGTCCGTGGGGGGGTGGAGATCAAGGTTCCTGAAGCCCTTCAAACGTCGATTATGTTCTTCCATATGCCCAGATAGGAGCTCCAGCTCACTGTGCTTCCCAAAGATGGGATTTGAGCTCTCTCCCTCCCAGAGAAAGGGATTTGAGGGGTTACCATCAATTGGAGTTTAGGACTGGCAATTAGGATTAGATTCGTGATCCTCAAGGAAACAGCGGTCGCAGGTTCCTGTTCTTCCAGTACGGAGATCTTGGGTTCCTGAGGCTTAAAAACAGGAATCTGATGTTGCCATCCATTAGACAACAGAATCAGGAGTCATCCTTGCTTGCAGATGGGGGCTCAGGGGGTATTGTTCCCCAAAAGAAGATCACCATCACCCCAAAAGAGGGATCTGAATTTGCTCTCCTTTAGACGATGGAGGTTTAGTGAATATCACACAGAAACGGATTTGAGGTTACCATGTCCCCAAAGGATAGGGCCAGGGCTTCCCAAACTGGTACCCAGGCAGTCTTTCCTTTTAAAACGCAAGACCTGTTACCATCTCCAAAACAGATAGAACTGTATCCCCAGTGGTGGAAATTGATGGTTGCTGCTTCTTAGAAATTAAGCACAGACTGGGAATCCGTATACCTTGCCAACCAAGTCTATAGGCACTGTTCTTCAAAAAACTTGGCTTGGGGTGCCTGCTTCGTTCAGTTTGTAGAGTATGCGACTCTTGTTCTTGGTGTCATGAGATCGAGCCCCACGTTGGGGGTGGAACTTACTTAAAAACAGAACAACAACAAAAAACTTGGCTTGGTGGGTCTCCATCCACAAAAATGGAACATTGTCAGGGAGGGTCACAGTTCCCCATTGAACATGGATCTGAGGTTCTACCCTTATCATTGTTCTGAGGTATGGTGTCATTAGCTCTGGAAGAATAGCTGCATAGGATCATTTTCCTCCAAAAGAAGGCGTCACTGCTCCTCAAAACAGATTTGGGTCATCAGTGACCCCTTTTCTTTGAGGAATTGATGAAAGGTTCCCCAAAGAAAAGGGGTCACTCTTCCCTAAGAATGCCACAAAACTTTGCTGCTGTTCAGAGAACGGAATTGGAAATTAACAGCTTTCCTTCAAAGGACGGAGGCTGGGATGGCCTCTTGTTAATGGAGTTCATCATTCTCACGACTTAATACTTGTCCGTATTGGGACCACCCAAATACAGGAAGAGGTCTGGGGCTCTGGACCACACAGATGAGGAGGCCAGGTCAACGCCTTTTCTAACAGCAAAGCATTTGGGGAAGGGCTTATCGTCCCTGAAAAGTGAGAGTCGTGACACTGTCACTCATACCTGGAGGAGTCCTTCCTGCCACTAAAAAACAGTGGTGGTTAGCAGCTCTAGCAAGGAGGACTTGGTGGTCACTATCCCCCACGCTGTGAAAAAGGCCAGTGCTTTCCTTAAGGAGAAGTGCCTCAGGGTCACCGCTCTGGTAAGCAGGAGAGATCAGGTCAGGCTTTTCCCAGTCAGGAGTGGGGCCAGAAGGCAGTAAGCTCAGAGTGGGTAGAGTCATCTGGGAGTCTGAGGATGCCCTCAAACCAAGCGGGACCAGTGATTTGCTGCTCACTAGAGGTAGACATTCTGGGTTATCAATCCTGGAACAGCAGGAAGTTGAAGTGCCAGTGCCCTCCCACCCAGGGAAGAAGTAGGGTTTAGGGTTCCCTGAAGGGAAGAGGAGAAAGGGGACCCGGAGGCATCCACCAGCTGCCTTTGCTCAAAGACAGAGACAAGACAGCGAGGCCCCCCGTGAGCGTCCTATAGAGATTCTCCTCCCTCTCCGCAGCCCTGTGATTGGGTGGTGGCAAGGGGGGGAAGGTCAGTGGATGTGTGTCCCCTTTGTTCCCCAGGTGACAGCGGAAAGGTGACCACAGTGGTAGCGACTCTAGGCCAAGGCCCAGAGCGCTCCCAGGAGGTGGCTTACACAGACATCAAAGTGATTGGCAATGGCTCGTTTGGGGTCGTGTACCAGGCACGGCTGGCTGAGACCAGGGAACTGGTGGCCATCAAGAAGGTTCTCCAGGACAAGAGGTTCAAGGTAGCTCGGGGTGAATGGGGACAAGGAGGTGTGACCAGGCGTGATGGGTGAGAGGGCCCTAGTGAGGGTGCTGGATTTGGGTTTTCACAGGGGATCTGAACATGGGCCAGAAGAGAAAAGAGTGAATTGTGTGAAAGATGGGACTGAGTTCCAGGAGGGCCCATAGCTGATGTTGGGCTCTTGCTCATGGTGGAGTGCTTTGTTAGGCAAATTGTTATTTAATTCATATGAAGATTCTCTGAGGGGAGATACAGGTGTCTTGTTCTCATTCTGAGACCGAGAACCAGATAAGAGAATTGACTTGAGAGCAAGACTACACTCTGGCTTGTCTGATTCCGAAGCTGTCCACCCTAGTCGCTAAGTTACACTTATGCCCAGAGGAGAAAGGAAGCTGGTAGAGGTGATGAGTGTGTTTGTGAAGGTCGTGCTCTGACCCAGGTGCTTGGCGAGCGCAGGGTGAAATCCAGTCTGTACTCTGCTCACCAAACTGTGTGCCTTGGTCTGGAGATCTCTCCCCGCTGGGGACAGATGTGCCCTATAACCTAGTGGAGGCCCAGGGAACAAAAAGGAGATGTAAGAGGTGGAAGTCAAGGGATAGTTGGTGTTGCAAGGACTGGCATTTTGGAGCTTAGGCTAGCCTGGGTATAAACGAACCGAGCCTAGGCTGGGAGCGAACCAGGTCAGGGACCGGGTCTTGGCAGTGAGAACCCTTGGGCAGGAGGAGCTCCAGGGTGTGGACCAGAATTCGATTAGTGTTGAGTCTCAGAAGCGCGAGGCGTCTGAGGGTGGGGGTTCTGAGGCCAGAACTCAGGGGAAGAGAGAGTAAGGAAGAGACTGAGGCTGGATCCCCTTTGGGAAGCTGGAAGTCTGGAGTCTGGGACTTAACGATCCAAGCCGGGGTTCAAGGGCCCACATGCCTCTAGAGGAGGCAATAGAGAGGAGTGGGGACCAGGGTGGAGTGGGGACCAGGGTGAACTGGGGGGCCAGTACTTGTCTGTTGGTACTTGGGCCTTGTGTGGCCATATGATGTGATTTTTCAAGACAAGCAGGAAAAGTGGATTCACGTGAAGACACCTGATTTTCAAATGTCAGCAACACATTGGGAATATTTGAACAGTGGGCTGAAGAAAGCTCACCTGTAGGTTGGGTTTAGCCCATAGGCCTTCAGCTTGGGTGTGAGGGGAATGAGTTGGGGTGAGGAATTAGGGACCGTGCCAGAGGGGCCCTGGGCCTGGGATGCAAGGAGTAGCCGCCTGGCTCTGTTGGCAGGCGTGGAGGAGCAGGGCTGTGGTGAGGGGTGCCAGGGAGGGGAGGCGGGGAGAGTCGGCCTGAGAATTGTCTCAGGCACTTTGCTTTTCTCCCAAGAACCGAGAGCTGCAGATAATGCGTAAGCTGGACCACTGCAATATCGTGAGGCTGAGATACTTTTTCTACTCCAGTGGGGAGAAGGTGAGGCCTTGCCCACGCGGGGAAGTCCCCCACCTTGACTCCACCCGTGTTCCTGCCTGCTTTTCTCGTGACTGCCAGTCCTTCCCCCGTTATCCCCCACAAGACTTCCCTCCCCCCTCCCCGCTCTTTCCTCACAGTGCCTCACACCTCTCCTTTGCTCTCTGCAGAAAGACGAGCTTTATCTAAATCTGGTGCTGGAATACGTGCCCGAGACAGTGTACCGGGTGGCCCGCCATTTCACCAAGGCCAAGTTGACCATCCCTATCATCTATGTCAAGGTGGGCAGGCAGGCAGGCAGGCTGCTGGGACCCAGGCCTCCAAAGCCAGGGGCTCTGGATCCTCCTGCCTTCTGTGGGGTCCTTCTTCCTCCCGACTCTATGTTGGTCTCTGGAGGTCGTGTGTTTCCTGCCCTTGGGCTCCGTAACCGCCATAGACAGAACTTGCCAAATGCAGGCCAGGCCAACCGGAGGCCTGATGGAATCAGGGAGGCAGGCCGCCTGGGGTCTGGGGAGGCTGCAAGGTAACCTCCTCGGGTCCACCCTGGGTGCAAGTACTGTTGGTGGAGTTAGAATCCGGGTGGGGACCACAAATGTGAAGGGGAGAGATGCTGAAAACAGAGTCCTGACCTGCAAAGCCTTGGCAGAGGGAGGCGGGAAGGAGGCAGGGTTGCAGGAAGGTTGGTGTCCACAGAACTCGGGAAGTAAGTATCTGAGCAGGCTCACTCCCTGGGGCCTGGTGCTGCGGCCCATGTGTTATTATGCCTCAGGAGGTGTTTGAGTGAATGGGTGAATGAGTGAATGAGTGAACGAGCCTAGGGATGATGTGGAGAACAGAGGCCGGAGCAGCTTTCTGCATTGGGATGAGGTGGGTGGGTTCCAGTTGGCTGACGGTGCCTCCTCCTGCTACCTTTAAGAACGCTGGGCCCCAGTGAGCTACAGAGCGCCCTCAGTAGTTGGTGCTGGGGGACCGCGCCTCCCAGGCGGGGAGTCCTCTGGTTTGGTGAATCGCTACTGTGGCTGCCTGTGTGCTGGACCCAACGCTGAGCCGTTGCAGTGGCCTAGCTGACTGAGACCCGCGCCGTGTTCCTGAAGAGCTGTCGGTTTAGCGGAGTAGACAGCTATCGTTGCAAAGAACTATAAACCTGCTAGCAACTGCCATAGTAGAGGGCACACAGAGAAATCTGGAGACAGGAGGCCCCTGGCCCTGCCCGCTTTGGGGGTGAGAAGGATCAAGGAAGGCTTCTGGGAGATCATCAGGTAGGGGGTGAGGAAGTGGCATCTCTGGCCAAGGGCAGTGGGAATGGAGGAGGGGGGGGCTAGGAAGCCAGCCTGAGCGGTGACGAGGAAGCCAGCCTGAGCGGTGACGACGTGCTGGGCACTGGCCTGGGCCCCGGGGGACGCGGCCGTGATGAACACACGAAGATCCCTGCTCTCTTGGCACTTACGTTCTAGCCGGTGGGAGGGAGAGTGGCAGGAAAATCCAGCTGGAGAGAGGCGAGCCCGTGGGTGGTTTTGACTGGCAGCTGAAGGCAGCTGAATCCTTCCTATAGCCAGTGGTTGTGGAGCCGAGCGGCTGGCTCCCACAGGGCCTTCCTCATGCGTGTCTGTGTTCCTTTTGCCGAGGTGTGTGACCTGAGGCAGTATTCTCAAGGTTGGGGGCAGCGCCAGCCCGGAGAGGCCTGTCGCAAATGCCCCGTCCCGAACTTACTGAATCAGAAACGGGGAGGGGACCCCAGAGGTCCCTGTTTTGACAAGCCCTCTAAGTGGGCCTGGCGCAGAGTAAAGTTTGAGGACCCAGGGGTAGTGGAAGAGTTTCTGAGTCAACCGGAGAGGCGCCTGGAAGGGCTCTTGAGGCCAAGAAGGTGGAGCGCTGGCAAGTTCTATGGGCAGCGCTGGGCCACAGTTGTGCTGTCCCCTGCCTGTCCCAGGTGTATATGTACCAGCTCTTCCGGAGCTTGGCCTACATCCACTCCCAGGGCGTGTGTCACCGCGACATCAAGCCCCAGAACCTGTTGGTGGACCCCGACACTGCTGTCCTCAAGCTCTGCGATTTTGGCAGGTGGGTCTGACCTGGGGTGTGTTGGGTGGCTGAAGGGGGCAAGGAGGGACCCCGCCCCTGGCCTTCTGTTTACTCCCACCCATCTCTTCCTACAGCGCAAAGCAGTTGGTCCGGGGGGAGCCCAACGTCTCCTACATCTGCTCTCGCTACTACCGGGCCCCAGAGCTGATCTTCGGAGCCACTGATTACACCTCGTCCATTGGTCAGACTTCCGGGAGGGCGGGGGTGGGGGAACGGCAGTCAGGGCAGTTTTTGAGTTCTTTTGGTGTGCTGTCTGCCAAGCTCGGCGATGAAAGCTTAACATGTGTTCTTTCATCCAGTCCTCACCAGCTTTGGAGGGCGATGCTGTCGTATGCTTGTTTCCTAGATGAGCAGTCTGAGGCTGAGAGCGGTGAGGCCGCCTGCCTGCATTCGCACTGCTGGGGTTGGGCAGGGCTGGGCTTTGAAAGCTGACCTGACTCCAGAGTCCATGCTGGCTCCTGAGCCTCCCAGTCAGCCCTCTCTTCGCGCCCTGGGGGGGAGGAGCCGACGGTGACCTTGGGGCGAATCAGAGGCTCTCCACTGGGAGGGTGTGACATGCTCACAGGGCCTGTGTCCTTCCCCATTGGTGGGGATGGCAGTGCTACTTTCCAGGCAGGAGGAGGAGGCATGAAAGGGTTTGGAGAGAATATTCATCAGCAGTGTGGAGGAACTGAATGGTCCTTAGGTGTGAACTTGTGCGTTGGGGGTCAAGGTACAGACGGCGTAGGGGGTGGGGGGCGTAGGGGGTGGGGGGCGAGACTACCAGGCTGCAGCTGCTCCTGTGGGCAGGATAGAGGCTAGGCCTGGGAATTAAGGCCTTACCTTCCAGAGGCCCGAAGAACACAGATGCCTGTTCCAGGTACGTTGGGCTATCCAGAGGCCAGAGGCAGAGGGGGGCTTACTGGGGTCACCAAGGGGAGAGAGGCAGTTAAGGCTGGAAACACTGAGATTGGAGAGTGCAGCACCGTCGGTCAGCATCGGGCTCCAGCGTTCCTAAACTGTAGGACCTTGAGCAGGGTGCTGCTTCTCAGGGCTGAGAAAACGGGGCTCCTGGCACCCTCGGGATGACTGGGGTGGGGATAGAAGCACTTGTGAGGGAATGGGTGCAGGAGCCCTGACCCTCCCCCATTTCCCTGCAGATGTGTGGTCGGCTGGCTGCGTACTGGCTGAGCTGCTCCTGGGCCAGCCCATCTTCCCCGGCGACAGTGGGGTAGACCAGCTGGTGGAGATCATCAAGGTGAGGGCAAACGGCAGGGCGGGGTGGGGGTGGGGTGGCTAAGGGATAGGGGCTTTGGCTCAGACACCTCCCTTTCTCTTCAGGTGCTGGGAACACCAACCCGGGAACAGATCCGAGAGATGAACCCCAACTACACGGAGTTCAAGTTTCCCCAGATTAAAGCTCACCCCTGGACAAAGGTGGGGAAGGGCAAGGGGCTCAGGCAGCATGGCTGAGGTCCCCTTGGGAGGCCAGCTGCTCTGGGGACCTGGCTAGAGAGTCAGGGCTTGGGAGTGGGTTACTAACTCATCACATTTACAACTTTATGGCCTCTTCCATACTCGAGAAGGTGAGGATCGACGGTGAGTTCGAGAGCGCCATTTTTTGATGGGGAAACAGGCTCACAGCAGGGCCCGTCCAGTGATGGGACCTGGGTGAGCGGCTCACCCCAAAGAAGGTGACCGGCCCTCAGTTGGAAAGTGGGTTTGCGGGAGTCAGGCAGTCATGTTTGCTACAGGTCCCTTAGCAGCGCGGTGTGGCGTAACAAGTACTGGGGCGTCTCACCCTGGTGACCTCTGTCCCTTCCCCCTAAGGTGTTCAAATCTCGAACGCCGCCGGAGGCCATCGCGCTCTGCTCTAGCCTGCTGGAGTACACGCCATCCTCGAGGCTGTCCCCTCTGGAAGCCTGCGCCCACAGCTTCTTTGATGAACTGCGATGTCACGGAACCCAGCTTCCCAACAACCGCCCGCTTCCCCCCCTCTTCAATTTCAGTCCTGGCGGTGAGGGCACGGCTGGGATCTGGGGAACCGGAGGGGCAGGCAGAGATTCTGGAGGAGTGCTTGGTGTTAAAGACAGGAGTTGGACGCTGAGGGTGGGCTACAGGAAGGGCCTGGGGCTCAGGAGACAGCCCTCAAGACAGGAGACCCGAACCCGCTTGACCCGTGCCCTGTGATCACCCGTGCTAGGCTCCCTCCAGTTTTTCATTTAAAGCATTCAGTGGCTACACCCTTGCCAAGAGCTGGGACCCTACCTGGTGCCCCTTTCTCACCTCGACTCTTGTCTGCCAGTGCCCTGCCTCCTAACTGGGCTTGTCTATTCCTGTCTCTAGAACTCTCCATCCAACCATCTCTCAATGCCATTCTCATCCCTCCTCACTTGAGGTCCCCAGCGGGCACTGCCACCCTCACTCCATCCTCACAAGGTAAGTCGGGCCGTCTGCAGCAGATGAAAGCCTTTCTCAGCCTGGGAGGCCGGCCTGTTCCCCCAGCCCCAGAGTTTCCTGCCCCTGTGTGGAAACTGTTGACATTTTGATCTTAACGTGTCTTGATGATCACCTTTGTAGGCTATTATCGTCTATATCTGTGTTTAAGTGCTAACTGGAAAGCCAAAGACAAATGTTTGGAGTACACACACAGTTAAATTTGCCCACATTTAAAAACTGAGGCCATGGCGTGTACAAGCTCAGATTTCCCGTCTCTCCTGGGGAGGAAAATCCGACTGGGCAGTGCAGGCCTGCCTTTCCTCGGGGCGGTACTGTCAGCTGGGGCCAAGTTCAAGCTGCCCTCTTTTATGTGGGGCCTGGCTCTCTGGCGTCCGTCAATGACCAGCCTGGCCCTTTGGCATTTGAGCATGCGATCCTGGACCCAAAGTGGCAGCTGTCCAATTCTCACGTAGCATCCCCCACCGAGTTCCTGCTCTTGGAGGGACGGAGGTCTGCAAGGCAAAGGATAACTGTCTGCTTCTTCCTTCCCCTCAGCTTTAAGTGAGGCTCAGACCGGCTCGGAATGGCAGTCGACCGACGCCACAGCTCCCCTCACTAACTCTTCCTGAGGGCCCCACCAACTACCCTTCCATCTGGGAGCCTCCAGTGGGGCTGGGAAGGGGGACCATAGCCCATCAAGCTCCTGACCTGGCTGGGCCCCTAGACTAGAGGGCAGAGGTAAATGAGTCCCTGTCCCTACCTCCAGTCCCTCCCTCACCAGCCTCACCCTATGGTGGGCTTTTTAAGAGGATTTTAACTGGTTGTGGGGAGGGAAGAGAAGGAAGGACAGGGGGTTGGAGGCATGAGGACCTCCTGCCCCCTCGGCCCCCTCCCCTCCTCCCAGGCCTACACTCCTCCAACCCCCTTCCCTTCTTGTGTCCCTTGTAAATAGAACCAGACCAGCCCGTCTACTCCTCCCTTCCCTGCTTCCCCTTCCCCCTCGGGTGTAAATAGATTGTTATAATTTTTTTCTTAAAGAAAACGTCGATTCACACCGTCCAACCTGGCCCGTTCCCCTTCTACAGCTGTGTCCCCCCTCCTGTCCTCTGCCCCTAAGGTCTCCTCCCTCCACTCCCGACCCTGGAGGGCTGGGGGCAGGGTGGGCGGGGGAGCTCCTGATGTCTTAGTTTCCACAGTAAGGTTTGCCTGTGTACAGACCTCCGTTCAATAAATTATTGGCATGAAAACCTGCTTCCTGTCTGGCTGCCTTGTTTCAACAGAGGTGAGGGTGGTGCCTGAGGGGCTGTCCTGGGACAGGACATCTCAGGCAAGGAGACAGGGCCCAGTGAACCCACCATACCGGGCTTTTGGAGGCCTGAGTCCTGACCCTGCCTCACAGGCCCAGCTTTCCTGTGCCTCAGCTCCCCTCTGCACATGACAGACTGAGTCTGGCTCATCCATTGCAGAGGCCTGGGGGCGGGAGGAGCCTGCTCATGGACCCAGCACTGATCTGGAGGGACGCAGGCACCGTCCTCTCCAGGTGACAGTTGAGAGAACTGGGGGGTCACAGGTCAAGGCCACAGAGTGGAAGTGGCAGAGTCAAGACTTTAGACAAATGGCTCTGTCTCACAGCCGAAACTACATGCTGTTTGACAGGGACACCAGATGGGGAGGGGTCACTCAGGCCAAAAGAGCCTGGATGTAGACCCTTAGTGGGCCCAGACGGCGGCAGAGTAGCTGTCCTCAAGCCCTAACAGATGTCCCAAGCTTTCATTTCTGTTTTAAACAGGGCACGTAGCCAGCCCACACCTAGGGAGGCTGGGAAATGACAAGCCTGGGAAGGTTGGCGCAGAGAAGTTGGTTTCTCCCCTTCCTTTGAAAACATGCTGGGGCCGGACGGTGGGGCACGGGCAGAGGGAAATGGCGGCTCCTCCATGTGCTGCCAATGGGATGTGAGGGCAGGAGGCCTCCAAATGGAAGGAGGAGCAACCAATACATCTTCCACTGGACTTATGAAGAAAAAAGGAAGTTTTTTGGTTTTTTTTTTGATTAGCGTTTAAGTAATCTCTACACCCAATGGTGGGCCTTGAACTTACAACCCTGAGATCAAGAGTTGTATGCTCTACCGACTGAGCCAGACAGGTGTCCCAAAAAGGAAGGGGTTTTGAACATGTCCCAAAGAGTTCAGGGACTGTTCCTGTGGCATCTGGACCCTCCAGTCTGCTTGGGCCAGCCCCACGGCACCTGTATTCTGTCCAGAACGATCCCCAGCCTTTCCCACTCAACACCCGCTGGATATCACCTCGTTTGTAGGGTAAGTACATCCAGCAAGGAGACCACAGAGGGGAGAAGGGCTGGTCTGGGCAAGGGGCAGTCCTGGGGCCCCCCTATCTCCCTGCTGCTCACATCTATTCAGCAGTGAGGTCACTGAGGGTGTCCCTCACCCTCTTCCCACTCCTGTGGCCTCGGCCCTGGTCTGGCCCCATCCTTTTCCCCCCAGCCCATCTTCAGCCTTCCCCTTGCTCCACCCTGATGCCAGAGAGCCCTAAGCCCCGCTTTTGATCCTTCCCTCCACCCCAACTTCTTAGTCTGACTTTCACGGCCTGTCCAGGCCCAGGCCTCCCCCGCCTGAGCACTTCAGTCTGCAGAGGCCTGGTGT
Source organism: Cryptoprocta ferox (assembly GCA_028646485.1). Taxonomy (NCBI): domain Eukaryota; kingdom Metazoa; phylum Chordata; class Mammalia; order Carnivora; family Eupleridae; genus Cryptoprocta; species Cryptoprocta ferox. The sequence goes on along the minus strand of CM053563.1, from coordinate 11,116,231 downwards.
GAGGTTGCCCCAGGAATGGGCCATAAATCATCTACTTCTGTTTAGGGAGTGAAGGATTGCCACCCTAGGTAACCTTCAAAAAGACTCTGGGGATCCCTTCTTGTTCCTAAGGCCTTTGATCTTTTGAGGCCCTGTCAAATGCGAACTGGTCAGTGACACCGGCTTACTTTTCCTCTAGATGTTAGCAAATACTCTGAGCACCCCGACCCCTGCGCCGGTTTCGGGTCACACTTGCTCAAGGGTACTGGTTACAGATATGGGCCGAAGGCACCACCTGGATTCAAATCTCAGTGACACTGCTGCCCAGCGTGAGACCTTGGGTGAGTCCCTGTCCCTGTTTTCTCATCTGTACAGTAGGGCTAATACTGACGTCACCTCACAGGCCCGCTGGGTCATAATCCATGTGCAGTGCGAGCTGCGGTGCCTGCCACGGCTAGGCGGTCAAGTGTGCTGTCACTGTAGCTGTGAATAACTGGACGGTCTCCAAGTATACCAAGAACTCACCCTCTTTGCAGTGCCGTCTGCCTGTTACGTTCTCCTCTTTCACTGGTCGATTCCTAAGTTTTCCACAAGAACTACCTCCTCCAAGGGGTTTGTTCCCTGCTCTGGGATCCCACTGTCTCTGCGCATCCCCACCACAGTCCTGACGATCCTGGGACTGAGATCCGCCTGCCCCCCAGGGGCAGGGCAGGGGCCTGACTCCTCTCCGGTCCCCAGCATCGCCCGGCATGTGGGAGGGAGGCCTGTGGGCTCCCAGGCTGAATCAATCAATGAGACACACTCAGAGAGCAAGGCCATCTGTACTTGTGTGTACCCCACTGAGCACCTGCTGGGGTAAGAGCCTGGGTCTGGGTCTGAGTCATTCCTGGGGTTCCAGTATCACCCAGCCTGCAGCTGGGTACCTGGTTTCCCAGAGATTTCCTTCCGCATTGTCAGAAGTGAGCTTAAGGAAGCCCAGAGAAGTCAAGTACCTCTCTCGCCACCAGGCAGAGCCAAGTCCTGTGTGCCCAGGGTCCACGGAAGGTGACAGTCTTGGGGACAAGCGAGAACCCAAAGAGGTATGCAACAGGGCCCAGCACAGATCTGGCACATGGTCGGGGCTCAGGAAAGGTTACCTGACGTTGCTGGGCACCAGGGTGACCAGTGCAGAGCAAAGAGCCTCGGCAAATGCTCCTTTGCAACGCACCGGGGTGACCTGGGACAGATCACATCACATATCAGGGCTTCAGTTTCCCCTGAGGCAGAGAAAAGTGACAAGACACACCCGGCTGGACCGTTGTGAGGAGTCAGTGGGTAAGAGGCCGGGGTGGATCCCGGCACCCAATCGGGTGCCAGAGCGGCTTGCCAGGGGGGGTGGTCCCCTCTCTCCCGGAGGTGCCCGCGATCGCTGTTGCAACCAAACTCTCTTATTGCTGCTCTCCGGCTGCGTCACACGAAGGCCGTGTCCAACTGCAGCAGCCCGCTCGCCTCCCCGGCCCCCAGGGCGGCCTGGCACAGCTGCAGCGTGTCCTCGAGTGCCAGAGGCTGGGACGTCTCGATGATGGCGATGGTCTCCCCCAGCTCCGTGCACATGATGGTCTGCTGAGGCTCCGGTGGCGGGGGCGGGGCAGGAGGTGGCGATCGGGGCGGCTGCAGGGTCAGGGCCCGGGCTCGGGCGTGGACCCGCTGGTGCAGTCGCAGGCCTGCCAGGGCGTGGAACCAGCGGCCACAGGTCCCGCAGTAGTAGGGGCTCTTGTTGTACAGACCAGTGATGGGGAGGCGGGGTGCACGGGCGAAGGCCACGGGCCGCAGGTGCAGCCTCCGATGCTGCTGCAGGTTGGAGCTCTGCGTGAAGCGCTTGCCGCAGTCCAGGCACTGGTAGGGACGCGCGCCCGTGTGTGTCAGCTGGTGGCGGCTGAGGTTGGCCAGAGAAGCAAAGGTCTTGCCACACGAGTGGCACTGGAAGGGCCGCTCGCCCGTGTGCGTCCGCAGGTGGTTGCGCACGTGGACCAGCTTCTTGAAGCCCTTGCCGCACACCCCGCAGCGGTGACGCCGCTCGGGGGGCCCGTGGACGGCACGCCGGTGCCGGGAGAGCCGGGAAGCCGAGGCGAAGGACTTGGAGCACTGGGGGCAGGGCAGCTGGGCGGGCGGGGTGGGGGGCGGTGGCGGCGGGGAGGGCTCGGCCGCGGGAGCCGGAGAGGCAGAAGCCAACGCGGGGGGCGCCCCGCTCTTGCCCGCGTGGGTGCGCCGGTGGTACAGAAACTTGGTCATGTTGCTGAATGTCTTGCCGCAGCGGCAGCGATGCAAGGGGTTGGCAGTGTGTGCCCGCCGGTGAGCCACCAACGTGAGCTCTGTGCCGAAGCCGCGGCCACAGTCCACACAGAGGTAGCGGGCTTCGCCGCGGTGCAGCCGCAGGTGCTGCTCCAGCGACGCCGCTTTCTTGAAGACCTTGGAGCAAGTCGTGCACTCGTGCGTGCCGCCGACGTGCGCCCGCCCGTGAGCCAGCAGCCGGTTGGCTGAGCTGAAGCTGCGCTGGCACTGGTCGCAGTGGAAGGGGTGGGCTGCCGAGGCCGGGCCACGGGCTGCCCGCCGGTGGCGCCGGCGTGCCTCGGCTGACGTCCAGCGTGGGGGACAGTCCCCACAGCCCTGGACCCGGCCGGCTGTGGCCCTGTCGCCTCCCGGGGCATCATCACCAACCTCTGCCACCACCTCCTCTTCCTCCTCTGTCTCTTCATCGTCTTCTACCTCCTCCTCCCCTTCTTCCTCCTCGAGCCCATTGCGCTCTTCTTTCTCGAGGGAGTCAAAGTGGGTGCCCTGGTGCTCCAAGAACTCCTCGGGAGTGGCACAGAGGGTGGAGCACTCGGGACACTCGTAGGGCTCCATCTTCACTTCCACCAGAGCAGGGAGGGTAGGTGCTGGTGTTGGGGGAGGCAGAGGGGGCGGCACCGGTGGTTCCGCCGCCGCAGTGGAAAGGTGCCGGGCCTTGCGATGAGCTACCCACAGCTCAGGAGAGGGGAAGAGCTCCTGGCAGTCCCCACACTGGTACTGGATCTGGCTCGCAGACTCCCGGAGGTGGGCGTCCTGGTGGGCCAGGAGCTCACTAGGAGACAGGATGAGCTGGCTGCACTCCCCACACTGGAAAGGCCCATCCTCGGTGCCCGCCATGAGCTCTGGCTCCAGGCCAGCATCCTGGGTGGCCAGCGCCTCCTCCTCTGTGACAGCGGGCACGTGCTGCTCCTGGTGTGAGAGGACTTCCTCCAGCGTGTTGTAGAGGCTGCCGCATTCAGAGCACATGAACTGGTGGTGCTGGAAGAAAAGGGACGAGGCGAGGGCCTCCCCGGGTGTCATCTCGGTCACCTCTGTGGACATCTCCGTCATCTCTCCTAACATCGGTGTTGACATCTCCATTGCCCCTGGTAACATCTGTGCTGGCATCTCAGCCACTTCGGCCACCTCAGCTGCCACCTCTGCCATGGTGGGGAGGGAGGGGCAGTCCCTGGAGAAAAAAGGGGAGGCTGGTGAAACATTGAGAACTTGAGAGAAGCGGGGATGTCTCAGGAGCTTCCTCGCCCGTCCTGTTGCTCACCAGCCTCTGTCAGTCAGCGAGCCTGCATCCAGCGCTGATGCCTCAGTCTTCAACGAACCTGTGGTTCTGAAGCTGACCCACGCCCCATGGTGCCAGGCATCTGTGAGAGAAACAGCCTCCTTCAGTCTGGCCTCGGATGCCACCCTCCCTCCCTCCCTGGAGGGCCGGTTGCACCCTTTCTAAGAACACATCTCTTTATGCCTCTCAACGTCTGCCTGTACAGTTTCCTCACTGTGCAGCCCCGTCCCTCCTACTATATGTGTATACGTGCGCGCGCGCGCGCGTACACACACACACACACGCAGCAGTGTTCAAGAGCGCAGGCTTCTGGACCGGACCACCCTTGGCTTGAATCTGAGCTCTGCTGAGAACGTTCTCTCCTTTTCCTGTCCAGCAAACTCCTGCCCAGCATTTCCTTTGTGAAGCCTTTACTGACAACATCTCTACATCCTCAGGGTGATGTCCACTCCTTCCTCCTTCTGGTTCCTATGGTAACCTGTGCCACCTCTATCGTAGCAAACATCCTGAGTCCAGGATGCGGTCTGTGCTCCTCTCCAGACTGAGCTTGCAGGCAGGGTAGGTCTGATTCACTGTAGGGGCTGATGTCACCAACAAAACCATAGACCCAGGCCAGGGATTTTTAACTTCTGAACCTCCCTCTATGTGCCCCTATCTCTCCTTCTACCTGTGTGGACTCAACCCAGGCCTCTTCACACAGCAGGGGCTCAGAGGCACTTTAGCAAACACGACTGGCCTCCCACCCCCTGCTAATTTGCTGAATCCAATCTCCACCTTCTCGGGCTTTAACTCATCGGTTAGTACCAGAGGATAGGTGGAGCTCAGCTTACAGCCAAGCATGCAAAGTTGCTCATGTTAAGCTCCAGGACGATGTTAGTCCCTTCATCACTGATGCGGTTCCAGCACCAAGAACAATGATTAGCCCACAACATGTACTCAGTAGATATTCTGTGAATGAATAATGCTCCCTCCAGGAAGTGAGGCCATGAGAGGACTTAACTCCCCCTGCACTCATTCCACTTCTCCCAACAGACCAACTTTCCTATTAGACCGTGAATTTCCACAAGAACGCAGCCTAGCACGTGACTCTCTTTTCAGCTGATGTCCAATAAATGTTCCGTGAATAAATGATTCACCAAAGCCCAGGAGTTACTTTTCCTTAACTACACACCCCAACTCCCTCACTAATAATTGAGTCGCCAGGGCCCTGCACACAATGGCCATCCAATAACGTGTCTTCCTGGAAATAGTCAAACCCGGAGCCCAAGAGTTCAGTTCTTCCTTGTTTACAGACCCCCACTCCAAACAGAGAACTCCCATGGGGCGAGGCCCAAGGCCTGGGGTAAGGCTTACACAAAGTAGGAATCCAGTAAATGTTCTTCTAGAAGGCGGGCCCGGGTAATCTAAAATTTGGACTTTTCGTCCACATTCCTCCCTTCCCAATTTTGGGACTGTGTACTATAGATAGGGAGGGATAGGGGCTTTCTATACAGTAGATCAGTAAGTCATTCCAGGAAAGAACCCACCAGGGGCCTGCAAGTTCAACTTTTCCGCTACATATCCCATTTCACGACCGGACTTCTCAACTCCGCAGCCTGAGAGCACCCAGTAAGGGGTGGGGGCGGCGGGCTCAAGGGCAGGGTCCCGCACGCCGCCGGAGCTGAATCAATGCTCTAGGGCACGTACGAAGGAGCGCTCTCCTTCCACTCCGCGCCGCTCCCGCCCTAGCGCAGGCCCCAAGGATCTTCGTCCCTCGGTGTCCCCTCCGTTCTCCCTCCGCCCCCTCCGTACGCCCAGCGCTCTCTTTCCCCGCCCGCCCCGCGGCGCCCTCACCCGTCTCTCTCGTCTCCTGCAGCCCCCGCCGCTCTTGACACAGACCCTCTCTGCTCCAGGCGTGCGGGACCCCTCACTATCTACACCTACCATTGGGCGGTGCCCTTACCCCTGACAGCCAATCAGAGTCGGCAGCAGAGGGCACGCGCCCCGGCGCCTGCGTGTTAACGCTCAGGCGGGGCTCCGCGAGTTTCTCCACGCACACAACTGCCCTGTGGGCGGAGTCGGGCCTCAGACAAGCGCCTGCGCACTTCTCCTGGGCTGCTTTGCCAAGAATCAGAAAGTTCATAGGTGAGAAGTGGGCGTCTTTGGAAAGTGAGGGCCCATGGAGCGGACTGGGTGGCGGGAGACTTTGACAGAGGTATTATTTCATGGCTGAAGAGGGTGAGCATCTCCGAGAGCACAGCTTTGGAGCCAGACACACTTGGGATACTTACCCTCTCTGGGCCTCACTTTTAGTCCTGTATGAAATGGGCTTGACTCACCTCAAAGGCTGTTGAGGGGATTGGATGAAATCAAACACGTAAAAGCGGTCAGCACAGGGCCTGATATACCGTGAGTGCTCACTATAACCCATGTAACACGGACATAGTCCTTTCCAGTTTGTAAAACTGCTTTCCCTTCCCTCCCACTCTTCGGTTGATTTAAAGATATTCACTGGGCTTCAATAGGTGACAATTGCCCTCAGAGGGAGGGACTCTTTCAGGTTCACTACTGCAGCCCAAGTAGAGCCCGTGCTGAGCCAGTGCCAATCAGGACCCAAGTCTCCTGCCTTCCAAGGGGAGATAATTCCGAGGTCGGGGGGACCACTCCGGGTAGGGGACTTTGATCAAGGCACATGCGGACCTTGGCCTTGAGTCACCAAGTTGTGTGTGTGTGGGGGGTGCCGGCCACCGCACCCAAGGCCCCGCCTCAGGGGAGCTGCTCAGACAGGCAGCCTGGATTCCAGTTCTCTTAATAGAGTGCAACTTGTAGGTGCAGGTTAGAAGAGGGGATATCGGAAGGACCTGTGACCTTGGAGGGCAGAGATTGGAAAGTGTTGGGGAGGGCGTTTGAGACGGGGACAGGGTGTCTGACTGTAATGGGGGACCGTGATGGATGCCATCAGGAGGTGCACGATCAGGATGGAGGGGTCTATTGCAATCGGGAAGGAGGTATTAGTTTTTAACATGAAATTCAGGAAGTTCCTGATCTTGATCAGGGATATGGGGGTTTCTGTTGGATGAAGGATTTCAGTCGGGGTCATGAGATGGCACAGTTGTTATGTAGGTTCCTGGGTGCTGTTAGGAATAAGGGGCAGTCTAATGGGGGAGCGTCCAAGTCCTGATCATAAAGGGGCCTAGGCCCTGTTTGAAGCCAGGACTGTCGGGATTGTGGTCCTTTGCCATGGGCAGCTGGGAGCAGTGGTAAGGTGGGCGTCTAGGTCGTGATTAGGATGGAACTGTAGTCCATGAGATGGATTTGACATAGGGGCAACAAGGACCCGGAGGGTTAAGTCACGGGCTCACAGAAGAACCCTGCAACCGGGTACCAGTTCCAGCTCAGACGCGGAATCGCTCTCGCTTTGCGCAGGCGCAGCACTGGCGAGCTAGACGCTACGGTTGGAGGCTGGCCCGGAGGGGTGGGGCTTAGAAGCTTCACTCTGCGCTTGCGCCGAAGGGGCGTGGCGGTCGCACCTGCGCGAGTTGGGGGAAGGAGGAGGGGCGAGGTGACGCAGGCGTAATAATAGAGAAGGTGCCAGAAAGATCCAAAACAAGTGGCTGCGGCCGTCGCCCAGGAGTCGTCAGACGCCGGAACCCGGTGAGGATCCAGGGAGGCCTAGAGGGCGACTGGTGGCGGGTAGATGGAACCACTTGGGTGTTGGGGAGAGAGTGGTGCCGCCCTTGCAGGGCGAGAGAGGGTCGGGTAGGGGCAGCAGCACCTGTGTGGGGCGAAGGGCTGTTTTGGTCGGCTCCACTTGTGGGGAGCAGAGGGTCGCTTTCGGAAGGTATCATTTGGGTGGAGTCGCGGCGCTGATCGGACAGTACCACTGGCCGGAGCCAAGGGGCACGTCCGGACAGTGCTACTCAGAGTCAAAGGGCAGTTGGCATGGGGGCCCTGGGTTGGGCCCCCGCGCTTGTTCGGACCGAATCGCTTGGTCGGGTCTGGAGGCTGGTTCGGGACATACCACCTGAGGAGGGGCGTTCGGGCTGGGTCCGCCCGACTGGTGGGAGGACGAGCGGGGTCTAGCGTCTCGACCTGTTACTAGGGGACCTCGGGCGATACCATTCCTTTCTGGGGGGAAGGGGAGGCAGAGAAGGCTGGGTTGTGAAGGTAGCCCTGCCCGGCGGATCGGGGTCGGGGAGACGCACTGGCGGGGGTAGGGTCCGGGTCCCCGCGTCGCTGACCATTGCCCCCTCCCCTCTGTGTGGGTTCTAGGCCCTGGTTCTGAGCTTGTGCCGCCCCCCTCCCCTGGGTATGGCGCTGTCCGGGTTGACCCCTGCCCCGAGCTGGGAGGAGGATGAATGTCTGGACTACTACGGGATGCTGTCGCTTCACCGTATGTTCGAGGTGGTGGGCGGACAACTGACCGAGTGCGAGCTGGAGCTGCTGGCCTTCCTGCTCGACGAGGCTCCCGGCGCGGCCGGCGGTCTGGCCCGCGCCCGAAGCGGCCTGGAGCTGCTCCTGGAGCTGGAGCGCCGCGGGCAGTGCGACGAGAGCAACCTTCGGCTGCTGGGGCAACTCCTGCGCGTGCTGGCGCGCCACGACCTGCTGCCGCACCTGGCGCGCAAGCGGCGCCGTCCAGGTAAGGTGGAATGGGAGGGTGACAGACTTCCGGTGGGGACAGGGCCTTCCTCTCGCAGGGCCTCCATGGCTGCTCTGATATGGACAGCACCCTATCAGCCTGTGTCCCAACCCGCCCCGCCCCTCCTCCCAGAGTATCAAAGAGGAACACGAGAGGGAGGAGGCATGGTTTTGGGAGAGGTGAGCTTGTGGAATTTGGCCACATCAGTGATGTTTGTGGCTAGTGTTTATGGAGGTCTTATTTCATGCCAGGCACAGCAGTAAGCTCTTCGGGTGACCTATTCCCTTATGTCTTCCCAGTAATCCCATGAGGAAGTCCTGTTGGTGTCCCCACCGTACAGGGAAAACAACAGGGTTAAGAGGAGTTAAGCAGCTTGCCTACCTTTAAGAACTGAATCCTGTGTGTTGAGTGTAGGAGGTACAAGGTGTTGGGACTGACCAAGTGTTCCATGAAGCTTATATTTAGTGGGGGGGGAGGGGAGCAGCCATTAAGGCAGATAATTTATTTTTACATATGGTTATAAAAAGATTAAAGCAAAGTTAACAGAATGTAGAAAATAGTAGTTTGTAGCAAAGGCGGCCTTTCTCAGATTGGGTAAACTGCGAAGACTTTACTGAGGAAGTGATGTTTGAATGGAGGCCGTACTGCGTAGATCTCACGGGAGAAAATGCTAGGCAGAGGGAAAGACAAGCTTTCACCCTTTGGGTCAGGAATGAATTTGGTGTCATCAGAGACCAGCGTGGCAGGAGCAGAGGGGACCAACGAAGCAAGAGCAGACAGGGAGGTAAGAAGCCGCTTTACACAGGGACTTGGCGATGACACAGGTGGAAAGCGTGGGAGTCAGGATTTAGAGGTGGCTTGGCTCTGAGATGATGCCCTTAATCCTCTGAGGGAAGCACTCCTGGAGGAGCAGTCCTAAGAAGGTGAGGAACTCAAGGGTTTAAGGACAGGAGTCCCTTGTGTGTCTTGGTGTCCAGCTGTTGAGCTCTTGGCTGGGTTATTAGAGGTGCAGTGGATAGTTGGGGAGGGGGGTTGTGACCTTCCCCTGCCCAGGATGACCAGGAGAAAGGCACCACTAGAGAAGAACTGACAGTGTTCTTGGAAAAATGTATCTGGAGGTTAGGCTATAGAAGAGAAGATTTGGGGAGCCTGTTTACTCCTTGGGGCCTCCAGGAGGGCTGGGGGCAACATCACAGGGGTCCTGACCGTGACTTGGCTTACAGAGTAAAACCCTTACAGTTGGAGCTGCTAGAGACTGGGGTGGGGTGGCCCCGGGGGCGGGGGGTCATGAGTCCCTCTGTCTCCGTAGGCATCTAGCATCCACTGGGCAGGAAGCGTTTGAGAGAGAGCGGATGTCTGGGCTCCGACCTCTGGGGCACCTGGGGTCCCAGTGGAGCAGGAGTCTATCTCCAGGGGGGAATTGGAGGCTGGGCCTAGGAGGGTGCCGGACGCTCTGAATACTTCTTCCCGCTTTTCTCTCTGTGAAGTGTCTCCGGAACGTTACAACTATGGCACCTCCAGCTCTTCCTCAAAAAGGACAGAAGGCAGCCGCCGTCGCCGTCGCCAGTCAAGCAGTACCTCAAACGCCCAGCAGGGTCAGTGGGAGACAGGTGAGCCCGAGCCATGGGCACGATGGCAGCGTCCCTTTCTGCCTTTTGAACCCTGATGAACCCGTTCCGACCTGGCCCATTAAGGAAGGGGCCCAAGGGATCATTCTGTCTCCAAATTCCTTTGTGTGTGTGTGTGTGTGTGTGTGTGTGTGTGTGTTTATTCTACAAAAGCATGTGTCCAGAAGCAACGTATGGAATTGTTTGTTGTGGTTTTATAGTTCATCCGAATGACATCACATGGTGGCTATTCTTCATGTGGCTGTTTTGCTGGATCCCTTTCTGAGACTTACTCATGTCGAGGACTTTTAATTAGTGGCTTTTAATTGCCGTGCCAATTCATTTATGCTATCTCCTCTCTCCTAGTTCCTGAATTATTCAAACATAATTTCAAACATACAGAGAACTTGGAAGATGGATACAGTGAAAATGCTCGAATCTTTCACCTTGATTCAGTAACTTCAACATTTTTGTCACTTAAAATTTTTTTAATGTTTGTATATTTTTAATGTTTATTTTTGTGAAAGAGAGAGCGCGTGCATGCACGCAGGTGAGGAAGGGCCAGAGAGGGAGGGAGACACAGAATCCGAAGCAGAGTCCAGGCTCTGAACTGTCAGCACAGAGCCCAATGCGGGGCTCGAATCCACGAACCAGGAGATCATGACCTGAGCTGAAGTCGGATGCTTAACCAGCTGAGCCCCTAGGGGCCCCTGTTTATATTTGAGAGAAAGAGAGCATGGGCAGGGGAGGGGCAGGGGAGGGGCAGGGAGAGAGGGAGACGCAGAATCTGAAGCAGGCTTCAGGCTCCAAGGTGTCAGGACAGAGCCCGACTCGGGACTCGAACTCATGACCTGAGCCAAAGTCGGATGCTTAACCGACTGAGCCACACTGGTGCTTCTACATTTTGCCGCTTTTGCTTTGTGTGTGTACACGTAATTTTTTAGTTTTTAGTTGAACTCTTTGAATGGAAGTTACAGCCATTTGGACACTTTTTCTCTACGTAGACATTTCTTGAGAATAAGGAGATTGTCCTAGACCACCTCCAGTCCGTTATCACACCTGAGAAAGTAAATACTAATTCTCTGATACCCTAATGGTTCATTTTCAAATCTCCCCAAGAGCGACTCCATTCTCAGGATCCACTCATAGTTGAGTTTTCTCTGCTTTCAATTATGTCTCCTTAACTTCTTAGTCTAGAACTCAGACTTCTTCCAAACCCCGTATTTGTTTCTTTTCTTCCCATGATGTCCATTGCCTTATTGACCTGGTCAGACTCTTTGTTTTGTAGACTGTCCCGATTGTTTCGCAAGTGTCTGATAATTTCCTGCTTGGGTCATTTAACTGGTTCCTTTGTCCCCTGTGTCTCCTGTGAAGTGGGAAGCCCCCGAATACTCACACCAGGAGACAAGTGTGGCAACAGCCACTGGGCGTTGGTTATAGTTTATAACTTGAACATCACGGAAATGTGTGCGACAAGAAAAGTATAGGGTAATTTCTAGGATTAATAGTTTAGTGAGGTAAAAGTAAGGTGCAAAAAAAAAAAAAGTGGGTCAGGAAGCTTGGTTAGATTCAGGTTACATGTTTTTGGCAGGAATGCTCCTCGGTCGATGCTGCGTGCTTCGCACTGGAGCACATTGGGAATCTTAAGGTCTGGTTCTTGCTGTGAGTGGGCAAGTTTGATCACTTGTGGTGTCTGCCATATTTGTTCTTTGTAAAGGCACATTTTCCCCTTTAATGGTTAGTAAATAACCTGTGGGGTGACACTTAGGCATCGCCAGTGGGTTTAGCCTGCATTGGTGATCTCTGCTTGAACCAGTCATTACGTTGGTGTTCACAAAATGGTGATTTTCTTATTCTTTTTTTGATGTCTATTAGCTGGCAGGCAGTCTTTCAAGAGTTTTTCTGGGGCGCCTGGGTGGCTCAATTGGTTAGGCGTCCGACGCGATCTCAGCTCAGATCTTGATTTCAGGGTCGTGAGTTCAGGCCACTTGTTGGGCTCTGCACTGGGCATAAAGCTTACTTAAAAAAAAAACATTGTCTCTCTCTCATCTTGGGGGGTGGGGGAGTATCACTATGGATTCCAGTATTACTGTTTATTTACTGCATTAGAATACATTAGTCATTCTTCCTGATGTTCAGATTGACTAGCTCCTACTGTCTTTTTGATTTGCCGCCATCATTCTTGGGCTTCCTGCTCTGTGTCACTGCAAGTCATCCTGGACTCAGCTTGTACTTTTCCTTCCCCAGGCCTGGGGTCTGCTGTTTCCAGAAGCCTGGTTTCCTTTAGAGGCACTGGCATGTAGAGACCAAGACCTGGGTGCTGAGTGTGCACGTTTAGTCAACAGAGCTAGAGACTGCTTCAAAAAAAATTCCTATTTGGGGCAATTGGGTGGCTCAGTCAGTTAAGCGTCGGACTTCATCTCAGGGCATGATCTCACAGTTCATGAGTTCGAGCCCCGCATCAGGCTCTGTGCCGATGGCTCGGAGCCTGGAGCCTGCTTCAGATTCTGTGTCTCCCTCTCTCTCTGCCCCTTCCCTGCTCACTCTCGCTCTGTTTCTCGCTCTCTCAAAAAAAAAAAAAATTAATAAAATTAAAAAAATAAAAAAATTTCTATTAGTGTTTTCAATTTAAAATTAACGTTACAAGGAGTTTTCACGTTAAAAATTTTGGTTATTTTCAAAAAAATTTTAAGTTTATTTATTTTGAGAGAGAGTGAGTACAGGAAGGGCAGAGAGAGAGAGAGAAGGAGAGAGAGAGAGAGAGAGAGAGAGAGAGAATCCCAAGCGGGCTCCATGCTGTCTGTGCAGAGCCCAACATGGGGCTCGATTTCAAGAACTGTGAGATCATGACCTGAGCCGAGATCGAGTCTGATGGACGCTGAACGGACTGAGCCGCCCAGGTGCTTCTAAAAATTTTGGTTCTTAATGACATTGGGAAAATGGATTTATTTGCTTCATTTTACAGCAATCATAAAATAGCTTTGAAAGTACAACGTCAGTACCACTGCTGACTACATCTACAGAACGAAGCATACCGTTTATTTGTGGTTCTTCCTGCCCTAGGAGTATATCCCACTGAGAGTTTACAGTCAGAATGTTCTTCCAAGTTACTTGAAATAAGTCTTCGCTCATTCGTGTTACTAATTATATATATATATAGCTAGGTTCATTTGTTTCTGTTTAATTTTATGGTTGGTGTTACTTTGGTCTCTTTTTAATTTTTTGAATATGTAAAACAGTTATATGACTCAAAAACGTATGTGGGAAAGATGTTCTTAGAAGTATCATTTCCAGTGTTGTTGCCCCCACCCCCTAGTGAATAACCAATTTCATTATTTCCTATTTATCTTTAGTGTCTTATTTTATAAAAATAGCAAATATGTATACATTCTTAGTTTCTCTCTTTTCCATGTAAAATGTAGTTGGTTTAAGACACTTGTATTACACTTTGCTGTATTTCACTAAACAGGTTACTCCGGGAAATTATTCTACTTTTTGTCAGATATTTACATTGTTTTCACATTTAGCTAGTTGTAAACAATGTCCCAGTGGCTTGTTTCCTGGTGTGAGTGTGCGGGGTTTCTTCAGGGTCACATGTGGGACTGCTGGGGGTGGGGTGTGCTCTTTTAAATGATGCTAGGTTGTACTTACTGCTTATCTTTTTTTTGCTTGTTTATTTTATTTATCTTGAGAGCAAGAGAACACAAGTGAGCGGGGCAGGGGTCGGGGGGTGGCGGCGGGGGGAGAGAATCCCAAGCAGGCTTCACATGGTCATTGCAGAGCCCAGGGCAGGGCTCGAACTCACGAACTGTGAGATCATGACCTGAGTGGAGTCGGATGCTTGGGGCGCCTGGGTGGCTCAGATGGTTAAGCATCCTGCTTCGGCTCAGGTCGTGATCTTGCAGTTTGTGAGTTCCAGCCCTGTGTCAGGGTCAGACCCTGGAGTCGGCTTCAGATTCTGCGTCTCCCTCCCTCTTTGCCCTTCCCCTGCTCACATTCTATCTCTTTTTCGAGAATGAATAAATAAACATTAAAAAAAAAAAAAAGAGTCGATGCTTAACTTAGCTACCCGGGTGCCCCAACTGCCCATCTCATGCACAGGGCTGTCGAGGCCCAGGAAGCAGAGGGGCTCACCCAGCGTCTTCCTGGCATGGAGACCAGCCTTGAGCTGTTCTCTAGCAGCTGCCTCAGTGCTCTGTTATCCTGGTCTTCAGCATGCTGTCTTTCCCTCACCAGGTTCCCCACCGACCAAGCGGCAGCGGCGGAGCCGGGGCCGGCCCAGCGGCGGCGCCCGGCGGCGGCGGAGAGGGGCCCCGGCCACCCCCCCGCAGCAGCAGGAGCCAGCCAGACCTGCCTCTGAAGGCAAAGTGACCTGTGGTAGGTGTCTGTGGGCCTCGGCGAGTGCAGGCACGGAGCCGTGGCAGGCTGCACGGAGGGTGGGAGAGCCGGGCACTCGTCTGGAGTGTGGTACACCTAGTGGGTAGGCAGCGGCTTCTGTCCATCTGGACTCGATGTCTCTTCTGTTACTGTCTTGCCTGCTTACATCTTGTCCGTGGCTGGAAGATCACATGTGCGATCTTCTCCAGGAAGCCTGTACAGACCACTCCATGCTCTCCATTTCATTTGCTTTTCCAGTAAATGTTTTCACGGGTTTTTGTGTTCTACAGTCTTTTCTTTGGTACAGTCTTTGCAGTGGTACAAATACCGCACGGGCAGAATGAGGATCCTGGGACAGGCTGCCAGGTTCACCTCTTGGCCTTGGCACTTACATAGGCTGTCTGACCTTGGGCAGGTGACTGAGCCCTTTTGTGTAAGATGAGGCCCATAATGGTGATTTCCAAGTCGGGTTGTGGCAAGAGAAAATGAGTAATACGTTCGTTCGCAACAGGGCCTGGCCTGGGGCCCACGCCATGCGCTACTTACCAGTTTGTGCCTCTTCTTGCCGTTCCTGTGCAGCGTGCTTGGGACAGGAATAGCAGTGAGGTCCCTGCCCTTGGGGAGGCGACCTTCTAGTAGGGTGACAGACCAGTGAAACTGAAGCTCGCTTCGGATGGTGCCGTGAACAGAGGGTGGGGAGTGGGTGGAGGAGCCCGGCTGGAGCCTGGCAGGCCTCGGAGTAGATGGGAGTTGGGGTTTTGTTCCGAACATACAGTGAGCATGACATAGGGTTTTCAGCAGAGGATTGAGGTGATCTGACCCCTGGTTTTGACGGGACTCTGACTCCCATCTGGAAGATCAGTTAATAAACGAGTTATGATTTATAAAGAGCTTGGACCTGTGCTGAGCCTATAGCGTGTGCTCTGCCAGGGATGTGTTGAGTAACTTGAACAAAAGGGAAGCGGGGAATCTGGTAAAGAGGCTGCACTGCCCAAGCAGGGGCGGGGGGAGGGCGACAAAGGTCTGGGGAAGTTCTGTTGCGGAGTAGGGGTGCACGAACAAGGCTGCCTGGGCTGCAGGTGTGCTGGGACGGGTGGGGGGGATGTGGCCATGGAGATGCCTGCTTAGACCTTGCCTTCGAGAAGGTCTCCCTGGTCCTAAAAGGAGTAGCAGGTGCGGGTGGGCCCGCTCTGTCTCACGGGGCCCGCACCACTCTGGTTCCTTCTCCCCTGAGCGTCAAGTGAGGCTGCAGATACCTGTGCCGAGTGCCGCCAGGAGGAACAGACCAATGGAGCCAGCCAGTGCCCTCCAACAGCCCCCAGCTTGTGGGGGTGGCTGCCCTGTGTGACTGTCCCCAGAGGCAGGCAGTAATTACCAGAGCCACCGGGGTTGGCCGAGGGCGTCACTGCCTCCTGGGGAGCCTGCAGAGCTGAGGCTGGGGAAGGGTCTCGGCCGACAGAAGCTTCAGGTCTCTTCCCGGAGGGCAGGGCTGCGGTGGGGAGGTGCCTACCTAGGGTGTGGCTGGGAGGACTGGAAGCAGGTCTGACTGCTGACTCATTGGGCAGGGTGGGGGTGGAGGGAGGCTCTCCCCAGTAGGGCCCTGGTGCTTCCCTCTGGGAAAGCTGGGGTGGCTCACCTGTTTTTTTTTTTTAAATTTTTTAAATGTTTGTTTATATTTGAGAGAGAGGGAGAGTGAGACAGAGCATGAGTGGGGGAAGGGCCAAGAGGGAGAGGGAGACACAGAATAGAAGCAGGGTCCAGGCTCCGAGCTGTCAGCACAGAGCCTGACATGGGGCTCAAACCCACGAGCTGTGAGATCATGACCTGAGCTAAAGTTGGACGCCTTAACCCAGGCGCCCCCGAGATGGCTCACCTTTAACAAGGCCCAGTGCCAAGAGTGGAAGGAGGGTCCTCCAGACCCGAGTGACCTGCCGTTCTTGCCCCTTCCTGGTGTGTGACATCTGTGGGGGTTAAGCCCTAGTCAGCTGCTCTCCCCAGAGGAGTAGAACTAGACTAATCTCTCGGTTTCCCCCGGGGAAGGACATCTGGAGTACCCTAAGCTTGGGCGCTATGCTGGGCAGGCTACTCACCTGGCCCTGAATTTTCAAGGCAGCGCTGAGGTAGGGGTGACAGCCCCCACCGTGCAGAGTGGCAGCGTCAGTTCCTTCTCTTATCCCATGTGTGTTCTCAGAGCACTTACTGCGCACTGGGCACAGCAGGGATGGGAGGCACTTGTGCTCACAGGGTGCGTGGTTTGGTGGGAGGAGAAAGCCAAGCGGCAGAAACTTCAGGTGGCAGCTGAGAGGAGAAGGCAAGGCAAGAGGTGGGAAGTGATGGAAAATGCAGTTTAAGATGCATGTTCAAGGTAGGGTGGTCTCAGAAGCTCCCTTGGAAAAGACAGAGTGAACGTGTAGATGGCTGGGGAAGAGGGTTAGATACGGGACAGCAGGTGCCAAAGTCTGAGTGAGCTGGTGGTGATGGAGGCGTGGCGAGGAATCTGGCGAGGCTGGAGTCAGGGGAACATGGGGAGACGGCTGGGAGGTGGTGGGGCCCATCCTGCGGGGCCAGCAGCCATGGGCCAGGGCTCTTGTTAAATTTTTTTAACTAATTTTTTTAAAGAACGTTGTAATGTTTATTGGTTTGTTTACTAATTTTTTTAACGTTTATTTTTGAGCAAGAGACCGAAACATGAGTGGGGGACGAACAGAGAGAGGGAGACACAGAATCTGAAGCAGGCTTCAGGCTCTGAACTGTCAGCTCAGCGGCCCTGTCCGTACGATGAGCAGTTGGGGCGCCTGGGTGGCTCAATTAAGCATCTGACTCTTTTTTCTTTTTCTTTTTTTTAACGCTTATTCATTCATACTTGAGAGAGAGGCACGTGTGTGTGAGCAGGGGAAGGGCAGAGAGAGAGGAAACACAAAATCTGAAGCAGGCTCCAGGGTCTGAGCCTGAGGGCTCGAACTCACGAACTGCAAGATCATGACTTGAGCTGAAATCAAACTCTTAACCAACTGAGCCAACCAACTCAGGAACCGTGAGATCGTGCCCTGAGCCGAAGTCAGACGTTCAACCAACTGAGTTACCCAGGTGCCCCTCATTTCTTTAAATGATGGGAAGCAACCAGAGGATTTGAATGACAGGATGAGCTTTGCTTTTTCCCGTTTTCCGTGGAGAAGGTACAAGGGCAGATTCACCAGCGTGGTGAACCTTGGCCCGCCTTCCCCTGATTTCAGCAGCTGTCAACTCGTGGTTGATCTTGCTGCATCATCCGTGTTGTTTTGGACTCAATTTCAGGTGTCTTGTTATTTCATCTGTAGATTTTCTGCTGCGCACCTCTGAAAGATCAGAATTCTTTTCTTTCTTTCTTTCTTTCTTTCTTTCTTTCTTTCTTTCTTTCTTTCTTTCTTTCTTTCTTTTTCTTTCTTCCTTCCTTTCTTCCTTCCTTTTTCTTTCTTTCTCTTTCTTTCTGTCTCTTTCTGATTTTTTTTAATGTTTATTTATATTTGAGAGAGAAAGAGACAAGGTGGTAGGGGGCAGAGAGAGAGGGAGACACAGAATCGGAAGCAGGCTCCAGGCTCGGAGCTGTCAGCACAGAGCCTGACGCGGAGCTTGAACCCACGAACTGTGAGATCATGACCTGAGCTGAAGTCGGCTGCTTAACCGACAGCCACCCAGGCGCCCCAGGAATTCTTACAAAAAAAAAAAAAAAAAGCAAACAAAACCACACCAAAAAAAAAAAAAAAGAACAGTTCCTTACTATCAAATGTCTAATTAGTGCCCTAAGATCAGTTGGCTCATGAGTGCTGGCTCTCCTAAACCTCTCCTGATCTCCGAGATTTCCCTGTCTTGCCGTTTTTCTCTCCCTCGTCACCCTGGTTTTGTGGTTGTTGAAAGTAGTTGTTCTGTAGGTTCCTAAAGGCTGGAGTTTGCCAATTGCATCCTGCAGTAGAGTGGATTGAATATGTTCCCCTCTTGTCTGTATTTCCTGAAAAGTGGTGGTCAGGTCTGGAGAGGCCCAGTCAGGTTCTGGTTTGAGGTTCTGTTGTATTTTCAGGCTCGCTTCCCGGGTGGCATTGCGGCCTTCCATCCTTCCATCGGGAAGCAGGTAGTGACTGCCGTCGGGTCAGGGGCAGCCTCTCCTTATCGTTCAGTAGAATCTTGACGTTTGACACGTCTCGGAGAAGAGACTAAAGCAAGGGATGGGGTGCCACTGTGTCGAGAGGAGGATGGTGCTGGCGCTGGAGCCCAGGCCTCCGGAGGTGACCACACCCCTCCGCACCTCCAGGGTCTCCTTCGTGTAAAACCAGCACCTGCTGGTTTTCTGTCCGAGCTCTCTGGCTGCCTCTCCCTTGTGCTGTGCCTTCCGTGGTCCCCGGTTGGGAGTCCCCTCCCAATTCCCCCTGCCTCTCATTCTGCCCCAGAAGGGAGGGGCGGGGGGGGGCGGGTATGAGAGGGTGCTGGGGCCCACCTGAGTGCCGGAAGCCAGAGCAGCTCTGCTCACTAAGACACTGTAGCCACAGCCTCTGCCCTGGGGGCAGGGAGCCTCTGCACAGCTGCCCTGATGGAGAGGGACTGTGGTCGGAGGAAGCGAATCGGCCAGCCCCCAGCCCTGGCCGCACGGGCGGCCTTGCTCCTCAGTGGCGCACCTGGGCCGGGCTGTCCGCTTCTCTGCACGTCTGCTGCTTCTGTGCTGGCCCTGCCACCTTTGGCCTTCCGCGACTCCCGCCCTGGCTCTGCTCCTGACCGCCCTGCCGCTTCCGCAGTGCAGCTGGAGTCGTGTCGGCGTGTGGTCACGTCCTTCCTGAGGCCCTCGGAGGGCTCATCATGTGCCAGGCACTGGCCTCCGCTCTTGACTTTCATCCAGCTGTGTCGTCCCCAAAGTGGCCCCATGAGAGCAGAGCAGGTGCCCGTGTTTGGAGGCCCTGGAGGTGCTGAGGGGTGTGGTCACCTTGGGAGGCTCCGGACCCCCTGCCCCACCCGGCTCGGCCCCGCCCCTCCAGTGGGGCCCCAGTGCCCTCTCGTCCTCAGGGTCCTGCGGCTCTGGCCCCCGGCCTGTGAACACTTCAAGTGCATTTCCTGCTTCCCAACTTGGCGTGCGGGCCAGGCCGTATTCCAGGAATGCTGCTCTTCACTCTCCTGCTTCTGTCTCTCCATCTACTTATTCTTCACATTTTACTTCCAGTGTCATTTCCTAGAGAAGGTCTGTCTGATCATTGCAATCTAAATTATATCTCGCTGTCTCTAATTTTCTCTCGTGGCCCTCGGGATGTCTTTTAATTCCAGGTTTCTGTGTGTTGTTGTGTGAGTGGCAGCAAACAGGACAGGGGTAGTTAAGAGCTCAGGCTCTGGAGCCAGGCACCTGGGTTGGAATTCCAGCCCTTGCCATTTCCTGTCTGTGTGGCCTTAGGCAGGTGACTCATCCTCTGTGCCTCAGTTTCCCCATCTACAGAAAGGAGGTAATAGCACTACAGTATGAGGTTGCAGGGATAATCAGAGTGTTAATAAGTGTGACACGTGTGTGCCAGGCTGTGGTAACTACCATGTATGTGTCAGCTGTTGCCCTTCAGTCATTTCGGTGAGGACTTAAGGAGAAACCGAGCTCGGTGCCCATGATTCAGGGCCAGGGACGGACGGGTGGCTCATGTAGGTCCTCTTTTCCTCGTGGAGGCTCCTTGTTCTCTTTCTCTATGTTCCCGACCCGAGGTTGGACTGTGGTCTGGTGAAGGATTTCCTCATTTGACAGTGGGGATGAGGAAAGTGCTGTGGGGATTTGGGACCCATGGTTGGGAGAGCCCTTGGGTAGGGCCTGGCCCAGGAGAGGTGCTTCCTAAACCAGGGCTCCATATCTTCCACGTCCACTTGGGGCGGGGCATGCACGTCACCCCAGCATTCCTGGTACTTTGTAAATGTATCTGTTGAACGGAAGAATGGATGGGACACACACTAGTCTGTTCTGGTCCTGTCGTCCTTCCGCCCACCATGTTGGGGAGGCAGGCTCTGGGTGAACGGTTTCTGCCCCAGGTTGAGTGCCGATCTGTGCTGAGGTGAAAGGCGATCTGGGAGGGTTTCACCTGCACGGGGCATGTGGTTCTGTGGGCTGGGCCTTGGTGGGCGAGTGGGTGTTGTGGGGTAGAGGAGGTGGACGGGTCATTGTGTGAGTAAGGCTTGTGCTGGGGGCACGGCCCTTGTGCCTGGAGGGCAGGGCATAGGGGAATGCAGCGGGGACCGGAGGAGCAGATGAGGCCCCAAGCGAGAGAGGGCCAGGCCTGGGCAGGGGTTGTGGGGTAGAGAGGTGGGTGTCGAAATCGCAGTTCCTGTTTCTGGGTGCCTTCTGTGTCCTAGGCCCTGGGGCAAGTGCTTCACAAGTCGCTGTATTTAACCCTCACCACCGCACCATGCGGCAGGGACCTCTTGTTTGTCTGTTTATGTTTTTCAGATGGGGAAACTGAGGCTCAGAGAGGTGAGGTCACATGCCCAAGGCCCCACAGCTAGAGAGTGGCAGAGCCGGGACTCGCCTCAAGGTCTGTCGGACTCCGCCACCTGGCTCTGTGCCTCTGCCACTGAGCTGCCCTGTGTGGCCTTAGACAGGTGCTGCTCCTTCCAGTCCCCTGCTCCCGCCCCCAGTGACTGAGGGCATGGTCAGACACTCACGGGAGGCAAGGATGTGGGCCCAGAGGTCTTAGTTGGTTCTTAGGTGGAGGGAGCTGGGTCTGAGTGCTGTGGGAAGTCCTAGGGACCAAGGCCAGGTAGGTTTCCTTGGGCCTCCAGCTGAGTGGGTAAGGTTCCCCTCCAGGCTGAAAGCGGAAGGGTTTGGGGTTTGGGATTTGGGATGGGAGGAGGAAGGGGGTGGTACTGAGGAGTCATCTGGGCGAGAAGAGACCTGTCTTCCACCTTGTGCTCTGTGGCTGACACTGTGAAAGGTGAAGGGAGTTGGGGGCATGGCCCTTCCCCTTCCAGAGCTTCAGTTTCCTCATCTGTCGGTGGGTTGGCAGCCCTTCGGCTGACCCCGCCCCATGGCCCAGCCTATTGGAGCTTCTGGCGGCCGCTGTTCTCAGGGCACCGAGAGTAAGTCAGGCACGCCTTACTCTGCTAGCTAGTTCTTTTCCATCCATTGCTCTCTTTTTAATCCTTTTAACAGTCTTTGAGAGTCGGAATTCCCTGTTCAGGTAAGAACCTGGGCTCGGAGAGGTTGTGACTTGTTCAGGTCGCACAGCTGGTGCCTGAAGACTCCTGGGTTAGAATCGTCTCCGTTGACCCGAAGCTGTCCTCTGGGGCACAGGAGGCTCAGTGACCTCTGTGGGGGGCTGCCGCTCCCTGGCTAGGGGACCGTGGGCAAATCGCTTCACTTCTCTTTGCCTCCATTTGCTTACCTGTAAATTGGGGTGACGGCAGGGCCTGCCTCATGGTGTGTTTTCAGATTAAATGAGCTTGTAGTGCTTGTTGTCTTTTCCAGCTCCCAGCTGATCCTCAGGGCAGCCGGTGTTGTGTGGGGGGGAGGTTCTGTTAGTGGCCTGAGTCACGGGTGGGAGTTCACTAATCCCGCAGGGAGGTGACATGCCTGAGGTCACATTTACAGGGACAGTGTGGGAAGTCCCAGGTCCTGTGCCCTGCGCGGAGCTGCCGCCTCATTGGGCAGATGTGGGCAGGGTTCTGAGCAACAGCAGCTGCGTTCAGGCTGGCCTAAGCACAGAGGCTGAAAATCCAGGGGTCCGGGGCTCGTGTGGGGAACTCCGTTTCTTCCTCTCTTTCGGTGACCCTGAGTAGGCTTCGTGTTCTCTCCCCTCCCGGTGGCAGCGCGGCCCCCGGCAGCCCCGGGCTTGTAGCCTCTGAGGGAAGAGAGCGCCTGCTGCCGGCAGAGCCAGCCCATTTCCGACCAGAAGACTCCTGGGTGGTGCTCACTGGGTGGGTGGGTGCTGGAGATGTGGCTGGCCCCCCAGGAGTCTCCCTGAGGGCAGGAGGTGGTGAGGCCGGTTGTCTCAAGGCAGGTCCATTAGTCCATGTGTTGGTTCTTTCACGAATATACGTTGAGCACCCACCGTGGGCCACAGGGCTGCACAAGTGAATGAAACAGTCCATTCAGGGGGCTCCTGGGGGGAGACAGGTGGTGAGCATGACTGTGTAAGGGGAGAGCGGAGAGGAGGTTAGAAAGTGCTAGGTGCCTTGGGAAGGAATGGAGCAGGGTCTGGGAGACTGGGCATGTTGGGCACCAGGGTGGTGGTGGTAAAGTTTTAAATAGGTTAGAGGCGGCCTCGCTGGGAAGGTGGCATTTGAAGGAGGTGAGGGAGCAAGTCCTGTGAAGATGGGCAGAGCATCTCCAGCCGAAGGAGAGGCAGGGCTGGGCCTGGTGGGTGGGGGTGCAGCAGGGTGCTGAGGCTGGAGCAGGGCACGTGAGGGGGGAGGGGGTCGCCAGGTCAGAGGCCAGGCCACAGGAGGGAAGCCATGTGAGGGTGTCACCCATACTTGGGTGTGGTTACCAGAAGGGGGAAGGATGTGGGGAGGTGCAGTGCAACCCATGGGGGGGGGTGGGAGGAGCCTGTCGGAGGAGGCTCGACTGTGGGAGGAAGGGTTGCGGTCTCCCCGGTCCCATCGTGCAGTGTGTCGTGTGTGGGCTCCTCCCTGACCGGTCCCTCCTTCCTCCGCAGACATCCGGCTCAGGGTGCGAGCAGAGTACTGTGAGCACGGGCCTGCCTTGGAGCAGGGCGTGGCATCCCGGCGACCCCAGGCGCTGGCCCGGCAGCTGGACGTGTTTGGGCAGGCCACCGCAGTGCTGCGCTCCCGGGACCTGGGCTCCGTGGTGTGCGACATCAAGTTCTCGGAGCTCTCCTATCTGGACGCGTTCTGGGGTGATTACCTGAGTGGCGCCCTGCTGCAGGCCCTGCGGGGCGTGTTCCTGACTGAGGCCCTTCGTGAGGCCGTGGGCCGGGAGGCTGTCCGCCTGCTGGTCAGTGTGGACGAGGCCGACTATGAGGCTGGCCGGCGCCGCCTGCTGCTGATGGAGGAGGAGGGAGGACGGCGCCCGACCGAGGCCTCCTGATCCTGGACCTGGCAGAACTGAACCCACCTCCTAGTCTCCGGGCCACTTTCTCCCCCGGAGGACATCCATCTCTGCCCCTAGAGGACTGTCACTGAAGCAGCAGCTCTGAGGACTGGGACACGTGGCCTGGCCCCTTGACAGCCTCTCCCACAGGATGTGGGCTCTGAGGCCTAAACCACTTCCACCTGAGTTTTCTTCCCAGCCTTCCCCCTGCCCTACCCCCAGGTGTATTCCCTCAGCTTCAGGAGGCTGGGGGCACAGGCATGCAGATTGGAAAGGGAGGGAGGCATACCTACACAGTCACCAAAGGCCCCCTGCACACCATGTCCCTGACCCTGGGCTTTGTGCACACGTGCTCACTGCCCCCTCTGGAATCTCCCCTGGCTGCCCTGGCCTGCTCTACACATGTCTTTGGCCCAAGGGCTTCTCTCTCAGGATCTCTGATTTTACTGCCCCCAACCCTGGACTCCAGCTATGCTGGGCCCTGGGGCTAGGGTGCACACGGGGCCTGCTCACCTTGCCCTCACATATCTACAGCCGGCCAGGGCTCTGCCCAGCTTCCATACACAGACCTGGCTCTCCACATTCTCCTCCCCAGAGTTGGCCACAGACTGGCACGTGGACCTGCACCTGGCGTGTCACACCACAGTGCAGCAGCGTTAGACCCAAGTGTGGTGTTGCCTATGGGGCCAGGATCAGAAACCATCTTCTAAGAAAGGGCAGGCAAAGGCTTGGGGCTGATGGGAAAGGCCTTTTACAAATGGCGCCAATAAAACTGCCCTGGATCGGGGCTTAGGGTGGGCATCGAGGCTCCCTAGGACTCTTTCTTTATGGGCTGGAGGAAGGAGCTGATGAGGGCCTGTGCCCAGTACCCATCCTGGAGTTCCTGGCCCAGTATCAAGCTGGAGGAGGGGCAGGATGCTGGAGTATCCTCTGCCGCTGCTGCCGTAGGCTTGTCCACCTCTCTGCGCCTCAGTTTCCTTATCTGCCAAAGGAGATACTGCCTTGGGGTCATAACCTGTCCCAATCCTGTTTGCGCATGCTTGGCTCTTGAGTGTTCCTGGGAGTACTACGGTGGTTTTATTCACTGAGGTGGGCTAGCTATTTAGCCCAAAGCTTTGGAAAGCGAACGGATCAGGAGTTACAGCTCTCTGCCTGGAAGCTCTGTCCAGATGGCGCCTTGCGCCTTCTGGAGAGTCCTCCTAAATCTGGACCTGCATTCTTCCTCCTGAGGCCCAGCACTTCTTCCTGCTGCCTTGTGGCACCAAGAGGTTGTGGCCTCCTGTTCTTTCCCCACCCCTTGTTTAAGGGCTTAGGAACTCAGGTTTCTTAATACCCGATGTTTTCCTTCCTGTGTGGGAAGGGAACCAGGTATGGGGGTGTGGTGAGAGGGGGTGGGCAGGGACTGCTGACATTTCCTGGGGGAAGGGGCGCTCCTGTCCACATGTGGGAACCTGGACCCCTGGCCTCCGTTGGTGTGTAGGAACGGAGTGGCAAATCTAGGCGCCGAGTCCTGTCCAGGAGTCAATACCTGGTCTAGCTAGTTTCTGTGTGACTTTAAACTATCATACCTCTGTCCTCTCTGGGAGGGAGCTAAGGTCTGCTGGACGCCCACTCAAGATCTATTTAGCTGGTGTGAAGTAGGGATTTTTACCCCCATTTAAAAGTTTATTTTTGAGAGTGTGAGTGGGGGAGGGGCAGAGAGAGGAGAGGGACAGGGGATCCTAAGTGGGTTCTGCGCTGACAGCAGCGCCCCCGCCGCCCACACGGGGCTTGAACGAACTGTGAGATCATGACCCGAGCAGAATTCTGACGCTCAACCGACTGGGCCACCCAGGCGCCCATTTACCCCCCGTTTTGACAGCACACGGGCTTCAGAGAGGGGGATGTGCCTTGCCTAGGGGATAGTGGAGGGCAGGTTGGGGAGGCAGGTGGAGGGATTTCCACGCTCCTTCTCCTTCCCTCCAGTTCGGGGACTCTCCTTGGTCTGGGCGGGAGTAGATTGTCCCGGGGGTTTGGGGCTTTCTGTACTTGGGAGTGGGAGCTGCATACCGGTCCTGCCTCTGCTGGGCCAAATCGCGGCGTGCCTCTCCATCAGGCTTTGAAGCCTGTCTCTCCGCCCCTTATGAATGAGGGGCCCCGCCTCCTAGCTGGAAGAGATTCAGGCCGAGTCCACGCGTCAGTTCCGCGGCCCAGGCCCTGCCCGTGCTCCTCCCCTCCCGGTTCTTCAGGCCCCTCCCACCCCACCCACTTCAGCCGGAGGTCCGCCCCCTTCGCTGGCACGCGCGTGCCCGAGGTAGGGACGCCTAACCGCGAGGCCGCTGGGGCCCGCGCAGGCGCAGTGCATGCAGGGGCCGGCGGTGGCGGGAACCTTAAGACGTCTCGCGCCTCCGGAGGCTCTCCGAGCGCGTCCGCTGTGGAGCTCGCCTGGACTTGCCAGAGCCCGCGCCGGGCACCGGCGGTGACCGACACCCCCCCGAGGCCCAGAAGTGAGTCCGATCCAGTCCATGAAGACAATCCAGGGAGATCAAAGAGCTTCAGGAGTCCCCATGGGGCAGGGCACGGACGGGCTGCGGCCGGTGAGATAGGGGCCTGTGGGAGCTCAGAGGAAGGCAGGCTATGGTTTCACCGACGAGAGCCTGGAGCTGGCTCTTGTAGGATGAGTAGGAGTTCAACCGAATGACAGAGAGCATTCCAGCACAGAGAAGAGGCCCCGTGAAGGCCTTTAGGGAACATTCCTGAATGGGATGTAGAGAGACAGATGGACAGAGTCAGAGGTAAGTGGCTGTGCAGAGTCAGCCGCCCCCTCATTTGCACAGCGGCCATCTGCTCCCCCAGGCTGGCGACCCATGTCAATTACAGTGCAAGCTGGTCACGTGAGGCGGGCCCCATGTGCCTGCGGCGTGGCGGTGCGCGCGCGTCCCCGGCCCTGCGCCGGCCTCCTCCGGGGCCCCAGACAGCGACAGCGCTCTGGCGGGGCGCCGGCTTGGGGAACTGCAGTTCTGGTGGGCAAGCCACCCCGGGCCACCGCGGGCCACAGCCAGAGCGGGCAGTGACCGAAGGAGCAGCAGAGGCTGGGGGAACCCAGAGGGCACCGAGAGGAGGGCCCCAGGAAGGCCTCATGGATTGGACCCCGGCTCATTCTGTTAACAGTGACCACCAGCCTGAGACATTTCAACTGTGAAAGATAACGTA
>CM053563.1:11000634-11089717 GCA_028646485.1 Cryptoprocta ferox | reverse complement strand
TTCCTTACTTTTTTTTTTTTTTTTTTTTTTTTTTGCTAGTTTTATGTCACTCAGTGATGTAGTTTTCTCTCTCCTTGCACTTGATATAAAATGGAATCGTACAATATGTTTTCTGTGGTGTCTGATTTCTTGTGCTCAGTGTTGTTTGTGAAGTTCTTCCACGTGTTTGCAGTTGGCTCAGTTTTATGAACATCCCACAAATAAGTACTTCATGCGTTGCACTGTTGATGGACATTCAGGTTATTTCCAGTTTGGGGCTGTTACGGATAATGCTGCTGTGAACATTCGTGTGCGTGGTTTTTGGAGAACTCATGCTTACATTTCTGTGGGGACATACCTGGAAGTGGAACTGCTGGACATGGGTATGTTCAGGTGTGGTAGATAACTGCCCATATGAGTTTCCTACGGCTGATGTAATAAATTGCCACACATTCGGTGGCTTAATACAACAGAAATGTATTCTCTCTAGTTCTGGAGGCCTGAGGTCTAAAATCATTTTCACAGGACTGAAGTCAAAGTGTCAGCAGACCCATAGTCCCTCCAGAGGCTCTAGGGAGGAATTTGCTTTTTGGCTCTTCCAACTTCTGGTGGCTGCCAGTATCCCTTGGCTTGTGGCCACATCACTCCAGTCTCTGCCTCTGTGGTCACACTGCCTCTTCCGTCTGTGTCACATCTCCCACAACCTCCCTCTTACAAGGATCCATGTGACGGCATTTAGGGACCACCCAAATAATCCAGGGTAACGCCTCATCTCAAAGTCCTTACTTGACCACACCTGCAGTCTTTTTGTCACGTATAACATTCACAGATTCCAGGGATTAAGCTGTGGACACCTTCTTCTGGGGACATTTTGCAGCCTACCGTATCGCCAAGCTATTTTTCTAAAGTGCTTGTGCCAGTTTACTCTCCCACCAGCACGGAATGAGAGTTCTCTTTGCGTCCTCTCTCTCTCCCTCTCTCTCTCTCTGTCTCTTAAAGTTTATTTATTTTGAGAGAGAGAGGGAGAGAGAGAGAGAAAGTGAATCCCAGGCAGGCTCTGTATTGTCAGTGCAGAGCCTGATGCAGGGCTTGATCTCATGAACTGTGAGATCACGACCTCAGCTGAAATCGAGTTTGATGCTTAACTGACTGAGCCACCCAGGCACCCCTGTCTTCGCATCCTCTCTTTACTCATCCTCGCCGTCACTTGGTATTGTCAGACACTTAAATTTTGCGAATCTGATGAATGTGTGGTATCCTTGTGGTATCATTCTCCCTGATGACTAATTTCTGCTCATTCTTGAATGAGGAGTAGGAAGTCTTGTGGGGGGGATAGAATGGGCAAGGGTATTCCAGACAGGTGGAAAAGCACGTATGAGCTCTCAGGGAACACGTGTTTAAGTTGAATAAGAGGTCTTTTGTAAGGCACTAGGTTATTAAAAGAGAGTGCAGAGAAATAAATGCAACAAAGTCAAAGAAGGTGGCCCGATGTGGGGCTCTGGCTGGGCAGGGAAGGGAGAGAAACCGGGCGGGGGGGGGGGGTCTGGCCAGCTGGCACCGAGCCAAACAGAGGGATCGGGGGAGTGGAGCTCTCCGTGAGTTGACGCTGCAGGCGTGATGGCAGCAGGGGCCTGCGGGCCTGGAAGGCAGGTGCCGGGATCAGATGCAAGATCCTGGATTCCGAGCATGGAAAACAGTACCGGGTGGCGGTTAAAACCAGGGCTTTTAAGTTTGGGATCCAGAGAGTCCTGGGTGTTGGCATCTCCCTCGACCTCTTGACCCTGCCACTTTACTAAATGTCACCCAGGACTCTGCTCCTTTCCAGACTCCCCCCTGCCCCCGAGTTTACCAGTGTAGCCTTCTGTTGTAGCTGCTACAGGATTGGTCAGATCCAACCCCTCCCTTGACAAGCTCTGGCTTAGTGGGGGATATGATCACTTAGTGGGGGCATCTCAAAGGGACATAGAAGGGGCTGTGGGAGCTCAGATGAGGCAGACACTGACTCTAATCTGGCCTCACAGAACTTGGGCTTCCTTGAGGCTTTTGCCTTCAGGCTCTACTACTTCCGCATTGCCGTCTCTCGGCTCTCTGGTCACTTGCCCTCCTTCCTGAAGACTCTAGCACCTCCTCACCGACCATATCTCTACCCAAGCCACCGTCCTGCTGGGATGCTTAACCTCTCTGTGATGACCCATCCTTCCAGTTATTTAGCCTCTTGGTCTCTTTCCACCCCACCTCTGCTGACCTTCATCCCACTCCAGCCATTTACTTCCGTGACCACACCTTGGCCTTAGTCACTACCTGGAAGTGCAGTGCACTTGCTGAGCATTTATCCCACATGCCAGGCCCGGTGCCAGGTGGTTTACATGTGTTTACCTCTCATGAAAACCTGTAAGGTTGCTATTGGTAGCCTCATTTTAAAGGTGAGGATACACACTCAGGAAGGTGAAGTCACCTCCCTGGCTGACCCATAGTGAAGTGGCAGGGCTAGGATGCTAACACAGGACTCTCTGGGGCCCCAATTTATGTATTTATTTTTAAAATTTTTAATGTTTTTATTTATTTTTGAGAGAGAGAGAGAGAGAGACAGAGACAGCGTGAGCAGGGAAGGGTCAGAGAGAGAGAGAGGGAGACACAGAATCCGAAGGCAGGCTCCAGGCTCTGAGCTAGCTGTCAGCACAGAGCCTGATGCGGGGCTCGAACTCACGAACCGTAAGATCATGACCTGAGCCGAAGTCAGACGCTCAACCGACTGAGCCACCCAGGCACCCCTCTGGGTCCCCAATTTAAAAGCCCTGGTTTTAGGGGTGCCTGGCCGGCTCAGTTGGTAGAGCATGTGACTCTTGATTTCAGGGTTGTAAGTTGAAGCCCCATGTTGGGTGTGGGGATTACTTAAAAAAATAATATCTTTAAAACAAAACAAAAAGCCCTGGTTTTAACCGCCACCCGGTACTGTTTTCCATGCTCGGAATCCAGGATCTTGCATCTGATCCCGGCACCTGCCTTCCAGGCCCGCAGGCCCCTGCTGCCATCACACCTGCAGCGTCAATTCACAGAGAGCTCCACTCCCCTGATCCCTCTGTTCGGTGCCGGTTGGCCAGACCCCTCCTGGCTTCTCCCCCTTCCCTGCCCAGCCAGAGCCTCAGATTAGACTATCTGATCTCTCCCACCAGCTCTCTAACAGTCAGGGTCCCAGCAGGAAACAGAGGGCATCACAGCTGGGATTTTGAAGATAATTTAATGAAGGAACTATTTGCAGAGGTG
Source organism: Cryptoprocta ferox (assembly GCA_028646485.1). Lineage (NCBI taxonomy): Eukaryota > Metazoa > Chordata > Mammalia > Carnivora > Eupleridae > Cryptoprocta > Cryptoprocta ferox. The sequence continues at coordinate 11,086,474 of CM053563.1, read as the reverse complement.
TGGGCAGGGTTGAGGGGACCAACAAGGGAGGGGAAAGCAGCAGGCAGCTGTGACCACCCTTAGGTCTGCAGGGGTAAGGAAAGGAAATGGGATTACCGGAGCCCCGTGAGGGCCATGGAACATGCCCGAGAGGGGCTGAAGTTGTTGAAGGTACAGCCGCTGCCAGAAACAACGGTTACCGACACAGAGCTGGGAGCAGGAGAAGAAATATCCAGAATGATGCTTTATTCTCCCACTCTAACATCCTGTCGGTGCTTTTATAGAGGACCCAGTTAGATGTCAGGGGGCAGGGGAGCCCAGATGATGTTGTCCATAAGCGTAGAGAAGGGTGGAGAATGGACCTGGAAGGGCAAATGGAATATGACCAGCACACTCTTGATTGCCTTACACCTTGGCCTTCTGCCTCATCTAGCAGCAAATCCCTAGCCTTGGTCCAGGTGGTTGAGACGGGCCTTCAGAGAAGGGTGGTGGCAAAGTAATGCATATGGGTGCCAGTCTAACCTCTTGGTCAGCCTCTCTCTCAGTCACCCCTCTCCCACGAGCATCCCCTGACCCTACCCTTCCAGTCTCGACAAATACAATTAAGGCGAATCAGTCGTGATTTCCTTCAGCTTCCTATTCAAACCTATAGGGATCCACGCCCAGATTTACTTCACTTCTCCAGCCCGTGTTCCAGCCCAGCCTCTCCACCTGTGCCTCACCCAGCCGTCATGACTCCCAGGGTATTACTCCGTCATCCTTCCTTCTGTTTCTACTGCCCTTCCTTCTCTCTCCTCCCTCTTAGCCTATAAATGTGTCCAAGTTTCTGCCGCCTTAAAAACTAACAAAAAGCCTCTACCTCCAGTGCCTGTCCTTGTTCCTCCTCCTCATCCCATCCAACGTTCTCGAGAGAATTTGTATGAGTTAGGGTTCTTTGGCTGCAAGCAACAGAGACTGACTCATGGGAACTCGAAGCAAGCAAGGAATTGATTAGAAGGAAATGACGGTGGCCCACGCACCTGAGGGAGGAGAGACTGCAGAGCCTTGCTTTGGAAAGGACTCGAACCAGGGCCGTGGCAGGGCTCGAGATGGCTGGAAGGAATCCCCGTTTCCTCAGGGCCCTGGCTGCTGCGTGAATCAGCCTCCAACCAGGATCCAGCGTCAGGTCACGCAAGCTTGCGATTCAGATTCCAGGGAGAGCCTCTGATTGGTGCGGCTTGAGTCACAGGGCCTCCCCTTGGCCTGTGGACGGCTGGGCACCCTGACGGACAGTCTCACGGAATCGTAGCTGGTAGGCCATGGGTGGTTACTCAGAGAAAAATCACGGAGCTGTCACGGATGAGGGGGAAATGGACGCTGGACAGGCAGAAACAACGGGTGTCTGTGACATCCTGCTCCTGCTCACCAGCCACAGCCTTCATCTCCCACTTGAGCCTCAACTCACTGAAACCATTTGCACTGAGCTTGTTAGTGGCCTTCTCTTGCCAAATCAAGGACGTTTTTTGGTCTTTATCTGCAGTGTTTGACTCCATTGTCCAGTACTTCTCCCTCTTGAAAAGCTTTCCTCCCTCGACTTCTGCACAACAAATCAACCTGTAAGACTTAACATTTCAGAACAACAAACACTTATTATCTCATAGTTTCTGCGGGTCAGGACTCCATGAGCAGCTTAGCTGGGAGGTTGTGATCTCTCTGAAGGCTCAGGTTGTGTGTGGGGCGGATAGCATGCCATAGTTGCCCCCCCCCCCCAAGGTGGATGATCCAACAGAGGGATCTGGGAAGGGAAGGAGAGAGACAGAGAGAGGAGAGAAGGGGGAAAAGATGTGCAAGCTTGCACGGAAGTTGTGGTCTTTTTATAACCTAATCTTAGAAGTGATAACCCATCACTTCTGCCATATTCGGTTCATTAGAAGTGAGTCACTTGGTCCAGCCCACACTCACTGGGAGGGGATCATACAGAGGCTGATCACCAGGAGGCAGGGATCACTGGGTGCCTCTTCGAGGTTGCCTATCACAGCTTCCGTGACATGGCATATTCGTGGTCCTTCTCTCTCCCTGCCAGCTTCTTCTCCGGTCCATAAAGGGACTCCTCCCCTGCTACATGTCTTTAAAATGTGGCTCTTCTCTGGCTCCTTTCTTGGCCCATAGCTCTTCTCATTCTACATGTTCTTCCTGAGAGACATCATCCACCCACAGGGGTTTAACTATCACGAGTAGGCTGATGATGTCCAAACCTTCAGCTTAGACTCTCTCCATGGTCTGCACTCGAATGTATCCTAATATCAACTGCAGAACCAGTATAGACCACTGGACCCAGTGCACGTCCCATGGGCACCTTAGACGTAAGAAAAAAGTTTCCAAAAAGAACCTCTTTGGATAAGTTCTCTGCCTCCTTGTATTTTCTCCCGTCTCGGTGAATGGCACCTTGATCCACCCAGTCATCCAGTTGAGAAACATGGCCATCATCCTTGACACCATCCTCTCCCTCACTCTCATATCCAAATGTAAAGCCTTGCTGACTTGATTTACCTCAAGGTTTTTCAAACCTGTCTGTCGCCTGTTCTGTGTTGCTGGTAACAAACAATGTCACAATATCAGCCTTTAGCACCTCTGGCTTCCGTTATTACAACAGCTTCCTGGTTTTCCTTGGCTCTGCTCTTGCCCCCTCACATGCATCCTCTCAAACACACAGAGCTGCCCTCGATGAAAACCCCCATGGCCTCTGAGATCAAAAGATGCTTGATGATAGGGTATCATACAGCCTTTCCAGCAGCATCCTTCTGCCACAGTTTTTAGTTTAGGGACCTCACTGCCTGCCTACACACAACCTGCTCTTCCTCACACGCATGCTTTTGTTAATACTGTCCTCTCTGATTTGAATGCCACTCCAACTTCAGGAAAATTATTTCCCCTTTAAAACTTCAGAAAATTTCCCCAAGCTGGTGTGTCCTAGCACATCATGTTGTTTTGATTTCTTGATGTGCTTGTCTCTCCTACTAGACCGTGAGCTCTTGAGGGTAGGGATTGTATTCCCTCCCTCTTGGAATCTCTAGCACCTTCCATGGAGGTTGTACTGACATGGGTACTCCAGCTCTGCATGTTGAATGCATGAATGTATAAACTGGAGATTTATGATAGCCTAGGATATATGAAATGGTTCTTCTTAAAAAACAACAACAACTTTGTTTTAAGTAGGCTTCACGCCCAGCGCAGAGCCCAACATGGGGCTCGAACTCATGACCCTGACATCAAGACCTGAGCTGAGATCAAGAGTCAGATGCTTAGCTGCCTGAGCCACCTAGTTCCCCTCCAAAAGCTTTATTTTTTAAAGTAATGTCTGCACCCAATGTGGGGCTTGAACTCAGAGATGAAGAGTCGCGGGCTTTACCCACTCAGCCAGCTAGGCACCCCCTGTGAAATAGTTCCTGAAGTCGAATAGAAGTTATCTAGGGGGAGAAGAGTGGGAAGGATATTTCAGTTATAGGGAACTGCATGTGCAAAGGGTAGGAGGTCAGAGGAAGCTAATTCTAGGAAATCGTGGTGGTTGGTGTGGTTGGAGTATATGGTGTGTAGTGGGTGCTGACTGAAATGGGAGGTGAGCCAGGTACTGGGAAGGGCCTGAAAAACTGGTTAAGGAAGGTTCCGGCTTTCATCCTGTTGGCAACGGGGAGCCCTGAAAGAGTTTGAAGCAGGGAGTGATTTCATCAAAGCCGTGTTGTAGAAAGATCACCCCAGTGGCCAGTGTGGAGGATGGACTAGAAAGGGCAGGACTGGATGCTGGGAGACCAGGTAGGAAGCAGGTCATCAGGCCGAGCAGGAGGTGTGCAAGCCTGAATGAGGACCTGGAGGCAGGGGTCACTGGAGCAGAAGAGGGGATAGATTTGAGAAATAGGTTGAATCCTGTGAAACTGTTGTTTTGTAAGAAAAAGCCAGTTGACTATTGGCAATTTTTCTATGGCTTATCTTAATATTAAGATAAACAGGGGCGCCTGGGTGGCTCAGTGGGTTAAGTGGCCGACTTTGGCTCAGGGCATGATCTCCCAGTCTGTGAGTTCGAGTCCCATGTTTCAGATTCTGTGTCTCCCCCTCTCTCTCTGCCCCTTCCGTTCATTCTCTTTCTCTCTCTCTCAAACATAAATAAATATTTAAAAATTAAAAAATAAAAGGAAGGTAAATGAACTGGATGGGACTTTGAGTCTGACTTGGAGGTGAATGTGACAAAAATTCTGTCGAGGCTGGGGGCTATTTTTCTGACTTGATTGTCAGGTTGGGTGGAGGTGCCGGTATGGGGAGAGGAAACCCACATCAGGGTGGGGGTGGGGCATGGTGGGGAAGGCCGTGTGTTTGGGTTGGACATTTTGATTTTGAGGTGACTTTGAGACCTCCAGGAGGTGGCTGGATATCTAGGTCTGAAGCTTAGGAGAGAGGGATCGGATGGACACAAATTTGAGGTTACCAGCTTAGAGAAGGCAATTGTGGGAGGGGAAATTCACCCTGACTGAGCAGAGACAGAGCAGGAGAACCAAGAGAGTGAGCTTTCTTAGATGAAAAGAGGATTTTTAAAAGACAGTTGTGCCATGTGCTTCAGAGAAGGCAAGTCACTATAGGACTGAAAAGCATCCGCTTGATTTAGCAAGAAGGAGGCAGTATGGGTAGGGGACAGTGATGGGAGTGGCCTGGACTGGGCTCTGGAGGGACAGAGACTAGGCCTTGCTTTGGGATTGTCCCTTCATCCTCAGTAATGCATGGCTCCAGCCACCAGGGGGCAGTGGCCACACGGAATCCAGGTTGGAGGAATTTACTGTGACCAGCAAGCTTAAGGGTAGATAAGTGCTGTGGAAGGGACTAGAGGGTTGGCCCTTTGCAGAGGCTGTTTCCTAGCAGGAGAGACATCCCTACGTGAAGGAAGTAGGGAAGAAGTTCTGGAAGGGCAGGGGAAGGAAGTCCTTTATGTGGGGTAGATGGACAGGTTCACAATTCCCCATCCTATCTTGAAGTTTCCCTCTTGTGGGCCTTTAGGCGCGCGGCGGGTACTTATCCAACATGGTACATCCAGTAGTTGTGGGGTTTATATTTTGGACCTTTGTCTACTCTCATTAGCCCCATTTTACATTCTGTGCTCAAGACACACAGAACTTTTGGGGCATCTGGCTGGTTCAGGCAGTGGCACATGCAGCTCTTGATCTGGGGGCTGTGAGTTGGAGCCCCACATTAGATATAGAGATTAATTCAAAATAAAATCTTAAAAAAAAAAAGACAGGGGCAGCTGAGTGGCTCAGTCAGTTGATCGTCCAACTCTTGATTTCGGCTCAGGTCATGACCCCAGGGTCATGGGATTGAGCCCTGCATGTTGGGCTCCATGTTGAACATGGAGGCTGCTTGGGATTCATATTCTCTCTCTCTCTCTCTCTCAAACAAAAAGAAGAAGAAGGAGGAGGAGGAGGAGGAGGAGGAGAAGGAGGAGGAGGAGGAGACATACCGAGCTTTTCTTGTTCTTACCTGCTTCCATGTGAAAGACTCTCCTCCATGGAAATGTTTCACACCTCACCTCCTTCCTTCAGGTCTTATCTCAGGCATCACCTCCTCCTGGAAGCCCTCTCTCACTGCCCCCTCTACCTCCTCTTGGTGCCTACAGAGTACTCAGTTTTCCTTATTGTGAGTCTTTTTTTTTTAATGTTTATTCATTTATTTTGAGAGAGAGAGTGTGCGAACAGGGGAGGGGCAGAGAGAGAATCCTAAGCAGGCTCCATGCTATCAGTGCAGAGCCTGACACAGGGCTTGATCTCAAGAACCGCAAGATCATGATCTGAGTGGAAATCAAGAATCAGACACTTAACCAGCTGAGCCACTCAGGTGCTCCCTTATCATGAGTCTTAATGTTCTGGCTTATAATTGCTTATTTGTGTATTTATTTTTGGTCAGCTTTATTGCAGTATAATCTTTTTTAATATTGTATTTATTTTTTAAAGTTTATTTATTTATTTTGAGAGAGAGCACGGAGGAGGGGCAGAGAGAGAAGGAGAGAAAGAATCCCAAGCAGACTCTGCACTATCTAGTGCAGAGCCTAATGCAGGACTTGAACTCATGAACCTCGAGATCACGACCTGAGGTGAAGTCAAGAGTCAGCCACTTAACAGACTGAGCCACCCAGGTGCCCCTATTGTATTTATTTATTTTCTTCCTTTATTTAAAAAATTGTTTTATTATTATGTTTATTTATTTTGAGAGAGAGAGAAAGACAGAGTACGAGCAGAGGAGGAGCAGAGAGAGACACACACACAGAATCCGAAGCAGGCTCCAGGCTCTGAGCTGTCACAGAGCCCAATGTGGGGCTCAACCCCACAAGCTGTGAGATCATGACCTGAGTCAAAGTTGGATGCTCAACAGACTGAGCCACCCAGGCGCCCCATCTAATGTATTTATTTTTTATTTTTAAGTAAGTAATTTCTACCCCAGCCTGGGGCTCGAACTCACAACTCTGAGATCAAGAGTCAGATGCTCTCCAGACTGAGCCAGCCAGGCGCCCCTATTGCAGTACAATTTAAATATAGCATTCACCAGTTTTGAGTGTATTGTGAATTCTCACACACACACACACACACACACACACAGTCATGTAACCACCACCACAATCAAGATGCATGACCATTACCCCATGAGTCCCCTCCTACTCCCAGCACTTCCAACCACTGCTCTGCTTTTCGGTCGCCATAGTTTTGGTCTTGGCTGAATTTCGTATAAATGGGATCCTACAGTATGTAGTCTTCTGTGTCCAGCTTCTCTCACTTTGCTCTGGGGTTCACGCTGCAGCTGTCAGTAGTTGCAGATTTGTTGTCCGTTCCTGCCCCCACCCCCACCCTCAGATCAGGTCTCTGTGAAGGCAGAGTTGCCTCGGGTCACCTTTGTGTCTTCAGCTCACAACACAGTCCTCGCCCGTCCTAGCACTCAGTAGATGTTTTCTTAAGTGGAACTGAACCACTTCCACTCTGGGAAGAGACCAGAATGCTCTGGGAGAGACCACCTCGCAGAGTCTCTGAACCTTGGATGTGCATCAGACCGGGCTCATCAGCCAGGTGCCCGTGGCCTCCATGGTGCCTTCCAGCTGCTCCTCCATTGGCCCTGGCTGTTTCCAGTCCACAAGTCCTCGCTCTTTCACCCCTTGCTAAGCTTCATCCCTCCACCTGACCCTCTGTCCCCCTCTCCAGCCCACCCCAGCTTTCTTCTGGCCTTTGGAAGTCGCTGTACCTTTGAGCCCCCAGTCCCTCAGCTCTCCTCCGACCTCCTCCAGGACCCGCCCCCTTCAGATGCCTCTATGCCAGTCCTGGCCTGTTCTGTGTACCTCTTTCTCTGGGCCTCAGGAACCCCACTCTCTTGAGGCCCTTTTAGGATGCTGGTGGCAGCTGGCTGTTCCATTCTGGGGAGCTACATTATGGTTTCGCTTTCCTTTTCTCCTATGCTTTCGGCCACTCCCCTTCATCCCTCACTCAGACACCTTCCCATGGGAGGCTCTTGGGGGAATCTCTAACTTTTGTACAGACCAGAAAACCTCCCTTTCTCTTATTTCCATCCCTCGTCTCCCTTCCTCCACCCCTAGGCTCCTTCCTTTTCTTGGCACCTTCCTCCGTATTCTTCTTGCATTCTCCAGTGGGTCCCATTCACCTCCCTTTCTCCTTCTGCCAGCCTCCCTCCTTTCTCCCAACCCGCTCTCCTCCTTCCCTGTGCTCCTCCTTCCTCACTTACCCTCTCCCACTGCTTCGGTCCTTGGAGCCTCTTTCCTCCTTCCTGAGGCCCCATTCTGGTGCTGGGTCTTTTCCTCTTCCCCCCCTTCCTGTGCCACTTCCCTCCTCCTTCCCCCTGTGTGCCTCTGTTTCCCTTATTTTACCCCCTTTATCCTCAGGTTGTAAGGGAGATGCAAGACTGGGGACCTAGACACAACGATGTCCACACATGCACACTTACACAGATTGTTGGCTGCAGGTGCACACAGACACGTTGCATTAGTGAGCATGTGTGTCCATCTAGACGTGCATTCAGATAGATGCACACACACAATTAAGAGTATCCATCGCTCACACTATATTGCACTTAGCACACACCAGATACTGTTATGTTTACACACACATTTCTAGAACGTGAACAGGCAGAACGAGGAGGCAGTGAGAGCTAAGCACACAAGTTCTCTAGCATGGGGAGAGTTGCACACCCATCCCCAGACCCGGCCTCCCTCAGACTCGCAGGCGTGCACGTTCTTCAGACCAACTAGCACTTCTGGAATCGGGGCTCCTTCAGAAGCAGGGGGGGGCACGCACCATTCCCCCGTGTTGCGTGCAGTGTACCGTGTACCTCTTTGTGTGCGCCTGCTGGCTGCCGCAACCCTCGCAGGGTCCTGACTCAGGGCCCAGTGGAGCCCTTAGGGCCACCTGGCGCCACGGCTTGCTTGAGACTCCTACCGGATGTGCCTGCGGGATGGGAGCGGGGGCAGCTTCTGCTTCATCTGGATGTCCTGGATAATTAAAAGACACCTTTCATATGTAGGCAGCGGCCCACCACCGCTCGGCACGCTGGCCAGTAAGCATTCGATGAGGCCTTTGCGTGTATCAAATCAACGTTTTTGGAGCATTAGCATTGGTACTTGAGTGCTCAGTGTGTGCTTGTCATCCATATAATTATCGCATACTTGGGAGGGAGGAGCTCCCACCATGTGCGTGTCCTTTCGGGTGCTGGGGGACAGGTAGAGAACAGGATACCCTTGGCCCCAGTCCTGACCCAGAGCTTCCCTTCTAACAGGCGTCGGGGTGTCTGCAGTGCCCCTCTCTGTGCTCACACAAAATGGGGTGCTCAGGAGTCTGTTGGGTATACTCGTGGCAGGGCACACTGTTCCTTCTGGATCCTTCCAGAGTGGGCTGTTCTTGTGTCGTCATCATACACACCCCTTTTGAGTTCCCTCCTTATTAGTGGGACCCACGTGCCTTCGTGTGTGAACAGGGTGGGTATTTGTTTTATTTCCATGCACCCTGTGGGTCTCCCAGAACCTACTTTTGGGTGTCTATCATGTTCACACCAGGGAGGTCAATGATGTGTGCGCCACTTTATAGGAACGCGCCATGGGGTACTTTCTGCATTTATTTGCACTGCGCACACACAGTATGGGTCGTGGGAAGCTGCTTGTTATGTGGTTCCGTGTCCCTTATGTCCATGCCCTATAGTTCTTGTGTGCCTAGCCTGTGTGCAGGTGGGGCCGGTGTTTCCTGTATTTATTTGTATTGTGCACAAGGATTGTGGGGTCTGGGGCCCTGCTCTGTATAGGGGGTATTTAGTGGTTTCACGTCCTACGCACGCGTTGCCAAAGTCCCTGTACCTACTTTGTATGCACATGGGATAGGTGTTTCTTGCAATTATTTGTGTTGTGCACACGGTGTGGGCCCCAAGAGGCTGCCGAGTACAGGGGTTAGTAGGTAGTTCCGAGTCTGTTATGCGCTGCACATGTCCCGTGTACTTACTTTGTACGCCCGCGGGGTAGGTGTTTCCTGTATTTATTTCTGTTCTGCGCTTGCAGTGTAGGTCCCTGGAGCTTTCTCTGTACACGTGGGCAGTTGGTGATTCTCGTGTTTCTCTCACACACATGTCACAAGGGTCCTGTGTGCCCATGCAGTCTGTGCAGGGCAGCAGGGAGGGTAACAAAGCTCCTGGGCAGCTGCAGCTGCAGAGCAGACTACGCGCGGTGCTCCTCCTCCTCCTCCTCCCCCTCCCCCAAACCCTGTCGGTCTGGGTACCACTCTCAGCCCCATCCTCCTCCCTGCATCACAGTGCCCCCCTCTGACTTGGGGTGGGAGCCAGGTGCCCTCCCCAGACCCAGAGCACACCTTCCCTTGCCCAGGGTCCCTTCCCCCCCCAGTCCCCCTTTCCTTCCTCTCCCTCCCAGCCTGACAGTGCCTGGCACAGGGGAGGTGCTCACTGAAAGATACTGCCCTCCTCCTTCCACTCCCCTCCTCATCCCTGCTGTTCTCCTTTCCCTCCACCTGCTCTCTCCCCCTGGGTGCTCCCCTAGACCCACTTGTCACTCTCTTGGTCTCTACTCTCACCCCAGCCTGCCCCTTTCTGCCTTCCCTAGACTGTCTCTTTGTCCCCCCTCCTCTTCCAAGTCTTAGTCTCAATTTCTGATTCTTCATTTATCTCTTGCTATCTCTGTCTTGTATCTCCCCATGGATCTCTGTCCACCAGGAAGCCTCTTCTGGTGTCTGTCTTCATCTCCTTCCCTGTCTCCTGCCTTCTCTGTCGCTGTCTCTCTGTGTCTCTCTGTGTTTCTCTGCTCAGCACTTTGACTCTCAAAAATCCGTCTTTGCTTTCTGTCTCTCATGGTCTCTGCCTCTTTTTCTGTCGTGACATCTGTGTCTGTCTGTGTCTCTCTGTACATTTCCTTCCTTCCTTCCTTCCTTCCTTCCTTCCTTTTTCTTTCTTTCTTTCTTTCTTCTTTCTTTCTCTTAGGTTTCTCTTTCAGAATCCCTATTTCTGTTTCTGTCTACTTCTCACTAAGCATCTGTCTCCTTGTCTGCCTCTGTCTCTCTGTGTCTCTCTCTCTGCCTTCTTCTCTGCCTCTATCTCTGTGTCTTTTGGTCTCTTCCTGTGTCTCTCTGGCTTTGCCCCCCCACCAATGGCTCTTTCTTCATATTCCCCGATTCTGGATGTCTCTCTTATCTTCACGTCTATCTCTCTGTGCCTGTCTCTCTGTCTCTGTCTTCCTGTCTCTGTATCTCTCCAACTCTGAGTGTAGCTCTTTTTCCTATCTCTGATTCTTACATGCCTGTGTCTCTTATCTCTGCGTCTATCTCTTTGACACTCTCTCTTTATGTATCTATATCTATAGATAACGATACATGACTCCATCTCCTGTCTGTGTGTCTGCTTCTCTGTGGCTTTCTGGCTCTTCATCTCTCTTCTCTCTGCATAGACCTCTTCTCCTTATCTCTTTGTCTCTGGGTGTCTCTGTGATTCTTGGTGCCTCTCTGCTTTCGTGGCCCCATTGCTGATCCCCAGCTCTCTTTCTCGCCCCTTGCACCGTGCCTGTGTTTGTATGTTTCTGTGTATCTCTGACATCTCTCTGCCTCTGTTAGTCTCTCCCTGCCTCCATGTTTCCTGTACTACAGTCTCTCCCGTCTCCCTTTCCTCCCTGTCTCTGTGTCTCTGGTGTCTCATTGAGGTCTCTTTGAGGCCTCTCTCTGCCTTTGAGTCTCTCTCTGTTCCCTACCCTTCTCTCTGTCCCCGTGTCTATGTTTCCTGTGTGTCTCTGTGTATCTCTGTCTCTAGGCATCTTTGTCTCTATGAGTCATTCCCTGCCTCTGTGTCTTCTGTGCTCCTGGTCCTCTTCCCTCACCCTTTTCTCTCTGTCTCTGGATGTCTCTCTGTCCGTGGGTGTCTCTGTGCCTCAGGGTCTTCTCTCCCTGCCTTTGAGTCCCCCTCTGCTCCCCACCCCCTCCCTTTCCTCTCTGTCTCTTTCTGTGTCTCCATGTCTCTGTGTATCTCTGCGGTGTCTCTGGGCTTCTCCTTGTCTTGATGTCCCCCTCCCCTCCCCGCCCCTCTCCCCTCTTTCTGTCACTGCGTCTCTATCCGTTTCAGCCTATCTCTGCTTATCTCTGAGTCGCTCCGTCTCTGTGTATCTCTGTGTCTCTGTGGGTCTCGGGCCTCTCCCTGCCTCCGTGTCCCCTGCGCTCCCCGCCCTCTCCCTCTCCCTCTCTCCCCCCTCGCTCTCTCGCTCGCGCTCTCTCTCTGAGCATCCTTGGGCCCGGGGTTGCCATGGGGACAAGGTGGGAGCCGGGGATGGCGCGCGCCTGGGCTCGCGCCGGCAGCTCAGGCGAGGAGCAGCGGCCAGAGCAGCGCCAGCAGCAGGCAGCGAGCGGGCGCGGGAGCGGGAGCGGGAGCGGGGGTAGCGTTGGCGGCGGCGGCTCCTCCTCGGCCATCCCCTCGGAGCCGTGCAGCTGACGCGCATGGCGAAGACAGCGGCGCCTACCGATGGGAGCAGCGGTAAGGCAAGGCGGCGCGGCGCAGCCGGGCGGGCGGGCGGGCGGCGGGCAGCCTCCTCCTCTCCCCAGCTCGCCTGCGCGCCCGCCCGCCCGCCCTCCCTTCCTCCCTCTCCCCTCGCAGCCCCTGCCCGCCCGCCCGCGCCGCGCTCGCCCTTCCATTTAAAAATCTTTAAAACTTTGCATATTAATATCTGCGCTTTGCATAATCTGACCCGCGCTTTATTGATTGCAAGAAGCTTAATGCAGCCGGCTCGGCCTATTGCAGAGAGCTCTCCGGGCGGGAGCCGGGCGGGCGCCGCTCGCTCCGCACCGCGCTCCGGCTGCCCGCCGCCGCTGCGGCCCCGGCCCTCTCGCCTCCCTCCCGGCGCCCGGCGTCGGGGCTTTGCCCCTGGCTGGGTATTTTTATTATTTGGGGGCGAGGGGGATGGCTTGCTGTCGGTGGCGGCGAGGGAACCAAAGGAGACGAGCGTGGTGGTGGTGGGGGGGGAGGGATGGGAAGAAATGGGGACGGAGAGGAGGTGAAGAGGGAGAGAAAAAGGGGAGAAGGGGCAAGAAGGATGGGGAAAGGAGAGGCGTGGAGCGGGAGGCAGTGGAGAGGAGAGAGCGCAGTGACTGAGGACGGAGCCGAAAGGACGGAGGAGCGAGCGGAGACAGAGAAGAGAAAGGAGGGAGGCGAGAGCAGCGCGGAGAGAGAAAGAGCCGACGGCCGGGAGCTGGCGACGGAGACCAGGCTGTGGGCGCATCGTCGTTGCCGCCCCCAGGCCAAAAATAAAGAAAGAGAGAGAAAAAATAATACCAATAAAAAGACGATGAAAATAAAACACATCGCAGCCGGGGCCATCGTATACAAAAAGGAGCGAGTGCAGAGAAGAGAGGCGAGGTGGCATCCGCTCCCGGCTGGCCTCCGCGCTTTGGAGAGGCTCCCCGGGCTGGGTGGGATCCCCATTTTTGACCCCGCGTTTGGGGAAGGGGCGACTGTGCAGAAAATGAAGCGAGAGGGGGTCAGGGTTGGTGGTGGTGCCGCCTGCTTTTTTTCCCCCCCTTTCCTGGGGGTGTGGGGGCCGGTTTAGTGTGATGATGGTGAGGATATTGGTTGCTGATGCTGTCTGAAGCTCCGAAGCAAGCAGGGTGCATGGGGGGGAGAGGTAAGAGGGCACGGGGGACCAGAAAGGGCTGGGGGTGGAAATGAGGGGCAAGAGAAAGAAACGGGGTGCTCCGGATTGCCGGCAGGGTGGAAGATAGGAGAAGGAGCAGCTGGGATGGGGCGCCGAGAGGCGGTGGCGTTTCTGGTAGGGGGAGAGGTGGGAGCGGAGCTCCAGGGCCCGGGAGTGCTGTTGGGGAGCTAGGATGCACCCCTCAGCTCTCTGGGCAAAGTCTGTAACTTGGGGAACCCCTTTGGCGGCCTCCTCCTGCCTCTGAGCTCGCTTCTCTTTTCTTCCTCTCCTGTCCTTTCTCGGCTGCTTTTTCTCCATCTCCTTCCCGGGTTCTCTTTCTCCCTGTTTTCCAGTTTGAGTCTCTTCTTCCTCTCAATAAAAGCTTTCTCCTCCTCACTCAGTTTCTTTCTTTCTTTCTTTCTTTCTTTCTTTCTTTCTTTCTTTCTTTCTTTCTCTTTCTTTCTTTTCTTTTTCTTTTTCTTTCTTTCTTTCTTTCTTCTTTCTCTCCACCCCTTCCTTTCTTTCTCTTTTTTCCTTCCCCCTTTCCCCTTTTCTTTCATTCTTCCTCCCTGCCACTCATTTTCTCTGTTGCCCTGTCCTTTCTATCCCCTCCCTCAGTTTCATTTATTCATCACTTTTGTAGCATTGGCCTTGAACAGGGTGCCAGGGAGAGGGGCTCTGTGCGAAGACAACGATCTCCCGAGTTCCCAGCAGAGCCTAACCCCCGATTCCGATTCCATACCCCCATGTATTTCTACCGTCTTTTTTCTCTGCTGGGGGCCTGGGTCTACCCTGGGGTTCTAGCGCCACCCCCTATTTCCTCTGGCTTCCTAGAGAAGTCCGCTGGATGCTCACTGGGGCCATTGGAGGGGGAGGGGAATACCTTAAGTGAGGGCTCATGGCTATGGACTCAGCCCCACTGAGAGAGAAGGGTGTGGACAGAGAAAAAAATGACACGGATGGCTAGTGGGAAGTGAAAAGGGGAGAAAATCTGGGGGGGGGGTTCCATCTGAGAGGATCTCTAGAGCTTCTGAGTCCCAGGTAAAAGGTCCTAAGAGAAAGCATCTGGCCTGCTGACCACTCCCCGCTTTCTCCCTCGCTCCTGGGGCCTGCAGAGTTGGGGAGCAGGTCCTGGATTTAGAGCAAGACCCCATGAGCTGCTTAACTCAGTAGGTTTTAGTCTCTTGCCATCTTATCGGTGAAATTTGCCCCCCTCCCCCAGGGCATGAGAATATAGCGTCATTGCGCAGTGGGGGTCTGGTGTGTACGGAGTCAGACCATGGCGGCAGTGTGTGTGTATACAAGGCCTGTGTACGTTGCAAGAGGTGTTCCGGATGGACTGACTGTGTGCAGGGATCGGGAGCCTTGGCAGGGTGAGGAGCCAAAGGTGTAGAATCACGACATGTGTGTTCAGCAGGGGGCTGGGTACAGGGGGCTCCCATTGTGGGCAACACATGTGCAGGAGGGAGTCGGCACGTGTATTTATACTGGTTCTTCCCTTGTCTGGATGTTCATGGGCCCCTTGCCGAGCGTGCACTTGGGAGGCACTCGCTGGCTCTGTGCGTGGCAGCCGTCCACTCGTGTGCCAAGTCTGGCATCAGCAGTGGGTGCATCGGCGTGTACGTGCAGCGTGGTTGGAGTAGAGGTTCTGTGTGTGTATGCTAGGTCTGGTCTGAGCGTGGCGTGTGCACATGAGGATATATGTTAAATAAAGTCACATGTGAAAGTACCATTGCTGCACAGAGCTATAATTATTGTTATTATTACTGTTGTTTTTGTTAGGTGTCTCTGTGTGTCTGGGGTCAGGGGGAGGGTGGGTTTATGAAGCAGGGTCTGGGTGCCGTGATGAAAGATGTGCACAGAGGTCACAGGCATTTGGGGGGCTTGACAGCATGCTTGCACAGCGACCTTGAAGCTGGGTTCAAGAAAACAAAACAAGAAAAGACGCCCCCTCCCCGAAGTCAGCCAGCCCACAGAAACCTTCCCTGGCTCTTCCCTAGTAACAAAGCGTCCCGTGTCAGGGGGTGGCAGGCAGGCCAGGAGGGAAGCAGATCAGGGCCGCAGTCTGCATCTCCAGTTGCTGGTAACGCAATTCTGTGTCTACTTCCTGATTTCTGGGTAACGCTGGACAGAGGCCTATCCGTGCCCACTCAGGGGTCCAGATCCCCGTCGTCGTTTCCCTTAAGCTACTGGCCGACCCCCTGGTTGGCTGCAGTGCCATTCTTGGGGGCCCTGGTTACCCTCTCTTCATCACTTCCCTCTGCCAATCTTTGCAGGAAAATGGAGGGTGTCTGTGACAGAGGCCGTGGTAGGGAAAGAACTTGGCCACAGTGTGTGTGTGTGTGTGTGCGCGCGCGCGCCCACACCCATGCTGTGTGTGTCATAGAGGTTAGCCTATATATCCTAGACAGCATGCTGGCCAGATTTTTTTCCCAGCGGAACCATCAGTGGCCACCCCCAGGCTCATAAATGCAGGGGCCATAGGCCAGAACCCCTGCTCCCACTAGTGTGACAGCCAAGCTAGGGGCCCCAATCTCAGCACCCCACTGGGTAGGACTTGTGAGAGCCCTGGCTCCTAATCCTAATGTGGGGGGCATGATGCAGACATGAGGGGGACAGATGGCCTTGCCAGGAGCTGCTTGGACCTCGATGGGGGCAAGGGCGCAGTTTCCAGGTGTGCTATGTGCTGGTTAATTTCCAGGATTTTTTTTTAGGATGGAAATGCTTAAGAAACCGGGTATGGAGAATTGTTTGAGGAGAGAGTGAGTGTAGGGTCTCCTCAGACTGGGGTCTGTTCTTTCTTCTACATATGTATCACTCATCATTTTCCCCTTGGGCCCAACACCTCCTTATTTAATAATGATAATAATGACGATGATACGCCCCTTACATCCACCTAGCTTTTATAGAAGCCCTGATGATGCTCCTTTCACAGATAAGGGTTTTGAGGTCCATAGCATTCTGCCAGGCTTTAAGCTACCCAGCAGTGCCAGCACCCAGGGCTTTGGGCCTGGTACCAAGCTTAGTCTGTCCTTAGAGGTCTGTCCCTCTCCCTTTAGCTATCCCAGAACCATTTCCTTTCTCTGGCTTGGCCTCTTTCCCACCTCCTCCCTGCGCCCCGAGATGTCCATCCACAGACCTGTCTCCCACGACCTGTCAGGTGGATGGATGCCTTACGTGGCTCAGTGAGGGCTTCCAGGACCTGAGTCTTACTTTGTATCCTGAAGGGAAAGGTGGCAAATGAGCAAGGTCAAGAGCCCATTCTGTTGGTGACAGTTTGAGGTTGGGCCTGTTCAAAGATAGGGGTACAGATGGGCTTACATTCCCTCCATCCCCTGCCGGTGAGCCCCAGGCTGTGGCCTTGCGAGGCAGGTGACCTTCCCTCATTTGCCCACAGCCCCACTTTCATTACATGCTTGGGTCAGGCAGCTTTTCCAGCTCTGAAACAACCAGAAGGAGGCTAGAGGTGGTGGCCCCGCATACTAGGTCCCCACGTTCAATAGGTATTTATTGAGTAGTGTGAGTCACGGAGCAAATGAAGTACGGTCAGTTCCCTGAGGTTTTCAGGCGATGGTAGCATGATCACGCCCTACCTGCACACGATTATTAGACACCAACCGTAGAGTCTGAAGTGGACCCCATCCCAGCCTCAGACAAGATTCTGGTACCTAGACTGTGAGCACGGAGGGAGTTTCCAAGTCACTGGGAATCTGGACAAGGAGGGGGGCATGGGTTTAAACAGGGAGGAGGGTCTTTGAGGATGCCCAGGCACTGAGGAACGGGGGCAGAAAGACGGCTGAGGGAGACTGGGAGGAAGCAGCCCCGGTCGGGGGTGTGGGCCCAAGAGCAGAGTTGGCACAGTGCTGCAGGGCCCCTCTGTGGAGGCTCGGAGAAGTCTGGACTTGGTCTGGCTGGCTGTGAGAAGCCAGCACTAGTGCGATCACGTGCACACATGTGTATCTCGCGACAACGTGCCTTGGACAGCACGGACTAGTGTGTGAGCATGAGTGCATGCGCCTGTACCCACATGTGGAGCCCTTCACCCCGGTGTCCATTCAGACCCAGTCTCCCTCGCAGAAACCAACAAGGGGGCCACGTTAGCCCTTATCCCCAGGATCCCGTGTCGTCCAGGGCCGTGGCCACACACTCGAGTGTAAGAGCAGGCGGGGGACCCTCCCCCACTGGGGTGCGGACTCATGTGGCACTCGCAGACTTAATCCGCTGCAGTGAGGCCAGGGAGACCGCATCTGTCACTTTCACAAACACAGGCAACGGAGTCTGGGAGAGACATACTCCACTTGCTCACGACCGCTCGAGAAGCAAACGTCGGTCCTGGGCTGCCCCCCGCGCCCAGGACAGAAACAGCCCCTCGTGGCCTCCCACATCCAGGCTAGCCCTACACACGGAGTTGCTGCCTGCAGGAAAGCACACGCACATGCACACGCATGTGCACACATGTGAAGCGCTGTCCCTGACATCCTAAGTCCCCATATGCACAACCACACTCGGACTCTCTTTGACTTTAAGCACAGCAGCTGATATCCTAACCCCTTACTCTCTCTCTCTCTCTCTCTCTCTCTCTCACACACACACACACACTCACGGACGCACACACACACACTCCTTTTGACTTAAAGCACAGCTGTGGCCATCCCATCACCCATACACACATGCCTGCAAGCGGACTCACGCACACACACTCAAACACACAGCCTCCCGATCCACCAGAACCACCGTGGCCAGCGGTCATTGAAGAATGACAGCATGAGCAGTGTGCCGAGGGGGGGTCGCCCTGAGGCATGGGCTGTGGGTCACACAACAGGGACATCAGACTCCCTTGAGGGAAGGGTCAGGGAGACCACCCCAGAAGGGCTCCATTGGTCTGGACGGTTCTGCCAGGTAAGGGAGATTCAACAAATTCAGGCCAGAGGCGGGAGCCGGCTAATGGCCGAGGCCGCTGATGGCCGAGATGGCTGGTCAGCAAGGAGGGGAGGCTCGACAATTGATGTGATCGGGGCTGGACAAATGATGGCGCATTTGGCTGGAGCCGGCTAGGGGGCCAGAGACCAGAGACCGGGCGGCCATTCTCGCCTCAGTGGGGAAAGGGCCAGAGCGAGCTGTGCTGCATCAGGGTGGCTTTCCCAGCTTGGCTTCGCCGCGCGTCCTGCCTGCTTTGGAGGTCTTTGTACGTGTGTGTGCTCATATGTGTGTATGTGCACGCACATTTATCTGCGATTGTCAGTGTGCACCTGTCTCCGTAGAACTTCGTGTCTTCGGGACTCTCGGTATGCACCTACGTGCGCACCTTTGTGTGTGCCCTTGCTTGCGCATGCGTGTGCGCGTACATGCACGCCCACAAAGTGTGCGGGCGCCTTTCTCACTGGACCCTGTGCACCTTTGTGTCCAAGTGTGCGTGTGTTTATGGAGCATATGGGGACCTTTCTTATTGTGAGATGCTCTTCACTCTTGTGCGCTTGTATTTTTTTGGCATTGGGGTGAAGGTTAGGTGAGGAAGAAGGGGCTGTGGGTCTGGCTCTAGGCTCCCAGCTATCTGCGCATCTGGCGGCTCACAAGACTGTCTTTGTGCATCATTCGAGCCTCTGTCTGGGCATGGGCGGGCGTGGGCTTATGTGCTTGCCAGAGTTTGAATATCTGTGTGTCCACAACAGCATCTCCCACCGAGCATGGCTGTGGGTGGGGTGGGCCAGACCGGGATGAGGGGGGCATCTCCCTGAATCTCATCATCCCTCTGGAGGCAGGCACGCAACCCATACCAGGCCTGGCTGGAACCCAGCAGCACGGCACAGTGCCGACCACCCCTCCTCCTCCTTCTCCCCCCATGACCTTTGAGCACAGCAGCCCCAAATACATATTTATCAGAGGGGCTGTGGGGACCAGCCCCTCCCCCACCACTCCCCTCAGGGCCCAGCCTGCCTGGCTGCGGAGAAATTAACCTTGTGACACAGGAGCTCGCCGACACCCCGGCCCCCTCCCCATCCACACGGCACACATGAGCATGGATGGGTGTGAGGGAGAGAGAGAGAGAGAGTAGGTACTCATCCAGACTGGGAAGGCGGCAGCAGCCAGGGGAAGAGAGACACACAGGTATACACAGGTCCAGGTCACCCCTGACATACACACACACACCACACACGCCACACACACACACACACACACACACACACACACACACACGTCTTCCTCTTTTTCTCTCTTTCTCTTTCCAAACTACAGAGGCTACATAAGTCTTGAACAGATGCACAGGCAAATTTTGAAATGGATTTATACACAGACATATGCGGTGGTCCTCAGATAGATTCACACACAGATTCTCAGACACATGATGGATGTGTACACCTGTGGGTCCTGAGACCCAGGTGCACGGCCCCTCGGCCAGAGCTTCTCTTGGAAAAGGAGAAGGTACTAAAGCCTACAGATCCACCCAGACACTTGTGCCTACATCGCCAGAGATGCCGAAATGGATGTGCCAGATTTGAAAATGGACGCATCAGATAGGCACATACGCACAGGCATGAAACCCCAGACATCCATGCATCACGTACATAGCAAGACATCACAGGGCAAGACAGGTACCAAAACACCAGGGTGCTCCTCACACAGAGAGCTGTTTTCTCAACAGAAAAGGTACAAACACGGACACTAACACACGGTGGCATCCCAGCTCACATGCCCATGGGTGCACGCAGGCCACGTTCAGAGGTCCCACGGGGAAGCCCCTCATGGTGAGTGGAAGGGGCATATTCTGAGTTACAGGCACAAACATCCCCCACTTCAGACTCATCCCCTTCGAGCAAAATGAAAATGGGTAGATGCTCAAGTCTGAAAATATTCATGGAACGAATCCACTCATCACACAGGAACTCAGCCCTACGTGAGCCAGGCCTTGTCTTAGAAGCTGGGAAACAATGATTTACAAGACGGACCTGGGCTTTGCTCTCCAAGAGCTCTGAGCCAACACGATGGGCACTGATCGGACCTCAGTGTATAGTTAGTTATAAACGGTGATAACATCTGGAAAGGAAAGAAACAAGAGGCTGTGGGAGGGGTCATGGGAGAGCCTGGTTTAGATTGGCAGGTCAGGTGGAACACCTCTGAGGAAGTGACATTTAAGCTGAGCGTTAGTCACAACACACAGATGCTAAATGTGCACATGCATCCCTCCCGAAACTCACCAAGACCACTCAGGCATAAACAATACAGGACACAGATCCCCCCACTCCCGTTCTGCTGTGCCTCAGTGCCCCTCTAGAAAACCTCTCTGGTGGGAAATAGGGTCTCCCCCACTGGCTGGGGCCCAGATCCCTGGGCTCTGATAGAGGCACGCAAAACGTGCTGGGGCCATGCTGAGCAGGAGGCCAAGCTGCCTGGGGGAGTCCACAGGCTTCACCGAAGAGGTGACGTGGAGAAGGGTGTGTAGGATCTAGAGAAAAAGGGGAAGCAGAGGGCTTTCCAAATGGAGGCACGGCCGTGTGCACGGGCACAGGGGTGTGAGCCAGTGTGGGAAGTCGCTGGACTAGCAGGGGCGTGCAGGGAGGGGTGAGAGATGAGGCGTGACATCACCGGGAAGGTCTGTAAGGCTCAGGATTTATTCCAGATGCACCACGTAGCATGGAACTGTTTTGGGGAGAGACTCGACAGGATGTGAGCCTGGAACTAAGTCAGGGACCCCTTGGAGGATCCCCTGGTGTGGCCGAGGGACAGGAGGAAGATGGCAAGAACTGGAGGGAGGGGCCTCCTGCCCTGCCTGTCCACTCCAGGATTCCTGGGCAAGGCCTGGCCAGAGAGGTGACACAGACAGCCTTCCCCTTGCTCCCAGCCCCATCACCTGGCCTCTGGGCAGAGCTGGACAAGCTACAACTTCTCTCACATGGAGATTTGGTGGGGGCTAGAGGTCGAGGGTTTCAGTCCCCCTTAGTGACTTCCCATATGCTACTGTTTTCTGAGACTTCTTGTGGCCAGGCCTGAGCTGCATGCCAAGGCACACGGATGAGCCTGACCCTTCCCTGCTCCAGGGGAGTCCCCAGTCCCCTGACAAAACCCTGTCAGGGACTCCACGGGTTTATTAAAGCTTCTGGAGCTTGTTCTTAGAGAATGAATGGATCAGAAGGCCCCACTGGGTATACAGAAAAGGGGTGAGGATGAAGCCTGGTTTTCGAAGGTGAGACCAACCTTCACCTGAGAAAGCCTATC
Source organism: Cryptoprocta ferox (assembly GCA_028646485.1). NCBI lineage: Eukaryota > Metazoa > Chordata > Mammalia > Carnivora > Eupleridae > Cryptoprocta > Cryptoprocta ferox. The sequence goes on along the minus strand of CM053563.1, from coordinate 11,065,113 downwards.
ATCCCTCACCCCTCCCTAGAACATCTTCCTTAGCCTAGAAGTCCCATACGATCTGGCGCCACCTGCCTATACTCCTTTTTTCCTGTCCCCGGAAGCTCAGGCCACTCTGGCCTTCTTGGCATTCCTCAAACATACCAACATTGGTCCTGCCTCAGGGCCTTTGCACTTGCTGTTTCCTTTGCCAGGAAAGCTCTTACCCCACACTTTATTTGGGCTGCTACGCAAAACCCACTTTCCCCCACAGGCCTTTCTTTTTTTTTTTTAATTTTAATGTTTATTTATTTTTGAAAGAGAGAGAGAGCAAGTGAGGGAGGGGCAGAGAGAGAGAGAGGGAGACACAGAATCTGAAGCAGGCTCCAGGCTCTGAGCTGTCAGCACAAAGCCTGATGCAGGACTCGAACCCGCAGATGGCGAGATCATGACCCGAGCCAAAGTCAGATGCTTAACCTACTGAGCCACCCAGGTGCCGCCCCCCCCCACAGGCCTTTCTTGACCTCTCAGTCTAAAGAAACATTCTCCTGTAACCTACCCCTCCACCTGCTTTATTTTTCTGCTTAGCTCTTAGGTATGTATTCTTGTCTGTTGTATCTCCCCCTCCACTAGAAGGTCAGTGCCGTGAGGGCAGGGACTTTGTCTTGTTCAAAGGTGTGTCCCCAGCACCTAGAACAGTGCTTGGCACACTGCAATGCTCAGTGGATGTTTGTCGGGTGGACAGGAGCAGGTCCCCTGTCATCCTACTTGCCCAGTGTAATGAAGGCTGGGAGTGGAGGTCTGCTGTGCCAGAGAAGGGTAGAGGGAGCCCACCTTCCGGGGGTTTACACCCACCTGGACATCGGCAAGTCAGGCCGCTGCCTGCCTGAACCCCGAAGCAGCCAGACCCCAGACCTGTCACCCTGGACCTGTGCTCTCTACTCCGTTTCTCTCACCACGTTCCACTCACCCCAGCCTGTTCTCCTAGTCCTCCATCTCTCACCTGCTCACCACCCCCACCCTGCTTCCCTCCTCCTTCCTTTGCCCCAGCACCCACCCTAGTCACGGGGGAGAGGGCCCCAGACCCACACACCCTGCCTCCAGTTGTATCCTGGCCGAGGGCAGATCACATCCTCGTTTTAAGCCTCAACTTTCCTCCTTGGCAAAATAAGGTTTTTGTGGGGATGAAGAGTGACCGCGCGTGTGTGATGATGATACTAATAATAGCTGCTATTTATCGAGTACCTGCCAGGTGTTAGGCATTGTGCTAGGTGCTTTGAACTTTTTTTTTCATTAGAAAAAACGGAGGAAAAAAAAAAAACCCTGAGCGTGGCGTGTCCCCAGAGTGTCAGGCCCCGTGCACGGTGCTGTGAATCACAAAGGTGAACATAACCCTGCTGCACAGAGCTCACTATTCCAGTGCGCGCGCGCACACGCCTGAAGTGCCGCGCCGGCTGGGCAGTGGGGGCTTGAGCTCCTGTACTTGGCCCCTTTCAGCAGAAGCCCCGAGGGCTAGTTTGGAGGCCACTGAGGCAGCAACTCTCAGATGAGAGACCAGCCCCAGCCATCCCTAATTCCCCTTTACTAACCCACTGGGGTCCATTGTGCATATCTGGATGGCAAGGGTCTGGGCTAGAATTGGCCTTAGGAAATGCTTATTGAGTGAATGAATGAGTGAGTGAATGATTGAATGAATGAACAAAGGAACATATTTAGCCAGGTGTTTTCATTGAATATGCTCAGCCCAGAGCACCAGGAATACCCTCCCCCTTCCCCATCCCCCCCTTCTCTCCCACCCTCTGTATACACTACTCCCACATGTCATTTGTGGCTAGTAATCCTAGTATCATTTCTACCACTCCTAGCCCCTTTCTGTATCAGGTTCTCTGCTAAATTTGTTATAAGCATGGTCTTGACTTCTCACACGAGCATTGTGAGACAGGGGTTCTTATTGTCATTTTACGTTTGAGCAGCCGGAGGCTCAGAGAGGTGAAGTAACTTGCCCAGGGTCACATAGCCAGGTGGTGGCAAACCTGTTTTTGGCCACCATGCTCTTCTGTCCCATAGAAGTCCACGGTCTCTTGAGAGCCCTCTAGTCTGCATGCACACTTGTTCTTGCAATGTCTTCCCTCCCAGCAGTGGGAAAGCAAGACCCGGGGAGCCCCAACGTGGGTCCCAGCTCTGTCACAACCAGCTCTGTGCCTTTGGGAACATTCTTTCCCTCCTGCTGGGCCGCAGCCTCTCCTCCAGCTGTCCCTCCTGTCTGTAAGCCCCCAGCCAGTTTCCTGAAGAGGGCACAGGGCACAGAACTTGGCTTGGTCCCACCCTGCCTTCTCTGATAGAGGAGAAAGTAGAGGGGCTTCAGATTCCTTCTCATTTCTGGGGGAGTGTACTGGGCTCTGCTGGACTTGGACATAGTAGGGACATAAGACAAGCCTGGCCAGGAAAGGGGAACGGGCCAGAGAAACGCCGCTCACTGTGAGCCCACTGAGCTCCCAGGCACCTAGTGGGGCTCATTACCCCCGCTTTCTGCCATTACAGACATTAACTGATGTGCCACAATGTTTGCTGTAGAAAAAAGAGAAAATGCAGATATACAGAGTTGAGGAAAAAACCCACCATGGTAATCTAGTTAAATGAGAAAAAAAAAATTAACTTCTTGATGTCTATCTTTCTGGCTAGCTTTTTCTCAAATGGGAGTATGCCTACGAGTTTACCCAAAGAACTTATTAAAATTCAGATGCATGGGACCAAACTCAGAATTCTGACTTCTGCTCTAAACCTTTTTCTTTGGCGGTGTGTGTGTGTGTGTGTGTGTGTGTGTGTCTCATACAAATGGGATCACATGCCACATACCAGTTTATAACCTGCCTTTTACTTCCTAACAGTGGATTGTGAGCATCGCATCGCTCCCTTGTCAATGAATTTATTTTGAGCGTATTTTCTACAATCCTGCAGTTTTCCTATCGTTCTGGACATGTCGTAGGACATGTAGGTATTTCTGATTATAATGATCCCCGGGTAGCAGGTGAGGACGTCGAGGCTTGGAGAAGCCCCTCCCACGTGTGAAAAGCTAAGGCACCATCCAAGGGAGATGGGGAGGGCTTGGGTGCTGGGGACAGTTTCCAGCCTCACTCAGGGCAGGGCTGAGGGGCCCTGAGTGGAGGGAGAAGCTTGGGTAGGAGCCCCCAGACAGAAGACAGGTGACTGGTCAGAGGGGAGGTGGGGGCGTTGAAGAGGAGAACGCCGTCTTCCAAGCCCCCAGACCCACGCACGCTGTGGGCCTGAGCGCTGCCCCATCAGGCTCCCCCCAGCCCCTCTCACCGCCTCCCGCCATGAGCCCACTCGCCGCCTGCTCCATCCTTGCCAGCTTATCAATAGGTTAAGTGGTCAGGTCAGCGATATTGACCATTTGATTAGGACCTTGTCAGATCAATCCCTGGCTCATCTCATGGGTCTCCTCCCCTGCCCACACCCCCGCCCTGTTCTTCCACGCCAGGGAGCAGGTGGAGGCCGTAGAAGCCTCTGCCCTCCGCTACGCAGCACCCCAGAACCCGGAACCCTCTGGCAAGTTCAGAGGAAGTGAGAGCCAGCCTCGTCCCCCACCCCCCATCTCCCATCCTAGCCCTGCTGGGCCCGGAGCCCGGAGTGCCATCTCCTGCTCCTGCCTCTCTTCCCCCGCCCCGAGGGGGCCCCACCAGGGCCTCGGTCTAGGTGCTAGCTTCCTGCACCCTCTCTTTACGTCACAGTCTCTTGCCTACTGTCATTAGATTTTGTTTGCCCTGTGTCCCGTGTCTCTCAGAGTCCTGTCAGATGGAGATGCCCTTTTTTGGCTGTGTGACCCTGGGCAAAGGACTTGACCTCTCTGAGCCTCCATTTCCTCCTCTGTGTCTTGGGGCTGATCCTCACCAAACGGGCCATGGGGATTCTGTGAGATCATATCCACAGAGCAGCTAAGCATGCCTGGCGGCCTGGCCTGGAGCTCGCTCTCGGGAAACACCAGCTGCTCTCACTTAGGGCTCCTGGGCTGGACTGCTGAGCTCACGTGTTTGTGGGGGCCAGTTTCTCCGAGCATCTTGCCCTCGGTGGGAGTGGAGGTGGGCAGTCTGTGTGTGTGGGGCCAAGGGGCACTGTCATCCTCAGGCCTGTCCCATGCTCCAGCTCGGGGCCGTACCCTGTTTTGGGTGATGCTGGGGACTCCCTCAGAGGAGCCAGGCCCCAACCTACCCTCCCAGAGCTCACAGTCTGGCAGGTGGGTAGCAGACAGACCAGGGGGCACACAAACCTTTATATTGGCTTTGGGCTTTGAGGAGAGCTGAGGGCGCTCTGTCCTCTGAGTGAATATCGGAAACTTCACCTTCTCTGCAGCGCAGCTGCAAGGAACATAAAGTCTCTGGAGTCAGAGAATTCGGGATTCAAATCCCGGCTCCTCCACTTCCTGTGCCAGGTCACCAGGGGCCAGCTGCTTCCTCTCCTTCTCCCTCAGAGTCCCCATCTGTGAAATGGGGAGAAGGCATCCTCTAAGTAGCTCCTGCCATCTTCCACCTCCAAGGCACCGCTGGGAACGTGGCTCCCAGCTCCCACGGCGCCGTCTCTTGCACAGGGGAGATGTTATCTACTGGGGAGAGGGGTCTGTCCCAGGGCGTATGAGGGCACAGGGGCTGGGAGACGACAAGAGGAGGAAGGGCCCAGCGGTGGTGCTGCTCACCATGGGCATTGGGCACGGCGGCTGAGGGTGGCAGAGTGCAGAGGGGAGAGCTAGGTGTGGGGGCTGCTGCTGGAGGGAAGTGCCAACATGGGGCACTGCCCCTGGGGAGACCCCAGCCCTCGGGCACTGTCTGACTCTGGGCCGCTCGGAGACCCAGGGATTCCCCCGCCCGCCCGCCATCACTTACACCAATATTGACGGTTAATGCCGTGTCGCCACCGTGTTCAACACTCAGCGCGGCTAATTGTTTTGACTGGGAATCGGCAAGGCGATTAAACGCCATCGATTTTGCCCTGCGCGCTGCATCGATTTTTAAATTTCCTATTGATCCCGGCCCTAAATCTCCTTAACCAAGACCTCACCGTGGAGATGACAGCCGCTGATTAGCTCCGGGCAGGGGTGGGGGTGTGGGGGTGGGTGGGGGGAGCAGCCCCCGAGAGGGGAGAAACCCCAGCTCCTCCCTCCCCCCAGGGAACAGGGGTCCTGGTCTCCTTCCACCCCTGAAGATAGAGGCCCTGGTAGAGAAAGGGTGTCTTGGGGGGTGGAGTTGGGGGGACCTCTTGTTCCTTTTACCCCCCTTTTTTCCCCTTTGGGCTTTTCTCTGCTCTCTACCTGTGGCTCTCTCCACTCCTCCCTCTGTCTCTCTCCCCATTTCTTCTCTTCCCTTCCCTATCCATCCCTCTGTCTGTCCATCCATCCATCCATCCATCCAATCATCCATCCACCCATCCATCCATCCATCATCTCTCCCTACTGTCTCAGTCCGTCTTTATCTCTCTCTTTTCTCCTTCTCAACTCCTGTCCAGCCTCCACCAATTCCGTGTGCCTTTGGCTGGTCCTGGGCCTCAGTCTCCCCATCTGTGCCAGCACATGTGCCATGAGATAGCAGAGCAGTGTACCAGACTTCCAGGTCCATGGCCATCCTACCTGTCCCCCTCTCGTCTCCCCTCTCAGGACTGCACGAATGGGGCACGAAGGTGTGAGACCGATGTGGGCTTACCGGCTTTGTTAACTCCCCCACAGGGCTCTCTCTCTTGACGGACGGACGTTGCTCCTCACTGTGATCTCATCAGTACCCGCCTGGGGAAGGTCTCCCTGACATCCTGTCTCTTTTGAGAAACCTCTCCCTATCCTACAGTCCCTGCTCCTTCTCTGAAAGCCCACAGGAAGCAGGGGCAAAAGAGATCTCTGTGTGGGTTCTTTTCCAGGAAGACCATATTCCCAGAAGGCAAGAAACCAGGTTTCAGGACAAGGCCCATGGGCCCTAACTCTCTAACCACCCTCTACCCAGCTCCACAGGACCCCAGGGAAGTCCCATCTCCTCTCAGCCTTGTCCACTGCATCTGTAAAGTACGGCTGATCCCAGCTGTCACTCTGCCTCCCTGCAGGGCTGCGGACACTCTCTGGGGACAGGTCTCCCCATGTCCTCTCTGTCCTCTCCATCTTCTGCACAGCACGCAGTGGGACCTTTCTAAAGACAAAGTGGATTGTGCCCCTTCCCCTAGCTGCTTGGCCCAACCCTGCTATCCCTGAAGCCTTGTCTTTCCCACTTGTCTGGTGTCCCCTGGGCCAGCAAAGGCCTGACATTGTCTTCCCTTCCCTGCAGCCCTCCGCCTGACTAAAGTTTATTTGCTGTGCTCCCCGCGAGGGTAATACCCTCCTTAGGTCTTCCCTGACCTTCCCCTGGCATTCTCGCACACCCTCCGTTTACTCCAGCATGTTAGCATTGGGTCTTGCCTGAGACAGGGCCCCTGCCCTGTCTAATCCACCTCTGCACCTCCACGCTTGGTCCAGAGCCCAGCTCAGACACCCTTTCCGTATTTGCTGATTAACCCAACGAACAAATGAATGAACGAATATACAAGTCAGAAATATCATCAGGACTTTTATTTTCATCTCCTTGCAGCACACAGGCACCTGATGAGTAACTCTTTCAGATGTCTTTCTCGTTTGATCCTCCCTGCCGTGCTTTGAAATACGTTAAGAGTGTGAGTTAATCAATTCCTCCATCTGTTCACCCATTCGCTCAACACCCGTCATTTTCTTACTGGGACATCATGCATTTGGAGGGTCCTCTGCCAAAGGTGACAACTGTAAGACACAGTCCCTGCCCTTTAAGGGGCTTCCCATCTGATGGGAAAAACAGATGTTCAACAAGGCAGGCAGCAGGATGCCCACTTAAGAGATGGGGACACTGAGGCTCAGAGCCCGGAAATGACCACTGAGGGCAACAAGTGGCTGAGAGGACCTGAGTCCACATTCACCAATATGTGCCTGCCGATGGTGCCATAGGAGCCAAGTTCCTCTACTCGAGTTGTGCCTCATCCTGCCCGAGTTAGAGACTCTGACTCTCTTCTCTCTTTCCAGGTTCTCGACTGGACTGGGTTGGTGGCCTGAATGTATTAGCTTCGCTGCGTTTGCCCAAGAGGTAAGGGCCACGGCCTCAGAGCTTTGCTTACTGCTGTGCTCCGGGTCCTGTTCCCTCCCAGAAGCCCCTGCTTTCTCCTCCTCTTCCCTGGCTGCACCCCAGGAGTGCTGCCCTTCCTTGGTTTGCTCTGTCCTCCACAAGGTTAGTCTGTTTTGTGTTTTCATGCTCTGTGTGTCCTGTGGCTTTTGGGCCAGGCAGGTGGTTCTGGGTGTGGGTGACCATGAGGGTTTCTGCTGGTGAGTGTTATGCGCAGCAGGAGAGAGACGGGTGACTTGGTGGCTTGGATCACAGCTTGGGGGCAGACACACACGTGCGAACCCCTTTTCTTTCCCTTCCTAGCTGTGAGTGACTCAGGACAGTCAGAGTCTCCACGTCCTCATCTCTAAAGGGAATGATAACAGAACCTTAAGTGCCATTATGAGGACGGAAGGCTAGTGGGGCAGTTCAGCGAGGGTTTGTGAGGCCCCTTCCTTGGGGCCCACTGGGACTCCTTTTCCCTCACAGCGAGCAGCTCAGCTCATGAGGAAACGGGCTCTGGGCATGTGCTCTGGTGTTTGCTCCACTCAGCCCAATGAGGCCCTGGTAGTGAGCATCCGGAGAGGGGTGGGACAGGGCCTCTGGGGTGGGACCTCCCCCCCCCCGCCCCATGCTGCCACCTCTATTTCTACCAGAGCAGTTTAACCTGCAGGCCTCAGGACTGTTCTGCTTCCGGACGATTCTGGTTCCCTGGAGAAAGCACACATCCTGTACTCAGACCCTTGCATTCCTTACCAGTTCGAATGGGGTCCATGGATGGGGTTCGCGGGGTCTGGGGAGGCCTGTGGTTGCTGTCATAGGCATCCTACCCAGGCACCCTTGCTGTACCAGGGGTCAGAGACTCACCCGAAGAAGCAGATGAAAGCTGTATCCCAGGGGTTGCAACGTAGCATCGTAGGAACCCCCGGGGGATGAGAAAACGTATGGCGGTGGGAGGCTGCTCTCCAGCTCCGCTCGCTGTCTCCCTGCAGAGATGCAAACCCCACTTGCCAGATTTTCCGGTTTTCCGAAAGAAACCAGAAATCCGGAATTTCGTGTGAAATCTCCCAGTTTTTCAAATGTTGGCGACTAACACAAAATTTCAAAAATCTCCCCGTGGTCCAAGCCGCACGGTTTGGGAAACTTTGGCCCACAGATTTCTAGTTATACAACATTTAGGATAGACTTTCTCCTGGGAAAACACATCCCTCTGTCTCCCCAGCTGTGCTCCAACTCAGGATCTTCACAGACCCCCCCGCCCCCCGGAAACCCACCCATGGGCCCCGTTCTAACTGGTAACGAATGTGGGAGTCTGAGTACAGGATGTGTGCTTTCTCCAGAGAGCCAGAACTGTGGGTTTCCCAGGAACGTTCGGGTCCCCTGATGCTCTTAATGTTGAAAAGAGGGTAAGGAGGAGCACCTGGTTGGCTGGGTCAGTAGAGCACGCTACCCTTCATCTCAGGATTGTGAGTTCAAGCCCCACATTAGGTGTGGAGCTGACTTAAAATTAAATTAAATTATATTTAAATTAAAAAAAAAAGAGGGTTGAGGAGTTTCCATGTTGCAGAATTTGTTTGGCGGCTAGGGGTTGGCTTTGAGGAATGCCTGAAAGTTGGGCTAAATTAGCAGAGGCCGTTAAAGGAATTCTGTTTCAGAGCCGGCGGAAGTCGCAAACCAAGTCTCTGATTTTCGTTCTTTGTGTTCAGATAGATGTTTGTTAAGGGCCCAAGGTTTCATGGACACGCGTCTGACAGATTTGGTAACACGTGCTGGGAGCTGTTGCGTCCTAATGGTGGAACTGTTATTTACCAAGGGGCCACCTCCGTGCCAGGGCCTACACCAGGCATTTTGCATTAATCCTCGGTGCAAGCCTGGGAGGTGGGTGGTGGTCCCCTGTTGCCAGAGAAGGAAACTGAGGCACAGAGAGGGGAGGCAACTGGCCTAAGGCAGGTAAGTGGTAGAGACAGAATTTGCACTCAGGTCTGCCTGAGCTGCAAGCACTCACTCTCCCACCTCAACACGACCCACCACAGCGACTGGAATCTCCTTGGGGTGGCCGGCCCTTGTGCTTGGGGTGGGGGCACTTGATTGGGGGCAAACCCCTGAAGTCTTATTTGGTGCCAACCCTGACAAATTTAGAAATGGAGGGGTTTGGATAATACCGGGGCTACTTGTTGGTTTTTCGCTAGAAACTAGAGAAAAATGTGCAACAGAAGGTGTTTAGCTGATGGAGTCTGTGAGCTGGCCTCGAAGGCCACCACCAATATACCTGAGTGGTTCACGGGGAAAGTTCATCCCCACCCCCCCAGACTGTTTGAAGGAGGCCATACTCTCTTAGGTGTATCATTTTGTTACAAAACAACAACTGCAACAAACATTGCCCCCACCCCCACTGTCTCTCCTTTATAGCCGCACTTGGAAGGTGAGTGATTCCACTCCAGTATCTGGAGGCCTCCTCCTCGCCCAGACTCCCTCCAGCCCTGAGGTGCTGTCTGCCTCTGTGCCCGCGCAGCTCCTTCCCCTCCCCTCCACTCCCCTCCCCTCCACTCTCTTGGGCCCTTCCCTCCACTCTTGCTTGAGTTCACTCCTCGGCCTCCCTCAGCTCTCCGGCTTTCCCTCTCTGTCTAAGGTCCCTGACCCCTCACTAAGGCTGCATTGCCCCCTACCCTGTTCCTCTTTCCTGAGCACCGTTAACATGTCTGATCATATATAGTGTGTGTAGTGTCTCCCCCCATTAGCTGTTTACACCCAGTGCCTGGCACAGTGTAAATGCTCAGTAAGGATTTGTTGAATGAATGAATAAAGAAATGAGCACACGGACACATAAACCCATATCCATCCATTTATTCCTTCAGCCAACATTGCTGGGGGGTTTCTAGTGTGCCAGGCCTTGTGTCTCAGTCTGGTGACACAGAGAGGACGCAGACCTGTGTGGCCTCTGAGGGGCCCCAGGCTGGTGGGGAGACAGGCATGCCTAGCACTACCCTGAACCCGAAGGTCTGCAAGGCGCTGGGTCAGGAGAGAGTGTGATGTGACTGACTTGCCTGGGGCGGGGGGGGGGTGTTGGGGGAGCTCAGGCAGTTTTTGAGAGGAGCTGGTCAGGGGATCCCTAAAGGGTTAGGAGAAGCCAAGGGGCAAGTTACCGTTCAAGTGGGTGGGTCACTATTGGGGACCTGGATTTTGGCCTGGCCTCAGAGTCCCCATGGTCAGCTACTGTCCATTGGGCATCCAAGGCCCTCCCAGTGCTGGGCAGGAGCAGGCAGCGTTCCCACCTTGTCTCTCCCTCCCCTGTGTCCTTCCATCCTTCCACAAAATGACTCGGTGGCCTTTGGTGTGGATGAGGCCCTGGAGTCCCACAGGTGGTGTTCCCGGGGTGCCCGCACACCCCGAGGGGGAGTCTGGACTGGCTCAGAAGCAGGAGCTTAGCTGTGGGTGACAGGGTTCCATGGCTGGGTCTGGTGAGGGGTCTTGAAGAGAACCCAAGGCTGCTTCAGAGGCAGGGCCGCGGAGTTTCAAGAGTGGGTGGGAGTATGGGTGTGGCAGCGGAATGCTCCAGAATCGGAAAGGCAGGCCTGAGTGGCATGGTGGGTGTTCTGCAGGCCAGAGCCAAGGAGTCAGTACGTGGAGTTCGGGACTTGCTCGAATGCTCCAAGCCCAGTTAGCCACCCTCATGTTGCACCTGGGGCCAGTGTTTTGCCTACTAGAGTAGGTCCTGTGCTGTTACAGACGGGCCTTGGGGTGGGGGTGGGGGGCCAGAAAGGAAGTTCAGCTGGGGGCAGCTCCTTGCCTGTGGGCGGGCCCCTCAGGGGTGGTCCCTAGGGTGAGGCTGTGTGAGGCTGCAGGCAGTCCTCACTGGGTGTGGAGTCGGATTCGAGGTGCTGTTTGCCATTGTGGGATGCTCCGAGGTGTCAGGAGAGCACTGCATCCCTTTGGCTGTCACTGGCCGGGTGGAGATAGCTGTCAGCCGCCGAGGACTGGGAGTGTCCATCAGCCACAGAGTGGGGCGTGGAGGAAGTACAAATGGCTCTCCTCTCTCGGCAGCTTCAGGGACCGCTGGATTCCTGGCATCCCAGTCCCAGAGCAAGTGACGGCCGAAGTGCCCATTGTCCTGGCAGACATGCAGCCCCAGGGGCCGCGGGCAGGCGCTTGGCCCTAACTCCAAGTAGAGAGCTGGTTGGCAGAGGGCAGGCCACAGAGTCTGACCCTAGGTCATTTTAGCAACGTTTCTTGGAAGTCGTGATGTGCAGTCCCAGCCCACCCCCGGGACCGCTCACGTTGTCTCTGCTTCTGGTTTCTTTCCTTTCCTCTTCCTCATCCTGGGGCGCCAACCCTGTCCCTTTCTTTTTTTCCTTTGCTTGGCTTAATCTGGGTCTTGGCTTCTTCATTCCACCCCACTCCCTCCTTGTTCTGAGCCTGGATCTGTTTCCAGTCTTGCGAGTAGGGTGCGTATGGGTCCACGTCTAGCTTTCTGTCCCCAGAGAGAGCCACACGGAGATGTGGACCTGGTGGGGATGAGGAGGAGGAGGGTGAGGAAGAGAGAAGGAAGAAAGGTGCTTGAGGGAAAAACGAGAAAGGAAGTGCCCCCCCTCTCGCCCTTGCCCCCACCGCGCGAGGACAGCTCTCGGGCCCCCCTGTACAGCCATCTGCCTTCCTTCAGGGATATGTGTGGACAGGAGGGCCAGAGCGGTCATCTGAGAAAGGGAGGGATGAACTCAGGGAGACTCAGGGAGCACCCCGCAACAGAGACATGCCTGGAAGGGGGGAGCAGCTGAGAAGAGCAGACAAAGAAACAGGGAGATAGCAAAAAGTCAGCGAGAAGAGCAGGCAAGGGGTTCAGGGATAGTCAGAAAGAGTGTGTGTGTGAGAGCGTGAGAGTGAGCTGGTGGAGGTGAGGGCCATCGGCTTGGGGGCATGTCAGGGGGCGGGGGGTGCACCCACCCCTCACCAGGCTGCTGTGGGGCAGAGTATAAGGAACTTGCACTTGGCCATGGCTCCTGCCGTGTGCATCCTGTGTGTGGCAGGAGAGGCGGCAGGGATGTGGGAAGAGGAAGATGCTGCTCCCACCTGCTCTGTGATCAGAAGCCCAGTCTGCTCCCACCCCTCCCTGCTGCTGTCAGGAGACCATCCCTGTCCCTATTGGACCATCCTGTCCCCTCCCTGCCCTGGCTCCCTGGGGCCTGGAGGACTGAGGGCCCCTAAGGCTTGGGCACCCCTGACTTCTGGCAGGGGGTCGGGTGGGGTGGGAAGAAAGCCGTGTGCGTGTGCGTGTGTGTGTGGTGTGTGTGTGGTGTGTGGTGTGTGTAGTGTGTGTGTGGTGTGTGTGTGGTATGTGGATTGGGCCTCCCTTAGTCCCTCTCTGGCTTTGCTGCCTCAATATCTCCTATGTTCCCAACTTCCCTCCACCTTCAGCTATGAGATCTCCCACCAGCTGTCTCTGCCTGTCTGTCTTGGTTTCCCTGTCTGTCTTGGTCTCCCTGTCTGTCTTGTCTTTCTGTTTCCCTCTGTGAATCGCTCCTGTTGTCAGCCCTCTGCATCTCTGGCCCCCATCCTCGCTTTATCTGCACGCCTCCATCGCTGTGCCTTGCATGCTCTGTCTGTCTGGCCCCTGTGTCTGTGTGTCTCTCCATTGCACGGTTGCCCTTCCTCTGCTCCTTTTCTCCACGCTTCCTCCTGTGTCTGGGTCTCTTCCAGTCTCTTTCATCCTCTGTCTCTCTCGTCCCTGTCTCTCCAGGTCTCTGGCTGTCCATCCCTGCCTCTGTGTGTGTGTCTCTCTCACTCCCCCTCCCTCCCCCCCTTTTTTTCTGTTTCTAACACCCACACTCACATCCTACCTCAGGAGTAATTGCTTTTGTCTGGGTTGGACTGGACTTGTGGTGGGGGGAGGGGGGGGAGTGGGTGGCGCTGGGGGGGTTGGGAGGGACGGAGGTCGCTTGGTGGAGTTGAGGTGGCGTCCACTAAAGCAGGGGGTGCTGAGGAGCAGAGGTCCGGCGCCCAAGGGGGGAGGGGGCGGGGGCCGTGGGCCTGTCCTGGCAAAGCGATCTGGGGCCTCTGGCCGGGAAGGGAGGAAGGTCCTCACGTTTGGATTTGGAGACCATGTAGCTGATGTAGCTGCAGCTATAAAACGGGCCAGCCGGCGCCGCAGTGGCAAACCTCTGCTGCCTCGCCACCCTCCCCCACTCAGAGACCCCCCCCCCAACACTGTCAGATGTGCCGAGTCACCATGACACACACGGGACACACCCAGAGCTTCCAACCCACTCGTGGAAATACGCTTGGCCCTCGGCACACAGGGACACGTGGCCTCGCGGAGACACCCGGAAAGCACACTGGGTCTGTGACAGTCAGAAAGAAAGAAGCTCCAGTACACACGGAGACAACCACACCACAACCGTGCACAGACACAGGCACAGAACCCACACACTCAGACACACGGGCCGCTCCGACACACTCAGGCAGCAGCTCGCACATGCAGGTTTGCTGGAACGCAGGAGCACACAACCACCATGTCATCTGGGGACAGAAGGTCACCAAGGTGCTGCTGGGGAGACACGCACACCCCCTGAGGGTCAGACAGATCTGCATACACCCACATGTGGGGATGCCCAGAGTAGGGGACACACATGAAAGGGCACACACACACACACACGCACACACACACACAGGGCTGCCGAGTCTCCGGGGATACACCCACAGATTCATGGTCACACAGACATGACTCAGTAGCTGAGACATTCGGGGACACACAGTCCTGGAGGTCCACAACAGAGCTTAGGGACTCAAAGACACACGGCCACCCAGGTACTCAGGGAACACACGCACACCCTATACATACGGCAGCCAGACAGCACAGCGCTGACCTGGAACCTTCTGTCCAAAGCCTCACAATCACCCCACCCCCAACCCCACACACGTGCAGGCCAGGCCCTGGGGCGAGGCCAAGGCAGCTTCTGCCCACAGAGACTCAAGGATGGGGCCGCCAGGGGCTCTGTGGTTGGGCAGCAGGCTGCCTGGGGGTTGCCCTGCTGTCCTGGGCATCCATTCACCTTAGCTCACTCCAGCACCAACCGAGGCCTTCCCCCACTCCATGGGCTCAGGACAATGTCTCCCCAGCACCCCCACGTACCCCCCTGCCCGTCTCCCAGAGCTCCATCCCTCTCATACCCTCAAAGGGCCCCATCTCCCCGAGCTGCTCCCAACTGAGGGGATGCCTGCTTTCTTCCAGGGGGACTGTTCCTTAATTTATCCCAGCCCCCTTACCTGCCAGTGTGACCCCCGTCCCCATCTGCTTCCCTGCCCACTCCCATACTCACCCCCTCTCCTGGCTGTCCAAGCTTTCAGCCTCCCTAAGCTCTCCTGCTGTAGGGGGTGGTTGGCGGGAGGGGGGGGGTTTGGCCCCTCGGAGGCAGAGGTGTGGGTAAGGGGGACATGGGGGTGGGGGACCTGGGTGCGGCTCTGAGAAAGGGAAGCGAGGCAAGCGGGGAGAGAGGGAGAGGCAGAGGCAGGCAGGCAGCCAGCCGGCTTTATATCCCTGCCGTATTGATCTACCATGTCACAGCCCCGGTCGATAGCCAGCCGAGAAAGAGAGGGAGAGAAGGGAGGGGAGGTTTGGGGGAGGGCAGCGGGACCCCTATAGTCCTTGGCCCATCTGGGGCCTCCTTGGAAGGCTGTGGGGCCATGTTCCAGCCAGCCCACCCCCCCCCCAAAAGAGGCCCACCTTATCCTGCCCCCACCTCCTCTTGGCTGCGGCCCTCTCCCTGAGAGCCAGCTTGGTAGAAGAATTTAAGCACAGATCTCCCCATTTCTTTCGGCCTCTGGCAGCTCTTCATCTCTTGTGGGCACAGGGTTGGGGGGGTGGAGGGATAGGTGGGGGATGCTCAAAACTGTTTACTGCCTTGGCTCCCCTCTGCCCTCCACAGTTGGGCTGGGCGGGTGGGAGGCTTTGAGGCAGTGTTAGGTTGGGTTAGGGATGGACGGGAGTGCTAATCTTCCTTTGCTGTGTGTTGGTGGGCAGGAGAAAGGACCTCGCTGATTGTGCTCATCCCCAGCCATCGATAGCCAGGTGCTCGGGAAGGCCCCGTCCACGTTGCTTTCCTGCCCTTTCTGACTTGAAGTTTCACCTTGAAGCTGTACCAGGCCAGTGCTAGAGACACACCATATTTAGAATTTCTTTCCCTGGTTCCCCTCTTGCTCAGAAGGAGAGAGAAGAAAACTCAGCTTCTTCCTCTTCTCAATCTCCTCTTCCCTCTCTTCCCTCTCCTTAGAACTTTTTACCACCTGCCCCCCACCTAAGCCTCCCAAGCACTGGGCAGGGAAGGGAGGGGTATCTCCTTAGGTAGGAGCAGAGAAAAGGGCGAGGCTCCAGACAGCACTGGGAACCCTCCATCCTCCATCCCAGCTCTGGCTCTGTCTCCCCTCTCTGGGCCTCAGTTTCCCCCCTAGCCCCATCTAACCCTGCCCAAGCTCAAAGGTTCTGTGTGGCTCTGGGATCTACAGGGATTAGTACAGATGGGAGGCAGGGCCATGCGGAGGGTGAGACCAAGGCCAGAGGGGTGCCTGCTGCTC
The DNA here is from genome assembly GCA_028646485.1 of Cryptoprocta ferox. Lineage (NCBI taxonomy): Eukaryota > Metazoa > Chordata > Mammalia > Carnivora > Eupleridae > Cryptoprocta > Cryptoprocta ferox. The sequence continues at coordinate 11,049,430 of CM053563.1, read as the reverse complement.
CTCCCTCAGCCGGGGCTCCCTGGGTCCCAGGTGCGTCCCCCCAGCCCCCAACTCCCGGGGGCTCCAGTTCTTTGTCTGTCCAGATCCTCCTCCCCTCCCAGCCCAGCCCAGCCTCCCAGAGAGGTTGAGGAATCACCTTAGCCTTGACCCGAGGGGGAGGGCAGAGGAGGGGCAGGCGAGCCCACCCCCGCCTCCTGCCCATGGCCATCCCCACAGTCCTTCTCCTCTCCCTGCTTCCCTGAGTACCAGGCCGCCCCCACCCAGCATCGGGCCGCTGTTCCCTTTGTTAGGAAGGGGGAGGGGAAAGAGCTGAGCTGAGGGGACGTGGCCTGACCCCCGACCTCTCCCCTTCCCTCCTCCCATCTGGGTCCCTAGGGGCTCAGAGCCCCCTTGACGGACAGTTCTGACCATCAGCCAAATGGCTCTGGGAGTGAGCAGGGGGCCAGGTAGGGGGGAGGGGAGGAAGGCCTGTCCAGGGCCCTGAGCCCATCAGAGAGGGGGGTGTTTCATGGGTGGAGGGAGGCCCTTCGGATGAGTGGCAGGGGAGATAGGCACCCACGGGGGCAGGCTCTGGGGGGAGACTGATTGAACAAGGGGATGTGGAGGCAAAGCGGGGCTCAGCCCGGAGCCAGCAGCTCTGGACACCCTGTGGGTAAGGGGCCTGGCCTGGGCAGGCGCCCCCGCCCCGCCCCCACCCGGCCTTCGGCATTGGGAGTGCAGCGAGTTTTAAAAAAAAATTAAAAGAAAAAAAATAACAGGAGCAGGAGAAGCTGGGGGAAAAATATATAAGAAAAAATATAATAAGAACTAAGCGGTGGCTGCAGGAGAGAGAAAGGGCAGGAGGCGGGGAGGGGGGCGCAGGGGGGAGGGCAGCTCGGGCCCTGGTCGCTGCGGAGGCCCGGCCGCCGGCCTCTGCGCTGAGCCCTCCGCGTCCCCCCTGCCGGCCCCCTCCAGCCCCGATCGATCCAGTTTCTTGGCAATAAAGCATTTTTATTGTCAGCTGCCCTGAATGCCAAATGTGAGCCTGGTCCTGCTCCCCCCTCAACCCGCTTCCTCACCACCCCTCCCCCAGCCCTCCTCCACCCCCTCCCCGCCAGCCCCCACCGCAGAACCAGCATCGTCCATCACCAAGACCCCTCCTCTTCCTCCTCATCCGTGTCAGCCGCAGTCCAGTACATCCTCAATAAGCCAGCAGGCCCCCTCCCCATCAAGCCTGCTAACCCCAAACCTGCAGGGGAGCACAAAGGTGGGCTGTGGATGAGTCGTCTGGGGGGCCCCGGCGATGGACGGAACAGTGTCAGGGTGGGCAGGCGGGGAGGTGATGGCCACAGGTTGAGGGAGATGTGGGCAGAAGTCAGGAGCGCTGGAGCTGGGCCCCAGAGCAGGGGATGAGAACAGGTGGGGGAAGGCAGGCCCCTGCCCCTGAGCTGGCCGGGGGGCCTGCGCCCACCTCTTTCACACTGTTTGGGGAACAGGGGAAGGGATAGTGTAGGATTGGACATCCCTCCCACACCAGCCCCTCGAGGGCTGGGGACAACGACCCCTCCCCCACAGGATTTACAGAGGCCCTGGGAGCCCCACCCAGCTTGCTCGTGCTCCCCCCTTTCTGTTCTCTCTTTTTCTTTGTCTCTCTTTCTTTGCATCTTTCTGTCTCTGTCTCTGTATTACTCCTGACTCTCTCCTTTATTGCTCCCTCTCTCTCCAGGGATGGAGAACCCCACACCCTTCTCCGTTCTACCTGCAGAGTCCCCAGTCATTCTTTCCCCACCGCACGCTTTTTCTCTGCCCCACTACACACTTTTTCCCTCCGACCTCTCCTACCCTGTCCGCTCCCCACATCCCTCATCTCCCCGCACATCTTTCTTGGTTTATCCCCGCTCCCTCGGCGTGAAAATAAACAGAGGCCCAGGGCCTTGGAATATCAGCAGGAGATGCAGAGAGAAGATCTCAAGCCCCTCTTCTCTGCTCCTGGGGGTCTCAGTGTCTGGAGCTAGAACGAATCTGTACCTGCTGAGCCAGAGGAGAACTGGGGGGTTGGGGTCTCACAGATGTGCTGTGTGACTTTGCTCCTGTCACTTGCCTGCCCTGCACCTCGGTTTTCCCCATCCTGTGGGTGACCCGTGGGCGCCTTGAGAGTCTGGAGTTCTCTCAGGCTCCTGGGGAGGCAGCCGGGCAGGGTCCTGCTGCAGGGTCACGACTCCGTCCAGGTGTCCTACCATGCAGTCTCGATGCTGCAGACCCGCCCTCTCGCCTTCTCCCGGAGACCCAGAAGGGGAAGCAGGAGAAAGCCTAGGATGCCAAGACTTTCCCTCTGGTCCTGGCAGGGCAGGACTGGACCAGAGTCGTGCCTTAGGGGGTGGTGTAGGGCATGGCTTCAGGACCCCAGGCTTCACTTCCATGGTCAGCCGTGGAGGGCAAGGGCCGCGTCACTTGTCCTTAGCTCAGCATCTGCCACAAACAAGGGGTTCAAGAGGTCTCTGTGGAGTGGGTAAGCAAGCAAGGAAGTGAGGAAGAGCCTATGTAATGTGGGGCAGGCCAGAGGGGAAAGAGAGAGGGGGCGCTGAGGGGGGGCCGGGGGCGGGGCTGGGAGGAGCAGAGGGATTCGGACATCTCTGGGTTGAACCGATGGGGAGTGGACAGGTAGGGGGGCACTCGCGAGCGGGAGGATTCCAGGATGAACCCCAGTCTCCTTTCCAAGCCGCCATCCTTCCCCTAGAGCTCAGCGACCCCCCCCCCCAACGAACAAGCCTGTACAGTAGTACCGCATTCCCATTTCCTCCCTCAGGCCCCGCAGGCTCATGAAGGGGAGTAAAGGGCTCATGTGCCTGTGACCCCGCTGGCAGGAAGGAAGAGGCAGTGTGTGTTAAAAATGTGGTGTATGTACACACGGGTACCTACCCCCACGTCATGTGCTTGCTTGTGCCTAAAACGGTTCCTACTTTTCACCATCATCAAATGTTTTGTACTCTCTTCAGATAATAATTTTCTAATTAGTAAAAGGCCTTCCTAACAGAAGAGAGATCCCTGTGGGCTGTGGGCGGGGGGGAGTCCCCACCAATTCATGAGTTGGGGCCGGGGATGGAGACGAGGTTGGCAGGTGACTGAGACGTGTGGAATTGTGGTGGAGGCCCGGGGGGCCTGGAAGGAGGTGAGGGGTCTGGAAGCGGAGGGCGGAGAGATGCGCAGAGATGGAGGATCCCTTACTGGTGGCCATTTCACCTGCTCCCTGGCTGCTTGAGGACAATCCCCCCACCCCGGACAGGGGCCCCTTTTCGGAGTGCAGGACGTGTCAAGACTTTCCACTGCCCACCTTGACAGCTGAGCGCAGACTTGGGGGTCCGGGTCCATTAGGCTCCAGGTGCCCCTCCTTTGAGAAGTCCTCTCTGAACAACCTTTTCTCCACTGTCCTCTCGTCATCCTCCAAACCTGCCCCCAAGCCTTTGCTCATGCCATTCCCTCGTGCAAGGGCAACAGTCCTAACAGCTGCCCCTGACTCTGTGCTAAGCACTCGACCTTCAGGCTCTGGCTGAGCTCCCGACCGGCCGTTGGTGGGCACGGTCATCATTCTCACTTTGCAGATGGAGCACTGAGGCTTAGGGAAGGGAAGTGGCTTGCCCAAGGTCACCAGCCAGTGAGACAGCCGTTCAGGCCCAAACAACTCGGGTTGGCCTTTTTTTTTTTTTTTCTCCCCACTGATCCAACTGGCTAAATGTTTGTCCGGAGCCCCACTGCAATAGGTCAAGTCCTGCTGGAGATGCACGGAAAACGTGACTGCCTCCATGTGCCGGGTTCAAATCCTGGCTCTTCCACAGGCTCACTGTGACACCATGGGCAGGTGGCTTCCCTTTCTGAGTCTCGGTCTCTCCTCTGGGTCACAGCCACCATCTCAGAGACGTCAGTGAACAAGGAAATGTAAAATGTCTGGCAGATAAGGTTACTTGACAAATGGCTGTGCCCTTCTCTCTCGTTCTCTCTCTCGCTCTTCCTTGCATGTTGCTCAGACTCTAGGTTCTAGCTCTTCCAAACTTTTCTATTTGAAGAACATTTTTTTTTCAGAGGACTTTTTCAGTATTCATTATTTGGGTCTTCCACTACCCTGTAAGGGAGGAATTATTATCTTGAGTTTATAGAAGTGGAAACTGAGGCTCAGAAGACCCAAGTCCTGCGTCAGCTGCTTGTCCCCATAAAGGATCCGTTTAATTGACACACTCCACACCTCTGCTGGGCCCTTGCCATGTGCCAGGCCCTGTGTTGGGCACTGGAGATACAGCAGTGAACAGAACTGGTGCAGTCTACTTTTGTGGAGTTGACAAACCAGAGTGGATGTGGATCTTTAAGTGTAAGTGTCAATTAAATGCAAAATCAGAAATTGTGATAAGTTACTGCAAAGAAGAGACAATTTATAGGGAGTCGACAGAGTCTGGGCAAGACATTTAAGTGGAACCTTGAAAGAGAAATAGGACTTAACTAGACAAAGAGTCTTCTAGGCAGAGGGAATAGCACATGCAAAGGGCCTGGTGTTGCAAAGAGTTTGGTTTAAGGAACAGAGAGGAGGTAGTGTGGCTTGGAACAGGGTAGGTAAAGGGGAGAGTGGTGGGGGAAGAGAGGAGAGGTGTGGGCAGGAGTCAGATCACACAGGACTTCGCAGCCTGGGTTAAGGGGTTTGGGTTATTTCCCCAATGCAGGGAAGCCCCTGAAGTCTTAAGCAAGGGAGTGACAGCCTGATTAAGTTTTAGAAAGACCCTCCTGGGGCACCAGGGCGAGAGGAGGCTATGAGGGTCAGGCGTGGCAACACGGAGCCCTGCAGGGAGGAGGCTGGAGATGGCGCCCAGCCTGGAGGTGTAGAAGAATCAGAGGGAGCTTTGGGAATGGTGCTCATCGGGAGGCTCCAAGTAGTGGAGCTGCCAATCCAAGGTCACACGGCTGGTCAGGAAGAGGCTTTGACCGGCACATACCAAAGCCTCTCCTCTCACCAGGATGGATGCTACTTTTTCTCTAGGAGCCCAGGGAAAGCCTCTGGGAGGCAGAATCCTGCCTTGTATCTATTTTTTTTTTAATGTTTATTCATTTTTGAGAGATAGAGACAGAGCATGAGTGGGGGAGGAGCAGAGAGAGAGGGAGACACAGAATCCCAAGGAGGCTCCAGGCTCCAAGCTGCCATCATAGAGCCTAATGCGGGGTTCGAACCCACGAACCGTGAGATCATGACCTGAGCTGAGTTTGGACGCTTAACTGACTGAGCCACCCAGGCGCCCCTGCCTTGTATCTATTTAATGTTTTCTACACAAACTTCAAAGTGCCTGGTGTTTTCGGCACAGAGAAGTTCACTGCCAGACAGAGGTCCTGCATGGAGGTGACTGGGAGTCCTTAGGATACTCCATGGAGGAGGTGACTCTGAGCCAGGCGGTGCAGGGGGCGAGTTGGTTCAAAGGTGTTAGCTCTCCTCACGGCTGGCCTTGCTGTGTGAACTTGGAGAATGTACCGGGGCCCTGGAGACGCTGTTCAGTGTGCATCCCAGTGATGCCGTGACTCAAGGGAGGCAACCGATGGGAAAGCTCTTAGCGAATGCATCCTATTGGCGGAGGCCATGACCAGCACAGGGATGGGAGGCATGTGATGTCTCAGACACCAAGGCCAGCGTTTTCTGCCAAGCCAAGGGGAAGAAGTGAGCCAAGAGTGTGGGGAGAGGTAGAGCAACTGGGTGGCAACATGGGCTTTGGAGTCCAGCTGTCTGGATGCTGACCCTGTGTCAGCCCAGACAAATAATTTGACCTTGCTCAGCATCAGTTTCTTCATCTGTAAAATGGACATGTGAGCAGTAGTTCTCTTGTAGAACCACTCAGTGAGACTACTCAATGAGAAAGTGCATGGAGAGTGTTTGTAACCAGCGGGTACAGGGTACCTCCTTTAACTGTCTAAAGCAGAACTCTGGGTTCCTTGTCCCCGAGCTCCTCTAGAAACTTGTCCCATCTCAGTAAATGGTTGTCACACCCCAAACCTACACATCTCCCTTGGTCCTTCACTTTCCTTCAAGTGTCCAGAGAGCTCAGTTTGCTTCCACGGTGGCAGGGACTGTCTCATACGATGTGGGCTGACCTGATTTCCATCAAGTTAAATGCCTCCGAATAAATGTTTGTGGAGCACCTCCTGCAGGCAAGGCCCTGTGGATGCTGCTCAGAGCCCACACAGTTCTGAGAGAGAGGTTCAGAGAGGTTGGGTGGCTTGCTTGAAGTCACACAGCAAGGACTCGGCAAGCTCCATAGGGGCAGAGAGGGGCCCAGACCACTTCTAATTTTTGAGCTTCCCAGTATGCTAAGAATAAAGGAATACCAAAATGGGAGTTAGACTCGTGCTCTCAGCAGCAGCAACAACAAAATGCCAAACAGCTAATATTTGCAAGGTCATTTATTAAATTCTTTGATTTAGTAAAACAAGATCCATAGTGTCCCCCAGGCGCTGTGGTTTGGCAGTAGCACACAACCGGAAAGTCAGAAATGGGAATCTTGTTCAACGAGACCCTTCATGAATGTGATACCTGGTGCAAGTGCCACGCCTGCCCCTGCGTCACTGCACCTGCCACGGGGAGCTTACCACCCACATGTGACTCCACACTTGACACCGCGTCTGCTGTGTTCAGTGGCTTTTGCAGAAATGCGGGAGGTCCAGGACCCTGTAGCCTTTTGAGGGGAGAAACCCTCATAGCAGCCCGCCCGGCGGGAAGGGGAATCACCCTGCCCCTTCCTGGTCTGAGCAGGTTGTTGCCCTCTGTGACCCACCTCAGGGCGCTTCGCTGAAAAGTGGGGAAAGTCAGAGCACCTGCTTTACTGGATCATTGGGAAGATGTCAGGAGACGAGCAAGGAAAGCACGGAGCGCGTGCCCGCACAGAGCAGGTGCCCGGTGGCTGCTTTTACTATTTAGATAACGGTGGGCAGCCCGGGGCTGGGGGCATGGTGGCTTGAGAACTCCTCAAGGGTGGGTGTAAGGCTGACACGCTCGGTGTCCTCAGCTCTTGGGACAGGGTCTGCTACAGTGGGCCCTCCGTGGAGGTGTAGGATTGCATCACACAGAAGAGGCTTTGGGCCAGGCTGAGTAGGGGATGGGAGCACCAGGGACAACAGGGGAGCTTAGTGGAGGGCCTGGCCTTCGATTTCTTCTCCACCCCCATCTGCCTCCTTGTGAGGCCAGGCAGGCACTCCTATCAGCTCCCTTTTGTGTGGTTTGGAGGTCACTCACTGTCCCTTAACTTATTCCTAAGTAAATAGCTACCAAATGCCTCCTATGTGAACACAGCAGTGGGGACATAGTGGTGAACAGGTCAGACAAGAGCCAGAGTGATTATTTTCATGATTCCAATCTGAATGTTAAGCAGTAGGTTCACATGAACACATTATTTAAAATAAATAAAATAAGCAAATAAATAATGGAAGGGAGCTCTGCCCAGCCAACAGTGAACCAAAGCTTGTGATTAATGCAATTTGGGGCAGCTGAGGCCCGTTTAAAAAGGAAGATAAAACTGAACAGGACAGACATGCTCCCTGTCCTCCTGGCGTGGAGATTCAAGTGGGAGAGGCAGATAATAAGCAAGCATGTAAGCCGCGGAAACTTAAACGTTAGGCAGTGAGAAGTGCTGGAAGAGGATAGAAATGAGAGGAAAGGCTAATGTGAGGCGGGCTGACCAAGACCTCTCTGTGTCGAGGACATGTAAGTGGAATCCTGGAATGAGTGAGGGAATGTGCCCTGGAACAGCCGGGGAAAGATGGCACCAGGCAGAGGGAGAGCGCGGGCAAAGGCTCTGAGGCATGTCAGAGCCTGGGCTTGGGTTGCAGGGACAGAAAGCCAGCACGGAGGAAGTGAGTGATGGGTGGGGAACAATGGGAGGTGATGGGGTAGAGGCAGGCTCCGGTTGGGTCAATGGCAGGGGTCAAGGGTAGCCGGTTAGGATAGGAGTCTTGAAGCTGGCGTATTTGGTCGGCCTCTGGAGGCCTCCCAGAGTTGGGCTGTTAGTACCCTGGACAGCGGCTCAGTCCCTCAGAGCACTTGCAGCTATGGGGCGCACCCTACTGAACACAGACTTCTGTGAAGGTCTGCTTTTTGTGGAGTGAGTTAGGGGCGGGTGGGGAGCAAATGACATTACAACGTGTGTGAATCGGCCCCTGCCCACAGGAAGCGCAGTCGTGTGGACGAATCATAAATGCACAACTTAATCAATCTTTATCGAGCAGACATCTGTGCAGACACCACTTAGGTTGGGATAAAGAAGGCCACCGGCACCCAGCAGCCCCTACCCCTGTGTGTCCCTTCTCCAAGACACCCCTCCCCCCCTCCCTGCTGGAAGTAACCACTGGTCCTCACTTTGGAGATACTCATTTCTTTGCTTTTCCTGTGTAGTTAGCCACCTATGTCTCATTTAATGCATTCTAATTTGAATTCAAAAAATGAATACAATCTCATATAAAAACCAAAACTGTAACAGAAAAGGTTAAAAACCCTCTGCTTTCCCAGTGTGGTCCCCTCACCAAAGGTAGCTGTCATTAGTTACCTTCAGACCTTTTTGTCTGTGTTTGTCAATTCTTGCACTCATAGAAAAAGTATGGTGTTTTTTTGGTAGCTGTTTTACATAAATGATATTAAATTGTATAAATCCTTCTGCAACTTGCTTTTTCACTCAGCAGTGACTTGGAAAACTTTCCATGTCCGTACCTCTATGTCTTTTATTCTCTTTTATAACCACAAACTGGGGGTGCACACACTACTATAATTTACTTAGCCCCTGTCCTCTTGGTGGCATCTAGGTTGTTTTCTGATTTTTCTCTACCTCAAACCTTGATATGATGAACACTTCATGAAATTGCTGAACTCCTTGATGGTGGCAAGTATTATATTTAAAATTAACGAAGTTCCTGTCAGCCCATGTTACTGCCCCCATTTCCCAGAAGAGGACCCTGAGGCTCAGAGAGGTGAATTCACTTGCCCAGGGTCACGCAGCAAGTTAATGAAGGGACCAGTTTCTAAATCCTCATATGTCTGACTCCTAAACCAGTGCTTATATATGCTGTATGGATAATTACAGCCTGTGGGGTGGGTGCCCCAATGCAACAAACATTCCTGGAGCCCTGGCAGTCTGCAGGCCCAGGGCTGGGCCCCTACTCCAACACCAACAAATCGGACTCTGCCCTGCCCTGTGGGGCAGCCTCAATGAGAAGCAATTACAATACTGTACCATTGGTGCTAAAGCCCAGAATGCTGCCTGGAGCTGTCAGAAGAGGAGGTTGTTACTATTAATTGGGCCTCTGGTGGAGTCAGAGAAGGCTTCCTGGGAGGGGAAATTTGAGCCAAGGCTGACAAAGGAGGCAGGAAGGCCAGGCATGTAGGGGAACCCAATGTGTTGACCGTAGGAATAAGATGAGCTCTGAGGGCAAAGTATCTGCAGAGGTTGGCAGAGGCCCTTACCCACTTGGGCTTGGAGAGCCAGCCTTGGACTTCATTCTGTGGGTTCTGGGAGCCCTGAGGGATTTACTCATTCAACAGAGAAAGTTGGAGCACCTGCTGTGTGACAGGCACTATCTTAGGTGTTGGGAATATTATAGTGAACAAGACAAAAAAAAAAAAAAAAAGACACCTGCTTTCAGAGAGCTTACATTTCACAGGGGTAACCAGACAGTAAAACAAGTTGACAGTAATTCAGTTCCAGAGAGAGCTAAGATGAAAATGAAACCAGGTGATGGAATGGAGACAGACTAGGGAGGGCCCCTAGGAGGAGGCAGCCTTTGAGTTGAGTTCTCAAGGACAAGAGAAATGGAAAGAGATGGGAACAGCATTCTAGAAGAGGGGTCAGCAAGGTCAAAGGCCCCGAAGTGGGGACAGACTTGGCTTCTTCGAGTGTGGCTGGTGTGCCTTGGGGAGAGGTGAAGTCCTTCAGGGCCCTGGAGGCTGTGTTGGTGCAGGGACTGGGCTTGTCTGAGGGGCAGAGGGGAGTCATTGGAGGGCTCCACCTGGACCAAGGACGATGGCCCTTGTGCTTCAGCCTTTGGACAGCTCCCTCCCTGCATGTGGGACTGCCGGGGGCTTTGCGCCTGCAGTGGCAGTCGTGCTGGAAGGGTGGGGAGTCTGGGCTGGATTGGTGTGGACAGCATGAGGGTGGGTGGGGGCTCCTGGGCCAAGGGCCAGGCACCTATTTCTTTAGCTTCCTTGGAGGCCCTGGTGGGTATGTGTTGATGGATGCCAAGGACCCTGTTCTCAGAGGACCTACAATCTGAGAGACGTACACAAGCCAAGGGGAGGAGCAGTGAGCTCAGCACAGCAGTTTAGGCTTTGGGGTCAGAGAAAGAGGTGTGCCCCGGTCTAGCTGTGACTGTGGCCCTCACTTTCCCTCATTTCTTTAAAATGAGGATAACAGAAGTCCCCAATGAAAGGTAAGGAGTCAGTGAAACCCTGAGTGTAGTCAGGTCCTTAGAATAAGCTGCAACACATTCCCTCTCTTCCTATATTTGTCGTGTAGCTAATTGATCCATCAGACTATCTTGTCCATTCTTTGTTTCTTTCAAGCACAGAATGTTAGAACTGGAAGAAGCCTTTGCGAGCTCCTCCAGCACACCTCCCACCTAGAGATGGGGAAACTGAGGCCCAGAGTGTGCCAGGGGCTGCGCCAGGCCACCAAATGGGCAGGTTAGAATGGGGATCTGCTTGGTCTTGTGACTTTTATCTTCTTTAAGTCATATCACAGTGCTTCTCGATTTCTTCTCACTTGAGGTGAACTCCTGGGAATTCGGCAGGTTTGGGAAATTGGTGTCAGGAGGCTGGGGGTGGTGCGACAAGGAATGTTGTGTCGATGTGAATTTAGTAGGCATCTGCTGACTTCCCAGGCCATACACTTGCTGCTTCCAAGATGCCGCTTCCTGATCTTGCCCCCAGTACTGACCTGAGCGTCTTCCCCCAGTCTGCCTTCCCTCCCACTGTCCATCTGTGACCCAGCCACTTGCCCAGTCGTCCACTTGCGAGCCCACTAGGGTCCTGGAGAATCTCACGTGAAGGTGGACCCTCATGGCCCCAGCCTCCCCGTCATCTCGGTCATTGTCCCAGCCTCCTCTCTGTTCATCCTACCTCTAGTTTCCACCACCAGCCTGTCCTCATGTCGTGGATCTCTCTTACACACACTCTCCCTGCTCAAAAGTCTCCCACCTACAACATCAAATCCAGGCACGTAGGGTGCCCTGCCCAGATCTTTCTCATCCCAGCTTGAGCTCTGCCTCTTCTTCAACCTTTCTATGGGAGAAAAGGTAGTGCTGTGTTCCTAGGCTCCATTCTTGACTCCCCCCACCCCACCCCACCTTCAGCAAATCGCCAATCCTGTGTGGTCTACTCTCATAATGGCTTCTAGGGACACCTGTCCCTTTCCTGCCCCACTGCCACCATGCTGGTCCCAGCCATCATCTCCTCCATCTCATGTGGGCACCACCCACTTCCCCATGGCTGACCTCCCACAGCAGCCCGAACCATCCACAAAAACATTCACAGAGCCACATTGCTTCCCTGCTCAAGACCCCCTGAGTGGCACCTCACTGTGCTTGCAGTAAAATCCAAAATGCTTACCTGGCCTGCAGGGCCTTGGGGTCTGGCCCTGCCTCCCCACCTTGTCTCCTGTATCTGCCTTGTTCAGTCTGTACCAGCCATACATGGCTCCTTTCTGCTCCTAGACTTGCCATGTTGTTTGCTGCCATGTTGTTTGTGAGGAGGACAGGTCTGGGTTTGACTCCTGACTCCACCATTCACACGCTGTGTGAGGTGCAGCAAGTGACTTCACCTCTCCGAGCTCCAATTCATCAGTAAAATGGGGATGATAATAGACTTTACGTCCTCAGATTGTTGTGAAGATGGGAAACAATGTATTGGCTCAACTAGCACAGAACAGACAGGGATACTGCTGCTGCTGCTGCTGCTGCTGCTGCTGTTGGTAATGATGATTGATGATGATGGTGATGATGATGATAGTGGTGAAGGAGAAATAGTTTAAGTCCCTGGATGCTGGGTGCTCCAAAGCAGATCATGGGGTGGCTGCAGCTTGACCTTGACTTAGGGCCACTGGAGAAGCAGTTTTGAGGGCAGGGCCAAGGGTGAACAGGAAATGAGGGCTCAAGCCCAGAAACCAGGAAGGTGGGGGAAGAGGTGGGCAAGCAGTGCCCAGGGCTGGCCAAAGCTAGGTTTGGTTCAGAGGACCTGAGTCCCACTGGAGGATAGCATGGCCCTACAGCAGGACTGGCCAGACATCCCTCTATCTCTGTGTCTGTCCGCCCCTCCTCATCCTGTTTTCCTTTGTGCTTGGGTCCCTAAGCCAGCTTTGCCTGACACCCCTCTGCCCCCAGAGGCTGCCCTGGCCTGGTCTCTGTTGAAGGTCAATGTGCTGAGATGCAGACAGAGGTTGGTGCCAATGAATCACCAGTTCCTCCTCTCCTGGCCCAGCTGTTGACTCAGTGTGGCCTGCTACCCGGTCTCCCTGTTTCCTGCTAAGCTGGGGTTTGGAGGGGCCTCTCTGAGCTTCCCACACGCTGAGCCCTCAGATGAGGCAGCACTTGTGGAGAAGGACCCCTTGGGTCCCCACACAGACCAGAGATGTGTTGGGGGCTGAGTAGAGAGGTCGCCAGAGACAGCGGGAATCCTGAAAGAAGCCAGACAACCAAGCCACAGAGAGGGTCCCCAGGGGCAACAGAGAGGAAGAGGCCATGGCTGGGGGCCCTGAGGGGTGAAGAATCCCGCTCTGCTGTCCCCGGTGGGCTGGCTGCTCCCCCCCTACCACTCCCCGCCGGGCCCCCGGGGGACCTCGCTCTAATAATGTATTTGATCGACTCGCCGGCCGCGTACAAGCGATTATTGTCTTGTCGGGAGTCAAACGTATCGATCCGGTGAGAAATATGAGCAGAGCAATGGGGCCCGCGTGTCAGTTACCAGCCCCGCTGGCCCTGGGGAGCCCCCTACGTCTCCTTTAATTACCGCTCAGCCCTGAGCCCAGCCTGGCCTCCCCTGCGCCGCCTCCCTCCCAGGCTCCCTGCACCCCGAGAGGCCCCCCACTGCTCCCCAGCTCCCATGCCCTACCTGCCTTGCTCAACATGGCTTGAGGCCTCTTCTCTGGCTGAGAGGCCACTCTCTGCCCTGCCTAGGCCTCCCATTCCTGGCAGCCAGGCCTTCCCCACCCAGTGGGCCCAAACGCTGCCCCTCTGTCCTCTCCCACCAGGCAGACATCTCAGACCCATTTTTCTAAGACTCCCTGACTCTAGGTCAGGGACCCAGTCAGCCTGGGAGGCAAGAGGGGTAGGATAATTTCATCCCAAGGGGGCGTGGTTGAGCCCTTTCCTGGGAAAGGCCTGCGAAGGTAGTCCCAGAAATGGGTGGTGCTTCTCTTCGCGCTCACCATAAGGCGCTGACACCCAGTCATGTCCAAAAAGCACGTACCTGACATGGATGACATTGACTGTGTTCGTGGTGGAGTCTGGGGGTGGCTTGGTGGGGTTTGGGCCCCCCATAATCTCCTTATGATCCTCATTTCCAAGCCCCTCAAGACATAATAAATCCTAAATCCAGACAAAACCTGCTGTGCAAATGCAGCTTCAGGATGAGGCTCCAGTACCCCACTGCCGCCAGACCGCTATCCGGAAGGCCCTTGTGCACAGAAACCCTGCATCTGAAAGACAGAGAGGGGTGGACCAGGAGGCAGGAGGTCTGAGCTAAAGCTGGGTTGATGCTGTGTGGTCTCTGGATCTCTTTCCGATATGGGACGTTGTGGAGTGTCGGTAGCTGGGAACTGTCCCTCTGTGTACAGATGTGAAAGCCACCGGTCACTACCCTAGAGTGGCCTGCCTGGGTGTGTTTGGACGCACAGGGCCTGTGTGCAGAAGGCAGGGCACTCGGGAAGGTCTGCCTGTGTGTTATATCCTGAGCGTGCATGGGTGTGAATGTGGGCACACATGGCCAGGAGGCGTGCCTGAACACACATGTGTAGATGTGCCCTTGTGCCCACATGAGGGAGCCAAGGGGTTTCTGTACACAGAGTTAGAGATGTTGGGTAGGGAGCCTAGGCACACAGAGGAGGGTTCCCGTGTGTCTGCGTGTGCACACATGTGTGTGAAGTGCTGGGGGCCATGTGTAGAAATACTTGAGTGTATGTGTATATTTGGGTGAGTCCAGGCGTCCGTGTGCGCGTGTGGTTTGGGAGTCCCCCGACTTGGGGCGCGGCGAGCCTCGCGGGGCCCGGGCGGGCAAGCAGTCAGTTTGGAGGCGCCAGAGGTGGCCTGACAGCCTCGGACCCGGCGCGGGGCGGGGGGGGAAGGAAGAGGGGCAGCGGGCTCGGCCGCGCCTTTGTCTGCGCCGCGGTGCGCTGGGAGTCCTGCGCCTTTGTGTGACCCTCGCAGGTGTGCGCGCAAGGGTGGGGTGGGTGGGGGGGCAAGGAAGGGAGCGGAGGGAGGGGCTTCCTTCTCCGCAGCCGGCCCCTCCCTCCGGCCGATTGGCTGGGCGCTGCCGCCCTCTGGCGGGCGTGGAGGGAAATGCTGAGCCGGGAGCGCAGTTCCGCGAAGGGCTAGCGGGCAGTCAGGGGACCCGGGGCTCCCCTCTCCGGAACCGCCTGGGACGCCTGCATTTGCCCCTGGTAGACATCTTGCCACACTGGGCCAAGGTCCCTCCCCGTCGCCCGCACAGCCACTGTCCACTGTCCACGGGCACCGCTTCCTTCTCAGTGGACAGACGCCTCACCTGCGGACAGGTGCGTGGCTGGGTACTTCCCTTCCCACAGCCTTGTGGGACACCCACCGCGAACGTCTCTTGCTGTGCTTCTGGGCTTCAATGCTTCTTGGCTCTAGGCCCTTGGGGAGGCCACCTCAGCTCTCGGGTCCTCAGTCTCTTCGTCTGTAAAATGGGGCAAATCGTGATCATCTCAAGAGATGATGCCTGTCAAGTGCACCTGTAAAGGCTGGCATTGGGAAAGACCCCCAAAAACTTCTTTCCAGTGTTTAGTGTTGTTGTTGTTGTTGTTGTTGTTGTTGTTGTTGTTGTTATGCGCCCACCCTTTCTCCCAGACCCACATGCCCTGTTCCAGATGTGTTTGGCCTGGTGGAGGCAGCTGGAGGGCTGGGGCAGCTGGCTGTAGAAACCTCCTGGAGACCCAGCTGGAGGATTCAGCTCCTCCAGCCTGTTGCCGTTCACCCCACTCCCCCCACTGCCCCAACGCACACGTGATTTGGGGTCCACCGCCTCCTGAAGTGGGCCTTGGCGCCAGAGTATTTTCCCTTCTAAAGGGGGCGGGCCCTGTGGTTTCCTCCCCGGGTGACTTCCGGCTGAGAGGGCTTGGCCCCCAGAGAGGGCGGGGAGATGACACAGTTGTTCCCCCAGCCCTGCGGGGCGGGCAGCATGGTTCACTCCAGCATGGGGGCTCCAGGTAAGGGGCCTGGGGCCAGCGCCCGCTGCCTGCCCTGCCCTTCCTCCTTAGCTGTCTCCTCTGCACTTTCACTCCTGTACCTCGTCGGCTTCCCCTCTCCCACCCCGGTCCCTGCCCTCAGCTCCTCTTTCCTCTTCCCTTCCACTCCAGACACCTGGGGGCTTCTGGTCTTCCCCCCACCCTTCTCCGCTGCAGTGTTCTGAGGGCTCCAGGGGAGGGAGGATGGAGCCCAGTGTTGGTAGCAGGCTCTTATAAGAAGGACCTGTGAGAGGGGGTCGCAAAGAGCTGGGAACACTGAGCTGCAGGGCTTTTCAGTGTATGTGTTTCTGAGCGTGTGTGCGTGAGTGGTAGTTCTGAGTCCTCTGAGTGTGACTGTCGTGTGTCTGTGTGCGAGGGGCTCTTGCGTGTGGCATTGTGGGCTAGCTTTGGCAATGACCTCTTGGCTCACTGCCTCACTTCATTTGTCCCAGATGTCACCTCCTCAGGGAGGCCTTCCCTGATCTCCCTGTCTGACTTGGCAACCAATCCACCATTCTCGGTCCCCTTGCCCTGCTTTGTCTTTTCTTAATGAAGACTTATCACCGCCTGAAATATTATTATATGTCAGTTGACTGAGTGAATGTTATGTGCCGGGCATCATACAAGGTGATTTGTATTTGTTGGCTCATTTGGTAAAATGTGTCTATGTCTGCATAATGATAGTTATCTCTCAGCAGGGCTGATGGGAGAGTTAAATGAGGTAATATGTGTAAATGCTTAACACAGTGCCTGGAACACAGCAAGCGTCAATACTTGGTGATTGTTTCATTTGCGGCCATGTAGGCATGACTGTTGGTATTTGTCACATCTGTGAGTGTCCGTGGGGATGAGTCTTGGTTTGGCATGTGCCAAACCATCAGTGTATGTGGGCATCCCTGTGACCCTTCAGCAACATGTATTTATTGAGCACGTCCGTGCTGGGTGTTGGAAACACAGCTGAAACAGGTCTGTCCTCCTGGAGTTCTCAGTCGGGGAGACCGACCTGTTTCCAGAAAGTGAAGGAAGCACGGGCAAAAGGGTTGAGGCCAGGATGCCGAAGTCACAGGGAACTGTGGGAGCCCAGAAGACTTGCCCAGTTGAGCCTGTCAGAGAGGGCTTCCTGGAGGAGGGGGTGTCTGGGCTGAGATGTGAAGGATGAGTGGGTATGAGCAAGGCAAAGGAGGTGAGGGAGGAGGTTGAGATGGAGGGAAGACTACTTGCAGGATGGCACATGATTCTTTATCGAGGTGACTCTATGTGCAGCTATGTATATGTGTGTGTGCACATGCAGTGTAGACACAGAGATCCAAGGTCTGCTCCATCACTGACTTATCCCTGTCTGGGGTTGAATGGGGGCCTTGCATGTGCTGGGCACTGAGTTAGACCCCTTGCTGGGGATCTCTCACACAACTGCCCTGCCTGGGAGGTCCGCCTGGGTTCCCTGCCTGGACATGAATTAATACCCCGTGTGGCCTTGGGCAGATCGCTTGTCCTGCCTGAGCTCAGGGTCCGGGGGTCCGCCCTGGCCGTCTCCCAGGATGAGCCGACTCTGGGCATGGGCGCGTACGTCTGACTGAGTGACCTGCGTATGGGTATGTATGCACATCTGTGTCTGTCTGTGTGTCTGTCTGTGTATGTGAGTGACTCTGGGTGTGTGAGTGTGTGCACATCTGTGTGTATCTGAGTAACTCTGGGCGTGTGTGTATGTCTCTGTGTGTGTCTGTCAGAGTGATTCAGAGCACATGTGTGTGTATCTGAGAGGCCTGAGTGGATGCGTGGATGCACATCTCTATGTCTGTGAGTGACTCAGGTGTGAGTGTGTACACATCTGTGTGTGCCTGAGTGACATGTGTATTGTATACATCTATGTCTATTTGTATGTCTGTGAGTGACTCTGGAGTGTGACTTAGTGTGTGTGTGTGTGTGTGTGTAAACGCAGGTGTGCATGCGCATGTCTGGGTGTGTGTTTTGCATATCCAACCATGTCATTGTGTCTGGGCATACGTCTTCTCTACAAACATCCCGACCTGGGATCTCTGGACACCTGTCCCTGTGTGTGTCTGTGTGGTCTCCATCCTTGTCTGGGGACCTGTTGGCTGAGGCTGTGGTGTGTGTGCTCTGTGGCACAGCTGTGGGGCCACCTCTCTTGTTGTGTCTGCTGCCTGTATCTCCATCCTTCCCTCCTGACAGCTCAGAAGTGTTCACTCCCTTGAGGCCGCCCCAGGGACAGACGTGGGGTTGAGGGGGGCGGGGTGTGCTGCTCCTATGAAGGCAGGGACTGGGCCAGCTGGGCCCACAGAGGTTCCCGGCAGCACAAACCCTGCCCACAGGGGCTCCCAGGGCACAGCCTTGATTGAAGCCGTCTGTGAAGGCAGGAGACCCAGGGGACAGGCCAAGAGGGGCCAGGAGGGGTGAGGGGCAGCCCTTGGGCCCTCTATATTTAGCCCCATTTTCGGTAAGTGCTAACGAGAAGCTGGCCCAAGTCTGCTAAAACCGGCTGGGGGAAATGCAGAGGAGAAGTGAAAGTCCGGAGAGGGAGGGGTAAGGGAGGGGTGGGGAGGGCGGAGGGGACCCAGAGTCCCAGGCCTGAGGCAGTGGGGCAAGCGAGTGTGACCCCAAGGGTGTGGGTAGCCCTGGGTGTGTCTGACTCCAGGATGGTGGGATTCAGGGGGCCCAGTAGGATTCTGCATTGCTTTTTCCTGCCTGGTCCTCTAAAGAGTTGCATACTGCCAGGAATGGGAGAAGGGAGGGATGACTATGGCCGTATAACCAAGCAGCCTTTCTGTGTGAATGAGGCTTTGAGATGGACTTTGGAAGGTGCAGGGAGCTGGAGCATATTAAAATCACTGGTGGAGGGATATACTTACCTGGCAGGGGAGATACCATGATCAAAATCACTGGTGGAGGTGGCGGTGGGGGCTTTTCAAAATCCAGACGCCCTGGTCTTACCTTGTCCCAATGAAAGCAGAGTGTCTGAGTGGGAATAGGCATCAGTATTTCTCCAGAGCCAGGAGAGAGGGGCCTGGTGGAGGCTGATAGCCTGTAGGATGGGCACCTCGGCAGGCCTCTGAAGGGATTGCCAATGTCCTCGAGTGTTACGGCATCGTTTGCCTTTGGATCTGTGGTGGAAATGGAGTCCCCTATTCATGCTTGGTGGGGACGATTCTATGAAACCCTTTTCTCAGATTCGGCTCTGATGGGGGAGGAGGAAAGAAGAGCAAGACAGGCTTGGGCGAAGGGCAACACTGGCCATTTTGCCGTCAGCCCAGCCAAATGCTGCAGGGGCGCCCGGCTATGTGGGAGTCGGGGTCAGGGAAGAATTAGGGATGACGATGGAAACCGTGGTAGAGATTTCCCCTCAAGCCACCGTTGTCTCTTTAGCCACTATCCCTGCAGAGGAGACATTACCTTAAAGGTTTAGGTGGGAGTTGCTTGGGGATTGGGGCTCAAGGTCAAGGTGGCAGGTGGCAGCAGGGAGAAAGGCTTGTCTGGGACAGGATTGAGTCCTTGCCTGTCAGAGATTCTTGCATGCATTAGTGCTGTTATGACACCAGCCTGGGCTCTAAGGAGCTCACAATTTGGGACAGGGTGAGACCATTGCCCAGGGAGTCAGGGTGCGTTAGCGGCAGGGGGTTCCCAGACAAGAGACACCAACTACCTGAAGAGTCAGGGAGGACCTCACAGAGGCGGTGACGTGGGAGCTGGGAGGAGCAGGAGTTCACCAGTTCGGGGAAGAGCAGAGCCAAAGGCCTGGGGGGTGGGGGTGGGAGACCAGGGCCTCAGGGCCCCCTTGTTCACTCGACCCACACGTCCAGGGCTGGGCAGTGTTGGGGACCCCAAGATGAGTCAGACCTGCCCTCAAGGGGTTCCCAGTCTGACGGGGGAGCCCTACAGGGGCCCAGATGGCTACAGCCTCTAGGAGAGTCACACGGGGACATGCGGGGCCAGCGGGAGCCAGGGTAGAGGGAGCCACCGCCATAGAGGACAGAGCCTGTGCGGGTCCTGAAGGATGAGTAGGAGGTCGCCAGGTAGCCAGCGTGGGGAACAGCCTTCCAGGCAGAGGGACCAGCCCATGCCAAGGCCTCAGGAAACATGTACAATGGCAGAGGGACAGCAGGCCAGAGGCAAGAACAAGTAAGAGAGAGAGCTGCAGGGAGGGACATTTGGCCAACATTTATAACCTATTCTTCTTCTGAGCTGGGTGATGCCAGGGGCCCAGCAGTGAGTCAGACTAGGCCTGCCCGCCCTCTGGTCTGGTGAAAAAGGACTAGAACACAGAAGGCCACAGCCCTGTGGGCTCAGGGCGAGGACAGTGGGAGGGCACGACCGTGGGAGGCTAGATTATTTTCCTAGGGCTGCCATAATGAAGTACTGCAGACAGGGTAGCTTAAACGACAGAAATTAATTTTCTCGAAATCTGGAAGATAGAAGTCCAAGATCAAGGTGTCTGTGGGGTTGGTTTCTTCTGAGGCCTCTCTCCTTTGCTTGGGATGCCCATCTTCTCCTTGTGTCTTCACATGGTCTTTTTCCTGTATGTCTGTGTCCCAATTTCCCTTCTCATGAGGACACCAGTCATATTGGATTAAGGCCCACCCTAATGGTCTCATTTAAATTAATTACCTCTTTAAAGACCCCATCTGGACTTTTCTTGAGGAGATAGGGACCTGTGGAAAGGTTCAGGGCCAGGTTGTGGGAAGGATCTCCCTGGGGCAAGACAGACGCTGGTTGGAAGGAGGGGCCAGGGAAGGGGGTTGGGGCAGGCGTTTCAGGGGTGCTAGGTGGGGTAGGATGCCAGACCACACTAGCATTAGCAGTTACCTGGAGCTGGGCCAAGTTCTGGGCCATTTATTTAGAGGCAGGGTTAGGCTGGACCTCTGCCTTTTTTTTTTTTTTAAATTTTTTAATGTTTATTAATTTTGAGAGAGACAGAGACAGAGTGCAAGCTGGGGAGGGTCACAGAGAGAGAGGGAGACCCAGAATCCTAAGCAGGCTCCAGGCTCTGGGCTGTCAGCACAGGCCCCGGGATGTGGGACTCGAACTCACAAACTGCGAGATCATGACCCGAGCCAAAGCCAGATGCTCAACCGACTAAGCCACCCAGGCGCCCCTGGACCTCTGCTTTTGATATCTCAGAGTCAGGAGTGGGGTCTCAGTGCCTGGGACCAGCACCTGGTGCGTCCTGTGTCTCTCAAGATCATTAGCCTCTCACTCCCCACCTAGTGCCTGGAAGCAGGGCCCGAGCTCTCACAGCATAACCTGGGCACTTGTCCCCCACCCCACCTTCCCCAGCCTATGCCTTAGTAGGACTGTGTACTGGCTCACTTATTTATTTTTTTAGCTTTTAATTTTTTTTCTTTTTTGTTTGTGAAAACATACATACGATAATGTGCTCAAATTTTGAGGGTGCAGCTTGACGAATTTTTACATATGTGTAGAATCACAGAACCCCCCGACAGATCATGATACAGAACATTTCCAGCCCTCTGCAGGCCTCCCCACACCCTTTCCCCATCAGCATCCCCCCCAAAGGTACCCATAATCTGACCTTGGTCACCTGATATCATCTTGCCTGTCTCTGAGCTTCCCGTAACTGAAATCCTACTGTCTGTCTGCTTTTGTGGCTGCTGTCTTTTCCTTGGTGTCGCACCTGCAAGGTTCAGTGGTGCGTGCGATACAGGAGTGTGTTCTTTGTCTTGCGGTGGAATGTTTCGTTGTATGGACATACCACATCGTGTTGATCCGCTGATGGGCCCTTGGGTTGTTGCCAGTTTGGGGTCATTTCGAAAGGGACAGGATGCTCCTCTCTCTTGTGTGGATACTCGGGAGTGTTTGTGCTGTGGGTCCCAGGGAGGGGCGCCTCTTCAGCTTTCCTGAATTGTGCTTATATCGATTTACACTCCCACCAGCAGTGTGTGACCTGGCTTTTTAATCAGGAATTTTAAAGCCGAGCGGTGTTTCATGTCGAGTAACCCTCCATTGCAAAATTCCTGGACTTTTTTTTTTTTTTTTTCCAGTTGCTGAGGATGTTCTAGCTACTTTAGCTGGCCTTTTAAAAATATCTTGGGTGCAGAACACACTTGAGCTGGACAGCCCCTTTGATAGGGTGGCGTCATGGTTTAAGGCAGGGATGTGGAGTGAGTTGTGGGGGAGACCTTCGAGTCGGAGTCAGAGTCATGAGAAAGGTCTGAGGCCAAGCTGGGAGTCAAGGTCGGTGAAGGACTTGGACCATCAGCATAGGAGTTGGGATTCAGGATGCGTAAGGGGATTGAGAACGGATAGGGCAGAAGCCCAGGTTTGTGTAGGGTCTAGACCCGGGTTGGGTTCAAGTCAGTGTCAGTCAGGGTGAACTTGAGTAGGGGTAACAGCTGGAGTAGAGGTGGGCGGAAGTCACAGCGGGGAGGCCAGGGGGGTGGGGTGGTCCAGTAGACCATAGCAGTCTTGATTAGAAGCGTGAACCCTGGAGTCATGAAGACAGGTGTCCAGTCAGGGCACCTCTGCTGTCTCACTGTGCTCTCGGGCCCTTACTTTCCCCCTCTGTAAAATGGGGGTAATATTAACAGCAACTGCTACTGTGAGCGCTGAATCATACTTAACACTGTGCTTAGCACTGGTAAACGCTCACCTTTCCATTGTCAGCATCAGAGTATTGTGAGGAGAGAGCATTGCTTTGTCTCCACTGCTTTGTGTCCCCGGTGCCACTTTGCTGCCTGCCACCTCCTCTCAGTTCCTGGGTTCATGGGACTGTAGAATGGGGTTGCATTTGTATGGTGGGGCACGGGCACCCAGGCTGGATTGGGGTGTGCAGTTGGGATTCACGGCCGAAGTCCCAGGTGAGGTCTAGGATTAAGTCCGAGGACCAGGTCAGGGGCAGAGCCGGATGGAGTTGGAGTCGGTCGGAGTTCAGAGGTCAGAAGGGGACCACTGGGTCTGTGCGCTGAATGCGAGACAGGAGGCCAGGAACGGGAGGCCGGGTGGGAGTGAGGTGTGGACGGGAGCGCTGTGGGCTGGAGGAGGGGCAGAGATCAGAAGACTGACTCCTTTGGGGACGCTGCAGTCCTTCACACCCCCAGGCCCCACTCAGAGTGGAAAACATGTCTCACCCGAAACCTGGTGAGGCAGGACGGGCGCGCCTCAGGAGGAGGCCCAAGGCTGACTCGCTCCTGTGGAACATCACCCACCTCCTCCTGGGCACCGAAGGCTTCTCACGACCACCGCTACCTCCCACCCTGCCCCAGGGCCTCATGGGAGGTGGCCCTCCCTGTACCACCTTCTGCAGGGGTGAAAAGGATCAGGCAAGACCCCCAAGGCCTGAAGGCCCTTTCTTGTCCTGCCGGAGGAGGGCAGAGGCCCAGTAAGGAGGGCATGTCTCCTGGAAAGAGGCACTTGCAAGGTGGCAGGGGGTGCGGGGGATTTGGGGAGAGGCTGGGATGGTGCTGGAGGAGGGACCCTGAGAGCCCTCCTGGCTTCGCCTCCCTCACTCCGCTTGCATCCTTCTTCTGTCCCCAGAAATAAGAATGTCTAAGCCCCTGGAGGCCGAGAAGCAAGGTCTGGACTCCCCGGCAGAGCACACAGGTGGGTGGGGAGGGGAGCAGGGAGGGCAGAGGCCTCGCGTGATGGGGGAGCTGCAGGGATGTGGGGGGCACAGGTGACACCTCACTCTTTCCCTCTCGTTGCAGACACTGAAAGAAATGGACCAGACACTAACCATCAGGTCCGGAGAGAGTGGAGGGGCGGGGGGGCGGGGGGAGAGAAGGGGACAGAGGCGGCCCCCGTGGGCGAGGGGCAGGTGTCAGAAACTGCTTCATCTCACTCGTCCCATTCCCCACCCCAACTTTTTCTTCACAGAACCCCCAGAATAAGACCTCCCCGTTCTCCGTGTCCCCACCTGGCCCTGGCACCAAGGTAAGCACCTATCAGAACAGCCAGGGTAGAGGAACGGGTGTCCTGTGACGGGTCGTGGTTGGTATCTGGGAGGGGATCCCACGCACCTTTGTGGGCCCGGGGCCTGAGGGCCACGGAGCCCCCGATAACTTGGTGACAAGGCTCCTCCCGCTCCTTCTCACACTCAGGCTCCGGCCCCAGGCCTGTGACTCACCCAGGCTCCTTCCCCTTCCCTGGGGGGTGGGGGTGGCCAGGGAAATCCCCCCCAGAGCCCCAGGGCGATGAACAACAGGAAGCTGAGGGCCCCGCCCCCATCCCAACTTCCCTGACAGGGGCCTGCCCCACCCCCTGCCCCCCAACACACACACTCAGGGGCCAGCCAATGGAGGGGAGTAAGGAGGGGGGCAGACCCAGTGAGGATGGCTAAGAATGTTGGGGTAGCTGGAAGTGGCCAGACAGAACAAATCCCTAATTCACACGGGGCCCTGCCTGCTGCTAGGCACCCTTGGGCTTCCTGAGGTGTCTGGGGCCCAGGTCTCCACGCTCCAGCCTGGCAGGGGGAGAGTGGGCAGCCACAGGTCCAGAGGCCTGAAGGCAGCATGGAGGGCATGGGCAGGAGGGTCCTCCGAAGAAGGACTCCTGACCTTGACCAAAGGTGGCAGAGGGATGGGGTTGGGAGCCGGGAATTACTCTGTGACCATGGGAATCACTGCCCGCCCCCCACCGCCGCTGGGCTTCTCAGTTTCCTTTTCTCTAACATGGGAGGGGGGCTATCAGATTGGATGGGCTCTGGGGAGCCCTGATGCAGCTTCGTGGGTGGGTATTTTGTGCTGAGTGAGTTGGACAGGGCTCAGGGGAGAAGGGGTCTAGCTCCGGCCTCCTTCCCCCTGATCTCGGGCGTAGTTCTGGCCTTAGCCCTTGGAGCGGAGCACATGTCCATACCCCCACCCTCCCCCTCCCCAGCTGCATTTTTTGCAGCCTCTCCTAGTCCCACAGCAGCCCTGCTTCTCTGTGGGGAAACCAGTGGGGCCCCGGGAAGGAAGGATTCTCGATGCCCTTCCCCAGCCTGGACCCTGGCTGCCGGGGAAAGCCCGAGGCAGAGAGGGCGTTGGCCTCTGACTCCGGGCTTCTGTCCATACTACGTCCTGTTCTCCATCTCACTCCGCCTCTTCTGTGTTAAGTCTTCCCCCAACTGCAGTGATTCATGTGCTCCCATCACGATTTCAGACACATCCACACACCACCATGTACCATTGCTTACATCACAATTTTGTTCATTGGCTTCATTGCAAAAAATATTTTATTATGGAAAATGTGAAGCAGATACCAAAGGAGAAAAAAAAAAAGAGTATCATGAAAATAACCCCCCAGGTACCCATCAATCAGCTTCAACAATTTTCAGCTCATGAACAGCTGAAATAAAAATTTTTAAATGGAAATTTCATGAATGGAAAACCAGAATCACTTGCCATGGAAATAAATACAGTAATTTTTTTTTTAAGTAATATTCACGCTCAACGTGGGGCTCGAACTCACGACCCCGAGATCAAGACTCGGTGTCTATTGACTGAGCACCTAATGGAGACTTTCTCGAGAGAACCGGAAGGAATGAATGAAAGAAACCTGAAAGAGAACCAGTATTCTGACCATGTTGGTGGGGTTTTTTTTGTTTTGGTTTTTTGGTTTTTTGAACTTTCAATTAAAATGTGACATACACAGAGATCTTCAGTGTACGGTTCTGTGGATTTTCACACACTGAACACCCGTGCAGCCAGCACCAGTCAGGAAGCAGAACACCGCCAGACTTCCAGAGGCCCTTGATTTGCTGCCGGGGACGGCCACCGGCCTGGCTTCTAACACTCACTGTGGTCTGATGCTGCATCCCGGCGCCCCTTAAACTTTCTGACATTGGTATCCGTACCCCGGGGCATGCCCCTCACTCTCTGCCATTTGGCCTTTTCCCGGCCTCTGTTCATCTCAGTCTGCATTCCAAATGCCACTCCCCTGCCAAGCTGCTGTGTCACCTTGCACCAGTTGCTTTCCCTCTCTGGACTACTCCCTTTTGCAAAGTGGTGCTGGGCCATTGAGCTGAAGGATTGGGGATCGTCTTTTCAGCCCAGTGTCCCCTCTGGGCCTGAGCGTGTGATTCTTCAAGGCCTACCCCCTCCTACCCTCATGTGTCTTTACCAACAGACCAATCAGACAAGCCCACTGTGGTCTGCCTTTCTGTCTAGGAGAGGAGGACGGCCAGGACCCTGTGTTGGTCTGTCCTATGTGTTTGATGCGAGAGGCATCTACATCCTACACGGAGACGAGGAGGGGCTCAGTGGACTTCTGGGGTGGAGGCTGAAAGGTGGCAGCATCGGGGCCACATCTGGCGAGAGAGAATCCCAGGCAGGCTCCGCACTATCAGCGGAGTTAACGACGGGATCATGACCTGAGCCGAAATCGAGAGTCGGACGCTCAACCCACTGAGCCATCCAGGAGCCCCATGTTTTTGTTCTCGATTTTAAAATGAGTGATTGGTGGGAGCAGAGCAGGAGCTGGGCAAGCTTCTCCTTCGGGAGGGCTGCACACCCTGCCAGCCCGCCCCATCCTCATCTGCCCACGTCACCCATTTGCACTGTCTGCCTGTTGCCACACTCGTCTGAATTCCATACCCATGTTCTAAGGTGGTGTTTTGTTTGTTTTTTTAATAACCTAAGACTCTTTCTTCCAGTGAAGTCATACTCCATTAATAAGAGATGCACCTCTAGCTAATGCAGATGAGAGGTGTGGGACCCAGAACTCTACTCTTTGATGTCCCGAGTTCCCTGCTGGCACATTTCCCATTTTACAGATGGGGAAACTGACCCCCCAGAGGGGAAAACTGCTCCCCAACGGTGACCCTCTTCCTGTAGGGAATTTGGGTGCAGGGGGTGTGTTAGCCTTATCTGATGGCTGAGGAAACTGAGGCCAGAGAGGTGGCCTAAGACCCCCGGCTGGTAGTACAGGGCCTTGCCTCTGTACCCCAGTCCACTCCTCCTACGCCCGCCCCAGGCTGCTGTTGCCACACACGTGCCCTCTCTTTGGTTCACAGGTGGGCATTCTCTCTGGCCTCCACTTAACATTCTGGGGTCCCGGACCCTGCCTCTCTCCCCCCCAGATCAAGGCTGAAGACCCCAGTGGCGACTCAGCCCCAGCAGCACCCCCGCCCCCACAGCCGGCTCAGCCGCATCTGCCCCAGGCCCAACTCATGTTGACAGGCAGCCAGCTAGCCGGGGTAAGTACTCGGGGAAGCACGGGCAGGTGGGCACAGACCGGCCGCCCCCCATCTGTTACAGGACCGCTGGCACGGAGTGTCCCGCCAGGACTGCAGCCATGCTCTCACGCCTGCCTCCTGTCCTCAGTCCTCCTGCAAGACTTGCCCCCTAACCTGCTTGGCTCAGGCACTAACCCCTCTTTGCCTTCTCTGCTCCTCCCCACACCCCTCCCCCGGCACCCCCCCGCTGCCCCCCCTACCCCCGCAGCTCACGGCACTGATGCCGGCCCAGCAGCAGCTCCTCCTGCAGCAAGCCCAGGCCCAGCTCCTGGCCGCCGCCGTGCAGCAGTCCAGTGCCGCCGCAGCAGCCGCCGCCGCCTCCTCCACCTCCTCCTCCTCTTCCTCCTCCTCCTCCTCTGCCTCCTCCTCGACCTCGCAGCCCCCGGCCTCCTCTGGGGGAGGCGACCTGCCGCCACCACAGCCTGCCAGCCAGCCCCCCGGGACCCCACAGCTCACCCTGTCCCAGCCCATCCAGCTCACAGCACAGGTAAGGGCAGCTCCGGGAGGGGGCACATGCCCTCCAGCGGAGGACGTGCAGAAGCCCTGTGTGCAGGGGGCTGACCGGGCCATGGGGACCGACCGTTAGGACCACCGGTCATATGCCAGGCAGTTCTCAGCAACCCTAGGAAGGCTTGAGGGATGCTGCACCCACGTCTCAGTGGGGTAAAGCAAGGCTCAGAGGGAGAACATCCCCCGTGTGATGGAGTGCCCGGTTAAGTACTCTCTGTCTCTCTGGGGGTTCCTCCTCAGGTTACAGCTGAGGAAGCCAGGAATCTCCCCGTGGAAGGGGGCCCACGTGGGCACAAAAGGGAAACACTGAGACTCTGAACTAGCGCCCGATAACATGCTTATCCAGTAAGAGACTCTTTCAGAAAAGGGGCCTGTGGCCACTGGGTCAGGAAATGCTGTGGTTTCTTTGGCCATTCTGGAGACTGGGTACACATTGAATCCTGAGTTAGTGGCTGTATTCGTTTCCTGGGGCTGCCATGACAAAGCCCCACAAACTGGGTGGCTCTAAGGACAATCCCTCTTTGCCTCTTTTAGCTTCTGGTAGTTCCAGAAACCCTTGGTGTTCTTGTAGCTGGATGGCTCCGACCTCTGCCTCCGTGGTCACATGGCCATCTTCTCTCTGTGCGCGTCTGTCCGTCTCTGTGATCACAGGTCCCCTTCTTAGTATAAGGACACCAGTCCCTGGATTAGGCCCCACCCTAATGACCTCATTTACCTCGATTACCTCTGCAAAGACCGTGTTTTCAAATACGGTCATATTTACAGGCACCGGGGGTTAGGACTTTTGACATATCTTTTGGGGAGACCCAATTCAACCCGTGATAGTGGCCAACAAATTTCCCATAAGGATAGCTGGTGGAACAGAGTAGGAGCTGAGCAGGCTTCCCCTCCCGATGGGCCTGCCCTCTCCGCCCTATTCACATTTTGCCCTTGTCACCCATTTGTGCTGTCTGCCTGGGTTCTGTAAGCATTCGAGTCTGTGTTCCAGGGCAGTGAAGGTCCTGAGAAGTCCTGCAGCAAGGAACCTTGTTTAACTTCCCTCCTTGGATTGCTTTTCTTTGTCTCTATCCACCCCCTTTCATTAAACCCCAGGGGCAGGTGCTGTCTACACCATGTCCAGCGCCCATAAGGTTGTTCCCTTGACAGTGTTCAGCTTCCCATAGGCCCGTTGCACTACTTACCAGCGCTCCCGTGTGAGACCGTCCTTAACGCTGAGCTGGCATCTGCCTTCTCGGAGCTTCCTGCCTCTGGGCCTGGTTCTGCAGAGACACACACAGCAATCTGTGCCCGCTGCCCCGTGACGGCTCTCCCAAACTTAGCCTCGCAATGGCTGGCTCGCCGTGACGACTGTAACTAGAGTCTGGCAGGTGCTGGGCTAATGGCGACCTCCTCGAATCCACAAATCCTCATCCAGCCGAGGTCACCCCGTGAGCACCAGTGGCAGAACAGCCCTGGAGCCCGGCCTGGGAGTCCAGGGGTCCAACCACGTGACCCGGGAGCGCTGCCTTTAGCTATCATCCCCAGCTTTCCCACCCCGGCTGGCCAGAGACGCCAGCAGCAGGAGGTCGCCTCACATCACAAGCAGTTAGTTCTTCAAGGAACAATGCCAAGCAAGGCCCGGGCTCCTCACTAGGTCTCAAGTATCAGTGCCCCGGCTCCTGTTCTCCTTTCTACCTGCAAGTCGGCTCCCTCTCTTTCCCTGGACAGCTTCTCTTCAGCCTTTAAGCCTCAGCTTGGGAGTCCACACCTCCAGGAAGTTTTCCATGACTTCCCTCCCTCCAGCTGATTTATAATTTCCTGCCTCTTGCCTCCTCTGGGGGTTCCCAGCCCTTTCCTCTCCTTCTGGCCCTAATCACCAGGCCAACGCTGTGCCTGAGGATGCCTGAGGAAAAACAAAGACCACAGGGAGGGGGGAGGGAGAGAGCAGCCCTGCGAGAGACCGGCCAGGCCAGCCCCCCTTGGGAGCAGCAGGCATTCTTTCCGTTCTACACCCCTAGGAGCACCTCCCCCAAGCTCCCTGCGACTGGAGGACCCAATGACCCAGGGGCTGCAGCAGGCTTCTCTCCCGCCTGCTGTCCCACCCAGTCTCTGATTCCCAAGGACACCTCCTCTAACGGCCCTGCCAACCCGGTCCTCTGGCTCCTCCCTCCCTAGCTCTGATCTGCTCCCAGCCTGTCGTCTGCAATTGCAAAGCTGGGCCCAAGAGTTTGTTTACTGGGAGTTCTGTCACCCTGTGGCCTCATTTCCCTAACAGAGGAATGTTTATCCCCAGTTCCAGGCATAGCCGACCAGGACAGGAATGTGGGTACCATATTCCTCCTGCGTTAGCTGCCCCCCACCTCTCCCACCCCTGCATCCACAGCCGTCCCACCCCTGGGCTTGACCCCTCTCTTCAGCCTATGTCTCTTGGGCCTGCTGATTCTACTTCCCGTGCCTGCTCGGCTCTGTCCTATGGTCATTTCACAGACATTTCCTAGCGCCCTGTTGTCGGGCCCTGGCAGGAAGCTAAAGACTTAGAAGTGACTCAGACCCTTTCTTGCCCCCTAAGGGCTCCCAGTCTTGTAGGGAAACAGACACACCAAGGAACCACTAAGAAATGTTTTACTTGAAAAATACTAAGAAAGTAAAAAATACCCCTAACCTTATCACTTTAAAATTACATAACGTACTAAGGGAAAGTCCCCCATCTGTCCCTGTAACACCAGCTTCCAAAGTAATGTCAGTTAAACAGTTTGGCAGGAATCTTCCCTGCCTTTTCCTGGCTCGTACAGAGAAAGGGACGATGATGACACACTTCTATCATTTGTGTGTCCGGCGCTCAGCGTGATGGTTTCCACCAAGGGGGCCACATGGATGTTTGTTTACTGAATCAATGAGGGATGTTTTGCTGCCGCTTTTCAATCAAGGGTAGGGAAGACATCTCTCTAGGGGAGTAATTCAGACTGTCTGGGGTAGGGGTAGTAGATATCGATTGAAAATTTACATTAACTGTTAAAACATCATTTTGTGTTTGGAGAGGGGGAAAAATCCCTATTTTCATAATGTGACCACGGCAAATAAAGCTTGACAAGATCTTTTAGGCTGGCAGGACCTACTGAATAAAGGTTTCCCAGAGAAACCTATTGAATGTGGGGGGAGTGTGGGAAAAGACAGGTGACCTGTGTCTGAGGGAATCAGAGAAGGCTTCCTGGAAGAGGTGGTAACTGACCTGAGCCCGGACAAGTAGGAGCTGACGAGGTGTACGAAGTGGAGAAAGCTGTTCCAGGCATGGAAAGTGAAATGAGAGAGTGCGGGGCGGGGGCCTCCAGGAGTGGGGGGTGGGGTGGGGGGGAGACCAGCAGTGGAAGACAGCACAGAATGAGCTAGGAGGGGTGTCAGCTGGACCAGACTCCCCTCCAGGTGGCTGAAGAGGGAAAGGGGATATTTGGCTCAGATCATGAAGAGGCCCAGCCCCAGGTCTCTGTCTCTTTTTTCATTCCGAGGCAGGCAAAGTGGGTGCCGGCACTTTTAGCCTTGTAGTCTCTGCACCTGGGGAGATAAAACCCTCCCACTGACGGGGGCTGAGTTAGTGTCCCCATCCGCCAACCCCCCCTGAGAAGGTAGGGTCAGCCCTCTTGGGCCATGTGACCTGAGAGTGGGGGAGGACCCATCCCCAAGAAGAAGACATGGCTCCTGTTGCTTGAAGAAGGGGCAAGGGGCGCCAGGGCAGCCAAACCTGCAGGTGTGTCAGTGTACCCACAGGCCCCTGGCGGCCAGGAGCCGGGCCGAGGCGTACCAGTCACTCCACACTGGTTGAGGTCTGCTGTTGCTCACCTATCCTGGAGTTTTAACAGGACACGGTGTGCATGCACGTGTTTCTTCTCCCTGTCAGATGGGGCTCGGCTTTTTGGTGTTCTGCCCCAGTCACTGGGACTTCCTGGGCTCCACGTGGCAGGGCCAACCTTTGGGGGACGGGGGCACATAGAGGAGCCCACGCTAGAGACAGGCCACCTCTGTCCACATCACCCCACCCTAAACTTTAGGGCTTCCTATAGTGAAGTGCCTAGAATAACAGAGTCGTTCACTCATTCATCCAGCACTTATTGAGCACCTTGTGTATGCCAGGTGCCCGTTCGTGGCCCTGAGAGGACAGCTGTGAACAAGGCAGCGGCGGCTGCCCTCGAGAACCAGTAGGGAGACAGATAGTAAACAGGTAAACAAACTAGCCAAACAAGACCATTTTAGAGGAAGCATACTAAAGAAAATGAAGTGGGCTGATGTCATAGAGGGAGGAGGCCACTCTTAACAGGGTGGCCAGGGAAAGTTTCACTGAGGGGGTGGCCTTTGAGAGCTGAGGCCTAAATGAGTCAGTCATGAAGAAGCCCTGGGGAGAACTTAGGAAAAAAGCAACCACAAGTGCAAAGGTCCTGAGGTGGAAAGCAGCTTGACATCAGGGCACAGAGGAAAGTGGTGTGGCTGAAGCACAGCAAGTGAGTGGGAGACAAGTTAAGAGGTGAGGGGGAGGCAGGCAGGACCAGATTTTGCAGGGCCTTTAGGCCAGATCAAGGAGTTTGGACTGTGTGTCAGGGAAACATTGATGGGAAGCCGTTGGGGGGTTTTAAACAGGCAGGTGGCATGACCCCACCGACCCTTTCCGAAGCTCCCTCCAGCTGCCATGTGGAGAATGGACTGTGGGGGACCGGAGGAGAAGCGAGGGGCCCGGTGGGAAATCCTTGCAGGGGTGCAGGTGGGAGCTGAGGGTGATGATGGAGGTCTGGGATGCTATTTTATACGGATAGGATAGATGAAGGATGACTCCTGGCATTTGGGCTTCAGCAACCGGATGGTGGTGTTGAGGGGGTTTCCTGAGTTGGGGAAGACGGGGAGGCGCAGTGTGATTTGGAGGGCTGGAGTAGGGAACCAAGAGTTTCCCTTTGGACACAGCAGGGTATAAAGGGTCTATGAATCATCCAAGTGGAGACATCAAACAGGCAGACGGACATTTGAAGCTGAAGCTCACCGGAGAGGCTGGGTGTGGACCGGCAGCTGTGAGCTGTCAGGCAGAGGACCGGGCTCCCGCCCTTGAGAGTTCATGATCAAGTGGGGCGACGTGAGGGGAGTGACATGAGGGTGCAGGGCTAGCGAACGCTTGTGCTGGGGGAGTGTGTTGTGATTTCCCAGACACCTTGCAGATACTAATATTACTCAGGCCACAGAGCAATCCCGTAAAGAGTTGGACATTATTAATCCCATTTTGTAGATGAGAAAACCGAGGCCCTGAGAGAATTGTGACTCAGTAATAATGACTACCATTTACATAGGACCACTTCAGTGAACAGGGATCAGGCTAAACATGCTACGTGCATTGTCACATTTAATTCCTTTACTAGCCCCGTGGGGTAACTGAGACTTAAAGAAGGGAAGGGATGCCCAGGGTCCCACAGTGTGTGAAGGACAGTCAGGTTTCCGGCCCTGTGCACTGTCACCCTATATAGTTAAGGAGGCCGAGGCCCAGACGAGAGGGCTGGCTTGCCCCGAGTCACACAGCAAGGAGCAGGCAACAGGGCTAAGACTCCGAACCCTCAGGTTCCCAGCTGGCAGGGACCCTTGCAGCCCTCTGACTGCCCTCCCGCCTGACGTGGGACCTCCCTCCGCACAGTTCCGGGCAAGTGGGGTGCAGTTTCTCCCCAGTGGCTCCCGGGACAGGTGTTCTCTGCCTTCCCACGCAGCCCACTCCACTACCGGGCGCCCTGACACGGCTCAGACGGTCGGAAAGCCCGTCCTCATGCTGAACACAACTGATGACAATGTAGTTTACATGGTCCCCAGACACCCCCTTCCTGCCCTCCCTGCTCTGGACTTGACTCTAAGCCATCCATGTCTTGGAATGGGGTGTCCAGAACTGGTCATGGTTTGCCATCTCAGGGGTGACCGCTGAGTGTCACGCAGACACCATCCCAGGCTGGGTGGCTGCCAGAGCATGTGTGGGGGCCTACAGTTGGGGGGCGGGGAGTCTGCCCTGTGCGCTGGACTGAGGCGCTGCACCTGGGCCCATGCGGCCCAGTTCCTTTTAAAGGCTTTCTGTCCACCTCCCCCCACCCCCAGGTGGAACTAAGTCCAAATGGAAACATGGACAATTGCGCTCCGGTTCACCCGTGAGTCACGTAAACCGAGTGTCAGTCTTTCTGCCCGACTGCGGCCAAGATCTCAGTGCGTCAAGGCACAGCCAGTCTGCTCTGAAACCCCACCAGTGGGTCCTAGGTTTTACTCATTCATTCATTGGAAATTCACCGATGGCCTGCTCGGTGCCTGTACCGGGGTGGAGGCGATCAGAATGCAGCGGTGAACAAGAAACCCAAGAAACCGTCTCTTCCCTTTTCAGCTTTAGTGGGGTGTGCTAAGCCCTCTGTGCTAGTTTTTCTCACAGGTCAGGGACAGAGCCACTAAATGTCTTGGCCAGGGGCCCTTCCCCGCTGTCTCTCCACTTCCTCTAACGTCTACACCAGCTTGACTTGGTCGTAACACGCCCCCAAGTGGCTTCAGATTGCTTGCGCCTGTAGATGGTGGAGAAATGGGGCCTCCTACTGGCCAACCCCGGTCCTGAGCCAGCACAGCACCCAGAATCTTCTCTCTTTCTCCCATTCTGTAATTTCTTTAGGCAGCAAATGTTTAGTGAACATCCACTATGCCCGGCCGCGTTTTTGCATGGGGAATACAGTGAGGAATAAGGCAGACAAGTCTGCCCGTGCCCTCTCCAAGCTGGCGCCTACTCATACCTGATAATTCCTATGAAGGAAGGAAAAGAGTATAAAGTAACAGAGAGATTGAGGAGAGGAAGACTCATCAGAGTAGGTGGGGAGGGGAGGCCTCTCTCAGAAGGGGGCATTTTATAGAGACTTGAATGATGAGGAGGGGCCAGTCATGTGCAGATCAAGGTGGGGGTGGACAGCATGTGCAAAGGCCCTGAGGTGGGGACCTCTTCTGGGTTCAGTAACAGGAAAGACACTAGTGTGACTGGCTCAGAGTTAGGGAGTGAGAATTGTGGGAGACAAGGTAGGCCGGGTCATGCAGGGCCAGGGCAAGGAGTTGAATTGTTTCAGATGTGATGAAAACCAGTAGAGGCTTTCTTGTTCACTTAACATTTCAGAACAGGAACCCCCCTGGAGGGGTCTGTGGATAGAATTCCGGGGAATCTATGAACTTGTATGGGACAAGCTTATGTCTCAATTTTTACTATCCTCTAACTGCAAATGTTGAATTTCTTCTATTATAAATATAGACAGCAGACCACAGTAGCATTCGCAGTACTTGGACTTTGTGTATTTGGACAATGGAATACACAGATATTTCGATACCCTTGTCACAGATCCCTTAAAATAATTGTTTTCATTCATCATCGCTTTGAAATTACAGTAGTCATCAGATGTACTGCTTGACCTTGTTATTTAATGTGCTGTAAAGAAACCCACAGATTATTATTATCCATTCAGAATGTTTGATGATTCTTTCAATACAGTTGAATTCATATGAAATCCTATGTATTTTATTTTGTGCATTTTTTTATTAAAAGGTTTTTTGTGTTTATTTTTGAGAGACAGGGTATGAGCTAGGGAGGGGCAGAGAGGGCGGGAGACACAGAATCCAAAGCAGGCTCCAGGCTCCCAGCTGTCAGCACAGAGCCCGACACAGGGCTCGAACCCACAAACTGCGAGAGATCATGACCTGAGCCGAAGTCGGACGCTTAACCAACTGAGCCACCCAGGTGCCCCATTTTACACATTTTTTTTTAACTCTGAGAAGGAGCCAGTAGGTTTTGTCAGACACCAAATAATTCAGAGCACAAAAAAAGTTTAAAACTTTTAGCACTTGCAGATATATTGGATGGTGGAGAGGAAGGGATGGAGGGTGTCAGGACTGAGCCCTAAATTTCTGGTCTGAGTAACAGCGAATGGGGTGTGTCTGGGTTTTTCATTTGGACTTCTCACCGTGAGACCCCTTGCAAATTGGGTGCATTTTCTCCACCCTTTTCTTCTCCTGCTGATTCAGAAAGAAATCTGCAGACACCTCTCTTATAGGCGTCTGGGGAGAAAGTGGAATTCTCACTGAGTCACACTAGGGAGACAGAGTAGTTAACAAATACTGTAAGCAGCAAGCTAATCAGAAAAACACTGGTAATAAGACTTTATATCTGCCTTTATTCTTGGATTCAGTTCAGTGAGGCTTTAATGGGGGCTTACCAGACTGTGTTGAGGGTTAGGGAAAAGAAGGATAAGACATGGCCTCTGCCTTCTAGAGTTTCAGGATAGCAGAGGAAAAAACGTGTGTAAGCAAATGCACTTTAGTGTAGAGCAGGGTGGGTTCAGTTTATACAGTTGTATAACTGGGGGGCCTGATGTTTATACAACTTGCAGGGCCAAAAACTTTTGTGTTTATTTTTGAGAGACAGGGTGTGAGCTAGGGAGGGGCAGAGAGACAGAGGGAGACACAGAATCCAAAGCAGGCTCCAGGCTCCCAGCTGTCAGCACAGAGCCCGACGTGGGGCTCGAACCCACAAACCATGAGATCGTGACCTGAGCCGAAGTCAGATGCTCAACCAATTGAGCCCCCCAGGTGTGAAGGGCTTTTTAGAGAAAAAGAGGACAAAATTATAAAACCAAAGTTAGGTATGGGGACTGGGAAGGGTCCGTGGTAAAGGAGGGGGGGTACTTGAATCCCAAGCTTCACTCACTTGGGGGCCAGGCCTCATGTGGAAAGGAGGCCGCCATGTGAGTTAGCAGGTGGAGGGGTCTCAGAAGAGAAGGCAGAACGGACAGTTTCAAAGGACGGAGTATTGGGACTTCAAACCCCTTGTGCCGTATTCTTAGCTGATTGGCGGCTAGAGTGCCGAAGCGAGAGGTCAGGAGCATCTGGGGACTCTCTCCACTTTCCGAGGCAACAGAGAAAGCAGAGGCCTTTGCAGTGGACAAGGAACTGCCTCGAACAGTCGAAACAGGAATGGTTGGAGAAACGGGGATGTTGTGCAGAAGCGACTGTTCATTTGGGCCGGTGGGATTCACCGGTGGGCGTGGGACAGCTTTATTTCTCTATTTAGGCTAGGTAAATGTTCAAAACTCGAGATATGGAAGGATTTACAGTCTTGGCAGTTTCTAGTATAGTTTTCAGGTATAGTCTATGCATGCCCAGGGAATACCTAGATATACTTTTTAAAATCAGAACACGTTCATCT
Source organism: Cryptoprocta ferox (assembly GCA_028646485.1). NCBI lineage: Eukaryota > Metazoa > Chordata > Mammalia > Carnivora > Eupleridae > Cryptoprocta > Cryptoprocta ferox. Next base: position 11,013,096 of record CM053563.1, on the reverse strand, counting down.
TTTTTATTTTTTTTAATGTTTTATTTATTTTTGAGAGAGAGAGAGAGAGATAGAGATAGCGTGAGCAGGGGAGGGGCAGAGAGAGAGGGAGACACAAAATCCGAAGACAGGCTCCAGGCTCTGAGCTAGCTCTCAGCACAGAGCCCAATGTGGGGCTCGAACCCACGAACTGTGAGATCATGACCTGAGCCGGAGTCGACGCTTAACTGACAAAGCCACCCAGGCGCCCCAGGACACGTTCATTTTTGATGAATGCATAGTATTGCATCATAAAGACCCACCGTAACTCATTTACCTGTTCCCCACTGCTATGCATTCAGCTTGTTTCCACTCTTTTGCTAAAACACCGCATGCTGCTAGGACTATCCTTCTAGAGAGATTATTTTGCACAAGTGTGACTGTATCTCTAAGAGAAATTCCTAGAAGTGGAATGGGTCAAAGGGTATATGCCTTTGTAATTCTGACAGACATTGCCAAATCATCTTCTCACCAGTGACGCTTAAGACTGTTTGTTTCCCCCTATGCCCCAACACAGCATGTTATGCGCTGCTGTTACCTTTGTTGATCAGATAGGAAAAAATAGTATCTCAGTGTAGTTGTAGCTATATTTCTCTTCTCGTGAATGAATCTGGATGTTTTTTTTGTTCAGAACTAGTTGTATTTCCTTTGCTGGGCAGCCACCAGACCTATGTTGGCCAGATTACTATTGGATTGTTAGTTATTTTCTTATTGATTTGTAATCACTCTTTATATGTTGAAGAAATGAACCAACTGTGTCAAGTTGCTTATGTTTTTCCTCAGCTTGTTTACTTCCTAGGACATTAAATTGGTCTTTGGAATAATAATAGCATTGGGAGGAATTGAGGGGCATGGGTCATCCCTCTCAGTTTCCCAGAAGGCAAAATAATGTCACTCTCCAAGTAACATAATTTTCAACTGTACATAAAAGTTGGTAAGTAAATTATGAAGCATCAGTGTTGGTTCATTCGGCAAATATACGTGGAGCACTTACTGGGTGTCAGATGCTATTCTAGATGCTGAGATTATAACGATGACGAAAACCATCGAGATCTCACTCTCGTGGAGCTGACTTACCAGTGAGGGAGATGCACTGTGAAAGTGTAAACAGAAAGAGAGGTGCCTTGAGATAGTGATAAGTCTTCTGAAGGAGGTGAAATGGAGGTAACAACAGGAGGTGTGGTGGTGGCTGGTGTAGATTAGATGGTCAAGGAGGATATCTCTGAAGAGGTGATTTTACATGAGGACCTGAGTGACAAGAAGGGTCCAGGAGTATAAGAACTAGAACTGCCTGGCAGAGGGAACAGCACATGCAAAGGTCCTGAGGTAGGAAGACTAGCACAGGTTTCAGTATTAAAGGCCATAGAGGCCAGGTGAGTAGTTTGGATTGTATTGTTCTGGCTATGAGAAGCCATTGGAGTGTTTGTGTATATGCGTGTGTAAGGGGTCTTGCTTTGTCTTTTGGAAATGTTCAAACCTAAAAGTAGAGTATGATATAAAGAACCACACATCCCTTCACCCAGCTCAACAGATATCAACATTTTGCCAATCCTGTTTCATCTATCTCTTCACTTTTTTGGTGGAGATGCCGGATATTTTCCTCTCCCTCTCTCCCTTAAAAAAAAGGGGGCACCTGGGTGGCTCAGTTGGTTAAGCGTCCAACTCTTGGTTTGGGCTCAGGTCATGATCTCACAGTTCGTGAGTTCGAGCCCCACATTGGGCTCCACGCTGACAGTGTGGAGGCTGCTTGGGATTCTCTCTCTCCCTCTCTCTCTGTCCCTCCCCTGCTCGTGCGCGCTCTCTCTCTCTCTCTCTCAAAATAAATACACAAACATAAAAAAATTTTTAAACCTTTTCATTGAAGTATAATAAATACTGAAAAGTGCACAAATCATAAACATGCAGATCACTGACACTCACAAACTGAGCACACCCGTGTAACTCGCACCCAGATCAAGAACTGAATATGGCCAGCTCCCTAGGAGCCCCTGGGGTGCGTCTGGCCCCCACCTCCCAGACTTCTGTCATGCAGAGGGAAACATACAGGATGTTCTCTATCATGTCTAGCTTCTTCCACGTATCATGTTTGGGAAGTGTGTTGTGCTGTGTGTCCTTACAGATTGTGGACTGCCCCTTCTCGTTGCTGTTCCGGTGAATCAGTTTACTTACCTAGTCAATGCTTTTTTTGTTTCGTTTTGTTTTTTTAATGTTTATTTATTTTTGAGAGAGACGGAGAGACAGAGTGCGAATGGGGGAGGGGCAGAGAGAGAAGGAGACACAGAATCCAAAGCAGGCTCCAGACTCTGAGCTGTCAGCACAGAGCCCGACGCGGGGCTCGAACCCACGAACTATGAGATCATGACCTGAGATGAGGTCAGGTGCTTAACCGACTGAGCCACCCAGGCACCCCAAGCATCCGACCCTTGATCTCAGCTCAGGTCTTGATCTTAGAATTGTGAGTCCAAGCCCCTCACTGGGCTCCACACTGGGCGTGAGGCCTATTTAAACACGCACACACACACACACACACACACACACACACACAGACATTGATTATTTCACAGTTCTAGAAGCTCCAAGTCCCAAGCCAGTGTGTTGGCAGGTTGGCCATCTTCTCTCAAGGTCTCTTCACGGTGCCTGCCCTCTGTGTGTATTTGTCTCTGTGTCCAAACTCCCCCTTACCCTATAGATACCAGTCGCATCGGAGTAGGGCCCATCCTGAAGACTTAGTGTTACCTTGACCGTCTCCACAGACCCCTCCGGAGTTCTGGGGGTTAGGGATCCTACCTGTCTTTTGACGGGAGGACACAATTCAAACCATAACATTGCCAAACAGTCTTCCAAAGTGGTTGACCCCATTTACTCACCCACTATTCGCTGGAGTATTTTAAAGGTAATTCCAGACATGATATCATTTGCCTTGAGTGTTTTAAAAGGAGGGAAGACTTGGTTTGATTTACATTTTTAAACGATACTATTTGTTCTGTGGGAATGTAAGCCAAGGCAAATATTTCTTCCAGAAAGAAAAGGTAAATAAAGAGCGAGCCCTCCGGGGACAGCCCAGTTAGGACACTCTGGTAGCCTGGGGGTTAGGGGGAGGCTCCTGAGTGCCCTTAGCTCAGGGGCACCATTCAGAGACCAGGTTCCGTCCCTCGCTGCCCGGAGCCGGGCCAGGACTCAGGCTGTCGTTCTGTCCACCTCTCCCCCCTCCCTGCCAGGACATACAGCAGCTCCTCCAGCTCCAGCAGCTAGTGCTTGTGCCGGGTCACCACCTCCAGCCGCCCGCTCAGTTCCTGCTGCCGCAGGCCCAGCAGAGTCAGCCAGGTAAGGCCCCACCCGGCTGATGGATCCCTGACGATGTGTCCAGCAGACCGTCCCTCCCCCCTCACCCTGTGCATTCCCCTTGTCTCCCCAGGCCTGCTACCGACGCCAAATCTCTTCCAGCTACCTCAGCAAACCCAGGGAGCTCTTCTGACCTCCCAGCCCCGGGCCGGGCTGCCCACACAGGTGAGAATGTCCACCGAGTGTGCCAGGCTGGGGGGGGGGAGGGGCTGAAGGGGGAGGGTCTCCTCTCCCATTGAGCCTCCCCACACAGCCATCGGGGCCAGGACAGGAGTCAGAAGACCTGGGGTCCAGCCCTGCTCTGCCACTGATTTGCTCTGGGACCTTAGTCAAGCTGCTCTCCCTGTCTGGGTCAGCTTCTCCCTCTACAGAAGGAGGGGAGTCAGCCAGGCCAGTGGCTCTTAACCCTTTCAGACACATGGAGTTCTTCTTCTCCTTTTTTATTAAAAAGTTGGATTTTTTTTTAATGTTTATTTATTTTTGAGAGACAGAGAGTGAGCAGGGGAAGGGCAGAGAGAGAGGGAGACACAGAATCCGAAGCAGGCTCCAGGCTCTGAGCTGTCAGCACAGAGCCCGACGCGGGGCTCGAACCCACGAACCGCAAGATCATGACCTGAGCAGAAGTCGGCCGCTTAACCAACTGAGCCACCCAGGCACCCCAGACACATGGACTTCTTTGAGAATCTTGATGAAAGATTTTGATCTGACCCCCATTGCCACAAAATGTGCAAAAGAACACAAAATACCTATAGGCTGTGGCCTGACCTTTTAGTTTGCTGACTGGCTTCTAGACTTTAATAATACTCCTTCACAATTCTTTATGGATTTCAATATTCCCTCCTCCCCTTTTTTTTAACAGCCCTTTCAAAAAATATGAACTATTTCAGAAAGCTCCACAAAAATTCAGAGGGACTAATACAGGGCTGAGCTGCATGCAATTCTGAAATCCAAAATGCTTGCAAAACCAAGTTGTTTTTGTAATGTGAGACCAGAAGTCATTTGGCTGCAAAACCCCCTCTTGACCTGGGGCAAGGAGTGTGACTTTCCTTTCTCCCTCCTCTGTGACATTTCTGCTTTGCTGGGGGCTGTTAATGTGTTCAATTGGAGGTGATGCCTTGACCCTGATGGGGGGGGGGTGGTCACATTATTTCTGATATGTGCCCCATGTAGGCTTTCTAAAATCTGCAAAATTTCTGAATTCCAAAACACAACTGGCCCCAGCGTTTGGGTAATGGATCAAGGATTTGTGTGACCAACGTGGCTGTACTCACCACCTGTTTCAGATCTTTTATTTTTAGGGAAGTCAAACATTCCCGAGAGAGAGCTGTTGCTTCTTTGTAAACCTCCCAGTCGCCCTCCCCATCTAGTTTTAAAGATACTTTCACTTTAAAAAAGTAAAAATAAGGGGCGCCTGGGTGGCTCAGTCGGTTAAGCGTCCGGCTTCGGCTCAGGTCGTGATCTCACGGTTAGTGGGTTCGAGCCCCGCGTCGGGCTCTGTGCGGACAGCTCAGAGCCTGGAGGCTGCTTCCGATCCTGTGTCTCCCTCTCTCTCTGACCCTCCCCTGCTCGTGCTGTCTCTCTCTGTCTCTCAAAAATAAATAAAAAACATTAAAAAAAAAGAAAGTAAAAATAAGAATACTTTCACTTTATTTGCAACCTTTAACCGGATTCTCCCGACAACCCCATGGGGTCAGTAGAGCAGCCATGATAGTTTCCATCTTGCAGAGGGGAAAACCGAGGCCCAGGGAGATTTTAAGAAGCTTGCCGGAGTTACCCTGGAATTCGGTAGCAGAGCCAGTCCTTGATTCCCTGCCTGAGAGAAGGATAAAACCATGGCTGCATCTCCTGGGAAAAAGCCCTTGGCTGAAAGGAGTTGGCTGCTCCTTCTGGGAGTTTTCAGGCTGGGCCGGGTGGCGGAGGGGGAGGGGGGATGTGCAGAGAGTTCCAGGCGCAGAGGACCCTAGTGGAGCAGCAGAGTGTCCCTTTGCTGGCGACCGACAATGAGTGTGGATCAGCCTCCTGGGGACAGGTAGAGCGGAGGGTGCAGAAGAGGCCGGACGGCAGGGCGGGGGAACGGCGCAGCCATTGCTGAGCCCCATCCCGGTCCTCGGTCCTGCATCCCACCCCCCTGCCGACCCTACCAGGCCGTGACCCGCCCCACGCTGCCCGACCCGCACCTCTCGCACCCGCAGCCCCCCAAATGCTTGGAGCCACCATCCCACCCCGAGGAGCCCAGTGACCTGGAGGAGCTGGAGCAGTTCGCCCGCACCTTCAAGCAACGCCGCATCAAGCTGGGGTTCACACAGGTCTGGGGCCACCGGGCAGGACTGGCCGTGGGCAGAGGGTGACGGGGCCTGGCCACGTGGTGGGTGAGGCACGCGCTAACCGCTCTGTTGGGCACTCGCGACCCAATTCCTGAGCCCGGGGCGGTGGGCGTGGCCAGGCGGGGCGAGAGGCCGAAGCCGGCTGGTGGGCGGGGCCGGGGTGCGGCCCAAAGGTCTGGCCCTGACCGCCACCCCATTCCCGCCCCACTGGGCCAGGGTGACGTGGGCCTGGCCATGGGCAAGCTCTACGGCAACGACTTCAGCCAGACGACCATCTCCCGTTTCGAGGCCCTCAACCTGAGCTTCAAGAACATGTGCAAACTCAAGCCCCTCCTGGAGAAGTGGCTCAACGACGCAGGTTGGGACTGGGCTGGGGCCCCCCCGGAGCGGGCGGCAGGCGGTGGGCCCGGGAGGCGCCCTCTCATGCCTCCGTCTCCTCCCGGGCACAGAGACTATGTCTGTGGACTCAAGTCTGCCCAGCCCCAACCAGCTGAGCAGCCCCAGCCTGGGTTTCGACGGGCTCCCCGGCCGGAGACGCAAGAAGAGGACCAGCATTGAGACAAACGTCCGCTTCGCCTTAGAGAAGAGTTTTCTAGCGGTGAGACCCCAGCCTCCAGGGCAGCCCTGACGGCCGGCGGGGATGGGGGCCGAGGAGGGAGGGGGTCGGACCTGGGGTTCACCGAGCCCCTCTGCCCGCAGAACCAGAAGCCTACCTCAGAGGAGATTCTGCTGATTGCGGAGCAGCTGCACATGGAGAAGGAAGTGATCCGCGTCTGGTTCTGCAACCGGCGCCAGAAGGAAAAACGCATCAACCCCTGCAGCGCAGCCCCCATGTTGCCCAGCCCGGGGAAGCCGGCCAGCTACAGCCCCCATCTGGTACCTAAGAGCCCCTCTGGGTGCGGGGGCGGGGAGGGGGGAGGTGAAAGCTCCGGCAGAGCCCCGCCCCTAGGCAGGCACTTCTGCGAAGCCCCGCGTACTTGGTTGTCCACAGTGCCTAGCACAGAGGCAGGGAGACTCACCCTTGGGGACCGGCTGTTACACGGATGAAGCACAGTCACGCAGGGACACAGTCTCCAGGGAACTGCAGTCTTGTGTGAGAGATACAGGGACCCACAGACACACATTGACGTAGCCAAAAACAGTTATCACAGGGCGGGGCATGAAGGGGATGGATCCCAGGTAGGGGATGGAGGTACCCCCCCCCCAACCCACACACACACTGGTTCACAACCACACAGTCGCAGGCAGGGACAGCATTACGTACTGAGTGTACGCTCAGGCCCACCACAGCACGCAGACCCACTCGGGGTCAGACACACTGGGACACCCTTTCATTGCATCTAACGTGGAAAGGGCTGTGACACTACAGAGAGGAACAAGGGGCCCAGAGGAGCCTCCCACCTCCCTGGTATGGAGGAAGAAGGGACCATCTGAGCTGAGTTATAAAGGACAAGGGACAGGTAGCCAGCCACATGAAGCACAGGCAAAGGGACTGCTGTGCAGAAAGGCCTAGAAGCCCGGGTGTGCTGAACCCAATCTGAGGAACTCCAGTGCAATTTAATGTGGCTGGAATGGGAATGTATATGAATGAATGTAGGGGCAGGGGATAGGCAGGGGCCAGACTCCCAAGTAATATGTTGAGGAGCTTGAACTTGAACCTTAGGCGGTGAGGAGCTAAGGAGGAGTTTTGAGCTGAGGAGGGAGAGGGTCACATTAAGAGTGAGGTTTCTAGAGCTGATGGAAGGATGAGACTGGAGGCAGGGAGGCCAAGAAGGAGGCTGCTGGGTGGTTCCAGAAACTCAAGCAGTGTGACATCTCAACACTCTGATGCAGAGACATCCCTGGTCATCAGAACCACACACACACACACACACACACACACACGTGCGCGCTTCAGAGCTGCATCTGAATGGTGTCAGAAGAGAGGTGGGGGAACACTCTGGATTGAGGATTATTTCCTCCCATCTGTGGCTCAGGATCACTTAGGGTAGATGTTAAGATAGATCTGATGGAAAGAACTTGGCATAATACGAGCAGAGCATTGTGCCCAAAGCCCCTTCTCCCCCCAGCCTGAGGGCAGATGAACCGGAGGGGGAGGTGTCTTACCCACAGTGGGTATCATGGGAACTGCTGGGAAAGTGGCCTAACCATGCCTTCTTTCCTCTCTCCCCAGGTCACACCCCAAGGGGGCGCTGGGACCTTGCCGTTGTCCCAAGCTTCCAGCAGTCTGAGCACAACAGGTCAGGGAGGGCTGAAGCCGGTGAGGGGGCATTGGGAGGACACAGCACAGGCCCGGCTTTCTCTAGTGGCTCAGGACGCCTGTGGGCCTTAAGGCTGAGCTCGGGGATGAGGGAGGCAGGGGGCACAGAGGGGAGAGAGTGGCCGCACCCCTCCCAGTCAGAGCAATTCAGCTTTCATCTGCTCCAGGATTTCATATGAGAAAAGTTTGGGGTTGCTAAAAGTTGATGAACTTGGGTTCTGTTCCTGGCATTTATAAACTATGCGAACTCCAGAAGTGACTTTACCTCTCTGAACCTCAGCTTTTATAAAATTATTGTGAATGTATAATACATACAAAGCTATATACATGAATATACACATATAAGAATGTGTATGTGTATTTGTGTGTGTGTGCACACACACACACATATACACACAGCTTTACACGTAAAGCCCCCCTTGCTCCCTTCCTGGGACAGGGCATGTGTAACGGGAGCCTGGCTGGCTCAGGCGGTAGAGTATGCAGCTCTTGGTCTTGGGGTTGTGAGATCGAGCCCCATGTTGGGTGTAGAGATTACTGAAATAAATAAACTAAAAAAAGAAAAGAATAAAAAAACAAACATCATATTGATTTTTCTCTGATTAAGAAATAAGTGGAAGTTTATAAAGTAGTAAGGGTGTGCCTGGCACTATCTCAACTCTTTAGAAAGAATATTAACTCATTTTATCTTCACACCCATTTTTAATGAAGCAGGTTCTATTATTATGCCCATTTTCCAGATTAGGGAACTGAAGATCAGAGAGGTGAAGGTACTCGCCCAAGGGTACAGATGGGACATAACATGCAGGAAATTGCTGGCTTGGCTGTCTGGCCTGGGTCTGGGCGCTGAGCCCGGTCATCCTCGGCGGGCACAGCCGCAACCCCATGCCTGGCCCCTAGAGGGAGCCACAGGGCGTAGTGTTCTGGGCGCCCGGGTTCGGTCCGCGGAAGGGAGGACCCGGCGCTGAGGCTCTGGGCGGGGTTCGCGCGGTGTGAGCGCACCGGACCCAGGGTGCGGTCAGTGTAGGGCAGCTGCTCACGCTGCGATTACTGACTGCTGTCACCGGGGCTGTGGCAGAGGGGGAGGGAGGCCTGTCTGCTCCTCCGGAGGAGATGCGAGCTGGGCCGGAAGATGAGCAGGAATCGACCCGGGGTCCTCTGTGGAGGACGAGTGGAAGCTTAAGTCTCCATCTCTCTGTCTCTCTCTGGCAGTTACTACCTTATCCTCAGCTGTGGGGACGCTCCACCCCAGCCGGACAGCCGGAGGGGGTGGGGGCGGGGGCGGGGCCGCGCCCCCCCTCAATTCCATCCCCTCTGTCACTCCCCCACCCCCGGCCACCACCAACAGCACAAATCCCAGCCCTCAAGGCAGCCACTCGGCTATCGGCTTGTCGGGCCTGAACCCCAGCACGGGGTAAGTGGACAGCTGCAGTTAGGGGGGGCTGTGGGGAGAGAAGCAGGGTCGCTGCCGCTTCCTGGGTGGGAGCCGCGCCCCAGTTCTGCCGCAGGCGGGTCCCTGCCCCCGCTAATGCGTCTGCTTTGCCTCTTGCAGAAGCACAATGGTGGGGTTGAGCTCCGGGCTGAGTCCAGCCCTCATGAGCAACAACCCTTTGGCCACTATCCAAGGTGCGTGCTGCCTCATGTCACTCCCATGTCACCAGCCTGGCCCCCAGGGGCCTCGAGCCCCCCCCCCCCCGCATTGCTGCTCCAGCCATGCCATCCTGCCCTGCTCACCGCATCGCTAACCTCTTCATACCCATCTCACCTTTGGGGAAGGCGTGAAGGGTGCCGATGGGGATCAGTGGGGCAGATGGGAAGACAGGGGGGACGCTGCGGGCAGGATGCCAGAAGGCGCCCGCAGCCCAGCTTCTCTCTCTCCCCACCAGCCCTGGCCTCTGGTGGAACCCTGCCCCTTACCAGCCTTGACGGCAGCGGGAACCTGGTGCTGGGGGCGGCCGGTGCGGCCCCAGGGAGCCCCGGCCTGGTGACCTCGCCGCTCTTCTTGAACCACGCTGGGCTGCCCCTGCTCAGCACCCCGCCTGGCGTGGGCCTGGTCTCAGCAGCGGCTGCGGCCGTGGCAGCCTCCATCTCCAGCAAGTCTCCAGGCCTCTCCTCATCCTCCTCCTCGTCCTCGTCCTCGTCCTCCACTTGCAGTGAGGCGGCAGCACAGACCCCTGGAGGCTCCGGGGGGCCCGAGGCAGGGTCCAAGCCCGAGTGAGGGCCCACCTTGCCTCCCCTCCTACTCCTCTGACCCCCACCTCAGCCCCCCACCGCCTGGGAAGAGGGCGAGGAGGCCAGCGGTGGTGGCGCAGAGGGTCCTCGGAGCAGGAGTGACAAAGGAGGAAAGACCAAAAAAAAAACCAACAAAAAACAAAAAAACCCAACTAACCAAAAAAAAAAAAAAAAAAAAACAAACCAAAACACACACATACAAAGAAAGAAGGAAAGAAAATGAAAGAGACCAACCAACAGAAAAGAAACCAAAAATAATCACAACAGAAACCAGCTGCCCCAAAGGAACCAGAGGTGAAAAACAAAAACCAAAAACAAAAACAGAAATCCCCCAACCGAACCAAACCAAAAACCAGTTGCGAGCCAGACCTCAGTGTGCTCACCCTCACTGCTACGACACCAAATAAGAACCCCAGCCAGGGGCAGAGAAGCCTCTGCAGGGAGGACCTCGCGCCGCGCCTCTGGCTGGGGGACCAACCCCCAACCTTGCCTCCCCCGGTGGGGGCAGAGAAGGCAAAAGAGAATGTGCCAGCCTCCAGCCCCAGCCCCCAGCCCTGGGCCAGCGAAGACAGGGCACAGCCTGGGGCCGATGGGGTAGGCCCAGAACCACCCGCCAAATGTTCTTTTCCAGAAGGTGAAAGAGAAAGGGCCTGAACAACCTTACACCAAATATTCAGTAGCTTCATCCAAAGGATGTACAGAATTTTTAGCGTTGCGCTCAACAGAATGTGTCCCTACCATGTGTCCCCCCCCCTCAGCGCCCCCCCCCACTCTCCCCACCTGGGCAGGGGGTCTCGCTTTAACCTCCTCCCCTCCCCCAGCCAGGGGAGAGTTCAGGGGCAGGCCTGGGATGACTTTTCAGCCTGTGTACCTCCCCCTTTTCCCTTTGAAGGGTGGGCTAGGCCGTTTTTGCAAAGTTCTAGCTCTCACATGTCCCCCCTCAACCCTGTCGCCCTCCTCTGCTCTGGAATCTACCCCCCTCCTCAGCTCAGGGGAAGGGGGAAGCTTCAGGCAAGAGGGGATGAGGTGAGGGCATTCAAGTTGTCTTTTTTTCCATCCTCGTCTGTCAGTTTCCCTGAAAAAAAAAAAAATTCATATTCCAGTGCCTATCCGTGGGATCCTTCACGTTCTTTGACATTGACCAGAAACCAAAAAGAGAACTCACCTCGCTCTTCCCACCCTGTGCCCCTCTGATACTGGCAGATGCCTCTTCCTCTCCCCCCACACACATATATACACGCACGCACCCCAGTGGTGGGGCTCCTTGAGGTGGCATCCCCATCAGGGTCCATGTGGCGGGGACAGTGCCATGACCTGTGGTCCCCATCCGAGAGGGCGCTGTGGTGGCCACCACTCCCACAAGACCTCCTTCGAGTCTTGGCTGGACCCCTGTTTGCCCAGCCCTGGATGCATCTCGACGGACAGAGGAGAGAGACATCGCTGGGAGCCCACTTTTGCCCTCCTGCTATTGTGGAGGCCAACAAAGTTTTGAACCAAAAAAACAAAAAACAAACACAAAAAAAAACCAAACAAACAATAAATTAAAACTAGAAAAAAAAAAGAATTTATAGATATATATATATTTAAGGGAAAGAAGACGAGGACTCTTCAAGAATAAGAAGGAGCCGCGAGGTGGAGCCAAGTCCCTGCGCCAGTGGTCCAGGCCCTTGGTCCCCAAGGCGGATGGAAGGACAGACGCTTCTTTCTCTTCACAAATACCTCATGGACGTCGTCTTCGGGAAAGCCGGAGGGGGAGGCTGGGGCAGGGCCTGTCCCTCAGCCAGGGCGGATGGAAGCGGGTGGGCAGGGCTGAGAGAGGGCGGTCAGGGACAGGGGCGAAGAGCCCCAAGCTCCCTGCCCCCCAATCAACTGAAAAAGCTTTAAAAACAAAACAACACAAAACAGGAAGAAAGGAATGAGAAAGCAAAAAGAATGGACGAAGGAAAACGAACAAACTTTCGGGTGGTTTGATTCCTCCTTTGATTTCTTTTTCTGTTCTCTTCAGTCTGTTCTCTCTCTGCTTCTCTCTCTCCCTCTTCCTTCGCTCTTCTCTCTCGCCCTTCTCAATCCCCACCTTTCTGTGTCTCTCCTCAAACCAAAGCGTTGCTGCGAAGGGCGCGAGCCATGGAAATCAGAGGCCTGGCCCCGGAGCCGGCGGGTGCTGCGGGACACTCGGACCCTCGGAGGAGAGGCGGACGCCGCCCTGGGCCCCGAGGCCTCAGCGTTCTCCCTTTCTTTCTTGTCTCCCTTCTCCCACCCGGGAAATGAAACTGTTGGGCTGGGCCA